>OX297854.1:128572505-129172505 GCA_946477585.1 Cheilosia urbana | reverse complement strand
TTGGTTTTCTCTTACTATTTACGTTTCGGCAGCGAAAATAACTTGTAAACAATCCTAAAAGGAGTTCGGAAGAAAGTTGAACCGAGACTATACACCTGTGACCCTCTGCCGTCCAGTGCCGGCTCCAGCCAAACTAGCGCCCTGTGCAAGATTTACAAAACGCGCCCTTTTTCATATTTGCACACATGCATAGGTCTTTTTCACATCACCAAGGAGGTAGACTTTCAATGGGTTTTTTTTTTATTGGGTCCTCGGAACTACCTGGCCATTGGATAATGTTAGTTGATAACTTGTAATTGAAAATTTTGTTTTTGGAAAATGTTGATCCCGAATTTGCATTGGACCCTTTAAAACTCTTCTCTATAAAACTCATCAGACAAATTTTCCCAATTGTTAGAAGAGAACTAAAGATACTTCTTTTCCTGGCCCTAATGCGTTTCCTACCTGTATTATTTAAATTACTTACATTAGTTACATTTACCCCATCTGCATGTTCCTCGCTGCGTTTTAAAAATTTTATTAAATTTTTGCTCTGTTTTTTATTATCGGCTTCAACAAGCCTTTTTCTAAATTCTGCCCCCGAGGGCTTTTTTTTGTCCATATTGAAAGAAAGAAACAGAATTTAGAATATAAATAACACTACCGCACTTCACTGCACTGCGCCGCACTGCACCAGACTATATCTAATAGCGACAGTGAGTATATGGTTTATGTAGGGAAATTCTTTTTACAATTTTAGGGGTAAGTAATTAATTTTCAAACAAAAATTCCATTAGTCAAAGCAAAAGAAATTCGTTATTCAAAATCGCCTGCGCAATAACGATTCCACGCGTTCATCCCTCGCAGGTCGCAGCTTTCCATGTCACAATAGACTTTCAATTTTCAAAGGCACTGAAGAGGAAGAGAATACTATATTTTCATTTACGAAAATACGATACGCATATACGACATACGAATATGAGTAATACGACACGAGCTACTTGTTCTCTTTGTAACTGTAAGAGAAATTTTTGACTCTCTTTCGAAGATGAGAAATCCCATCCTCCTTCCTCCACCTCCATTATGTGCACTGTGCTACTGTGCAGGATCAAAAACCTGCACGTTCAACACAAACGATTCTGTAGGAATAATTTTTGTTTGTTTGACTTTTTTCATATGTAAATTTTGCGAGGTAATGTGCGAGAAATAAAACCTGCACATACGAGGTGGAAGTGCCGCAGCGTTACCTCTGAAAATTTTCAGAAAGAGTCCAAAAAAGAGTCCCGACAGAAAAAAGGAGTCCCATAGAAATACCTCTGAAAATTTGTATAAAGAGTCAAAAAAGAGTCCCATTTCGATTTCTTATTGCGCGCTCAGTGGACTTCGACTTTCGAGTTTGAATACCCTTATTATGATAACAAAAAACGCCATTATTTTTATACGTTATAATTATATTGCAAATTCAGGTAAAGAAGTTTATAAATATTACAAACAAAAATCAGTTCATTTAAAATAAACAAATAAATTAAGTAGCCAGCTATCTATTCTTAGTTAACTTATACTTATAATTTAATTCATTAATTCATAAACAATCATCGCTTGAAGTAAAAAAAAAAAAAAAAAAGACACTAAAAAAAAAAAAAAAAATAATAAAATAATATTTTCAGGTAACACCAAAAAAATAAATAAATATCTTAGATATTAGTTATTAGGAATTCTGTTCCCGTACTGCTGAATTGAATTCAAGCCAGGAACCCAGTCTTCTATTTGCTTATTTTCTAGTAAGTTGAGCGCCGAAAACCTTAAGTCGGTTGGTAAGTTTATTTTTGGTCAAAGCCAATTTTGAAAATAGCGTATCAGCACACGCGCTACTATGGGCAATGTTAAAATTTTGATTACAAAATCGTACAAATTTTTTTTGAACAAATCAACGACCAAAACAACGACAACACAGAAATATAATCCATTCAATGCAATAATTTCTAGTTTCCATTTCTCATGAATGTAGGTTTTCTTGCACAAAGCCATTGACAAAATGAATGAAGCTATCCAAATACTAGTAGGTAGTCAAATAAATTTTACAAAATGACTCTACGAATGGGGCATCATTTTATGATTAAGTTACAGAAAAGGAGTCCGATTTCACTGATTTTCAAAAAGATGAGTCCTGGAGTCCGGGCGTTCAAAAAGAGTCAAAAGGACGCAAAAGCGTCCCCAAAGGTAACGCTGAGTGGAACTTTTTTTGTTTTGAGATTTTTGAACCAGATTCTCTTTGAAAATGTAAAGTGGATGTGCAAGAAATTTACGTGCACGAACAGGGTGTAATATTTTCAGATTTGTTAGGTAAGAAATGAACTTGCATATGGCTGTGGGATTTCTTTATTGTGCGATATTTTGAGTTAGATTCTCCTTGAAGTTGCAACTTTGCAAGTGATGTGAGTAAATGTGCAAGAAATACTTTAGCACAGGTGTGATGGATGATGTTATTTTGCGCTTATTTGAACAGTTTTTTTTTTTTAAATGAAAATGACAGTATTTCTTCGCGCAAGTTAAAATTAGTTCTTCTTTCCTAGCAATGCGCCCCCAAAACCTGGCGCTCTGTGCATTTGCACACCTTGCACATATGGTTGGGCCGGCCCTGCTGCCGTCACATAGGAAGAACAAAAATGGTTGCACAACAGAGACATACATGAGATTATTGCAATAGGTAGCGTTTATAACACGTCTCAGATATCACCATCATGTGGTCACAAGGAAGAAATAAAACATTCGAAATTGAAAACCCAAATTGGTTCCGTTAATTGTATTTGAATTTATTATAATTTACAACGTTACGATTTCACATTTTTTGCTGGTAATTTTTGAACGGACACTCCTTGCTACACCTTATTCCTTGTCCAATCTTTCGTGAGAATAAGAATGCTTAAGGCAACGCTCAGCTAATGTCTTTAGGTCATCCTCGCTATGGTATCGCTTGTCCTCAGTGTCCACAGGCATCCGCATTGGCAATCGTTCCACTCGCATATTGCTAGTTGGCCTGGAGTCATCTATTCGATCCACGTCCTCCAGACCATCAGTTTCGCTGTTTGCCTCATCCTCGCCAACTTTAATTATACTACAAAATAATTTCAAAAAATTCTCTATAGTGGCTCGCGGATCAAGGCGCAACTCAAATACATCGTAATTCAATTGTGCTATGTTTTGATTTAGTAGATATATGCCGTAGAGGATCTGCTTCGAAGGGATAGATGGCTTGCTTTGCAATTGAAATCGCAGAGGTTTGTCCAGAATTATTGCAGTTATTTGAACTAAATGCGCAACAAAGGCGAGCGTAACACTTAGTGCCGCCGGTGTCATAAGCTTTACATGATCGGTTTGCAGAGGATTGCTGCTGAGGTAATCCTTATCGGGGAATGGGATATTGCTCACAGTGAAACAACCACGCATGTTCTTGCTTATAGGGTAAATGTGCTTTAGCTCGGAACACAAAAGACTTAAGCGCTTGTGGACTTTCTGCTCGAGATCTTTTTTCGTCCTCACACCAGTTAGTATCACTTTGATTCGGTCGCACAGCACTGATTTGTCGTCAGCCAGTCGAGAGTGATTCTCTCGCAGTGCCACCAAACTGCTGTTTCTTGAGTCCTTCGTAATACGCAATTGATTTGTCAGTTCTTGGACTCTTATACTATGGAGTTCACGTTCTCGCTCAAGAAGATTGCACTTAAAGCGGAGTTCTTCGATCTTCTTTCGCAGTTCCTTACATTCTACTTTCGCTTTCGGGTTCGTATCATCGTAATCTGAAAGCAAATAATCGATAGTGCGTCGCTTGAACGCGTTGCTTTTGTATCTTAGGTTTTGATTGACAATTTGTTCGGTGACCTCCTGCAAGTCTTGCTTGAGTCGCTTGCAGCTCCGCTGTATCTTCTGTATGCGTAAAAGTTTTTCTAAATTATAGCTTTGGCGAGTGGACTGCTTGAGGCGTTGCACTGCAGCGCAACGAATTCCACTAAAATCACTCGACAATGAGTCCATACACTTTGACTTAGTGTGTTCAGGGATACTATCCGTTCCATCGGGCAGCTCCCTCAGTTCGGTGCTGTGAATCTTGATGTGATCATAGTCGTGCAAGTTGTCATATAGATAATCGTTGTTTTCAATCGAGAAGCTCGAAAAGTGCTCGGGGGATGAAAAGCAATTTGCGTTTAATTGAAATATTAGTGTGTTGGTGAAGTATTTTGCATCGCTACAGCTGCCAGTGAGTATTAGACCAGAGAACCACACACGCCAAGTGAAAAGAGCCTTGTCTTCATCCTGGCTGGAGTTGCTGCACTCCCAAACACGAATCCAAACAGCTCTGCTATTTGACTTAAATATTTCCGGGCATGAAATGTTGTCCCAAAGAATCGCTTCTCTATTACCGCAGTGTTGGATTTTGTAGCTCCGATAAAACGCTGGACAATCCAATTTGTGGTGCAATGTGAAGTAGAGTTTACATCGATCATGGCACAGTATGTTGAGACCGATTATTCGGATTAGATGTCTCAGTCGTAGTTGCTGTGTGGCCAGGGGCATCCATTCGTCGTTTCTGGGTGGGGAATCCATTCCCGTATTTTAAGAATTTCCTTGCAAATAAAATCCAAACACATTTAAAATTAAAATAATACAAATTTCACTGTTCGAACTTGTGTTTTTATTTTCGTGTTTTCTTTTTTTCTCTAAACTGTCAGATGGATGTCAGTAGAAATGACATTTTCCAGAGGGAAATTTTGGATTTAAAATTCCCTTCATCATTAGTGATGCGACATTGGACAGCTACGCTACTTTCAAAATTATGACGATTGGTATAAATGTAGGCGCTAGATTTGAAACTCTTAAAAATAAGGTTCTCTTCGCTCGTGGAAATGATTCAGGGGTCGAATTACTATTACCGCATCCGTGAGAAAGGAATACGTCGCTGATTTTTGTAGATTTTGCAAGCAAAACAATATAAAATTCAGTTACGTAGTACTCGATCACAGATGCGGTAATACGACCTCATACCTTCTTTCAGATTCAGCACTGTTTTTCTGCTCTCGAAATCAGCTGGCTGTCAGATTTTATGTTCCATTGGAAGCAAAAAACGATTTTTTTTTTTCAGAGACAGAGCAATTTTGCGAATCTCGATATCTGAGCGAGATTCACACCTACTTACACTGACACCTCGAATCTCTCGAATCTATATACTTTACTTTTTACACTGACACCACCAGAACATTTGTCTTTTGTCAAACTTTGAAGTGTGTTACTATTAATTACGTTTTTAGACGACAAGTCTGTGAAAAATAGAGAAAAATGTACATTTGGCTGCTGCAATGGATATCAACCTAAATTGAATGGATTTTCTTAAATACAAATTAAAATTTATAACAAAAAAAAGCTCTTTTTATATTCCATTGGGTATGAAAAATATGAAATCTGAAAGTCCCAATAGAAAACGACATTAGAACATTCTGCAAAAATATTTTTATAATTTCAGCCCTAATAAAGACGAAAGTTGAAAAAAAAAAACATGAAATATTTTATTATTTTGATTCTAAAACCACTGATCACTAAGCTCATTAAAACAATGATAATAAAACTTAAATAATTTTTAATTGCATTTAAAATATTCGAAATATCCCAAATATGAATACTTTGAATTGCATTTTTTCAATAATAAACTTTGATTAGGTACTGGTGCATTGTTTTATAAAGAATATAAGAAATGTAAGCAAAATATGTACCTACCTAACTTCCAAGCCACAGCCTAGTCACTTCAAATTATCTTTTGCAAACAATAAACCTTTTTTTACGAACAATAAGTACCTAAGTAGATAAATTATAAAGCATAAATTGCAAGCGGCTTCAGTTTCGAATTGAATCATACTAAACGACGAGTATGAATACAAGTGTACATAAGTAGTTAGGGCCTTACTAATAATAATCATTTTTAACCTTCACTCGGTATACATATATATTTTGTAGGTCACAATATGCAAATTTGTATGGAAAATTTGATATCGAAAAATTCAACCAGGGGGTCGATTCTGGTTCTGTGAAAAAGTGAAACGAAAACGTCAACATTTTTCATATAAAAATTTCTTTTCACGGCCCCATTTGCAAGTGATTGTTTTTAGTGAAAGTTTGAAAATTGACAACCCTCTTTCATACAACACAGTGTGCGTTATTGAATTCACCACGATATTTTCAATTATTCAACCAGAATCGCATTTTAGTACAAAGTGAATCGAAAAATGAAAGCAATGCGTGAAAGCGAATTTGAAAACGATTTATTCGATTCACTCTTTCACAGAACCAGAATCGACCCCCAGGACAGTACAAATTATTAAAGTGGACCTTACTAAAGCTAAGATTAGACTGAATGCCAATTATGCATATCAAAGCCAACAGTCAAATGACCAGATTAGCTGTCAAATGACCAAAATGCCAAGATTATCAAAACTGTATAATAGACTAAATGACCAAAATTACCATGTCATATTTGCCTTGGTGGTCATTTAAGGCATTTGTTATTTTTCATTTCATATTTGTTATTGTTCCACAAAAAAGAGAACGAAAATGAAAATAAATCACAATCCCACGAACTCAAAGACCGATGACAACAAAATAGTTCTTGTTCCATCAAAAATGCCAGCAATGTCACAACGAAATTTCAATAAAGTGCATATGGGCATATAGGGCTTATGCTGGTATTCGTGCTTATTGTCCGATTACACAAAATCAGAGTGGTCATAATGTGGCATTTAGGTCATTAGAGCATATGAGATATGCCAATTACATTGTATGACCATATTTTGACAGGAGAACTGTCAGAAATTGACATTTTATTACCACTTGGCATACAGTCTAATCAATCTTCACACTATATATTTGGTAGGACACAATTGGTAATTTTGGAAAAATTTCCCATTGTGAGTTCGTGAAATTTAACCTGGACACTTTATTTGATTATTAGTATCGCGCAATGTCGTTATCCATTGGGATATATTTTTCAGAGCTCAGATTTTACGCGGCTAATGCATGCAACTATATTCTTAGCTTTTGTAATTGTATAACAAACAATTTTAGTCGACTTTAAATTTACGGAAGCTCACAATTGCGAAATTGTGTCGAAAATATACCCACCGTGAACTAATAAATTTAGAGTGTAGATTAAAAATGTTTAATGGTAAGGCTGATTGTATATAGTGCGTTATTTGGCAGCAATTTCAGCTGTTCAAATTGCATTGGTTTTTGGAAAAATCACAAATGAATATCAACTTGAAATATGTTTCTCCTGTTGTAGATCCAAATGAAGTATTTTTGGTGATTCGTAATCTTCAGCTGATGATAAAGACGATGAAGATAATGAACCTCACTAATAATCATTTTTAATCGTCACTCTAAATATTTTCTAGTTCACAATATACAATTTTGTATGGAAAATTTCGCCATTGTGAGTTGGTAAAATTTAACCGAGCACTAAATATGATTATTAGTATCGCGGAACAATTCCTCCCAAATTATATCCACCGCTATATATGTATTTTGTTATTTTGGTTTTTACGAAACTTTGCGCATTTGTTTTGAAAGCAAACTTAAAATGACGCTAAACACTCTTGTGCAAAGTATATTGGTAAGTAGGTATTGTGTATGTGTTTAATCTGAAAAAATATCGAGATCTGCAAAAAGTGATCCGAATAAAAAAAAATCTATTTTTTCCGCAATGGATTTAGATCAGCAGAGTGATTGTTTTTTTTTTGTCCCAAGGAAAACGAAATTAGTATCGTCTATCGTGGCGTTCCTTTTTGATTGCAGGTTTAAAGTTTGTGGACTGTGACAGAGTAAGGCATATGTACTTACTTTATTAGCAACAAAGTCATAAAGGAGACAATAAGAAAAATATTCATTTCTGGATGTTGAAAAGTTTTGTTTGTTATTTATTAATTTTTTCATTTCATTTTTTTAAACATATTTAACGGCTAACCAAGCGGTAAAACAATATACAATTTCCATATAATAAATATACCTAAATTGAAAAATCCAAAAATTAACTGTGAAACTTTTACAAAACAAATTCATACCTAAAATACATATAAAAAAATAGCGTTTTCCTGTACTCTTGGGACTTTTTCATGACAAAGTATCCTTTGTAATAAAACTGCAATTTGATTCTTGTAATCCCCTTTTGCATTTCCTCTAAAAACGAAAAATAGGTAATTTAATAATGTGCCTACCATAAATTGATTCCCTTTGAAAATGAGTTCACATTCTGATTTTGTTATTGAAAAATAGCTAAACAATAAATTTGCAGCTAATGAATTTATAGGTAGTAGTATTTCGTAATAATTTCTTTGTTTTTTTTTTTTCTCATTTTACTTAAGTTATTCATTAAAAAACGGACGAAAAATAATTCTATTCAAAAGATTTCATTTATCATAACATTTTTACTTTGTGTTTTTCAAATTGAATTTAAGAAAAAAAGTTCTTTTTTTTTTTTGTTTTTTGTTGGTAAAGGTTTATCTCTGTTTAAATTATTTACTTCTTTATAACAATAACATTACAATTGTATCATATGTTTTGGTAGTTTTTTTTTTTAATAAAAAAAAAGAAAACAGAGTACGCGTTCGTTAGTTTTCCCATTTTTTTTTTGTTGGTTTCATTTTGTTTTGTTTCTTGATATTAAAAAAGATGTCTATTTGTTTTTTGTTTTTCCATATTAAAAAGTAATTTATAATTTAGCTAGTCTATTATATAATATATATATTATACATATATTTCTTTTTTTTTGTATTATTATTAATTTATACTATTAATTTATTTACTTATGTTTAGAAACCGAAAACGAAAAACGTTTATACAAGAAATGATGGTTTTTTGTTTGTTCTATTTCATAAAATGTTGTTCATTGTTATATAATGTATATCTAGCGTGTAATTTTATCAAAGTGTTTTGTTTGTTTTAGCATTTTGTTAATAATAATATTTAACAATGTAATTTATCGTTTCTTTCTTTTTGGGTTTTTGTTTGTTCATATTTGCATTCATAAGTTTGAAAAGTTGTAAGATATTATTTTGTGTTTATTTTTTTTTATTTATATATATACCTATTTAAAATAGCCGGTGCTTATATATTCGACGTTAGAATTGTTTTTGTTTTTTTTTTTAATTGAGAAAAGGAAAATTGCAAAATTGTTTACAATAACAATATAGAACAGGCGCACAGTTTTTCGATTGTGTGCATTCTATGTCGGATTTGTGTTTTTTTTTTTTTACAGATTTTTGCTTTCATACAAAATGTTATTATTTTTTAAAAATATAGTTTTCTTTTCTTTAATTTCAACAGCATTAAATAATTCTTACAGTTTCACGTATTCTCTATTGTTGAGCGTATTTTATGCATCGAAGTGGCGGCAAATTTTAGAGAAAGTGTTGTGCACTGTTTAGGAATTGAAACTCGAACGAGTTTTTCCAACACATGACTCGAACTCATAGAGCTAGTCGAAAATGGACTATAAATACATGTGAATATGTGCACAGTTAAGATGTTATACAGAAATTGAACAACAAGAAGTTTAGTTTTAAGTCTGAATTATTAAGTACAGCCATAGCGTACCATTGCTACTTAAAAATTCAAGTAAGTCTGGAGAACTTTGGGGTTTAAATGTATTTGCAACGTTAAAATTCAGAAACGTCAATAAATGTACGTCGATGCGGTAGCATTGATGATGCACCATGGGAGCATAGCGCATGTCAAGAATGGTGATGAATGCAATATATATTGTCTGATTGACGTTAGGTATTTCAAATATCAGAGGTGCTTCAATATTAATTGTCTAAGAATTTTTCAAAACTTGATTTTATTTGTTTTCGCCTATATTCCCCAGCATTTATTCACGGGGGCATGAACAAAGAGCACGAATTTCGTTTGATGCAAAAACAAGATTAAGACGTAGGGCCTTAATAATAATCATTTTTAACCTCCATCTTAAACATTTCATTTTATATGGAGTTCGTAAATGTCTACTGGACACTAAAAACGATTATTACTAAACACTAAAAACGATTATTAGTAGAGAGCAATTCTATGTGCTAAAAAATAGGTAGTAAGGCAAATTGAACATCATCACTGAATATAGTGAGTAAGGCTCATAATCATTTGCAATTTTCACACTTAATATTTTTTAGGTCACAGTGGGTAATTTTATATGGCAAAGTTCGCCACTGTGAGTTAGTATCGCGCTGTGTATTTATGGTAAATTTCAATTGGTTCATGATGAAGTTAGAGGCTTTTAAACGTTTGACTTCAGTTGAAATGAATGCCCAACCTGAACACGCAGGATATCCAGTCTAAACGATCAATGGTCTTGTATACAGGGCTGGCTAACAAAGACACGTTACGTTAAAAACTGTTCAAAAATTAGAAGCCAAAAAACATACTTAACGGTTATTCACATGAGATCGAATTGTGAATAAGCGAACACTTGAAGTTTTTGACAATTTATTCACATGAAAACTTTTTTTAGTCGCAGAAACCCGCCAGCCTCATTTTGAAGGTCAAATTGGAACAAATTTCAATGATGATTGTATTTTGTGGATTGTAAATAAAGTGTGACAGTTCGCGGCAAATTGCTGCAATTGTAGACTTAGCTATTCAAATCACTTAAGACTCGGTTTTTTTTTTTAGATTAGATTAATTAAATATAATGCTTAGTGGTAGGTGTACCAAATAGTATTTTCAATTCATAAACACAGTTAAATTGATTTGTTCGCAATTCGCCCTCATGTGAAAGAGCAACATTTGCTGATTTTAAACAAAGTATCCATTCCAAGTCTAAAGGACCATTCACATGAGAGCGAACTGCGAATAGGCGAATTGCGAACAAATCAATTTAATTGCATTTATGAATTGAAAATTTGTATTTTTTGTTCTATCACAAAACCATTATATTTAATTAATCTAACATCTAGTCTAAAAAAAACATTACTCTCAATTGATTTAAACAGCTAAACTGACAATTAAAGCAATTTTCCCGCGAATTAAAAATTCTTGCCGCGAACTGTCACACTTTATTCACAATCCACACAAAACAGTCGCGATCCACAAACCCACGAATGAAAAATTCGTTCGAACTTAACCTTTAAAAATGAAACTGATACGCGGGTATCTGCGACCAAAAAAAGTTTTCATGTGAATGAAGTGTCAGAAACCACGAATATTAGCGTGTTCGCAGTTCGCAGTTCGCTCTCATGTGAATAGTCCTTAAGGTTTAGGCAAGGCCGCTTTGGAGACAAGGAAAGAGCGCTTCTGAAAATTTCAGAGCGAATCCAATTTCCGCATTGTTAAATAATGGGGCATTTACACGGTCACACATTCCTATCACGGAAAATTAAAGGGATGCCCACCCAATACTTAACAGCCGTCTGACTGAAAGGGACAGCATTACCTAACACGCAAAAAACCTGATACGTTTTTTGGTCGGCCATCTTGTTTACGTGGTAGGAATAATGGGAGAGCTATGCATGTTGATATTTTTATAGCGATGGCTTGCGAAATTTCGTTTTCCTATAAAACAAAATGGCTTCCGGAAGTGATGAACGTACAATTATTTATTTATTTCGTATAAATTATTGATGAATTGTTGGTTTAATTTACTAAAACGAATTAACACTCTCATTTCACATATTTTAAATCGGTAATAGAAATGTTTTCATGTGATTGCAGAAATGTTGGTTGCCGGAACTTCCGGTTTACGTAATTATAATTATGGGTAGAACATCCGTGACATCTTAGACGTCTGATTTGTGATCTCATTCCTACGCCTTTATTAGCATTGACTTTATAAAAATGCGCGTGCGTGATAGTGTAAATGCAGTTTAAATCAACTATAGGGTTTGTCTTGCCAAGAAGTGTTTTTGTAACTAGAAGTTAAGGGTAGTGCACCGCAACGATTAATATTATCTGTCACAGGATAATGTCAATCGCCACAAGTTAAGCAAATTGTCCATGTAATAAATTGCTCATTTATAAAGCTCCCTACTGAACAAAATCTTTATTTGATGTACTGCATATGTATCCCTGCTTCGTTGACAACGGGCCTTAACACTTTCTGCTAAATGAAATATATTTACATAGAAACACGCTTCAACATTACAAAATAATAAAACATATCTAATGCAAACTTTTTTCTGCAATAGCATTACCTAATTTAGTTAGTTTTTTTTTTTGTTTTCCTAGGGGTGCAGTGATCAATTCGATTATTTACCATGATTGTTCATATTGGGATATCCAATGAATGCATGTGAAAAGAAATCATAAATGAATCAAAAAACTTTTCAAATGTTGTATACAGCAATTTTAGTGATTTCAAACATTTTTCGTTTCAACTAAATCCGACAGTAAATAAATAATAAGTGCAGTAAATAAAAAAAATGATATTTGGAAAACAAAAGGAAAAAAAGTTCACGGTTGGAATTGCACAGAGAGTACTCAGGAGTAGGTCAGATCAGATTGTAAATATTTTCATAAAAACAAAACTTTAATAATTTTTCATAAGGCATTTAAATTTTCTTGCTTTAATTAAAAAGTGCAAAAAATAAAATAAAAAATAAACATCTTTCAGTATAAAAACACAAAATTGTGGTTGCACTTTTTAGATTTTTTTTTTATAAAGGATTTGCATAACTGTACTAGTATAGGTAGTTCTGTTTAACTTTTACTACAAACTATTTCGTTAAAAAGCTATAGCCAAAGTAAAACGGAGAAGAACAAAAAAAAATGCTTTCTTGTTACGAGTTTTTGTGCCAAGTTTTGCTTTAAAAATAAAAAAGAAATTTCATAATCTATTAGGTATAATAAATATATGCATGCGTTTCGTCTTACAGATCAACATAAATTCCTTTATATTTATGTATGTATAATGTAAAAAACACATTCCTCTTGGTTCCATTTATAACTATGTATTTTTTTTGTAAAAAAAATGTTAAGTTCTTGTTGCGTAGATTTGATTAAGGAGATTTTATTTCATTTGTATTATTTGTGTACTATGCCTTTGCTGGAATATTATCTCGACCTTACTTAATGTATACATTTTTGAATGAATTATTTACACAGATATATACCTATATATATATATATACTTTTTAATTTTTAATAAATATATTTTTTATTCATAAAAAATGTTTTATTTATATTTTTTTTTTCTTTTAAAGCTGACACTTAGATATATAACTGATCAAGATAATATTTCATTTTTGCATTTCTCTTAATTTTTTTTCATATATCCTTTTTTTTATAGAATTTAAGACACATTAGGCTCCTCTTAGCGTATATACGTATTATTCCATGTATACTATAGATTAAAAAACACAAGAATAATAAATCAAAGGGATACAAAATAAGACGTATGTGAGTGTTTTTGTTTGTTAAGTTTGGCACTTCTTGTAGAAATCATTTTTATTTATGCTATATATTACTAGAACGGAAATGGTAAAATATTAATCGTTAATTGCTAGAGAGGAAAAATGCAAATATTTCTCTTTGAATATTAATGTATGTATATTTATTAATATCGCAATTTAATAAGGCTAAAGGATTGATTTTCTTTTGTATGAAATTTTATATTAATTTTTTGCATTAAGAAAACTATTAAAAAAGTAAAAAAAAAAACAAAAAAAAAAACAAAAAAAAAACAAGGACAGTAAACTCTTGTTGTAGTTCGTCAATAAAAAAATCTCCTTAATAAAATCTATCGACATCGACAACATTCGTCTTAGTGTGGTGACAATCCTTAGGATTGACATGATTGCTGGTGAAATTTTGAACAATATCATGATCATTATCGACACAATTACTTTCATCATGGCTGTTTTGTTGTTTATTATAATCGATCTGATCCCACCCCTATATCCACGATTCCTACATGGCATTAAGTACTCTCCTACTACTCCCACCGCCTCTATGCGGACTATATTCGTCACGATCGCGTCGACTTGAGGATGGTGGGGGTAGTGATGCATCTCCTCGATCACCACGGGACGATGACGGGTATCGACGATCATCGCGATCATGCATCAAATCGATATCGTCAATGCGTCCTCCTCCGCCGCCGACACCGCCGCCGCCACTACGACTATGATGTACTCCAGATGTAGATGATTGTAAATGATGATGACTAACAGCGCCGCCACCAATATCCCTCGGTCCGGCACCGGCAACACCTCTCGAATAATCAGCACCATAATTTCGTTCATCTAGAAGTTCATCAGTATTGAGATCGTAATGCATAAGATCACGTTCGCGGGCATGTAGACGTTCACGTTCACGTTCTCGATCCCGATCCAAACGATCGATTCGATCACGATCTCTTTCACGGTCATATCGATCACGATCACGATCTCGATCATAACGATCACGATCTCGATCCCGATCCCGTTCACGATCTCGTTCATGGCGAGTTGATGGTTGACGTCGATTATGATGATAGGAAACACCTAAAGGAAATGTTTTCATTAGAAAATCTTTCGAATCGAATATACAAATTTCAAAAGCATTAGAGATAAATCAACAAACTTTTAGGGAGAAAAACCAAAGTTAAACCAAAACTCAAACCGAAAAAGAAACAAACTAAATCAAACATTGTCGAAACTAAAGAAACAAATTAGCAAGTACTTTGTATAAACATTGTTTAGATACAAAACGAAAACGGATTGCTAAATAAGGTGAAACAAAACTGTTGTAGTATACATTTGGAATGTAAATTGTTGTAGTTTTATACTGTTTTTATATATATATATATGTATATATACTTTTATAACCAATTACATATAGTTTTTGAATGCATGCTGTTTATTATTATTTAGTTTAAAGGCATTTGTTTTAAAAGCTATTTAAGAGGATTTAAAGGAAACCAAATCAAAAATAGTAGGTATACGCTAAGGAAGTACTCGAAATTCGAAAGGGAAAGCAGCTTAAAAATCAAATTTGTATAGAAAGAAAAACAACGACTATAAAAAGTATTCCTAAGAACTACTACTGAAAGTTTTTAAATGCTTCCGTTGAGCACGCCCATTAAACTTTGTTGGGATTTATTATTGAAGTAGCAGTTACCTACGCAAAACGTCATTTACCAGGGATGTTTGCGACTGTGCGAAAATAAAAAAAAGTCAGTTTTACATTTTATTTACTGCTCGTGGAATGTAATTGTTTTTTCTAAAAACCTACTCGAATACGTTGCCAGTTGACAGCTCGTAATTGAAAGGTTTTTTTTTTTTTGCGAAATTTAGTTTTATACCTACTAGAAAATTGTGATCATTTTGGTATTCACTTTCGCTTTCGAAATTCACTGACGAAAATGAGAAAATTTTCAAGATTCAGGGTATTTTTGCTTCAAGCGCACAAATAATAACTGCGTCGCACTGTCCTTTTAAAAATGCGCATCTTTGTCAAAATCGGTGTAATATTTGTTCCAGAGAGAAACCATACTGAGACCCTCACCCAACCCAACTCACAATCCTCTTGCCGCTGACCCCTCAATACTAGAAAAATATTAGGACAACCATGGTTGTTTATTTTTCACTTTTGAATATAATAAACTTCGATTTCATGAGTAAATTTTTCTTAAATAGGTAACTGAAGAGAAATTGCTGACAATAGTTGAGTTTTTTGAGCTTCGATCTCAACAAAGCAAAGTAATGCAAGTAGGATTTTCAGCACGCAATTACAACAACTACTGTGAGTTCTCGAAATGTCAAGTAGAGCGTGTAATGGCGTGCTTAAAATCCGACTTTACTTTGCTTTGCTGAGATCGAAGCTAAAAAAAAAACAGGCATATTGTTTTTTTTTCATAAACCAATCTACATTGTTCATTTTTAATAAATATTTTAAGCAAAAGTACACTTGTTCTTAAAAAAAAAATGCTATCCACAAGTAGGTAACTAATAATTACAACAATTACTGTGAGTTCTCGAAATGTCAAGTAGAGCGTGTAATGGCGTGCTTAAAATCCGACTTTACTTTGCTTTGCTGAGATCGAAGCTAAAAAAAAAACAGGCATATTGTTTTTTTTTCATAAACCAATCTACATTGTTCATTTTTAATAAATATTTTAAGCAAAAGTACACTTGTTCTTAAAAAAAAATGCTATCCACAAGTAGGTAACTAATAATTTAAAATTTAACGAATAAAATTCTATGCCATAAGGCAGGCTTCCCGTAGGAAGACCCAGGATGAGATGGTTAGATCAAGTTCAGAATCTCTCCTCGGCCCGTATGGGGATTGCCCCCTGATGATCAAGAGTCGGTGGCGGAAGATCGTTAGCAATGGAGAGTCCACTTAGGGCATCCTATACTCGCGACCCTACTAATGGAAGAGCGGCCATTAAAAATGAATGAATGAAATTCTATGAACGCTGACAGCAACTTTACCGACAGCGGAAGTGGCATATTATGCAAGTTGCGAGTGTATTGTTGAGCCGGAATTTTTGAAGTTACGTGACATTTGTCAATACGAATTTCTAGCTAACAATCCTAGCGGACCAAATCGTGGCCACTCCGTACAAATAAACCCCCTTATTAATAAAATAAATGTGCACAAGGAAGTTAGTTAGCAAACGTCAGATAGCACACAAAAATTTGACATAACTACTGAGTAACAAGTTGATAACTTTTACACAGTGTTTATTAATACGGGGGATAGCTTGTAGGCAAAGCAACGGGAAATCGGCAAAAGTTGGTGCTCTCAGTACTTATGGTTTGTCTCTGATATCTGATTTGTTCGCACTGCTTGTTGTAGCAATAATTCCTTACTTCGTAGCCAACTAATAAGTTTAGTAGATGTCATTCCCAAAATATTATTTGCGCCACGATTTTGAGAGGTTTGACTTACGTGAATTTTAGCCAATTTAATACAAATTATACCTAAACCATTGACAATTCCGCAAGTGAATCGATCAGAAATAACTCCAAGAAATTCTTCTACCATCTTTAAAATGTCAAATGTTAACCGCGGGGAAAATGATCTTACATTTTAATACAATACCCACACGGCCGCACGACCATAATTTGGCTTAAAAGTGGGAACTTTTACTAGTATACTATTCAATCTTTTTTTTTTTTTAACAGAAAAATTTCAGATAATCGATTGAATATTTTTTGTTTATGAAATTCTGGCGTATACGAAAGCAAGATCATTTTACTAAATTTAGTTTCCCAAACTGTTTAAACTGTTAGATTTTTGATGTGTAAACATCTAAGCGCGCGTTATTGGAATCTGGTGGAGTAATTCCACACATTTAACTTGCGGGGACGGAAATGCGTCACTGTGTTTTATCATTGCATACGTTTTTTGGAATATGGTGGAGTTATTCCACACATTTAACTTGCGGGGACAGGGAATGCGTCACTGTGTTTTATCATTTCATACGTTTTTTTCATTATTCTCTCTATTGCGTGAAATTTTAGGGTGCCATTGCGCTAAAAGTTCTTTCTCGGATAATTTTCTGACTCTAGTGTGGGGATAGACGAAAGCTGTCAAAAATGATTCTATTGGCTTATATTTATTCAAGTTCCCTTTAACTCGGCATTCGCTAGTGTCTGGGAAATAAATCGCTTAACATAAAGGAAATCTCCGTTTTAAGATTGATGTTCGTTGAATTCACCCAGCACTTCCATAATTCAGAAAATTAGCAAAATATGATTACTCGTATTTAGCGCAAATGACACATAAATGATATTCAGTCACATTAAAGACCGACAAACGAATGTACCAATCTTTTTTTTTATTTTATTTATATTACCTACTTGTTTTAGAAATGTCAATATAACGAAATAAATTACAAAACTCCGTTAAAAGGGCAAAACCACACTCTCCCAAAGAAATCAAACCAAAATCATTTTGCTTGGAACTATATCCATACTTCAGTGGTAGGTTTTAAAAGCAATCTTTTGAAAATTTTAATAGTTGTGTGCTGTTTACTTTTAATTAAAATTTGTGTTTTAGTTAATTAGAATTGCTTCAGTCCCAGAGTATCTGATACTTACTAAGAACCTTATTTTGTTCAAGAATAAAGTTTGTAGTTCTTTTTTTTTTTGTTTTCAATATACGTTTACTTATTTTTATGTGAAGACATGATTACAAAAAACTACAGTTGTTTAAAGATGCGAACATCACCAGGAGTAACTATAAAATGAATTTACCATTAAACACAAGTTAATTCGAAAATATTTAAAAAAAAAAACCGTTTGTTAGCATTTTCAATTAGAAAAAAACATGAGTGAGACAAGGTTAGTATTTTAATGCTAAGGAGTAATTGAATGTGGCTTGTACGTAGGAACGACTTTGAAATCCGAAGAGATCTTGCTGAATCTCAAAGCAAGCAAAAAGTCGATGCAGTTCACCGTAAAAGTCGGGTTTACAAAGTTAGGACTTTCCGCTCGAATTAACAAGCAAACTATGACGAAAATATATTTTTTTCGAGTTTCTTTTCCTACGTACGTTTTTATTTTTTTAAAAAATCGATAAAAAAAAACATTCGCATTCAAAATTTCATTAGTAATGACAAATTGCTTAAACGTTTGTAATTTGTAAGTGTCAGCACCTGAAGACTTTTTTTCTTTGATTTGAAGCAGGTTTTAAAAGACTTAAAAAAATAATAATATAAAGGTTTTAATTAGATAAATAATGTATGCCACTTGGAAATATTAATATATCGAATAGGAGCCGGGAATATCTTCTGGTGTAAAGGCTGGAAAAGAATGAAATGTTTGAAATATTTGAGATGTGTATTGAATTTGGCAATGGAGTTTATTTTTGATTGGAATTCTAAGAGATCTTGTTGTGTAGATTTAAAGACATGTTTTTAGCGTTTATTGACATTTTGTTTGTGTACCTATAAAAGTTTCATATAAGGTTATGGGCTGTTTTTAAATTGGTTTAACCTTTTTGAGTGCATTTAAAATTATGGGGATGAAGCATAATACAAAAGCATAGAAAAATTGGGGAAGTAATACTTAATAAAACAGTGAAACCCATCCCATTCTTTTACTCTCGTTTTATAACATCTGAGATTCCTGCCGGATCAAGGTATAATTACTTCAGTGCGCGTGGGGCCTAAGGGCAATGTAACAGAAGATAACGACGATGTCGGGTATTTTATAATCGAACGAAACAGGATTTTTTGGAATATTTATTTTTACAGGAGTTCCTCCTAGCATTCTTAGAATAAGAAGTATTTGCTGAGAAACATGTTAGAGACTCACAAACAAAATAAGAAAAAGGTCAACAAAACAAATTAATCTGAAAGTCAATAAATCCCGAATAGGAGAAGACATCACAAGACCCTGCAGAAAAATAATATCTACAGGTTACCTACTAACTACATAAATTGATACAAGAACAACATCTACATTTCAAAAGTGATCTACTTTTACTCTTCAACTGTACACCGATGGATCTAATACTAGAACTGCTAGTTCCCACACGATCTATAAATAACCTAGTTGAATAACTATTTTTAATTGAAAAGCCTACGATTATCTATAAACTAAAAAAAAGCTAAGCATAAAAATAAGCTCTAAGTACAAAATAATATTCGATATAGGTACATAAAATAGCAAAAGAGTGAACGTATTTAATTTAAGAGAATTACGAAGGAGAGTACAATATTTATGAAACAAAAAATTAATAAATAAATTAGAGTATTGATTATTGAAGTTATTTTTGTTTACCTCGATCCCTTTCCCAATCTATATCCCTCTCCCTTTCCCATTCTCTCTCCCTTTCTCTTTCCCATTCTCTGTCCCTTTCTCTTGCTCTTTCTTTTTCCCTGTCCCTGTCTCTGTTAACATCTCTTTCTCTGTCTCTTTCTGTGTCCCTTTCTCTGTCAATACATTTTTCTTCTGGATTTTTATCCTGATTAGCATCTTTTTCCCTATCGGCTAGTATAAATTAAAAAAAAAATGTTTTGTTTGGTTTTTCTTTGTTTTTTTAATTTATTTAATTTATATTTCCATTTTGTTTAATTTTGTGTTTTCAAATTAATTTATATTTTAGTTAAAAGTTGTGTCATGGTCTGCAGTTGAAATTTCACAAACAAACACACCTAATTCACAAGGAAACAAATACAAGTGAATTAGGTCTGTTTATTTTGTAAAAGTTCAACCTTAAGATAGGCAAAACGAACACCACTCTTGTTTAATGTTGTGAGAGTTAAAATGCTGTCATGTGGTTGAATTTTTGGAGACGGTAGGTAATGGGGAAGAACGGTTTATTTTTTGTTGTGTGTTCAGAATTAAACTTCAAAACAAAAAACGAAAAAAAAAAAAAAAAACTATTCGAAAAAGGACAAAACCAAAATATACTTGAAATGAATAATTTTGTGGTAAATTTATGAAATTCCGGCTTTGAGAAATAATTTATGAACTTAGAAGGAATGTAGAAAATGATTGTAGGGGCTCTACGGCCCAGCCTTACCAGGTGGTGTTGGACCCATTCGTGCTTGCTCCGCCGATGGTGATGCTTCCTGAGATTGCAGAGGTCTTGGTATGGCAGCCGTTCTTATATCGGGGTGTGTTGCTTTCCAATATGTCTGTAAGCAAATTTTAGATGTTAAAATTTGGTATCAAAAGCAATTTTAAGTCCATTTTTGACGTCTTCATGGGCACAGGGTGGGTCCGTATGTATGGACTTTAAGAATTAATAACTTTTCACAGCTTACGGCAACATATATGACGTATACCCAATGTTTTAATTATGGCCGCGGTTGTCACTTTAAAAAAAGTATTTTACCAAAATAAAAAGTAGAACTGAAATTGGTAAACGGCATAGCTACGATTGTGCAAGAAGCCAAAACCTACTTGGAAATAAATAGACCTATTCTATATTAAAAATAGTTCCTATCTACCAAACAGTTTCCTGAACTGAATATTTTTGTATTAGATGCATTACAGTAAATCGGCATAAATGACACTTCAGTTATTTCACTCTTTCAAATTACAAACTAGTACAATTAATAAATTAACCGATTCGTTTGTTTAAAAATCGATATGTTGGTACTTATCAGTGGGCACATTCAAGAATCTAGTTATCTTAAGTCGACTAGATTGGGGCGGATACGAGGCAACCTGAACGCAGATTGGTCGGGAACGTCACTTTTTCTACGTCAGTCACGTATGCAAACTCTCAACATAGTACTCAGTCACGAATTTGTTGAATAGATTTGTCGGCTATCCCTCCATAAACGTCAACTGAAACAGCTGCTCATATGATCAATTTTAGCCAATCAAAACCGGGTTACATCTAGTCAGACAACTGTCAAACTTACTAAACTATATATAATATATAAACTATATACATCATCTGTCAAAACCAAATTTAATGATAGGTTCGTTTGATGTAATTGACAAACAAAACCCGTTTCACTATTTTAGAATCTTATCGGAGCAATAAGTGTTGATATGAAAATGAGTGCGAATTCAGACAAGCAAAACCAAAATAATTAGCTTACGCGAGAATAAGCTTCTGTTTACAAAAACCTATACTCATAGTAAACCTTAAGTTTTGTTCAACATCTTTAGAGACTGTCAACAAAAATCCACCCCCACCAGTCTAAAAACTTTAAGTAAAATCTTCTAAAGAAACAACCACTATCATTCCAGACAGGAGAGACAACATTTAGATCGAAGAGCGGACTAATACCCTTTTCACACCGCTGCGAAAACCGTGTTTTCGTCGAAAATTGCATTCACACCGAACAATAACCAGTTCGAAACTTCTGTGTAAAGTATTTTGTTTACAAATTTCGATCGCATTAATTTACAAATAAAATTAATTCAGAGCATTTAAAAATAAATAGTCTGTAAAATGATTTTAAGCTGTGAGTTGTGACATTTCTTCGGTCAGCTGCTCTGCTGAATGTTGCAAAAGGTGTGTCTGTTTCAACAACCTAACGATCGGAAGTCGTTTTCGTTGTGTTTTCGTGGAAAACGACTTTAAATGACTTGTTTTGAAGAGTGATAAATGAGAAAACTTCTGTTTTCGCGAAAACCCGGTTTTCGGCTCTCTGTGAAAAGGGAATAAGCAATTTGACATTCTTTACTTACATCTAAATACTCAGCAATGTGTTCGCAGGCATCTTCTAATTGGTTTTCATCTAATATAACATCGAACATTTCCGGTGGACATTGGGCTAATTTTTCAGCGGCGACCATTTGTACGGATAAATTTTTCGCCTGGGATTTACCACGTGATTTGATTAAACGCTGTAAAACCTAAAAGTAAAAATATTCAAATGTCAGTTGGTGGAATATTTATCATATTATATACCTAATATAACTCACCTTACTACTACTAATTTTTAAATAAACTATTGTTGGCGCTAGTGAAGTTTTTGCTAATTGTGACGGATGATTGATTGTATCACAATCGAGTACGACTAACTGTAGGGTCCTCGCCAGCTCGAATATCCTTTCGATCTCCTCTTGTACTTTGGATAGGCAATCGGATCTACTACTGGATCGCTCCATAATGGCACGTTTTGACGGATTATTCATTATGGAACGTTTCGCTAATGAAATATCCGCCATAACACGTGTTATTATTATTTTGCCTTCGAAACGATGCTTAAGAAAATCGAACAGAGCCTTCTGCATCATATCGGTGACTTCGTAGCCCTTGAGGCTTGGACCCACTAAGACAACAGGACGCATCGATGGCACAACGTCATAGGGTGATGATGTCTCCTGTTTCTTGAAGAACGGCTTACGCTTCTCTTTGGTTGGTGGTGTGGCCAGTGGTGTTTTCCCGTGGCGTGATGGTCCCATGGAATCTGATTCGTCGCCTAATATTAGTATCAAGAAATACGTTTTTTTCTATGATGAAATTGTGAATCTACTCACTACGGCGCCATAGTGAAATTTTTGAGTTGAAATTGATTTTTTATTTTTTTGCTTTGCATTTTTTTTTTTAAACTTAATGTGAGAATTATTGATAAGTTAGACAAAATGATTGAACTGTTGTTAGCGTTCTTTTAATTGATTACTAGTTTTTTTTTTTTTTTTTTTAGCTAATTCTAACTATAGGTTTTGAGGAGATATATATTAATCTGAGGTATGATGTTGCATTAAGTTTGAAGAATAAACAAACCAAAAAAAAAAATGAGAGCCAAGTTTATTTAACCGATTAGCTATGGTTGTCGAAATGTAAGTGGGGTGCTTTGCAGACATTTGATATGGAATGACAGAACTGAGATGAACTTATATTAGAAAACCTTAGTATTGGAAAAGGCTTTTATTTGTTGTTGGTTGAGGAGAAGTGATATTGTTGGTTGCTAACAAATTCTGCTAAAAGCTCAGTGTTACTCAAGAAACTATTTGCTAACAAATTTCCACATTTGCCAAAAACAAAAGGTAAGCCTTTTAAAACAGAAAAAACACCGTGCACTAAAGCTAGATTGTTTTTGGTTTTTAATTGAAAACTAAACATAAAGAACAAAAGTGTTAGCATGCCAAGTTTCAGTTAGCCGGACAAGACGCCATTCGTCTAAAACGAAGGCACTGTGGGGGACTGTGTACGAAATGTTTAGTGAATAAGAAATGATAATGAAAAATAAAAAAATTATAAAGAACTTAAAAACAAAAAATAAAATAAAATAACAAAAAAGTAAAATAAAATACAAATTCCTAAAAAAAGATACCAGAGATAGAGAGAGAAAAAAAGGATACGGGTAAGTGTTGTATGTGTTGTTCAGGGATGTTTTTATCTTGTAAGAAATGTAAACCAGGTATATATTTGTACATAACCGAATTTTTTTCTCCCATCTGCTGTCAGAAACGTCAGGCAACGGATTTTTCGTGTAGAAGTCCCAATGGTCCGCCAATATGACTTCGCAAGCACACTATTCCTAAACGTTTATTAACAGGGGCTTACTATTGGGCAAAATCAAAAATCTAGTTACTTTAAATCGACTAAACCGGTCTGGACTAGATGTAACCTGTACTCAGCTAAATATTTCTTGACTAGATTCGTCGGCTACCCACCATATACCTACGTCAGCTGAAAAAGCCGTTCAAGTGACCGATCTACGCCAATCAAAACTAAGACACAACTTGTCAGCCAAATGTCAGAGTTACTTAACTATGTAGGTACTTGAACGTCTCCCATTACCTGCTTGCATACTCAGTTGACATTTCGAAGAGTCAAATATAAAATAAACATAGTGGCCGCTGCAGAATTCTGAAGAGTCAAAAAAAGGGCCAGTGAGAGAAAAAGGTGTCATTTCTAAAGCTACTCTACAAATTTCGAAATTTTGCAGGATATTTAACAACCATTTGTTCGCAATAAAACTATAATAGTTTTATGATAGGCAACCGTGTTACATTTTAAACTTACTTTTTTGGAAATACAAATTTTTGAAACTTTTTCCAAGGGGATTTTTCAAATAAAAAAGAGCAAAATCAAACAAAGGTAACGCTGAGCGTGAAAATACAAAAACAATTCAAGTTGCCTAGTCAACGTGATCGGATACCTAGTCACGACAAATCTAGTTGACGTTTTACATAAACTAGGTGACCGAACGTCCACATTCTCCCTGCCTGCTTAGTTGACATTTCGAAGTGTCAAAATTCAAAGTAAACCGCTAAAATATGAAAACAGTTCAAGTTTATTAATCAATGCGTTTGTATATTTAGTCCAGACAAATCTAGTTGACATTTCACATGAACTTGGTATCCAAACGTCCCAAATGAAATTGGCAGCTAAGGTAAAAATAAGATTTTCAAGCAGACAGAACTTTCGAAAAGGGTGTTTAATAAATTCACAACGGAAACAGTTTTGAGATCAGACTAGCGAGTTTTACAGTTAGTTTATTGACGAGTGTGCCGTTAAGCGCCGTATTGTAGGTAATTAAACAATCACCTTAAGGTGTCTGGCGATAACTAATTTATCGGAAAATGTTATTACTGTGGTAAATCAGGCACTTAGTGACAGGCACTTAGTGAATCGCACACTTAGGAATTGTGGTGAATCGGGCACCTGGTAACAATCTGTTTCCCTCTTAAAGTTCCACTTCCAATTGGAGACTGGAATCTCCAATGTCAAGTTATTCTAGTACAATCTAAATTGGAGTTGTATTGCAGTTTGTATTAGTTCATTCTAGAACCATCTATGGATATGGAGTTTACATCTGGAATCTATCTACTTCTGGAACATTCGCCGATAGGTGGCAGCGCGGATATAAAAGGGGCGCGTTGACAACAGAGAATGCAGTTGATTTTTAACCAGCGATAGTGAAGTTCGAAAGAGTAATCGGTTGCGAAATAAATAAGTGTGAAGTAATAGAATAAAGCGATTGGATTGAGACGTTTAAGAATTGATTAAAGTGATATTGTGTTGGTACTAAATAAGTGAATATTTGGAAAGTGTAAATAAAGACATTTTATTGGAACAGTTGAATAGAATAGTGTTTTATCTTTTCGAATCCCAGCCTGAATGTAACATTACATCTCGATTTGCGCAACGGGAAAACAGATCTAGATCAATGGAAAGCTAGGTACAAAAAATGAGCTTCACAACACGTTAGCTGAAATTCAGTATCAAAAGCTGTATTTAAGTTACAACTTAATATTGACGATTAGAAAACTGCGTAAACTTCTCGTCCGACATTGAATATCAGAAGACTGCGAAGTTCCTGGCAACATTTTTTGGTTACACTCCTTATATTTCCGCTAAAAAACAGTTTATAATATGAATATCGGCCATTTGACACTTAGAAAGCTTTCTGTCATAAGTCTACAGTTAAGTAAATCTACGATTACATCGAAATTGTATCATAGAATTAAGGGCCTATTAAGCGTTTGACTGTAGTGAAATTTGGGAATTTATAATTGTCAATTACATTATTTCGTTTTGCAAAGCAGTAGGATACGGCAGTGAATAGGTTTGTGTATCTGATGGTGATGGTTCACATATTGTGTGAACTTATGGGTCGAGTCCAGCGCCCGAATAATGAACACAGCCCATTCATTCTAAGCTACCAACTGCCTGTATGCATTTTGTGTATTGTGCTTATTTTTAAAATAAAATAATCAAAACAAAGCAAAAAAAACATAAAATACACATTTTTTCTTAAATGGTTCATACAAAAAGTTTAAAAAACACGATATAGCATCGAAAAATATCCAACTAAACAAATTAAATAAACAAGGATTCCGTTAGCAAGTATGATACATCAAACCTGGTTGACGATCGTTGCCCCTTTCTTAAAGTAAAAGAAAAATCGACAATAAAATTAACTAAAAAGCAACATCAGTCGTTAAAGTGATTTGTTTAAATCTTCTAAAAGTCTGTACTCACAGACTCAGTATTTGGAAAAAAGTTCTACTTTTGTTTCTTTCAATAAGTCGATCCTATTATATTTTTCTTTTAATATATTATTTATAACGTTTTGTAATCAAATAAAAAATAAAATAAAAACATAAAATGAAATAAAAACGTAATCAAATAAAAATGTAAAAATAAAAATAAAACAATAACAAACTGAAAACGAGGAAATGAAAAGTGTGTCATACCAGGTGTAGGGGGTGTGCTACCTCGTGATGGCTCCGCACCTGGTACTCCTGAACTACCTAAATTTCCGCTAGATGAACCTTTCGTCGCGTACAGTCTTGAAGATCTAGCCGCCGATGCCTAAATAGAATAATAGTCGGTAAAAACAAAAGAAGCATGCATAGTGATTTTAGCTGTAATTGGATTAATAACCATAACGAACCTGCATTCGAATATGTTCTAGCTTAACGGGGCTGGGTATAAATCCCACATCACAGCCTTCTTTGACCAATCTGCCAATCCACCAGTTATTGTCATATTTCTCCTTGATGTGAAGAAATTCCCTAACCTCAAATGACACCGCACTCCCTTGGACAGGCGAATCGTCATCGATTGTGCCATCATACGAAACGTTAGTTCGCACAGCGAACGCAACAGGTTTACTCTGGAAAGTGTTTATAGGACATAATTATATGTACTTAAAGATGCACATGAACAAACCCTTGCTTTATCCAGCTGGCTTAAGGCCTGTCGTTCCTTTTCTCGCCGAAGCGATTCCTTTTCCTCGTCTAGCGACAGATCGGATGACGGTTGTGAGTAATTTGAATCGGCAGAACCCTGAAAGAAAACAAAAAAAATCATTTGTAATTGGACAAAAACACAATCGTTACAAAGTTTGACAAACTAAGAAAATGTTTTAAGAAAATTCGTTTTAAAAATCACAAAGTTTGACAGCTAACTGACTTGATTTGTATCAGTGGGGACGTTCATTTAAAACGTCAACTAGATTTGTCTGGATTAGGTATACGAACGCGTTGACTAGTCAACTTGAATTCTCTTGTATTCTCGCAGTTGATTTTGAATTTTGACACTTCGAAACGTCAACTGATTTGTCGGCTACCCCTTCAAAAACCTCAACTGAAAAAAAGAATATACATGACCATTGACCAATCTAGGCTAATAAAGGGTTTTTTTTTTTAGGTTGGCAGCACTATGTTAACTGCCGACCATTTTTGTCAGCTGTCAAGTGATTTATTTTTAGTTTGGTTTGGCATTCCAACACGCATAAACTGACGCCTGAACAACGCTTCCAAATTGTGCAAATTTATTTTGAAAATCATAGTTCTGTTCGAAATACGTATCGCCCGTAGTGGGCGTTTTTATTTTAGCGATGAAACTGACTTTTGATTGAATGGATACGTCAATAAACAAAACTGTGTGAGTCATAATAATCTTCAAGTGTATGTTGAGACACCGTTACATCCACAAAAACTGACTGTTTGGTGTGCTTTATGGTTTGGTCTAATAACTGGTCCGTACTTCTTTATAAACGATGCTGGCTAGAACGTTACAGTTTTTCGTTTATCAATTGAACAAGAACAACCATGATGTGCAGGAGACGGCACAACAAGTCTCACAATTGATTTATTGAAGAAAACGTTTGGTAACCATAACCACATAGTTTCACGTTGCGGACCCGTGAATTGGCCTCCAAGATCGTGCGACTTAAACCCCATTTGACTATTTTCTGTGGGGATATGTGAAGTCGCTAGTCTACGCCGATAAGCCCGAAACGAGTGACCACTTTGAGGACAACATTCGCCGCGTTATTGCCGACCTACGGCCACAAATGCTGGAAAAAGTCATCGAAAATAGGAGCTCCAGATTAGACTACGTTCGAGCCAGCCGGAACGTAGAAATGCCAGAATTCATATTCCAGAAATAATATTTAAATAATGATGCCAGAAGATTATCTTTCGAATAAAGTAAATTTTATGTCAATTTAAGAAACTCATCTTTGTTTTATTCCATTTCAAAGTTCTATCCCTCTAAAAAAACACCCTTTAAAAACTGAAATACATCAAGTCAGCTGTCAGGCATAACAAACTAGAAATTCGACCGCCCCCAGTTGTTATTGGCTCTGATTAAGCCCCAATTATAGCCATACATAAAATGCAACCGAAAAAAAAAAAAATGCAAAAAAAAAGTCAAAGCGAAAAATCTGTCAGAAAAATGTTTCCCTACGAAAACAATTACAACAAACCAAACCCCACTGATAGGATTTCATCAGAAAAAAATTTCCTGGCAGATGGAACAGTAAAGAAATGAAATATATCAGTGGAATGAATTGTTTTTTTTTTTTTGTGGAATTGACTGGGAAGTTGAAAGGAAAACAGTTTTTCGTACGGAAAAATGAATAAACTATTTTTGCAGAAAATTTAAAGATCATTTGCATATTTTTTTGGATAATCTAACTTTATAATTCATAAGCAACATTTTAAGACCAAGATTGAGTTAAGCCATCACGTTTAAGTGGTCAAAAAAGCAAAATAAAATGTTTATGCGAGAAACAGATTAACACAGCAACAGCAACTTTGACAGAACCAATGTATTTTAATTACTTTGAACACATTAGCACAGCAACATCGACAGCGACATCAACATTAGAGCTAATCCTAAATTCGCTGTTGCTGTTGCTGTCGCTGTGTTAATCTGTTTCTCGCATTATGGTTTGGTTTTACATAATGCTGTAAATGGGGGCCTTAGTCATGAGAACTGTTTTTTTTTTTTTTTTTGACATTATGGAAGGATAACTGACAAATTGCCTTTTATTTTCACATTACGCTCTTGAGGGAGCTGAATGAAAAGTCAACGCATTTATTTTGTAACCCCCGTATTGATAAACAAATTCCCACAAGTATGTTAGCTAACTACTGTCAGACAGCATACCAAAATCTGACATAACGCTGATAACTTTTAGCCCAGCGTATAATAAAACGGGGTAAACTGTGAAATGCCCAATAGAAAACTAAGGTCTACAAACTAAAACATGCATTTCCCACTTAATGTTTACCCATGCACCTGGCAAACACTTTGTTTGCATTTCTGCATCAACTTTATTG
This sequence comes from Cheilosia urbana, assembly GCA_946477585.1. Taxonomy (NCBI): domain Eukaryota; kingdom Metazoa; phylum Arthropoda; class Insecta; order Diptera; family Syrphidae; genus Cheilosia; species Cheilosia urbana. Next base: position 129,143,067 of record OX297854.1, on the reverse strand, counting down.
TTTTGTGAAGGCCAGTGAAAGCAATCAAATTTCACCTTAGCTTCGTTTTACATTTTTTGGCAACAAAACGGTATCAATTCTTGTGGCACAGAAAAAAGTCTTTCCATTAAATAATTATTTCCAATTGGCAACCATCCAAATAAAACATTATTCCATTATGGTATTCGGTATGCCCCTTAAATATATTTCGTTCTTTGATCAAATCAAATTATGCTCACTTCAATTTATTGAAAGATGAGTGCGGGAACGGGAATGCTCGCCACAAGCTGTACCTAGTTTACTTTGAGTACAATTCAACAAAGAGGTATTCGATTAAACGATTGCGTGGCTATTAATATGTCACTATGATTGATAAATTCCAAGCAGACTGGAAAATATCATCATATAACGTCATAATAGTTTGTGCTATAAATGAGATGTTAGCTGAGGTGCATTATTCGAAGTTTCAAATTTAGAAATGTGCCAAAAGCCAAAGACCCGCTTTACGAACTGCCAACTGTCAGATTGTAAACAAATTTCGAAGATTAAAGCAAAATTTTGTAAACAAACAATTTTCATACAGCATTTCAAAAGGCTTTAGTGTGCGTAAATGAAATAAATTTCCCAACCAACAAAAAAAAAAAAAAAAAAATCCGTTTCCACATTCTTGCGTCATAGGTCTAAATCAAATGCTTTGTTTGGACGGTTTACAAAACGTAAACACTCCGATTATTTGGAAAATTGAGTAGTTTTACCAACAATTTATTTTTTTGTTCAATGTTTTGTTAACAATTAAATAAAATACACGGTACGCGAGTAAATCTTTTTTTGTCTAAACAATTTGACTGGAATGTGCGTTTAGAGTTGAAAATTTTGTTTATTGCACAAATGCAGAGAAACAATTAATTCAGCTCAAGGTGGCGCTGGCAGCGTTAATGAGTTAATAAGTTTTCACATTTCTTCTTCATTTATAGCGTACGAGGCGATTTGGGTTTGTAGTTAATCGAGATGTAATCGATAAAAGTGTTTTATTTTTAGAAACCCCTGTCTGGGGTGGGCTGCGAGTGTACGCGAATTAATTCAGTGGAAGGAAAACGCTCGAAGTAAACATAGTACAAATAAATGATGCGTTCACAGCGACTAGAGGTAAAATAAAGTGGTGATAGTTATATTGGGTTTTATTAGCAAGTTAAAGAAAACGTACAAAGGGGAGGTATTAAATAATAATAAAAAAAAAAATAATAATAATGGCGGGCTTATCGAGCTTCTTTATTTATACAAGAGGTAGCGCAAAGGTCGTTACTCATTACCTTATTTTACAAATGGCGGCAAATGTCAATTCTACTTTGACAGTTGTACAATAAACAGGTACAAAATACAAGTCAATAAGACGTGAATCGTTTCTAAAGATCGCGGAATAATTGTTTGTATTTTTTTGCGGAATTATTCGTTCACAAGCCGCAGACTCTAGACGCCCTCAAAGAGAATATCCGTTAAGAATGGCATAAACTACCGTCGGCGTGGAAAGTTCTGGCAAAAGTAATGGAAAATGCCATAAATCGGTAGGTATCGATAACATTTGCTCGACGTAATGGGAAAAAGTTCAAGCCAGAACCAAAGCTTAACATTCACAGAAAAAAATGCAGCCAAGAAGATCGAGTGGCAACGTGGAGGCAGATAACGCGATTGAATCGACTGACGCCTTTGCGAATGTGAAACTATTGTCGTTTTCCCTTGGCTAAAAAGAAGTGTCCGGGAGAGTCCGGAATCGGAAAAATCACTTCTGAGTTCTGAATTCTGAAACTGTTCCATTGGAACAAAAAATACTCTTCTGGTGATTCTGAGAAGAGAATTTCGCTTCTCGATTTGAAGTCAGAATCCACTTAAAAGCACTCACGCAAGTGTGATTTATATACCTATTTTATACAAGTCTGATGACGCTTCCGGTGGATTATTTTTTGTCATTTCACTAATACGTTTGTGGATTCAATCCGAAGCAGTTTTCTTGTTCCATTAGATTACAGAATGAGTGGATCCCCGAGTGAAATCAATGGAAAATGACGGTGCCGTGACATAAGGCCATGCGACATGAGGCCATATTTTTTTGCGATATAGGGCCATATTTCAAAAACCTATGGGACATGATTATATTGTTAATAACAAAAACCTATCTTTACGGTTGGTAGGCGTAGTAGCTTAGTGGTTAGTGTGTTGGACTACTATGCGAGGGGTCGAGGTTCGAATCCCGCAAAAACCCAAATTCCAACTTAGAGTTTTTTTTTCACTGCGCCACCTCTCGCGAACGTCTGACAAACATCCGAGAGTATTACTGTCCTGAAAGAGCTTCACATAATGCCGTTTCGAGTCGGCATAAAATTAAAGATCCCTTCCATTCGTTCCAAAAATGAAAAAAAGTCACACAAAAGCTAGGCCTGATGGGGTCCCTACGGACCTGTTGCGTACCTAAACTATTTATCTATTTATTTTTAGCTCAAATTGTCAACTGTGTAGTTCAGATCAGCTGACTGTTGTTCCTACTATAGGACAAAATAATCCTTCTTCTAAAAACGTGATTATATTGTATGGCAGGGCAGAATCAAAGCTTACCCACCAAGAAGAATCTTGGGTAAGTGCTGTCACTTGAATGTCATAAAATACAAATTACTTGACAAATTTTCATTCCAGAATCATAGGAAAGGAGGTATATACATATTCTCATTTTTAACTAGGTAACTACTCCCAGTTAATCGAGAAGAACGATGGTATATATCTTATCTGTATACCGACACTTGCCTCTGTGTCGGATATGCAGTATATATTTTAAATCATTCTGATATATCGGTAATACAGTATATTTAGTAAAGACATCATTATAAATAGTTTTTTCATATTTTTTTATTTTCTAATGCACATTTCTGTGGAGGGAAAAAAACATCCCAAACGCATACGAACACTGTTAATGAACTGCGGTGAATATGCCGTCAAAATTTAATAACGACAACAAGAACAAAATTCCTTGATCTAACGGGTGAAGCCTTTTAAGATACAGCTTGTGCAAGAACTAAAGTCAGCCGACCTACCATAACGCCGAATTTTTGGTGAATGGGCTCTTGGAAAGCTGGCCGAGGATCCGCTTTTTTATCGAAAAATTGTGTTCAGCGATGAGGCTCATTTTTGGTTGAATGGGTACGTAAATAAGCAAAATTGCCGCATTTGGAGTGAAGATCAGCCAGAAGCATTGCAACAGCTACCAATGCATCCCGAAAAAGCCACTGTTTGGTGCGGTTTATGGGCCGGCGGCATTATTGGGCCATATTTCTTCAAAGATGATGCGAATCGCAGCGTTACTGTCAATGGTGAACGCTACCGAGCGATGATAACAAACTTTTTTTTGCCCGAAATGGAAGTTCTTGACTTGCATGATATGTGGTTTCAACAAGACGGTGCCACATGCGACATGCCACACAGCACGCGAAACAATGGCGCAATTGCGAGGCGAGTTTGGTGAACAGTTAATTTCACGTTTCGGGCCGGTCAATTGGCCGCTTAGATCGTGCGATTTGACACCATTAGATTATTTTTTGTGGGGGTATGTCAAGGCTTATGTGTATAGGGACAAGCCCGCTTCGATTGACGTACTGGAAGTCAACATCCATGCATTCATTCGTGAGATACCGACCGATATGTGTGAAAGAGTATGCCAAAATTGGACTCAGCGGATGGACTACCTGAGACGCAGCCGCGGTCAACATTTGCATGAAATTATCTTTAAACATTAAATTGCAAGGTTCAAACTATCGATTCAAATAAATATTTCATTCATTTTTTCGAATTTTTTGTTTTTTTTTTTTTTAAAGTTCTAAACCTCTTAAAAAATCACCCGTTATTAGCTATTACACATCAAAACAACAACGATTTTAATGTTAATCAGCTGTTTATAGCATGAAATAGTAAAAAAAAACAAGGTACAATCTAGTAACGAAAATAAAAAAATAAAATTGCAGAAAATAATTAAATGCCCATGATGACAAAACTTTATTTAGTCAAACAAAAATATAATGTGAAATCTATGGGCGAGGAAATGGGCAATTCTCTTCCCTTTTCATAGTGCAAATCCGGCATTTCCCTGACCTAGCAAATCGAGACCAACCGTAACGAGTCCTAGATCTACACCTGGGACATTAATGCCAATTCCGGCTGCCGAAGTAAAGTCCTAAAATATAAAATTATTTAAAGGATAAAGCAAAGCAATCGCAACGACTGACATCTATGACTTACCAGGAAGAGGATCATTCCCAAGACGACGACGAGTAGGAAGAATGAAAGAGAAGTATTCATTTTGAATTTGCCTATTAGACTGACTACTGATTAACTGAAATGCACGCCTTTATATACAAATTCATTATCGTTACAAGTTGACATTAATTTTTGAAAGAACTTATGAAACTGCAAATTTAATTGCTTTTAATTGCTACAATTTTGACTAACCTGCGATGTGGGTAAACCAATAAATCTAGAAGATATATCGATAAAGTAATAATTGTGGGCTGTTAAAAAAATGATTATTAAAAAAATGCGATGCACTACGCTAATTTGTCTAGTCTAGTAGGTATTAAGCTTCGATTTGAATCTTATCTATACTGCTAGCCAGTCCTGCATGCTTTATGGATCTTAGAATCTGAACTGTCGAAAAGTATGACTTCGATAAAAAAAAATAATTAATTTCATGCGCTTATAGCAGCAAGTACTGCGTTTCCCGCTTAATGATAATTTTGTAGTCGAAGTTATAGCAGCGCATCACAAGCATAGTTCTAGAATTGAGCAAAAACTTTCTATTTTCTGGGAGTTAAACTATAAAATGCTCGCCAAATTATATCGTCCTGAGCATATTCCAACTTATTTGTGGCATTTTTGACAACTGAAAAGAGTGCATTTAATTGGGCACTGACGTTTAGAAGTCATAAGTGGCTGCGTTTTCGCTATGTCTGCGCAGAAACGTCACAACTCCCAATAAAAGAAACGATATTAGTTGTGATACATTTCGGAGTCGACATGCTGCCAAATTTTACAGCAAAAGTAAGAAATGGTTTGAAAGTCTTATTTTACGTCATGTGAAAGACTTGTCTTAGATGTTGTACATATATATACAAATTCAGGTGTCAGGAACGATCAAATAATGTAGAACTTGTTTCAAGAATATGTAATTGGCAACACTATACAAAAAGTTTTTTTTTTTTATTTTTTTTTATTTTGAAAAGTTTGTAGAATATTGGCATTTGTTTTCTTGGTACAACCCCAAAGTTGTATACCGTAGGTCCACACCGGCTTTAGCACTTGCTTGTATAGAAGCAGTTTGTTTTCGGTACTGAGCTGGGAATGTTTTCCGAGTAACCAGTACATTTCTCTATATTTGATATCGAGTTCTTTACGTTTCACTTTCACGTGCGAGTTCCATTTCAGCTTTGCGTCGAGTGTCATTCCCAGGTATTTGGCCTCGTTTGCAAAGGGTATTCGGGCCAAGTTTAGGAAAATTGGCGAGTCATAAGTTTTCTTATACGTGAAATTCACGTGAACAGATTTAGTTTCGTTGAGGGCGATCCGCCAGTCCCTCGTCCATTCATTTACCTTATTCAATGCGATTTGAAGTTTTGCAGTCGTTTCTTCAATTGTATTACCTACTGCTAGGATAGCGGTGTCGTCGGCGAACGTAGCGAGAGAAGTGCCATCTTCTCTTGGTATATCGCGAGTATATAACAAATAGAGAAGGGGCCCAAAGACACTTCCTTGCGGCACGCCGGCCGAAATTTCCTTAAGCTCAGAGTATTCGTTTCCATGTCTGACACGGAAGAGTCTATTCCCGAGATATGATTCTAAAATATCATATAGGCGTACGGGAAGAACTTGTCGTAGTTTAAATTTTAAGCCGTCATGCCACACCTTGTCAAAGGCTTGTGAGACGTCAAGGAATACGCTTGAGCATATCTTTTTTTCTTCAAATGCTTTCTCAATTACGTCAGTAATTCTATGCACTTGGTCAATCGTGGAATGCTTGGTTCTGAATCCAAACTGGTGGTCAGGGATAACATTATTGTCTTCTATAACCGGTTGTAGGCGCGTTAGTAGAATTCTCTCGAAAACTTTGGATATAACTGGAAGAAGGGAAATTGGTCTATACGACTTTACTTCATTTGGCGGTTTTCCTGGTTTTAAAACCATTATGACCTCCGCAACTTTCCATTGGCTCGGCACGTGTTTTAGTCTGAGCGCGGCATTTATAATATGAAGAAGCTTAATTAATGCTTTTCTTGGTAGAACTTTGAGAACTTCTCCCGTGATCAAATCATAACCAGGAGCTTTCTTAGCTTTCTTAGTATTGAATCGTCGGATAACACTGTCGTGTACCGCCCGACCATCGTACGGTTTAAGGGTTTCTTCTAAATGGGCGGCAAAAACGTCCGCTTTTTCCTTATCTTCCCTTGCCCATTCATTTTGATTTGTTTTAATTGGCGGCGCGGGGATTTTCGGCCTTTTGGTGCCTTTTACTCCTTCCCAAAGTGAATAATTGGAATCTTTTTTCGCCGTTAAACTTTCAAGGTAAGAACCTATCGCATGATTTTTAAAGTCCTTAATAGCTGTCTTTAACAAATTGCACAAATAATTCAAATGTGTTTTATGTTGCGGAGCGCGACTCTGTTGCTATTTTTTACGCGCCTTCCTTTTTTCGTTGACCAATTCTTTTATTTCGGGAGGATATCGTAGACCGTATTTGACCGGCGTTTTTCTTAGATTAGGCGTATTATTCCAGGAAGCGAGCTGTACAATCTCAACGAAGCGATCTACTTCAACCTCAAGTTCATAGGGTGTCGCAAGTGGAACGCTCAGTTCAACATTCTCTTCAATTTCGTTCCTAAAGCCTTCCCAGTTAGTCGCCGCCAATAATGAAGTTTGGTTTGAGCGATTTAAGCAAGTTAGTATAATCAGTTTTTTCAAGCGCGGAACGCGGTGGACAGTAGATAGATGAAATTCTAAGAGTACGCTGACTATTTTTACTCGAATCGTGCACAGTTGCATAGTTTCAAGCTTTATCTTCAGGTCTTCGTAACTGAGAAAACATGTGAAGCAGGGTCCGGCGAAGTTTCAACGTTTTTTGCTCCTTCGGATGCCGCGGCCTGAGCGTAGGTCTGCACTCTGGCTGTCCGAGGCTTTCCTGATTTTTACTTTTCAGTAGCGTTTCTTTTGACAACAGAGGTCGAGGGCTTTTCTGTTGTCTCTCTGTCTTTGACATTATTACGCTCTTGAAGCGGAGGTTTTATATTGCCTACTACCTCCTGGGCGGTCTTACGCTTTGTCTTTGTTGGCGGCTTTGTTTTTATATTTTGTGGCTTAAGGAGCGCATCTCTCCGTTTTTGCAACTCCTTAGCTACTTCACAACCTCTATAATTTGCAGGGTGCTTTCCCTTACAGTTAGCACAAGTAGCGGAGGATTGTTTATTTGCTCCACAGTCTTTGGAGAAATGATTTCCGGCGCATTTCACACATCGCGGCTCTTTTTTGCAATACATTTGCGTATGATTAAATTCTTGGCAACGTTTGCACTGTGGAATTATTTTTAAATTTCTGCGCATGGGCTCGATTTTTACCACAATATTTAGTATGGTTTTAATTCGGTAGATATCTTCGATATTATCAGACCTATCGAAGGTAAGCATAAAGAGCGGAAGTCCACGCCTTACCAGGACATCCTTATCTTCTTCCGATTTCTGTTTCTCCTTCTTGATGATATTAACGGCATCAAGAATTTTAAACCCTTTGGCTTTGAGGTCGTTTATAACGTCTTCTTTTTTGCATGAGGGGTGGAGTCCCCTTGCTACAACACGATGTGGCCTTTCTGACTTTATTTCAAAAGTATACCACTGGATCTTCTCGGTATTTAGCTTTTGGGACACTGCCCGGTAGTCTTCGTGGTTATCGATGTTAATTTTCCATGCATTATTTCTCGAAAATGTAACCTTAAATTGCGATATTGTCGTTCCTTTAAGGAGGCTGTGTAATTTATTATACTCCGTTACCCCAACGACGTTTATTGGAGGCGGTACGCGAATCTGCCCTCGGAGTTGTTTTTCTTGCGGTACTTTACGCGTTTGTTCTTTAAAGGGCTCGACTTCAGGCGAAGAACCGGCTCTCCTTTTCTTACTAGGTCTTTTTTTAGTGACCCAATTCGTTTTGCGCGCTAGCTCTTCTTCGTCGGTGTGGTATTCCCGACTAGCCAAGCGTGATGGAGTACATTCGCGTTCTTTCTGCAAATGGGTGTTCCTTAGAACCTTATTTTGTTCTTTTAACAGTTCTATCTCTTTCTTAAGATCTTGATAGAGTAGATCCATTTCCTTAAGCTTGATTCGGAGTTCTTTATTTTCTTCCTCAAGACTTTTATCTTTCACTGAGTCCTGTTTTTCACGCGCTAGCGCTGCCGGCGGACTTCTTTTCCCGGCGTTATTCGATCTTGTTGGAGGAGATCGAAATACCCTTGAGCTTTTAATAAAAGGGTTAATAGATTGCAATAAGCGGCTCTCCCCAGAATCCGTAGAGCCGACCTCCGAAGAGGGTGAATTTTCCAGTAAAGCTGGACTGCCACATGGGGTAGTTAATCTTTTCGATTTGTTCATTGCATTTTTTGTATTCTTACACCATTTCGCTGCGTTGGTTTCACCGTCATACCATTCCTCTGTCTTTCCATGTTCACCATTATCATAGACTAATTAATAATAAAGACACCCCGCTTCATACAAAGAAAAAGTCGCCACTTTTTAATTTCCTGCACCGGGTTGCGGTTACTATCATTCATGTTGGCCTAATATATTTCTGTGTTGCAAGTTGTACCGATCTACAAGAACGCAAATCATATTCAGTTCAGATCAGAGAATCAGAGTATCTCCAGACCAGACACTGTTCAAAGTACGATCGGCGAAACGACGCAATTCATGACGTTCGAAAGCAACCAACACACACAAACACAAATCAGTTGCAGTTCTATTTCGGTCGGTCGCTTCGCACTGTAGAAAAACCGTCATCCAGACTCCAGAGCCATTCGATCATCGTTCGTTGTGGTTGAGGGTTGATGCGAGATATATATGTATGTGGAATTATTCTTTTCATATGTTTAGGAGGTAGATACAGAGAGTACATCATTTCAAATTTATTCGCTTTACTGCTCTTTTTATAAGATGGCTCTTCGCACAAAAAGTTGGGGTGTAAGATGCGCTGTCCCTTCTTGTCGAAAATCAAAGCGTGACAATCCAACCCTATCTTTTATTCGATTTCCCAATGAGGATTCGATTTTTTTTGAAACGTGGATGGATGCATGTTCATTAGAAAAACATCCTCCAGCTAAAAACTCATACATTTGTTCCAATCATTTTCGCCAAAATGATATAGGTAAAAAAAAACTAAAAAAAACAGCAGTACCTTCAATTTTTTCAGGTGATATTTTGCTTGAAAAAAATACAGCTTCTGACCAGGATCACATACCCGTTCGCTTTGAAGGAAGAACATATGAGCGGAAAAGACCAGATACAGAAGAGCTTTCATTTGAAGAGTTACATGATGTGGAGCCTATGTCGTCTTTTAGTGGTAATACCATAGATATAGAAAATGTAAAATGTAAAAACTGCTTAAAATCAGAAAAAAACTGTTTTTTCTACAAAAGCAAATACATTGAAATTGAAAAAAAATACAATCAATTGATGAGAAAATTTAAAAACGCTTCATTGATGACAAAAAGATCTTCCAGACAAACTAAGATGGCAAAGTGTAAAAACAAATATTTAAACAAGAAAAATGCTCTTCCATTGTCTTCTGTAATTGAATCCTTGCCAAATGTAAGTCGGAATGCAAAAATATTTGCCAAAATGATTTTGTGCAAGAAATCGAAATATTCTCACTGGGGAAAAAGTGAAAAAGATCTAGCATCTGAATTGATGTACAAATCACCTACAGTTTATAGATATATAAGAGATGCCCTTAAAATAAATTTTCCTTCTGAAAACTCCATTCGTCGATGGCAAATCATCAAAAAAACAAGGCCAGGGTTCAACGACGAAATAACTAAAAACCTTACCGAATTGGTATCAAAATGGAACCCAGACACTAAAGAAACTTCCTTAGTGTTTGATGAAATTGCCATAAAACGAAATTTGACTTTTGATGGTTTTTATGATGAAATAGTTGGGTACATCGACGATGGCAGGGAAAAGGAAAATTTAATCGGAAAATATATCTTATTGTTTATGGTAAGAGGTATTTTCTCCAATTGGAAATATATAATAAGTTACTTTGTGACTGATAAACCAATGGGCGCTAAAAAATTAAAGAACAAACTTATTGATAACCTTAACTATTGCCAAAACATAGGGTTACGAGTCAGAAGCCTTACATGTGACCAGGGTTCGAATAACAGAAGTTGCTTCAATTGCCTGGGTATAACACCAGAAAAGCCTTTTTTTTATCACAACTGTCAACGTATTTTTGCATTGTATGACCCTTGTCATCTCATTAAAAGCGCGCGTAATACATTATTGAAAAAGGAAATTCAATGTGTTGAGGGCATTGCAAGCTGGAAAGTTGTAGAAAGTCTTTTCGAAGCCGAGCTAAATAAAACAACAAAAATGTCACATAAAATAACTTTTAAGCATGTCAGGCCAAACAGTTGGCAAAAAATGAAAGTTAGGTACGCTACTCAAATTTTTAGTCATACTGTTAGTGCATCGATAAAAACTGCGTTTGAAATGGACATATTTAGCTCGGAAGTAGCTCCACGTGCTTTGTCCACAGCAAGTTTTTTTGAATTCCTTAACAATTTGTTTGACTGCTTGAATTCTAAGGCACCTTTTAACAAGAATATATATAGGAGTGGCTTGAAACGAAACAATAAGGTTCGATCATTTTTAGAAGAAAGTTGTAGTTACCTCGAAGCTTTAAATTTTGAGGGTCAAAATAAGACTTTTTGGGTAAAAGGCTTTTTACAAGTTGTAAGAGCAGTTTTACAATTATCTTCCGAATTGTTTGAGGACCATCCAGAAAAACACTACTTTCTTACATATAAGATAAACCAAGATCCCATTGAAAACTGTTTTTCATTGGTAAGAAGTAGGGGGGGTTTTGATCCAAATCCATCTGTATATACCTTCAATAATATTATTGCAAAAATAATGTCACATAAGTTCTCATCCTTAAGCACTTATTCATCAAATTGCGAAAACGACACAGAGGAATTTTTGTCAGAAAATTTATTTTCCCAATCGAAACAAGACGATTATTTGCAAAATGATAGGGTAAATCTAAGCTTTTCGGACAATGCTCTAATATTGGAAGAAGATGAAGAAACTGAGCTTCCCGAGTTGCAAATATTGGAAGAACATTTTTTAGTAGAGGATCTTTCCCTTAGGTATTTCATCGGTGCTGCAGTATTAAGGGCTAAAACTAAAATACCTTGCAAATTATGTGACACCGATATGAAAAGATCTGGGGAATCTATTAAATTGAAAATGGCTTCTGAAACATTCCTCTTTCACAAAAACTTTTCAAAAACATCCGATTTTGGCAGCATAATTGCTCCTACTGATTTATTTTTTGAAATATGTAAGATTCATATACAAATTTTCAAAAATTATATAAAAAGTACTCCACACTTGAAAAAAATTAAAAATAGAATAATAGAAAGTTGCATAATAGAAACGAATCTTATTCCAAAGTTTACTTTTTGGTTTTCGGATGAAAATGTTTGTAGATCCCACCACATCGCAGTTCTAGATTACATCATTCTTGTTCTTTTAAAGAAATTTGGTGTTTGGGAAAGTGCAAAGCTTGCAACTTCTCAAAAGGTACCGAAACAACACCCTAAGCTAAAAATAATTCAGGAATAACTTTTATTACATTCTCACAATTACTCCCAACAAAAACTACTTACACCTAAAAAATTAAATATACATGTACCCATTACTCTACTTAAAAAAATTATGAAAAATATGGATACTTAATAAATAGGTATATTTATATAAAAAAAAAAGAAAAAAAAATCTAAAAAAAAAATATCTATAACCTGTACACTTTTGTCTATCTTCTATCTATCTTCTTCTTCGGGGTGTAACTCGATGATGATGTAACTCGATAACCCCTGGGACGTTTTTTATAATTCTTTGTTTTGTTTAGTTCGTATTGCTGTATATCAGGTTTTTATTTACTTTTTGTCGCGAAAACAAAACTTGGAGGGGATGAAAGAACATGCTACGAAATTGATCTGCGTTTGTAAATGGATTATTTTGTAGCCTTCAGGTGACGAGGGAGACAATGAAGATAATAATTCCTTCATAATTATATCCATGGCTATTTATATACTTCGTTATTTTGGTTTTCACGAAGATTTGAGCAATTGTATTGAAAGCAAACTTCTTAAACTGACAGTTGTGCAAATTATATTGGTAAGTTTAAATCTGTGCCTTGATTTTGTGCGGTTTTTGTCGCAATTGCGCTAGGGAACATTCCGAATCGGATTTGAATGTGTGAGTGCATCGCGCGCTGGACTCGCGTGACCGTTGTGCGAAAATTTGACACTTTTTTTCGAGGATTCTAATATAATCTGTTGGTACTTTTTCCCTTTTTTTAGTTGAAAAGGGAATCGCGAAAATCACTGACACATTTACAGAATCCGCCTATACGTGAACCCTTTCCGCAACCGCAATTGCGACAAAAACCGCACAAAGTCAAGGCACTGAAAAAATATCGAGATCTGTAAAAAGTGACCCGAATCGAAAAAAGATTGATTTTTCTACCCAATGGAACATGAAAAGTAATTTGGATAAAAAAAAAGAGATTGATTTTGGTCCCAATGGAAATAGACATTAATTCGACATTTCTTTGTTTCTGTTTTTGACAAATTCAACCATGGAGTGGAACACAATTGACATAACTAGCTACTTTAACTATCTTTTCCTTTTTTGCTTTTGGTTTGAAAAATCTATAAATTTGTAATTTTCTTAGTGAATGATATGTTTTTTTTTTCTTTTCTATTTAATGTTTAACTATTATAGTATTGATTAATATTCAAAATATACAAAGTAACTAACTTCTATGTGTTTTATAATTCATAAATCAAAATCTGTTAGCAAAGATCATGTGATTTGACACTCTTGGACTTCTTTCTTTGGGGATATTTAAAAAAAAAGTGTACGTCAATAAGCCAAGAACAATTCAAGTGCTAAAAGATGAGATAATTCGGCACATTAAACCTCAATTATATCTCAGAGTCATTAAAAATATGAACCATCGGATAGAGGTATGACACCGAAGCCATGGCGAGCACTTGGCCGATATTTTGTTTCACACATAATTGTCATAGATCCTTCTATCATAATAATAAATATTAAGATAATTCTCTGAAAACTTTTTGTTTTATTTACAATTAACATCGTGAGTTTTCGTTGGACTACCCTTTACAACATCAACAGCTATCAAATACATAAATAATTAGTACATACATTTCCCTTGAGATCATAGCAAAAATATGAAAAAATCACCCACCCTTGAAAAGCAGAATACCTAGGCCTAGGTAGATACTTTCACGAAAAATATTCGAAAGCATGAAATACCTACATACCCACTTGTAAAGTAAAATAAAAAAAAAAAAAACAATAACCAGTCATCGCAGCAAGTATGCTATATTGTGTTCGATTGTAACAACATTTGTGCTTCTGCAACACAAGCAAGCAACAGAACATGCATGAGATGGAGGCAATCTCCGTGGAGGCAATCTCAAAGTGGTGACTTTTTCTTTATATGAAGCGGTGCGTCTTTATTATTAATTAGTCTATGCCATTATCCACATGAGAATATAAATTTGGTAGTTATATTTGCGATTGGTTCTTTAGATGAAAGCCATAACATCCGATAATGACAGAATTACACAAACAAACAAAAATGTACTAGATTTGGCTATGCACAAATTAAACAACAAGTCGGTAAATGATGTGCCAAATAGTTGAATTTTCTTCAAAAATAAAATACCATCACCACTGCGGAACAGTTACCTACCGACATGTTACTCAACAGTTTCATTTTTCATTTCATTTACTGATTTCTATTACATACTTTACATATAGACTTAAGGCCTTTAAAATTGTGAAAGTTAAAATTATACAATAATTCATTTTGAGAATAATAACTAACATTACATTCTGTTTAATGAAAGATAAGCTTTCTAAACATAATGGGATCTACTTAAGAATAATTTAATTACCAGCCAGTTACGTCAAGTTCTGATTGACAGCAACATCAATTTTGACAGCGAAATCACACTTTTTCTTATAAACTCTGACTTTTAATGGCGTATAATACAACAGGATGAAGCAATAATTCGACTTTGACTCTAGAGCTACATTCTTAAAGCTACCAACCTCAACGCCAACATCTCTTTTCAGTTCTCTCAACCTCCAAATGCTAAAATGTTGCAGAACTGCCAACATAAATTTGGCAGTTTTCTACAATTAGAAACGTTTTACTTTTGAAATTGGAAATACGATGACCGCGAAGTTTATTAATAAATTTCAACTCAAAAAAGAGAAGGGGACACCATTGTGGGCAAATTGTGGGATCTTTAACAGTATGTGGAGGGAAAAACCATCGCAATCGCACACGAACACTGTTAATGAACTGCGGTGAATATGCCGTCAAAATTTAATAACGACAACAAGAACAAAAGTCCTTGATCTATTAGCTATTACACATCAAAACAACAACGATTTCAATGTTAATCAGCTGTTTATAGCATGAAATAGGAAAAAAAAACAAGGTACAATCTAGTAACGAAAATAAAAAATAAAATTGCAGAAAATAATTAAATGCCCATCATGACAAAACTTTATTTAGTCAAACAAAAATATAATGTGAAATCTATGGGCGAGGAAATGAGCAATTCTCTTCCCTTTTCATAGTGCAAATCCGGCACTTCCCTGACCTAGCAAATCGAGACCAACCGTAACGATTCCTAGATCTACACCTGGGACATTAACACCAATTCCGGCTGCCGAAGTAAAGTCCTAAAATATAAAATTATTTAAAGGATAAAGCAAAGCAACCGCAACGACTGACATCTATGACTTACCAGGAAGAGGATCATTCCCAAGACGACGACGAGTAGGAAGAATGAAAGAGAAGTATTCATTTTGAATTTGCCTATTAGACTGACTACTGATTAACTGAAATGCACGCCTTTATATACAAATTCGTTATCGTTACAAGTTGACATTAATTTTTGAAAGAACTTATGAAACTGCAAATTTAATTGCTTTTAATTGCTACAATTTTGACTAACCTGCGATGTGGGTAAACCAATAAATCTAGAAGATATATCGATAAAGCAATAATTGTGGGCTGTTAAAAAAATGATTATTAAAAAAATACGATGCACTACGCTAATTTGTCTAGTAGGTATTAAGCTTCGATTTGAATCTTATCTATACTGCTAGCCAGTCCTGCATGCTTTATGGATCTTAGAATCTGAACTGTCGAAAAGTATGACTTCGATAAAAAAAAATAATTAATTTCATGCGCTTGTTGCACAAATTACTGCGTTTCCCGCTTAATGATAATTTTGTAGTCGAAGTTATAGCAGCGCATCACAAGCACTTATTAGTGGCATTTTTGACAACTGAAAAGAGTGCATTTAATTGGGCACTGATGTTCAATAGTCATAAGTGCCTGCGTGTCCGCTTTGTCTGCGTAGAAACGTCACAACTCCCAATAAAAGAAACGATATTAGTTGTGATAGATTTCGGAGTCGACATGCTGCCAAATTTTACAGCAAAAGTAAGAAATGTAATTGGCAACACTATACAAAAAGTGACAAGGGAAACGACTGATTCTTTAAGTAGACGTCAAAAATATATAAAAAAATATCGTCAACGAATGCTTGAATACATTTTGCCAATAAAATGTGTCCAAATTGAAAAGCACTTTCATTTCCATTTCAGGGTCAGGGTTTTCAAAGCGCTCATATTTAGTGTCACATTAGGATTTTTCCCATTCTTTTCTCAGTAAAGTTTGGAAGAGCGCGAGGCTTAAGCGAATGATAAAATTGCTAAAAATCGAAAAGGATTCTCTCAAAATTCTTCATCTTATATTTATTTATAAGGCCTGTTCCTTTTCATAAAATGTTATACTCTGTCCAAGAAAAATTTTCAGTACAGGCCTTATGGGAAGCTCTTTTTTCTACCAGTGGTGCCTGTAGCTCTCTCACGGCACTCAAACACAAGATTTTCCACTGAAATAAAAACGAAACCACTGGCATTCCAAATAATTTGTGGTTGTAATTTTCCTGCAATTCACATATATCCCTCCACAACCAGTCTGCCACACAGTTGCGGGCAGAATGAGCACGATCACTTGTGTTCGCTTGCTGTTATCATCAAACAAAATAAGCAGTGTGAGTGACTGAAGCACATCTCATTAAGGGTTTTTCTTTGAATTTTGTCAAAGAACTTTCGGTTTTGGTGCTTTTTGGAGCTTTTTGGAGCTTTTGAGAGCGGCATATTATTTGGGGTGCTGCCATTCGGTTTTAATTTGTTTTTATTTCTGAAAGATCCAATAATATTCAGTTAAAACATATTTTTGAATGTTGTCTTTTAGAAATAATGTTTATTCGTGAGGTGTTTTAATGCATTAATTTCATTAACGCAACAAGTGATCATATGTGCGTTGTAGAGATATTGCAATAAATTAATAATGATTACTAGGGCAACTCAACCGGATTCATGCAGAAGCATGGTACTTTAAGGGATAAAATTTGATTAAATATTTTATTATAGTAACCTAAGTATTCGTTAGGGCATATTTCTGCATGTTTTGGTAGGTATAAATTCATATTTCACTTGTAGAGAATATTTTTCACACTGAAATATCAAAATGATGAAGCAGGTAGACCTATACTGTTTATTTTCGGTCGTTGGGTTTTACCACATCCGGTCACTCCTCTCCAGTAAAGTAAATGCCTTGAAAGGATTTTATGATCCTTTTTTTTGCTACTGTTTCCGCGAAGTTCTGCATTGACGGGTAATAATTTTTTAACAAATATGTAATCTAGGTATACATGTCTATATTAAAAAATGTATGTAGAGCTGCACAAGTGCAGTCCTTTTACCATCTGTTGAGCTATATGACATTGCGTCGTGGTTATATAATTTTTTCTAATTGCCTGTTTGTGTATATAAGGCGGAAACAATGGTTGTTATCTCAATAGCGGATAGTGCATCTAAGCAAGTGATTAACTTTATTGTTCATATGAATAAACAGAAACATGGCTAAAAAGTCTTCAAAGGATCTAAGTGTAGAAAAGAAACAACAAATTGTTGGTGCAACTGAAAAATTCTATGGCATTTTTAAAAGTAAATCGGAAGCCGTAGGAAATGCGGCTACTGTTTTTTCTGTTACGGAACGAACTGTATACAGGCTTTTAAGGGAAAAAGCAATCAAAGGCCACAATACACCACCAAAGAAGAAAAATAATTCCGGTATCAAGAGCAAGGTGGATAATTTTCACAAATGTGCGATTAGGCGGATAGTCCATCAGTTTTTTATGGATTATTGGAAGTACAAAAAAGTGAAAATATAACAAAACTAAGCAGATCAACTTTGCATACAATATTGCAAAAAGATCTCGTACTTAAATTCGTCAAACGTCAGCGAAAGAATTTGTTTTGGAATTTATTTCGTTCAGCAATATTTTTATTTTAAATTGGAAGATGGTAACCCTAACAGTATTGCTCTCTGAGTTATGGCGAATTATCATACACACTACGGCAACCCTGTGAGAGCTTTAAAAAGGGACCGATTTATGTAAGTCATTGCAACCAGACTGAGAGACAAACATCCTATCTTCCCTGTACTGACAATTTTTCTTGGACAGAGTTATAATTAGCCACACGCCAAAAATACTCAGTACCTCTGTCAGTTGTGTATGTCAAATTGGCCTCAGCGCCATTGTTTCTTTTATTGGGAGTTGTGACGTTTCTGCGCAGACAAAGCGAAAACGCAGGCACTTATGACTTCTAAACATCAGTGCCCAATTAAATGCACTCTTTTCAGTTGTCAAAAATGCCACTAATAAGTTGGAATATGCTCAGGACGATGTAATTTGGCGAGCATTTTATAGTTTAACTCCCAGAAAATAGAAAGTTTTTGCTCAATTCTAGAACTATGCTTGTGATGCGCTGCTATAACTTCGACTACAAAATTATCATTAAGCGGGAAACGCAGTACTTTGTGCAACAAGCGCATGAAATTAATTATTTTTTTTATCGAAGTCATACTTTTCGACAGTTCAGATTCTAAGATCCATAAAGCATGCAGGACTGGCTAGCAGTATAGATAAGATTCAAATCGAAGCTTAATACCTACTAGACAAATTAGCGTAGTGCATCGCATTTTTTTAATAATCATTTTTTTAACAGCCCACAATTATTGCTTTATCGATACATCTTCTAGATTTATTGGTTTACCCACATCGCAGGTTAGTCAAAATTGTAGCAATTAAAAGCAATTAAATTTGCAGTTTCATAAGTTCTTTAAAAATTAATGTCAACTTGTAACGATAACGAATTTGTATATAAAAGCGTGCATTTCAGTTAATCAGTAGTCAGTCTAATAGGCAAATTCAAAATGAATACTTCTCTTTCATTCTTCCTACTCGTCGTCGTCTTGGGAATGATCCTCTTCCTGGTAAGTCATAGATGTCAGTCGTTGCGGTTGCTTTGCTTTATCCTTTAAATAATTTTATATTTTAGGACTTTACTTCGGCAGCCGGAATAGATATAGATTTCCCAGGTCCAGATCTAGGAATCGGTCCGGTTGATTTGGATTTGCTAGGTCTGGCAACTCTTAAACCTAGAATATGAAAAGGGAAGAGAATTGCCCATTTCCTCGCCCATAGATTTTACATTATATTTTTATTTGACTAAATAAAGTTTTGTCATGATGGGCATTTAATTATTTTCTGCAATTTTATTTTTTATTTTTGTTACTAGATTTTTTTACTATTTCATTTTCCGACAGATACGTCTTCTATGAACAGCTGATTAATATTAAAATCGTTGTTGTTTTGATGTGTAATAGCTAATAGATCAAGGACTTTTGTTCTTGTTGTCGTTATTAAATTTTGATAAATTTGAAAAATAAATTTTAAAAATGAAAATATATACCTCTTTTCCTATGATTCTGGAACGACTTACCCACGACTAACTAACTCTTCGTGGTGGGTATTGGGTAACCTTTGATTCTGCTCTGCCATACAATATAATCACGTATTTAAAAGAAGGATTATTTTGTCCTATAGTAAGAACAACATTCAGCTGATCTGAACTACACAGTTTACAATTTGAGCTAAAAAGAAATAAATATATAGTTGGCGCAACAGGTCCGTAGGGACCCTAGGCCTAGTTTCTCACAACCATTCGTTTTGTGTGAGTTTTTCATTTTTGGAACGAATGGAAGGGATCTACAATTTCTATTCCGATTGAAAACGGCTAATTGAGAAGCTTCTTTCAAGAATGTTATACTCTCGGATGTTTGTCTGACGTTCGCGAGATGTAGCGCAGTGGAAAAAACCCTAAGTTAAAATTTTGGGTTTTTGCGGGATTCGAACCTGGGACCCCTCGCTTAGTAGTCCAATACACTAACCACTACGCCACTGCGCCTACAACTTGAGTTATCCAGCTTTAATGTAGGTATTCAAAGATTTTTCCCCAACTAACGTCTTTCATAAATATTGTAAATGCTTTACAATTATAACGGAAAATTGATTGAAACTTAATATCAACTTGTAACGAAAACAACAACTCACAGCCTTATTTATAAAGTCACAGTAGAGTCTGTTTATCCTTATGCACCATGTAAAATGCCCTTACGCAGGAAAATGTGATTTATAAACATTTTTCGAACTTAAGCAACGTTGCTTTAGAGCTGCGTAAGTTAAACGTGAAAATTTGCGTTTAGAACCTGCTTAGAGCTTACGTACGTATGTTTTTGTATCAAATGACATTTGGTTGTGGTCGAATTGTAAACAAAACCAAAAAGTGGAACTAATTTTTGTGTGTGCATTCACTCCGCAGTTTTGTGAATGCAATTATAAAATAGAAATTATCTATATAAATAATATCAAATTCTGCGTTTGTGATATTATTTCTTCTACTTCAGTTTTGTTGCTTGTTGCTAGGATGTATGTATATGAAAAATGTCTTCCTATGGCCAGGCATTAGATTTCGTGGTAGTTGGTGGAATTGAAAGAGGTAGATGTTTATAGGAACAAAAATAGATACATGATAGCAGGTTCATATTTCAGCAGTCCCTTCGAAGACATTTCGTAATCGTGACAGATAATTTCTCTTTTTTTTGTTTTGTCAAATGATTTTACGAACGAAGCTAATCACAGGTTGGTTTCAGAGCAGAAAGTAATAGATTTCAGTGTTTTCTGTAATAGAGTATCGACATTCTTACCTTTTTAGACACAAACCTCGTTTAGTATAGTTAGCGAGGAAAAATGATATAAATAAGAATTTTAGGAGAGCCACGTAGAGGCTGCGTCGATCCTTACGCGATGTTTAACTAAACAACATCGTAGGGGCATCGTAAATACGGCTGTTAGTATTAAAGTCGATCATTCGATTGAGCCTATTTACAGTCAAAACTGGCAGGCATGTTTAAAGTGAGTACAAATCAACAAAAGCGCTTAACCTAACTGAACGACTCCAAATTTAAAAATAGAGTTTAGAACAGATATGGCGGAACAAAAGATACGTTTACTATGATTTCCAATAGTTGGTAACAATAAGCAACAAGTTTGGAACAAGTAACAAGCGTAGATAATAGAGAAATGTCGACTGTCAAAGTGCAGCTCAGGGCTGCTGTCAAAAAGAAAGTATTTTCTCATCCACAAAATTAACAAATGGCATCATGAAAACATCGACGATCGACTCTAATGACTCTCCTCGAAAAAACTCGATGTCAATCATATTCTTAGTAACGTCTTTCAAATTAAATAAAGTTTGCAATTTTGCTAAGTCTTCTGAAGTCCGAATAACGGCGGAACCATAAGGGGATCGCATGTAAGTTATCCGACCTAAGCCGATGTTGTGTTAGATTACGCGACGTATATTAATCGAAGGACATTGGCCTCAGCGCCAATTTGACATACACAACTGACAGAGGTACTGAGTATAAGTAACTATGGTCTATTTTTGAAATAATTGACAGATTTGTATGAGCTGAAAGTCATACTATAATAATATCTGAAATTCTAAGCATTCCTAATTTGCGAGAGAAAATGTAATCCATTAGACTTGCCACTGTGTCAGATATGCATTATAAATAGTTTTTTTTCATATTTTTTTATTTTCTAATGCACATTTCTGTGGAGGGAAAAATTCATCCCAAACGCATACGAACACTGTTAATGAACTGCGGTTTTAATAACGACAACAAAAATATTGACAAAAATTTGTCAATACGTATTGACATATGTCACGTAACTTCACTCACCAACACACTCGCACCTTGCGTGTCCCACTTCCGCTGTCGGCAAAGTTGCTGCCAGCGTTCATGGAATTTTGTCAGTTAAATTTGAAATTATTCGTTTCGTGTAAATAGTATTTTATTTTAGGAATAAGTGCACTTTTGCTGAAAAAAATTATGGAAAATGATTACTGCAGAATGGTTGTAGGAAAATAAAAACATTTTGAGCAATTTTTCTTCAGTTATTTAAGAAAAATGTACACACGAAATCGAAGTTAATGATATTCAAAATTCAAATTCGAAGTTGACATGTTTCAATTATAAACGAGTGTAGACTCGCCTTCTAAGCGGTAGCGGATGCTATTCTGCTTATTCAAATAGACAATCAGGCCTATTCGGCAAAATCTGTTATCCATTAATTCTGTTATACAAAAGTTCGAACTGTCAAAAAATCGTTTACGGGCTCTAGAATTGGTATTCTGTGTGGAAAAATCTTTTATGAATTCTGTTAGATATCATAACAGAATAAAAAAAGATTTTTGTGACTTTTTTTATAAAAGTTTTTTATTAAATAGATTTGAATTGAAATAGATCTCTATATAATTCTATAGCCATTTGTAGTGTTTCGCCAGTGAGAAGATTACTAAAAGGCGCTTTTACAACTGCAGAAAATCAGCGAGCGCATATTATTGGTATTAACAATTATAACTACATATGTGCATATTTTTTGTACGTTTGCTGCAAGTTAATTCTGGCTTTCCACTTGAACCATGGTTACTTACTTACTTACTTAGGTGACGCTACAGTCCGGGGTGGACCTGGGCATCAACCAATACGCCTCTCCAGTTAGCGCGATCTTTGGCTAACTGCCTCCAGTTGCGCACTCCAAGTCGGTTGAGGTCCCCTTCCACTTGCGCGCGCCACCTAAGGCGAGGTCTTCCTCTACTGCGTTGTCCCTCCGGGTTAGAATCGAAGACTCTTCGGGCCGGAGCGTTGGTGTCCATTCGCTCTACATGTCCCAGCCATCTTAGACGACTGATGCGTACTTTTCTGACTAGGTCGATGTCGCTGTACAGCTCGTAGAGTTCGCTGTTAAATCTTCTCCTCCAAAGCCCGTCAACGCAAACGGGACCAAAAATCACTCGAAGAATTTTGCGTTCGAAACGACCAAGGAGATCTTCATCCGCCTTTGATAGCGTCCATGCTTCTGAACCATAAAGCAGGACTGGGATGATGAGGGTCTTATACAGAGTTTCCTTAGTATTTCTCGACAAGGCCTTACTTATCAGTTGCCGTCTTAGGCCAAAGAAACAGCGGTTGGCAAGTGTGATTCTTCGTTTGATTTCTGATGTGATGTCGTTATCAGAGTTTATAGTGGAGCCGAGGTAGACAAAGTCCCTAACTACCTCAAAGTTATAGCTGTCTATCGTGACGTTCTGCCCGATTCGTCGATGTCGTGTGTCCCTTCTTGTTGACAGCATATATTTTGTTTTACCCTCATTCACCACTAAACCCATTTTTGCCGCTTCTGCACTAATACTTGCAAACGCACCAGTGACAGCTCGCTGTGTTGTACCAACAATGTCAATGTCGTCAGCGTATGCAAGCAGTTGCACAGACTTATAGAAAATTGTGCCTCTGGTGTTGGCTTGTGAGTTTCGCACAATCTTTTCAAGAGTGATGTTGAAGAAGTCACATGACAGCGCATCACCTTGTCTAAATCTTTTTTTGACATCAAAGGTCTCGGTGAGATTGTTTCCGACCTTTACGGAGCAGCGAGCGTTCTCCGTCGTCATTCTGCACAATCTGAAAAGTTTGGCAGGGATGCCAAAACTAGACATGACTCTGTATAGCTCGTCTCTATAAATGCTGTCATGAGGCCTTAAAATCGATAAAAAGATGATGAGTATCGATCTGGACTTCTTGGGTTTTCTCCAGGATCTGCCGTAGTGTGAATATTTGATCGGTCGTGGACTTACCGGGCCTAAAACCGCACTGATAGGGACCTATCAGATCGTTGACGAATGGTTTCAGGCGTTCACACAATACAGCAGACATGATCTTATACGCAGTGTTGAGGAGACTGATGCCTCTGTAGTTGGCGCAGTTTAGAGGGTCTCCTTTCTTGTGGATTGGGCAAACAATGCTGAGGTTCCATTCATCAGGCATACTTTCCTCTAACCAAATCTTGGAGATGAGTTGGTGTATGCACTCTACCAAGTAATCTCCCGCTGCCTTGAAGAGCTCGGCAGGTAAGCCGTCTGGACCAGCAGCCTTGTTGGATTTAAGCTTGGATATTGCTATCCTCACTTCATTTTGGTCAGGTGGACGGAAATCTTGGCTGTCATCGTCCAGGTTGAATGGTTCGTTCAACGGAATTTGTGTCGTCTTCGCCGTTTAACAGTCTGCAGAAATGGTTTTTCCATGTCCTCAGCACCGACTGTGACTCTACTACAAGGTTTCCTTGTTCGTCTCTACAGGTCTCCGTTCGGGTCTTGTTGGCATGACACGTTCTTTTTACCTTTTGGTAAAACTTCCGAACATTGTTCCTGGAGTAACACCTCTCTATATCCTCGATCGCGCGCTTCTCATGCTCTCTCTTTTTTCTCCGGAGAAGCCGATATTCTTCCCTCCTTTTTTGTTCGTAGAGCTGACGAGCTGCTCTCGTCCTTCTATGCAGCGACGCTTCGTAGGCACTTTGTTTTGCTGCATGTGCTTGCCGGCACTCTTCGTCAAACCAGGGGTTTCGGGGGGGTGGGCTGGTGAAACCGAGCACATCAGTTGCGGCGTTTTTGATGGCTTCTTGGCATCGGCGCCACTGGTCTTCAGCACTTGATGCTGGCAGCATAGGACTTCTCGAGAGGTTGAGGGATACGCGATCGGCAAAGGTTCTGGCGGTTTGTTGCGTGTGTAGCCGTCCAACGTTAAATCTCCTCACAGTATTTTCTGGCTGTTGTGGGGTCTGGGATATCCGCATCCGTACCTTGGCTACAACAAGGTAGTGGTCCGAGTCTATGTTGACCGCTCGGAAAGTTCGGACATCTAGAATACTGGAGGAGTGCCTTGCGTCGATCGCAACGTGATCAATTTGGTTGACGGTATGATAATCAGGTGACCGCCATGTTCCTTTGTGTATATTGAGGTGAGGAAACCGTGAGCTAGCTATGGTAACATTACGTCCCGCAGCAAAATCAATCAGCCTAAGTCCGTTTCCAGACGTGGTGTCGTGTAGGCTATGTTTTCCGATTGTGCTACCAAAGATGTCCTCCTTTCCTATTTTGGCGTTAAAATCACCCAAGACGATTTTAACGTCATGCTTAGGACATTGCTCATATGTTTTGTCGAGGAGCTCGTAGAAACACTCTTTGGTAGCATCGTCTTTATCTTCTGTGGGGGCGTGAGCGCATATCAGGCTGATGTTGGCGAATTTAGCCTTGATGCGGATAGTTGTAAGGCGTTCACTAACGTGTCGAAAGCTCAAGACTTCTTGCCTAAGTCTGCCGCTTACAACAAATCCGCATCCAAATAGACGCTGCTTTTGTTCTCTGTAGCAGTCACCGTAGTAAATGTCACAGTTTTTCATCCTCCTTTTGCCCGGCCCATCCCACCGCACTTCCTGGATGGCGGTGATACCTGCTTTGTAGCAGTCTAGGGCCTCCGCTAGTTGTTCGGCTGCACGCGGTCTGTTCAGAGTTCGAACATTCCACGTGCAGATCCGAACGTCATTGTCCTTTTTTCGTTTCGTTCGAAAAAAAAAAAAAGGACCATGGTTATTTACCCCAATAAATAACCCACCAGAACGGTCACCTCAATTCAATTTTAAGCGCTTCTTGTTCACATGAAACTCTGTGATATTTTGGAGTTATAAAAAGCCGATTCAGATGCATGTCCCGTCAAAGAATATTGCACCATCCACCACCAAATTGTTTATGCAATTTTTTTTTACAATTCCAATGCAGAATCAGCAATTTTATTATAATTCAGTAAATGGGTCATATAGTTCTTTACCAATTAATGGTTGAACTGTGCTTCCTTTGAATTTCACGCAACCAGCAACAGGGACATTTTTTCGACCATCAATCAATGCGATTATTTATTTAATTACATTAAAAACAAAGCCAGTTGTCAAAGCTTCGTAACAGATTTAATTTTTCGAAGTTTCATAAAAGTTCGAAACCCAGAATACGATTTATAAAATAACTTTTATGGTCGAGACCTTTTACTATTCATAACAGAATACAAAATTTCGCAGAATAGGTCCAAATACCTACTCACCATAATTATAGATAATTAGTAAAATAAAATTGTATAGGTATTTATGGCAATTGACACAAGGTGTACATAAAAGGTCTGTTCCCTAACGATAATGCATTCGAACACATTCGCCAAATTTAGTCAAACTTCGTTCCCTTACGCAAAAGTGGGGCAGAAGAGAGCCAAAAAGAGAGAGCAAAACATTTCCCCTCCATAAAAAACCTTCGAATATTAGTCCAAGAAATTCCTTTGGGCTAGTTGGTTATTGCTGACAGATGGTTGTCAAATCGTTCAAATGTTAATCTCAAACTGACTTTTTATTTGATTTCATTTACAATTTTATGCTTGTCTAGCATTAAAAAAGATGTAAGAAACAAAAAGAATTGCATTTTTTAATTTCTGCAATACAAATTTTGGTCTTAAATAAAAATTTCTGTTTTGTTCTACCGATATTCGAATATTCCCGGCTTGGAAAAATTCACATTTTTCAAATTTGTGGTTCAACGCGTTCCTTTTCTTTTTGGTTATATTTCATTTAGGTGAGCAAATTCTCTCGCAATGAGAGAAATGTGAGTTTTTGCCAAAATCGAACCAGAAAGTAAGGGAACAGACCTAAAGTGTTGGCGCGACATATTAAAAAATGTACACGCCAAATTTCGACTTAATGAAAAATGAAAAATTAAAACTTACAACTAAATGACAGCTCCAAAAGCTTGACAAGTAAAACTCTATTTATTTTCGTCTACAACGATGTCGAAGGAAAAAGTTATAAGAGAACGTTTATTTTTTAACGGTAATTTCAAAATGATATTTGTTAAACCGGTCAGGTGCTCCTCTTGAAATTCACAGATTTCTTTGTCGATTTTTGAGATTTGACATTTTTCATTTTTCTATGTTGAAACTATACACCTACTGAAAGTAGTAGAAATCTAGAGTGTTTCAGGGATAGTTGAACACTAATGTTGAGACTTTTGTGCAAGAGTTTGACAGCCAGCGACACGGGCTTAGAACGGAAAATCACGAACCTGACGATGGAGCTATGGACCTTCAAACGCCAGAGAAGAGCTGAAGCAAAACGTACAATCATCGGAGTTCACGAGATCCACATCTATGTAGCTCTAAAATCCGTTTTAACTTGTTATTTGGCAATTTATATTACATTTTTGGTATTTTTAATTCCTTAGCGCGACTTTTGCTTATACTTTTTCAGGACGCTCAGGTTTTGTTTTCCTCAGTTATAAAAAGTGTACATTTGATTTAAAGTAACAGCAGGGATGTCAGTCTGTTACCGTACTCAACTCATTAGAAGTTTTAAAATTCTATATTTGGATTAGTGGGCGTAGATCTTTTCACAGAAGGAAAACTGTGTATACAACAATATTATATAAAACGTCAGTTCATCTGGACTTGCCTTTTTGGGCAAATGATTTTAAAAGTACCTACTTGAATTTTTAAAAAAAGTGCGTCGATCATTCTCTTCGACACAAATTTGTGGCGGGCAACTATTACACAAATAACTAGTCACACTTTGGAAATCAAAAGATAAGATGATCCAAATCGAACAAATCAAAATTGGGAATATAGGGCTCCCAATCAGAAATGAACAGAAATTGCTTCACATATCACACTCTTTTGAATATCTTGATTGTACGGTGTACAAGAGAACCCCAACTAAAATACAAAAGTCCAGCACGCTTGCCTAATGTGCAGTAATAAAGTTGACCCCTCAGACACTAACAACCGTGATTATCTTCGGCATATTTCATTATAGAATGTTATACAAGCCTTTGTATAATGTTTTGAACTATCCAAACTTTACTAGCAATTAATTGCTGTTTATATTTTTCCAAACAAACTTTAACGAAGAAAGGATAGTTTTCACACACAAGGAGATGGTGGTATGTGTAAACTTGAACACATTGTGCAAACTACGTGTAAGTATATGTAAATTAATCGATTGGGTCATTTTGAACGAACGACCCGAACGACACAGTTGTTCACTTTGTTCGAATAGTCGAATAGGATCGTAAAGCAGTGTCCTTCAAAACTAATCCCTACTAGATCCATAAATAGGAGTATATACTTACTGAAATTATGTACCCTCACCTATTTATAAGCAAAGGATTTTCTTTTTTAATTCTTTAACATCGACAGCATACATGATTCACCCCTAGTGCTAGTGAATCGTTTGCTCAGAAAATGACGCAGCCCTTTTGCAGTTGTCTAACGGAGGGTTCCGCAAATCAATCAACTGAATGCACTTCTAATGAAGTAATTTAATTCCACTACATAGAAAATTGATATATATTATATACCTATGAAGGTTTTTAGGAAGCAGAAAGAGATTGCTTATACATACTCGTGCCATGGTGTCTTTTTTTAAAAGCCGGTGGCGGTGGTTTTAAGGTGGAGTGAATGGATTTTGTGGCTGGTAGGTAGATATTGGTTTCACGAATGTTTTCTTAAGAACAGTGAACAGAATTTGAATCAAAACTGGCAAACTGTTCTCTGCCTGTTAAAGAAGGAAGTTTAAAGAGAAAATATTTTAAATTGTTTTTCTTCGGCACAGCAATAACTTGGCCACCAACTGCAGAAGAAACACATCGGAAAGACTTCCCAACGTAGGCACAACATAAGTAGGTAGCATTGATGTACAAGAAATTCAAGAAATTATTTATATTCGTTATATAATTCACACTCGCTTTTGAAGGTTGAATATGCTTTGCTGTCGGTCACGCTTATCTTTATCCCACCCTGCCCTATAAACCCATGATTCCTGTTTAGACTCTATCGAAACCGCAATCGGCGTTTATTGCTTTCTGACAGCTGTCACATAGACGCTTGCAATGCTAACTTTATACATATTTTACATTCTTCGTAAAATGTTCAGTAGTTTTTAACCAAATCTATACAATGGATAGTTTTATATCAAACAGTTTGCAAAATATTGCCCAGTCACAATCACAATCCTAGCAAACCAGACAATTTGCATTTTATTCGCTTAATGTTCCCAGAAGAAGATTTCGTTCGCCAAGCCAACAAGTTCATTTTAGATTCCCAGATCCCAGATCCCAGATGATCTTTCACTCTTAGAATAATCGTTGAAACAAATAATTGCGAACAGAATGCAAACATCCAGAGGTAGTTCATGAAAATTTACGGGGAGAACTTCTAACGGTAAGAAACAATATGTCAGATATATGTTAGTGCTTCAGAATTTCAAATATTGTAAAGGACAAACTTCATTCATTCGCTGTCATTTTTACACATTTTTTATTGCTGAACGTGTCCATCATATCAAATCATATTCTTTGTGCCTGTCAGATTTAACATTACTAGTTATGTTTTTTGCTGTCACAAGTTCAAAAAACAAAATATTTTTAACTACTGAGATCACTTTTAGTTCTGTTTTCAAATATATGTTAAATAGAATTTGGAATAGGGAATGCGTTTTCTTTTATTCGACCGCATTTTGGAAATTCTAAAGCGACAGCACTTGCCTATAGAGCATGTGAATTATGACAGATAATAGCAGTATCAATGTTGAGAAATGAGTGTCAAAAAAAAGAAGAATATTTTGAAGAGAACATAAAAAACTTGTTAGATTGATTCGTAACGCCACTTTTCCTGCGTCAACCATGTATACGAACTGTCAACTTAGTACTCAATCTAAAAATGTTTGACTAGCTTCTTTGGGTAACCCTCTAACCACATCTAAACCGTGGCTCCACGAGTCTGAATTATGTCAGACTTTTAAGTCAGACCTCTTGTCCGCCATATTTGCATTGCTTTGGTTGGGCAAATCGTGTTATGACATTTCATTTCACAAGATGTCATCAACGAAGAAACAAGTGAAGTTGGCTCCCGCTTGTTTAGATTCGCTCTCAGATTTTCGTGCATCTAATCTCTAATCCAACATGAAAACATCACTTCCTCTTTTTTTGTTGATATTCGTGGCAATATGCGTAGCCTTCGACACCCAGATCGATTTCCAAACATTTGTGCATAAGCAATTAACAAAAATAGATCCACCCTATGCAATTCGTTTGTTTACAGTTGAAAAATTTCATGAAAACGTAAACAAAGAAAGTTGTTGTCAAACTCAAACGCACTTGCATTGGTCTAGATCAACTCTGAGAGAAAATCATTTAACAAGGCAATTGCTATTATTTATATTTTAACCAATATCTTCATAGCTACCATATATTTATTAAATTTAAAGTATCTATCACCTTGTGAAAGTAAAAAATCAGCCATCATTGAATCTGCGCACGTGTTTTCCCGAGAATTACCAAAACAAAATTTTTTTTTGCTGTCAAACGCTGGTCAAGACTTCAAATGTCAAATTTGGATCAGACGATATATCTGCAAAGATGGCAGGGAAATAAAGTCAGACTGAAAAGTCTAGATTTCTGTCATGTCCCCAAATTCGCTACATGAGACATATTGATGTCATGACTGAAGTCTTGACTGAATTTATATCTCGTGGAGACTGGGTGTAAACGTCAGTTGAAAAATTTGTTCATGTGACCGACCTAGACCAATCAAAACTGAGATACATTAAATCAGCCATTTGTCAGACTTACCAAACTGGCGTTCTGAACATCATAAAGTCTGACAGCTGGCTGACTAGATGTGTTCCAGCTTTGATTGTCCTAGATTGATCAGGTAAACATTTTCTTCAGTTAATGGGTCTCCGTAATGACATCATCTGCAAAAAAAGCCGGTGTAGTTAAAATATGTTTTTTCTTTGTGACTTTGCGATTTTTGGATTCGAATTTGCAATCTTCTTTCCCATTGACAGTGACAAACAAATTTATTTTTTAACATTAGGCCTGCTTTTTTGAGCTTCGATCTCACACCGCAGCGAAAACCGTGTTTTCGTCGAAAATTCGAAATTACCCGAACAATAACCAGGGGTCAGATTCTGTACGGCGAAACGATCTAACGTTTTCGTGCGCACGAATGGTTTTCCCTATGATACACAGGCAAGTTTCTTCGTGCGCACGAAAACGTTTGAACGTTTCGCCTTACAGAATCTGGCCCCAGTTTTCGTTTGACGTTTCAATCAGCTGTGAGACACTAGTCGTGAAACTTCTGGTTAAACTATTTTGTTTACAAATTTCGATCGCATTAAATAAGAAATAAAAATAATTCAGAACATTTAAAAATAATCTTAGACCATCAATTAGTGTGGAAAATGATTTTAAGTTGTGAGTTGTGACATTTGTTCGGTCAGCTACTCTGCTGAATGTTGCAAGAGGTGTGTTTGTTCCAACAAAACGACTTTAAACGACTCGTTTTGAAAACTGAAATATATATGGGAAAACTTCTGTTTTCGATAAAGTTTTCGCGAACGAAGTGGCTATTCGACTGACGTTTGTCTGGCTTCGGGACACGGCTACGTAGTTGACGTAAGGTAATTGTATTTTCATTAAAAAAAGTGTTTAAGAAATAAGTTGGGCCTTAAAACGTACAGACTCGTGCCATAAAATGTAATATTGGAGTTAAGAATCCTTTATGCGAGCGAAGCGAGTTTTTTTACGCGATTAAACTTTGACATTTCGTTACGTAGCCGTGTCCCGGACGTCGGGCGAATAGCATCAGCCTTTCGCGAAAACCAGGTTTTCGGCTTGGTGTGAATAGCTTATTAGTCGGATTTTTAGCACGCAATTACAACAACTACCCTCTACTTGACACTCTGTAGACATACAATAGTTGTGTTATAGATATCCATACAGATGTATACACAAAACACGAGCGTTTTTACTCTTTGAACTCCTCCACCAGGCCCTGATTAGCCCTTAGGCTAATTAGGCTGCAGCCTAGGGAGCGAGGATCGGAGGGGGCGCGCTAAAATCATGTCTTCGCATGTAATAATCTAGCATCATTTCGATGCAATATTTCAACTAAACCGAGACAAAACACTAAAACTAAATGTGCCTGAGAGTCCCTGATTTTATAAATCAATTTTGAAATTTAAAAAAACGCGCGTAAAACAAACACTGACTTGTTACTTGAATCGGTCGGTGGTCGAGCGAGTGGATGAGCTGGTAACAGAGTGCCTAGTGCAAGTTTTGTATCATCCGCTTCGCAATAACGGATGTAAATTTTAACTTCATTTTATATGGGAAATTCGGAATTTAAACAGTGCAACCTAGTTCTCGCGTTTGCCGCTAGACGACTCTGTATCATATTCTATTCTTTATCGTCTAGGTTGCACTGTTTACATTCCCATGCAAAATAATCTTCACTAATACGCGCGTTTCTGTGAGGCGAATTAAACAAAACTCTCACTATGCACTAAGCGCAGCTTGCCTCGACCCTAAGGTTGAATGTCATGCAGATTAAAGAACAACGTTAGTTCCGCTTGCAGATCGATCTGGAAACTTTTATGAGTACTATAAGCCATGTTAAAATTTTCCACTACTACTCTTCCTATTTACTTCTTTTTAGACCGTCCGTAACACACCTGACAGGGGCGCGTCCTCAGAATTAGCCTAGGGCGGTCAGAACTCTTGATCAGGCCCTGTCCTCCACCTTACTCCCTTACCTGTCAAATCGTAACAATTTTTGTTTGATAAAATTAACAATGAGGACAATTTGGAATGAGACATTACATTTTTAAAATTGTAGCTGTTAGTTTTGACTTTTGACACAAGAAAAGGTTTCAAATTTAAAAAAAAAAAGAAAAGAGAAACAACGAGTACGAGAAAAAAATATCGAACCTGTGTAAACAATTTATTGTAACCACTCTGGTATGACGAATAACCGCCGAGGCCAAAACGAGACTCTCGCTGATGGCCCCCCGATACGGATGGGGCATCTGATGATGATGCTCTCTGCACCATGGGCCGATCAGCCCTGTAGTCTTCTTCGAATGATGATATTTTGATGAGTTTTCAACAGACCCTGTAGGTCAAATTGAGTGTGACAAAATCGCAAAACGAACCTTCTCCCGGAAAATGATAACAACAAAAAATAAAGGTTTTCTCAAATTTGTTTGCTCAAGTGTTGTACGTGTTGTTTTGCCTAAGTGAATAATATTGTAGTCTAATCTAATGTCATGTGTGCTGTAGTATTGAACACATTTACATCAGCTAGGCCCGTCGTCGGCAATGGAGCAATTTGGCTTAGTCTGCGTTGTTTCACAAAGCATTTGGTTGTTGATGGAATTTATTGGATTTTTGGTCGTTCTCACTTTAAATCACATTTATTGTATAGAAGATGGAAGGATACGAGTCACAGAAGTAGAAAAGAAATTAGAAAACACGCAACACAACCGTGGTTTTTGGCAACGAATGGTGGGTGATATTTCCTGATAATTGATATACCCTTTCAAGGGGCTAACGGCTTCATAAGAGGGAATTTTTGTTTCCCATTCAAACTATTGGAATTGCCCTCAATGCCACTCGCACTCATACACGGTCGCACGCACTTGAAATACAATTAACTGCGGCATGACAAAAGGCTCCTTGAAACCGAATAAAAAAAAAAGGAAAACCGTCCCGAAAACGAATAACTAAACGGTCACCGTCAAAGAGAAAATAAATTCGAACAAAGTTATCCACGTAAAAGAAAGGGAAAATCTTGGAAAATCTACTGGAACGAGGCAAAAATATTTTCACAGACAAGTTCAAACTTATGGCATATTATTCGCGGCGAATTCGACAGGAGGACAAGACGCAGTACGCAGACGAAGTAACGTATAAATGCGTGCAGATGTATGTATGTGGAATTTTCTTCACCAAAAATTTGTTGTTGTTCGCTTTTTCTATCACTTTCTACACAGTGGTTTTTTTCAATTAACCAAAAATCACTGGTAACGATACGTAGGTATAAAATCAAAAAAGTCCGTTTTCTTTTCACAGGAACCACGTAATTTTAGGAACTTTTTGATTAATTTTCCAAACAGGACTTCACTTCCTCCTTTCTATTCGACATGGATTGTTAAAACTTTTGTCGACTTTTCCGAAACAAATCGCACACACTCACACACACAGTCTGGAAAGCTGATGCGCGAATTTCACTTTTCCTCTCGGGAGAACACCCTGAATTTTCACAATTTTCACAGCATTTGCTTGGCCATTTCTGCGACACTTTGTTGGAATTTTAATAGACCTTTTAGCACTGTATTCAATTGCCAACAAAAAAGCATAAGAAAAATTTAGAAAAACTGAAAACAAATGTCCCGATTACAAAAGAAGAAACCAATCCAACAGTCGCGATCCGGAAAATGTTGTGTTTCGTTCGTCGGTGTCGATTGTACAGTGTTTTTCGTTTCTTTGGCTGTGTTGTGAATTCGTTTTATATTTTCTTTTTCGGTTTGGAATTTCGGAAATGGGGAAAATGCTGAAAGAAAATTCATGTGTTTTTGTTCCAGTTTGAAGGACTGGAAGGAATTGATATGGAAACTGGGTGAAAGCTCGTTTTGAGTTGAGGAATGTGTGTTGTCTGAAGGGGGTGGGGGTGGGGGAGGGGGGTGAATTTCGCATTTACTTCATTAAGGGAGGAAGTGAGTAATGCTAATGATATTGTCGGTTAAGGTTTTTGTCGCGTTCAACTGACAACAACAACAACAAAAACAATAACGATGAGAGGTCACACAGGGAAGGATTTCATTTTCTATTCGTGTGTCAAATATTTGTTTCTGCATTGGAACTTAGAAGGCAGGAGGACGTATTTTAGTTGTTTCTGTTTGAAATGCTAACATGCGTTTGGGGAATAGTAGAAGAAGTCATCGGGGAATTAAAGTCGTCGATGGGATATGTTGATATATATGATGGAAATTGCGTAAAGTTTGGGCAGCAGGGATGTTAGTCGGTTTTATGTGAAAATTAATGAAGTAGTGACACAATTTGAATTAGATCACGTTGGTGATGGGGTTGCATTAAATATTGGCCGGCAGAGTGCTTAATGAATAAAATAAGCTGATTCTGAGTCACCAAGCAGTGGTAGTGACCTCACAGTTGACGGCCTTGGCGTGCATATTGAAAAGCTGCACTAAACAGGCCGATAACCCCTGTAAAGCAAATATGGGAAGTAGTTGCTCTAGAAACACACTGCAACGACGGGAGAAAATGGAAATGGGGGTAACTGCCCCACAGAAATGATGAGAATAACAAGCTATGAATACTTGGCAGCACTTCAAAGGAAATTGTAAGAAAAAGACAAGACTAGCCGATCGTTGTTCTTACACACTTTGTGCTTTTACTTAAATGACGTAAATGACGCTATGAGGCTGGAAGGTGAACAAAAATAACAATTTTTGTAGGTCCCACCCAGAATTAATGTGAAGTCGAAAAGTAAACAACCCTCCTTGCGATGCATGTCTTTTTTCTTTCGCGTTTGGCAGCACTTTTTGGTGGGACGAACGCTTTATGTCAAAGATTTGTACGCTGATTGAACTAGAATTTAGCTCTTATAGAAAATTCCCTCCAAATTTATCTGAGCTAAATTTAAGCGAATTTTAGCGGAGGGGTACGCAGCTCGAGCTAAAAATTTTACTTTTGTTTCATAATGTACCTTTTGATGGGACGACACGTTTACTCAAGCTAAATTGTTGACAGATCGTTGTGTTCTGTCAGAATAGCAGGACACAACAATCTGCGTTTTTTTATTGCGGAAAAGTAAGCAGTGATATTCATAAATACCTCGACGAGTATTACCTAAAATGCTTGAAAAAAGGGAGAGTTGAATTTTTTAAGTAGGTAGGTACCTAATGTCGTTTTTCATTGGGAGAGAAAAAAAGCTTTTTTTTTTTTCAGATTCAGAGTAGTTTTTCTGCTCTGTCAGATTTCATGTTCCATTGGCAGCAAAAAAGCGTTCAGTTCAGAGCAATTTTGCGAATCTCGATTTCTGAGCGAGATTTACACATACTTACACTAGAACCAAAGTATTTTGCATGTGTCAAACTTTAAAGTGTTTTATTTAATGCATTTTTAGACGACAAGTCTGTGAAAAACAGGGAAGAATTTACATTTGGCCGCTGCAGTGGATAAAATAAAATAAATAAATAAATAGTTGAGGCAAAAGGGACTCATTTTTTTAGAACGAATGGAAGGGATCTACAATTTTATTCCGACTCCAAACGGCTAATTGAGAAGCTCTTTCAAGACAATTATGCTCTCGGATGTTTGTCAGACGTTCGCGAGAGGTTGGAATTTGGGTTTTTGCGGGATTCGAACCTCGGACCCCTCGCTTAATAGTCCAACACAGAACACACTAACCACTAAGCCACTGCGCCTAACGCTGCATTTTTATAAATACAAATTATAATTTAAAAACAGCTGACTTTTAAAACACGCACCACCGTTTTATGTTCCATTGGTCACGAAAAATCTGAAATCTGATAGCAAAATCTGAAAATCCCAATGGCAATGGACATAGGTTATTTCCAATGTACTTACAGCTGTTTTCTGTGACACTAAACCATGGAGCGCTCTAAGTCAAAATTTAGCTAGGATTTTAGCTAACGTTTGGAGAGGAAAGCTGCTCGAGCTAAAAGTTTAGTTTAGCTCGAGCAGCGTATTATGCTTCAGATTCATTTACTAGCCGAAACGTAAACCAAAGCCTATTGCGCTAAATTCTTTTAAAATGCAGGTGAAATGCACTTTTTAATATAAAGTTTACAGCAGCCATTTTTCTTTGCATAATTTTTTACCTGCTAACTGGAAGGAAATCTTATTTAAGAAGTAGAGCCAGAGATCTCTGCATTTTAAAGAGAAGGCAAAAAATGCTATTTTATAATTCTATTCAGATACCGAAGTCACGATCGAAGCTGGCTCCGCTGCTTGGTCTACCTCCAACATTGTGAAAGCGGCTATCGTTAAGCTTAATAGGCTGGAACGGTTTAACTAACAGATAAATAATAGCAAATCAGTAACAAAAAGGACTTTTGGATTATTTTCTTATAACCATTCGTTTGTGTGTTTTACTTTTGGGACGAATAAAGAGCCACCTACAATTGTATCCCAGTTTGAAGGACAGGACCCAGTGTTCCTGTGTTTGTAAGACGTTACCAAGAGATGCCGGGGTAAAAACCCCCAACGATGCACTTCCGGGTTTTTGACTCTTGACTGATTTTATTCGATATATTTCTAGGACTGCGACACCCTAAAAAAAAGTGAAAAAGTGAAACACCTGTTGCTTTGATCATCTTTTAAGAAATGACAGTTGTTTGGCTGGATATTTATTACATATTTCAGCATTGACGTGCGGATCATTGAATTAGTTGTTCTATTTGTGCCCCACCACCCCCCGCCATTGTTCATATGCACGACATGACACTTGCATTTGGAACCGTAGCAATGAGGTTATGCGCCACTGGACAAATACGCATTTATTTACCCTTTACTTCGGAATTCGGAAACCGTGGTACTCGACAAAAAATTGAACTTCCAGTGCTATTCATTGCCAACGCATGCGTTTTTCCAATTTCCCATTGAGAGTGCTCAGAAAGTTGTAAAAGCTCCCCAGCGTCAACTGGAACGTTCTCCATTTCCAGGTGATTCCAGGCCACGGCATTGGTGTCACTTTCGGACTACCTACATCGAGTCGGAAAGGGGTGACGTGAGTTTTTATTAACGCAGCCCAAAAACGTGCCGCGTACAAACTATACAAAGTACAAAGTCTTTGCGTGTGTTTGTGTGAGTATATGCGGAATAATCGACTGCGAATTGTTTATTTGCAGTGCACCACAATCACGCACTGGAGAGGGCAATGAACATTTTCTGTACAGCATAAATAAATGTGTGCGTAGGATCGTCTTTTTTTATTTTTTATATCGTGCACGTGCAACACAGCAAATGGAAAGCATATCAATACATCCTGACTGTTTATTTTCCTTTCCGATTTGGAATAAGTAGTTAAATCCAAAGCATGAGAAGCAGCACCGTTTGACAGGTGCGGGACAATGACACACAGACTATGCATCTGTTAGCCAAAACAAAAAAAGGAAACAACGAAAATCGGGTTGCAAAAGTTATGCTTTCCTGGAAAATGGTTGCCAGTTATTGAAGGTGAGTCCTTCCAAACATACAAGTGTACGAGGTGTGATATCGTAATTGTAGGGCTACAAATAAGCACCTGTCACAAGGGCAAGCAAATAAAACTGCTGTTTGGTGGCAAGATGTGCGTGTATGTGTATGTAGGTATGGTTGGAAAATCTATTGCTTATAGGATTAAGGTAGTTTAAAATTATTTTAGACGCCATTTCCTTTGGTAATCATTTTGCGGCTTTTGTTTTCATCTTACCCTATCCTCGAAAGGGGGTTAAACAGGGTTGAGGTGCATATAGTCTATCTATATAGAGGTTAAAGAATTGAAGGAGGGAAAAGTAAGCCACGGACCACTTTAAGTGCGGGTTGACAGTTAACAAAGTGGATGTGCTAACGCACTTTGTAAAGCCAAACAAATGTTTGCAAAGAACTAACCTTTTTGAAAGGGGGCGTGTTCCAAAATGCATTTGAAAGAAAATGATTTCTTTCCCCTCTTATAAATGAATGTAAATTCAAGTCAGTCTTCGAATATGCAAGTCAATTCTTCGAAAATCAAGTACGTACCTAGGTTCCTACTTGATTTTCTCTCCTCGATATGAATTTTTTAATCTGACTTTTGCTGGCAATTATGTCTGCCTGTCAAAAATTCAATAATGATTTGTATTTCCTTTAATAAAATGAACCACGTCATCAATGTTTTCCTGTCGGCTCAGTGTTGGCAGGTAGTGGGAAATTCCCCTTTTTGTGGGGGGATTTCAATACAAAATTTGGTGAAAAGGAAAAAGAGGAATTTTCCCTTTTCTGGAACAAAA
This sequence comes from Cheilosia urbana, assembly GCA_946477585.1. NCBI lineage: Eukaryota > Metazoa > Arthropoda > Insecta > Diptera > Syrphidae > Cheilosia > Cheilosia urbana. The sequence continues at coordinate 129,104,474 of OX297854.1, read as the reverse complement.
TGTGGGAAAAAAAAAAAAAAAATGGTCAATACCTAAGTCCAATATTGGCCATCATTTAAGAATCTGTTTATTTTAAGTCGACTAGATTGGTTTGGATAAGATTTAACCTGAACGCAAAAAGTAGATTGGTCGGGAACGTCACCTTTTCTAAGTCAGCAACATATGCGAACTGTCAACTTAGTACTCCATCACGAATTTCTTGAATAGATTCGTCTCGGCTACCCCTCCATAAACGTCAACTGAAACAGCTGCTCATATGACCGATTTCAGCCAATCAAAACCGAGATACATCAATAGTTGAAATATTTAATGTTAGACAGCTGCTGTCAGACTTACTAAACTCCATGTTTGAACGTCCCCATTCCCTTTTAAATAGAATTATGGTTGTGCTGAAGTACCCAAATGGGTAATTTGGCTCAAATATTAAATGAGAAGTGGTTCACGTTTGGCTCAGAACTTAAAAAAATGTTTAAAAAAAAAAAACCTAATCAGGAAATGAGAATTTACTCGACTGAACGCCGTCACAAAATAAATAGAGTTTTCGCGAAGCCCATACTTCCGCAGATGAGATATCTTTTTCGTTTAAATGTCAAAAAACTTGTAGGATAACAAAGCTGACTTATAATGGCCAGAGTAGCGTTTGAACATTTTGAGATCCTATCCTTTTAAGGTTAAGTGCTATCGATGTAAATAAAACTAAAAAACAACTTGACAGTAGGCAGTACGCAGTGTTATCGAAAACGAGGTCACTGATTAGGAAGGGGTTTGGAAAGGGTCATTCTTTTTTGTAAAGACGCTGTTCTCTCGGTACGTGTGGTTAAAGCGAAACGGTGACATTTGGCTACAAAATTCGCCGCCATTTTATTGTAGTAGATTTTACAATAAATTCAGAAAACTATAAAATGGTAAGCACTAGAGGTTATAAGTAAAGCCCTTCACCCCTTTTCAGAGCAAACTTCAGTTGTTTATCCTAAAAACTCTATCAAACTTCTCTGTGGTTCAAACATAAATTCCAACATCTGAACGGCAGACTGATTTGTATAAACCATCCTACATGCGGTCTGAATAACATCAAATGAAGCTAATAAATTAATATTGAAGTCAAACACTTATTTTCTTTTTTTAATTTCACTCTACATATGTACATTAGGCGCCAGTTGGTTGAAAGAGTTGCCATCCAAGAAAATTCTTTAAAAAAATATTCCAAAAGTCATTGCACTTAACCCATAAAAAAAAAACCATAAAATTACACCTATGTAATTGCAAAAAACAAAACGATTATCAAAAATTTGTTTATTTTCTCGAGCGAAGTTGCTTTTAGCCATCAAAATCCATATTCCCTGGCCGTGTATCATTCGCGGCGGCCGTTCGCTTCAGTGTATTGCAAGCATCTCTATTTGCAATACAACAACAGAACGAGCTGTTAAAAATATCTCTTTCAACATAATGACACATACCACACAGTTCGCAGAGTGGCACTGACAAAAATACACTTGTATACACTATTCAAACGAGGAGTGACACAAAGGCGCAGGCACTACAAATCTAGATGTGTCTTACCCGCCGAATTTTACTCCTAATCATGAATGGGGTTATATAGTTGTGCTTGCCACGATGGTGATGGTGGTCTTTGCTTTTCACTCCCAAATGCAGTTTCTTCATTTTGGTGTACTATGGACGAAAGATCAGCTGTTCGTCCGATCGGAAATACTCCCACTTTAACCTTCGATCGGCACCCGACTTGGAAAACGAACTCTAAAAATAGACACAAAATGCACAATAGGAAGAATCCTCACGAAAAATTGTGCATCACGATCACTGCACACAACATTTAGGTCACACTGGGCATAAGTATTTGCTTTTTCTTAGACACACGTTACACTATATATTCGTTGCACACAAACAAATTATATAAAACAAATAAAAATTAAACGGAAGCGTAAAGATCATGTAAGGCCAACTTTTAACTGGCTAAAAGGATATTTTTTCCAGATATTCCCGGTATGCGAAAAGTTGCGAGGTGGGTTTGCTAATTTTTTGTTTTGGAATGTTAACACTATAAGCGAACAATTTTCACCCTTTTTCCCTGCGTCAATGCGAACGAAGAGCGGAAAAAAAATTACAAATTCCGATACGACCTCGGATTTGTGCGGTGGAAATCGGAAATTCCCCCCAAAATCTTGCACTCTAGTACGATATGACGCGACGTGGAGCAGCCGTAAAAGCAAACCAAAACGCAAAGATAAATAAATAGACTGGCGCTGGTGAGTGCGACTGGCGTACGATCTTCTCAAAGGAGGCAAATACAACATAAATGATAAATGTTGCTGTATATTTACAGTTTCCGAGAGAGAGAAAGAGTGGAAGAAAGTGGCGACAAAATCTCAGGGAACAAAATTTCTTTATAACAAAAATAAATAAATACGAAAAACATCAGGAAAATCGTCAAGTGGATATTTATTTGTGAATTGTGATCGACTAGCTGCGGTATTGCCAGACCTCGTTCACAAAATCCTATAATATGTGTCACGCAAAATTTCGTTCAATTTATGCAAAGATCGGATAGGTAACAAATATTAAAGTCAACCCCATAGATTGACATATATAGCAGTTGAGAATTAAAACTGCTTATTATTGAGCCGAAATCTTCTTTCCGAAGGTGACAGTTTTGAGAAAATCCGTATTTTCCTCGCGAACATATTGGATGTCGCTTAATTTCTGATGGAGACAGTCATTTTATTTTGTCTGCATTTCCCTTGCGCGGATGTCATTTGGGACACAATCAAGCTGTCAAAAAATCTTCAGTGGTATAGAACATATGTCAAATTGGAGTCCAGGAGTATAAAAAAGTAATAGTTCCTTCGAAAAATAATTTTGCAACGATGGAAAGGGATCTCATTTTATACCGAATCCGAGCGGCTGAATTTAGAAGCTTTCTCGGATGTTTGTCAGACGGTTGCAAAGTTTTGAGGGAGGTTTGTAAACAGATTAATAAAAATCAAACAAATATACGAGTACATGAAAAAGTATAAAGAATTACCTTGTTTCCCATTGATTTTACAAATTTTCCGATGTATTACTTTCTCAAGGCTTGACACAGTTCGAACATCAACATTCGGAATGATCACCGAGAGACCTTGCGTATATGTATATGCAACCTCACCCAAACTATAACCACCGACTGTTGACTGTTTTACAAACTACAACTGACTATACTTGGCTTTGTTCAACTACTCCTACATGAGTTCGACTCCCAATAGGTTGTGTTTCCCATAGGACATCATAAACTGAAATGGAGGAAAACGGTGAAGTCATTGTTTTCGAATGTGTAGAAACGAAACCATGACCAAACTACTTCAGCGAGGCTTTTCCATCATATGATGTCAGTGATATCATCAATGTGACTGTGCCTATCCACATGGATACGTTTATGTATTTTCTATTTATATAGATCAAATTATGTTAATCAGGATAAAGTGCTAAAAAGCTATCTGATGAAGTTCAACACTAACTATGAATTGCCTTAACTACTCTATGATTAAAATTGGTCCGCCACGCTTTTGTATTCATTTTTCACTTTAAGAAAAGTGAACAGTGGAATAGAGGAAGAGGATAAGAAGCAAGAAGTTGACAGTTAGTTGCTGTCAAAATCGGAGTACCGATGAAGAATATTAAGCGTTGTTAAATATGACTAATGTTTGGTGAATGACAGCTCACATGGCGATTCGCATTTGCTTCTCTGTGAGTTCCCCACGAGAAGATTTTCTTTCGAAACGCAGGTAAGTTTATCTGAAAATCATAGATGATGCATGTTTTATATGAAACATTTGATGACGCGAAGAAGGGGATGATTTCGCCAAAAACAATGGTGGAGAACAAAAATTCGATCATCAGAGGTAGCTTATTCGAGTGCATAGAGGAAGATTGTGTAAACTTCCCAGGCAAGCGATATGCAAATTTAAACGGGCGGATTATGCGAGCTGCCAAAATTTCGAAATAAATGAAGTTCTCTGAGGTTGGACTTAGAAGCCAGGTCTTAGAAGTTGTAAAGCAGTTAATGCGTATTCCGCTGTCGGTCCTACTTCTCATAGGCGTCATACGAAAACTCCTCCAATTATACTTACCCGACAATGGCATACCTACCTACAGGTGTCTTCGATACGGTTTCATAATATAGAACTTCGACAACAGTTTGACTTATTTGCAATAAATTCAATTTAATCGCTTAAAACTTATAATGAACTGGTATTGATCGAGAGAGTTTCGTGCGACCAAGTCGTGCACTTTCTTGGTCTACATTCCTTTGAAAGAAATGCAGAACTTCAGACTTTGACTGTCTTTTGACAAAATGCAAATAAGCTTGTTGGCTTACAAGAACATTTTTGATTTTTCAAAAAACTTTTGCTAAAAAAATAAAAATCAGTAATGCATTTCCATTCAATTCAATCTGATAACACCTTCAGAGACTCTCTGCTTTAGAGCGAAGTCAATAATACAAAATACCTCAACCACATTGTTGTGCTAAAAATAGACAAATACTACACGGTGACAGATAGCATGGGAATTTGTTTAAAAATGTAAGTAGAGGCTTAGAGATACATAGATCCAGTTGTACGTTGATGCATTTGTTTTCTTTGGTGAATGTTACACGTAGGATCAAATGATTGATGGTGGAACAAAATAACTGAAGGATTGACGAAAAGAATTTTACATTGAATAAAATACGATTGTTGTCAGTGTGTGTTAATTTGCAATTTTTCCACAATAATTTGTGGTGACTTTCGGCATCATTCTGTACGGATATATGTCCACTTTTCAAACATCAAAATGTGCGTGCTTGATAGTAGGTTCGTTCGTGTACTTTCAGCATAGAAAAATGAAAAATGTCAAATCTCAAAAATCGAGAGAGAAATCTCTCAATTTCAAGAGAAGTACCTGACCGGTTTTCTTATGTGGTATTCGTTTGGGCTTCTTCAGATTCGCTCTGAGTTTTCAGATTTCGGGTGACTAATCGAACATAAAAACGTCACTTGCTCTTTTTTGTGTTGATATTCGTGCGATTCGAATATGTGTAGCCTTCAACACTTTACAAAAGGTTTTCCATTCACTGGTTAAATTTTAAATTAAAACATTCGAAATTTGCGTCTCGATTGATTTTTAAATATTTATACATAACCAATTTACTAAAATAAATTCACCCGATGCAATGCCTTTCGTTGCTGTAGAACAAATTCACGAAAACCTAAACGCCCCCCACCAGTTGTCAAACTCAAACGCACCTGTGTTGGTAAATCTGAGAAAATAAATATATTCGCAAAATGCTCTGAAATCTGAAAAATATTGCTTTTTTTTGTACCAAACGAACATAAAAACTGCTCTGAGAGCGCCCAATCGAATACCACATTACAAAAAGTTTAAGAAATGTCATTTTGACATTATCGTTAAATAAACAAACGTTCTCTTTAATTGCAGCATCTACAAAATAAGGTGGAATTGAATTTTGTATAAGCTAAATATCTATTAAACTTACCATTTTGAATGCTCTAATATGTTCTAGGAGAACATTCAATTAAAATTTCTTCCTCCGACATCGTTGAAGGCGAAAATAAATTGAATTTTACTTGTCAAACTCTTGAGCTGTCAGTTAGTTGTCAGTTTTCATTTTTCATTTTTCAGTAAGTCGAAATTCGGCGAGTAGAAAATTACGAAAAAATGAAAAGAGGGGAAATAGATTTCTCTCTCATTTTATTCAATTTTGTCAGCAAGTGGTCGCATTCGCACAGTTTCTTATCAAATTTTAAATGGTTTTACGTTTAAAAAAAAGTACACAAACGAACCGATTGTGTTTCCACCTACAGGATTTGGAGCAGAATATTGTCCAATTCCTCTGAAGGTTAATTTTATATCCTTTGGAAAAATCTTTTTATTATTATGACAACTTTAAAATAATTTACAATTATATATAAATGTCAATCATTTTTGGCAACGTTTGACAGATCGCCAGCGGCATATCCAAAATTCAAAATGCATAAACAACAAATGGCGTGCTTTTATTTTTGTCCTGGGGTTTTGACGAGCTTCTATGAAAAGTAAATTTCTCTACCTTATATAAATAAACACTAAGTACAATAAATAAAAACAATGATCTGTCAAAGCAAATATGCCAGATGCTGATTAATGAATATATGAATTAGATAAACGAAGGTGAGTGCTGCCATCCAAATATTTAAAAATTAGGTGGAAAGTGGAGATATGGAGATGGAGAATATATTTTTTTGGTCAAATTTACAAAAAAAAGTATTTTTTTTCTGTTGGTGCAAGATCTCTAGGGCGTTCTTTGCACTTGCGTATCTATGCTAGATGTGTAAAAGTCAATGGAAGGAAAAGTAGTGTCTTTAGATTTCCAAATAAGCCCTTGTAGTTATTAAGAACTAATTTCCAAAAGGGTTCTGCAGCAACAGCTAAAAGCATGCAATAAATTGACGTATCTACGGTTGATAAATTTGTAGTTTGACACTATTTTAGTAAGAAAGTCAACCGATTTCAACGAAAATGGGAATTTCTCAAACTAGCGCACTTTTATCGAAAAGCGCTTTTATTACATGTAAACGATTTAGGTTTATGGAACCCGGCCCATTGGCCAACAAGAACGTAATTACCTAATTCAAATTCGCTTGTTGTGTCCATAAATGTGAAAAACTTTTGTATTTTGCCAAAATGAGCATACACTTCATTGCGAAATCGATTTATTTATTTGCGTTTTCTTTGGTTTTCCATTTTGAGTTTCTCTTCAGCTTTCGTTTATATTTTGACGTCAAATACAACTTAAATACAGTAACAGATTGATAGCTGAAATGTCAATTTAAAATGCGCCGTACTAATAACAAATTTGATGTCGTTTTCCATTGGGACAGAATGACTCAGATCCAGAGCAATTTGTCTGCTCTCGAAATCAGCTGGCTGTCAGATTTCATGCTCCATTATTCCATTGGCCGAAAACAAAATCTATTTTGCGAATCTCGATTTCTGAGCGAGATTCCCACCTACTTACACTAAAACCAGAACATTTGTCATTTGTCAAACTTTGAAGTGTGTTATTATTACGATTTTAAACGACAAGTCTGTGAAAAATAGAGAACAAATTTAATTTTTAAACACAAATATCAATTTAGAAACAGCTGACTTTTAAAACACGCACCACTACAAATGCAAAGAAAGAAAACTCTCGTTTTATGTTCCATTGGGCACGTAAAATTTGAAATCTGAGGGCAAAAACTGAAAATTCTAATGGAAAACCACCTTAAACTTATGCAAGCTCACGATTGCGAAATTTGTATGGAGAATATAGCCACTGTGAACTACAAAAATTTACAGTCGAAGCTAAAAATATTTATTGCTAAGGCCCAATGTGTTGCCGCAAGCGTCATTAGGCAACTACTTTCTTACTTCATAGACGTCAAAATGGAGCGGATGTGTCTTATCCAATAAAAGTAATCAGTTGTTGTTTTAACAGCTATGAACGATAAATGTCAGTTCAATCCTGTAAATGCCAAAGCAACAGTAACTACAGTATCTTAATCAAAACATTGAATTTGGTTACTCATACGCACCCGTGGAAATATCTATAGAAGCTCATAAAGCATTCACAATCACAATCTGTTTGTGTAGTTTGTCAGTGGTTTGTGTACAATCTATGCCAAGTTGTTTTCCTATGAGCCGACAGATGGCGCGTAAAAATGTTGTATGCGCTGCAATATGGTTATTGTATTTGATACAATATGTTAAAAGCTTTGAAAAACTTGTTTCCGGTGAAACAGGAAGAACTATTTTTAAATTACTTCGTAGCCATCGTAGACGTGCAGTTAGCTCACAAATAAAATATGGAAGTCATAATCCATACAAATCCTCAGTAGGAACACTATTCACATGAGCGCGAATTGCGAAGAAATCAATTGAATTGTATTTATTATTTGAAAATTGCTATTTTTACAACCAAAAAGCATTATATTTAACTATAACATATAATCTAAAAAAAAACCTGCGTCTCAATTGGTTTAAATAGATAAATTTACACTTAGATCAATTTTCCAGCGAATTGAAATTTCTTGCCACAAACTGTCACACTTTATTCACAATCCACATAAAACAGTCGCGATCCACAAACCCACGAATGAAAAATTCGTTCGAACTAAACATTTATAAATGAAACTGATTCGCGGGTAAATAACTGCGACAAAAAAAAAAGACTTCATGGGAATGAAATGTCAGAAATTACGCTGTCATATGAATATAGTCCTTATGTGCTGGATTTCTAGCGCCAATTGAACGCGCCCTTTGAAAAAAAAAAGATTATTTGCCGTGGCAAAAGCAGAATCAATCTATTTTCTCATGTGTGTGTACCTAATACACTTCCAATTTTAAATTGCAAGATGCCCTGCTTGATTTTAATTGAGTCGAAATTGCGTGGATTCTACATAACATTTTTCTGTTTGACTTCTACCTCATTTCCACTAAGAACATATCCCCGAAAGGATTTAATTTATTATCGAAAAAAAACAAACGAGCGACATCTAACGTGACACCAATTTTTTAATCCATCAACAAATTTGGCTTGTCACCTTGACATCTCGTGCAAAACATTTGTGTTTTTTCTTGTGTCTATGATTGATTATGATCTGTCAAACAGGTAAAACAGAATCCACAAAAAGATCCAAATTGTAATTATACCTACTTACACTGTAATAAATGCGGCTTAGGGCAACGCAGTATTATAAAATGGAAATCCCCAAATGGAAAAGATGAATTTCAATGATTTTTAAAGAACCTTTCGGAACAAGTGAATGGGATGGAATATCCATTGGAGCCTCAAGGGATATAATTAGCTTTTGCAATAGAATCAAGCGCGTACCGATGTAGGTACTGAGGCCAAAGAACTCTGTAATTAGCAAAAGTAAGAAACAGAAAACAAAATAATTACTAGCGTGTATATATTATGTGCAAATTATAGAGCTTGCGACGAGCTATTTGGAAGTAATTACTCTAAAGTAGATTTAAATGGAACGCTGAACCATTAGGCTGTGCCAGTTACAGTTTTCATGCAAGGAAAGTCATCATTAAGAGGAGATTTTTCTTATTAGGTGTGAATTTTGTATCCTACTGGTTTTAAGAGAAATGATGCAGGTTAAATTGGTGGTGTCAACTGCATATGATAGAGTTGGAATTGAATTACACGAATTTGGTATCGACACCACTGATAATGATGGCGATAAGGCAGTGAGGTAGTAGATTGACATTTTTGTTTGCCGAAATATCAAAAGCTTTCTAGAATGTGGAATGTGGAACGGACGCTTCCGACTTTCTCAGTAATAATTAATATGCGTCAGGAATCAGCTTGTACAATTTATTTTTACATTTTCTGTACATAACCTGACAATTGAGTTGAGCTGTCATCTTTCTGCTTTTCGTTTGCATTTACTATATACCTATACAAATTGAAATGTTTTTTTGTGAATTTATTGTTCAATGTAATTTTAACACTGTCTTCTAGAATTAAGAAGTTTTTTTTCTGCTACTCGGAATGCGTTCGAAAAACCAGCGAAAAGAAATTCTGCACCTAACCTCTAAATAAATTGTTTTTTTATTTCTCATTTATCGCACGTTAAATTTAGTTTGTTACATTTTCTCTAAAACAAAACGTCAGCCTTGCCTTGAGTTGCCTGCCAACAATTTTGTAGAAAAATAAGTTTCCAATAAAGAATGTAGCAGATTTGTGAAAAGAGTGTTGCCCCGAAGAGGATTTCGAAAGTTTTACCTTAAGGGTATTCACTTAAACGTGCAAAACGTTCATAAACTGTGTAAACTGCAGAAATTTACCACCTCGTAAATGTACTGTCAGATTTTGTATGGAGAATAGTTGTTTACGCAGGCCTTATAATTTTCGCCGATAGGCTCGGAAATCGACTGCGGAAATTTACGCAAATTTACAAATGTCAAATTATGAGAAGCGGTCGTGTGAATTGTGAAATTTAATTAAATATATACATAGTATTGCTATATCATTATTTACAGCGAATTACGCACTGTCAGTTCCGAGGGGTGTTCACTTAAAGCGTCGCAGAAATTTATGAATTTACGAGATGCATAAAGTTATGAGATTAAGTGAATACCCTTTTATTTTGAAAATGATTTACTACACGAATGTTGAATTATCACAATTCGCAACCACTTACCAAAGAAAAAAAAAAAAAAAAAAAACACAACGAAGAATTTATACAAAAAAAAAAATAGGAAATGTATTTTCAATTTCACAATGGTTACATTCAGCGGATAGAATCTCTTTTTAAGAAACCATAAACGGGCAGCTTTATCTAAATGAAATAATAAAAAGGTAGATCAAAACTAAACCAAGTCGATTGAGGAAGAGTTCAGCTGAGAATTACTGCCCATTCATGTTTTGTTCGTAATAGATGATGTCGCCACGAATGCCGGTGGACAAATCGGATGTGGTTTGTCAAAATGTACGAGGAAGAAGAAAAAATGCAATAACTACATTTCCTCGCTCTTTTTCAGATAAATTATGATAATGATCGATATTCGGTAAAAATGCATCCACGAGATTCCATACTCGCAGTGGTCTACGTAATAGATGCAAATGCTAAGCAAATGTAGTAGATCTGCTATATTTACAGGGCACGCAACCAAAGAGGGTACAGATTTATTTCATGCTTTTCAAAGACAAATGCTCATTAGAACAACTGCTGAAAGCTCCGCCATTCAAGTGCTAACATGCAATTAAATTTGTTCCAAAATCTACCGCACGAAACAAAACCCTCGCGTTGAAGCTCTTCAAATAATTTTCAAATAAACAATACACCCTGCAGCTATGTCTACCTGGTTCATCTGAAATAACAATTTCTTGCCGGAAACTTCATTCATGCGCCTTCTTTCAGAATTCCGTTAGTTTAGCCTTGAGCTACCCCAAAACCAATGAAGCCAACCGCACTCTGAACACATCACAATAATAAATTTATCTTCGAAAATCTCTTCATGCTTTAGTTGCAATTATCTTCCGACAGGTTCCCCCAATAGTACCATGCACACACCGCGCCACAGATGCCACAGCATATGAAGATGACCCTCAAAAATTCTATCACGAAATGCATATAATGTATATGTGTATACAGTCGTATAAGTCGCCTTCGTGGTCTTAAACTTTATTAATCGCTCATCGACGGGTTCCAATGAACGATCAGTGGGCATGCCGAATAAATAGCCGCACATAATTATAGGTCTAACATATCCTTTGGCTCTTCGGGTCGGAGCTTCTTTATTGTTGGAGCCAGCAGCACCAGAAGCTGGATGATTATGGGATCGGATGGCGAGCTGAGGCGACAAGGGTCTACCTACCAGGAAGGTTCGTTCGGAAATTGACGAAACGATATATCTTCAAGGTTAGAGGCATAAGAACTGCGATGAATAAAAGTAAACAGCAAGGAAACGGGAGTTAATTGCGACTTCGATTCGTTTCGATTTTTAAATTGGGGTAGTTGTGTTTACTGCTATTTAAATTTGGAACGATTCTTACGAGTATGTGCGGTAGTAAAAGAGAAGTTGGTGATGCCACAATATTGAGTCTAAAGTCCTAAGTTTTGACGTTTGAGAACAAATAAGAAACAGTTTTGGTACTTTCGAAACGCTTAGTGGGGACGAATAAGCGTTTCGAAAGTACCAAAACTGACAGCAAGTATATATAGTTTATTAAGTCTGACAGCTGTCTGACTAGATGTATCTTGGTTTTGATTGGCTGAAATCGGTCAAATGAGCAGCTGTTCCAGTTGAAGTTTATGGAGGGGTAGACGACGAATCATAGTCAAGAAATTCCTGAGTGAGTACTAAGTTGAAAGTTCGAATATGTGGTTGACGTAGAAAAAGTGACGTTTTCGAACAATCTAGTTTTTGCGTTCAGGTTACATCTTATCCAGACCAATCTAGTCGACTTAATATACCTATAGATTCTTGAAAGTGTCTATAGTTACCAGCTTACGAAGTCTGACAGATGACTGACGTAAGGTATCTACGCTTTTATTTGCCTAGAACTGGTATGATCACGTGAACAGTTTTTATTCGGATAACGTATACGGACGGGTAATCTGTAAATGTAGTCCAGCATTTTATGGCTAATTACTCAGTTGACATTTCGATTGTGTCAAATTATAGCTGAGAACTTTGAATGTGTCCTATATAAAAGCGACGTTAAACACTAAACTAGATTTTAAATTTAAGAGGTATTCTAGTCCAAAAAAATGTAATCCGCACCGAAAACCATGTTTTCGCTGAAAACTCGAATATGCATTCACACCCACCACCAACTAGTTTTCGTTCGACGTTTCAATCAGCTGTGAGACGCTAGTCGTGAAACTTCTTATTTTATTATTTATTATATAAACAAATCAAATTAATTCAGAGCATTTAAAAATAAAATTAGTTCATCAATTAAGTGTGGATAAGGATTTTATGTTGTGTGTAGGTAAGTGACATTTGTTCGGTCAATTGTTCTGCTGAATATTCTCAATGTTGCGAAAGGTGTGTTTGTTTCAACAACCCAACGATCGAAAGTTGTTTTCGTGGAAATCGACCTTATACCATGTTCCCACCAACGTGATTTAACCGAAGTGATTTATAAATCACGAAACGCGTCCCCACCGAACTTAAAGTGATTAAGTGTGACATTTACGCCAACTTTGCCATATCAGTGATGGGACTTCTAACACTGAAGTGGTATTTCAACCACTTTTTATACTTTCGGAAATTCCATCAACCTGAACTCGAAATCTACCACCTTTTAACAAAGCTATTTGCTAATAATATTTATCTCCCATCATTAAGTTGAAAACTGTACCTACTATACCTACTGCTCGCCTTACTTTTACCCGTACATACTCAGCTATCAGTATTTTTCTCGAAGAATTGCATCAGCAAAAACTTCCAGTCTGCGCCAATACTTCATTATTTAACTTTATTAGTGCGAGGGTGTTTTTCTAAGTTTTGATATTTTGTATTTAATGATGAGTTGAATCTATGCCATTTTTTCTGTAGTTCTTTCAACATTTTGATTCAAAATTTAAAAGCTGCCAGGAACTTCTGGATAATTTTTTGAACCCCCGAAATTTTTGGTAAAATATGCTTCAAAATATAAATTCGCAGACGGTTGCCATACGAAGTAATAATTAAGTTTTTTTGTTTTGAACAAATGTTATTTTTAAAAATAATTGAAATTAATAATTAGAAATGACTTATTTATATTTATTTTATTTCGGTTTTAAGTTTTTGTTATTATTACTTATTCATCGGTATAATTAAATGAATTACTTTTTATCATGGATAATTTTTGTTTTCTACCACTTTTCTACCACCGTTTCACTTTCCTCAAGTCCCATCACTGACTTTTCGTTTGCTGAATGAAGTGCTGAACATGAATAATGTATGGGAAAACTTCTGTTTTCGATAAAGTTTTCGAGTGTGAATAGGGTATAAGATGATTTCTAGTCTTCTTAAAATTAATAAAAATAAAAAAGTCATACCTTAAAAATGAGGTTAGAGATTTTTAACCATAAATCTGCCTGCAAGTGTCATGGCAGCAGCAAAATATACTTCCTACGTCTACAGTCTTCAGAAAAGTTTCTCACTGAAGCTAAAGTTAACACCATGAAGTTGCTGGAAGCTTGAGATGTGACAGCTTTTGACATTTCCTCAAAAAACTCTATGCATATACGCAATATGAAAGCGTTGCCAAATCAACGTGACTAGAGTTGCATTTAAACGTTTTGTTTATATTGTCGTTTTTTTAAACTGTCATCTGACATACACAAATGTGAACTGAACACTGACTACATTGAACATCAGTATCATTAAAGTAAAGTTAAATTTAACTCTTTTGAGATTCATACTCATATTTATCCCAAGTAGAAGTGACTTGACAACAGACGTTTCTGCTCCGTACTAATAGCAAATTTTAATTTCGACTTTAAATTTACAGAAGTTCACAACTACGGTTTTTGTATGGAAAATATAGCCACTGGTGAACTACTAAAATTTAGAGTCGAAACTAAAAATGTTTATTGGTAACGCCCTCTGTTGACAACTTTTTGGGTGATGTGTTCATGACGTTCCTAGTTAACTACGTTCAGGCGGCATTTACGTTCAGCGAGAGGGAATTGGGAGAATCAAACGGAAAGTCCAGACATAAGTAGGTACGGCAACAAAATATACCAGTTTATACAACTTTATCTGACTTTGAACTGTTTTATTGATTTTTCTCCTGCACGAATTTAGTGGAAAAGGCCTCCAGTAAAACTGTCTTCGTGGCTTAAGCTAGCTTAACACTTTGTTTTTCAATGAATTTTAAGAATTCCTTGTAAGTTCTTATGTAGCTTGGTGCGGTCCGTAGCAGAGATACACGCAAACCTCACAAGCTTTAGACTCCAATCGCAAATGCGGTGTCAAAAAATAAAAATCCTATTTTTTTCAGTTTTTTTTTGTCACTGAATCGGCTTTCTATTTCCTTAATTTAGTTTCATTTGATGCCAATGCCACACCCCAGAGACACATCAAAAGCACAGAGATAAATGTCCAACCAAAGGAAACCGAAATTCCATCCAATTTCTTCGCTGGATCATTGCAATAAATTTCGAAAGCGCTCACTGCAATTAGAAAAAAACAACACCAAACGGAGCGAAAGGTATAGATCTAAATATAACGTACCAACACACCGGTCGTCATAGAGCAAGCGAGAGGGACAAAGAGAAGTGACATGAGCCCATGAGGACAGAGGACATTAAATTCTAAAACAAATCGTAATTCTTGTGTAGGAAGTGTGATTGTACCTTTGGTGTGGGTGTAGAAGTTTTTAATGGCTTTGGGGTTTTTTTTTTTTTTTGTAAATCGGAAATGAGCTTGGGCGACACAATTCAAGAATAGAACTTTAAACCGAGTGGGTGCAGTTGCAGTCTTGTAGCGACGAATGTATCCCATCCCCATGTATGAGAAACATAAACTTTTGAAAATGGAAGCGGACTATTTATTAAAATTTGTTAAATGTAAATGTCCTCGAAGTGGCGAAGAAAGAACTGGAACCGTAGGTACCTTCAAAGTCCAAAGATCAGCCCGAAAATTCATCTGCAAAGTGTACAATTTACAATTTCATCCAAAAATGAGTTACGATCGCATTTATGGACTGAAAATCAATTTCCGATCCACTGCCTGTTTGCAACGATCCAATTATTTTCAAATAGTCAAATTCGTTCTGCGATCCTTCATAGAGGGTTTCCTTATAATTCGCAAAAGCAAACCGACGCAACAGACGCAGCAGCCGCAAACATTTGGCCCTCAAATTAAACGAGCCCAACATGAATTAGACTTCAGGGTGGTTCTGCGACCGACTGCTGCCATATTTTTGCAATTTATTGTGCGACTCTGTCGAATGTCTATTTCGCATAGGAGTAGGTCTGACGACGCGACGTTGATCGCCAACGTTGTCGTCGTAGTCGCTGCGTCGTGGAGGGCCACGCCAGACCAGATGGTTGAGTGCGCTCCTCATCTACATACGTTGAGTGTAGGTATATAACAACTTCCGACAAACACATGTAGCATGTAAATTATGTCCGAGTGAATAAATTTAGGTTATGAGGTAAATTGGGTCCTTTCGCTGTCGCTTTGAAAATAAACAAATTCGGCGAATATTCACATGACAAATGAGTGCTCGTATGAGACAATGGTGCGTCGGTTGCACTGATAGCCGATTTAATTTGAATGAAACTTTTCTGCACTGGCAGGCAAAATTGCCCACCAGACAGATGGTTAATTGGGATTTCTGCAGAGTTATTGCATATCCTCTGCAAGAAAAAAACAGAACCAAACATTTTGCCTTCCAATCAATTGTTGTTGGTATTGGCCCCCATCCGATGAAGGGAAAATGCAACCAATGCAGCTAATAACCAGAGCAATGACCCCGTAGATACACAGATACTTAAATTTGTCACAATACAGTGGAGGTGGTGGTGGGGGGAATGCATTCGATTTTAATGGATGGATTGTAGCGGATAAAAATAGTTGTGATAAAATTTATGAAGGAAACGCAGTGCTACTAATTTTGAGAACAAACTGAATGGGAGAGCGTGAATGTTGACATTTTTCTGAAAATAGTTTTTGATCAACGGAATTAGAATGAACTCGGGCGGGATTTTGGAAATTCTCCTTACGGACACGGAGCGGGGAACGCCGTATGCGCAATGGGACAGATATAATTCTATTCAAACGCAAACGAAGTATGTATTTTCGTCAATGAAATGGCTTTTGGTTGCATTCAGATCCAAATAATGGTAGGCTCTTTGCAAATAACACACACTTAGGGAGAGATTCACGAAGCAATAGAGATAGACATTCAAATTCTTGACCAATTTGCGTAGCAGGAATATCTTCCGACACAAATTTTGAATCATGGATAAATACGAGTAAAAGTATGATGCTTGCCCGATCCACAAGAAGGGAGACCCTCTAAACTGCGCCAACTACAGAGGCATCAGTCTCCTGAACACTGCGTACAAGATCATGTCTGCTGTATTGTGTGAACGCCTGAAACCATTCGTCAACGATCTGATAGGTCCCTATCAGTGCGGTTTTAGGCCCGGTAAGTCCACGACCGATCAAATATTCACACTACGGCAGATCCTGGAAAAAACCCAAGAATACCAGATCGATACTCACCACCTTTTTGTCGATTTTAAGGCCGCATATGACAGCGTTTATAGAGACGAGCTATACAGAGCCATGTCTAGTTTTGGCATCCCTGCCAAACTTGTCAGATTGTGCAGAATGACGATGGAGAACGCTCGCTGCTCCGTAAAGGTCGGAAACAATCTCACCGAGACCTTTGATGTCAAAAAAGGATTTAGACAAGGTGATGCGCTGTCATGTGACTTCTTCAACATCATTCTTGAGAAGATTGTGCGAAACTCACAAGCCAACACCAGAGGCACAATTTTCTATAAGTCTGTGCAACTGCTTGCATACGCTGACGACATTGACATTGTTGGTACAACACAGCGAGCTGTCACTGGTGCGTTTGCAAGTATTAGTACAGAAGCGGCAAAAATGGGTTTAGTGGTGAATGAGGGTAAAACAAAATATATGCTGTCAACAAGAAGGGACACACGACATCGACGAATCGGGCAGAACGTCACGATAGACAGCTATAACTTTGAGGTAGTTAGGGACTTTGTATACCTCGGCTCCGCTATAAACTCTGATAACGACATCACATCAGAAATCAAACGAAGAATCACACTTGCCAACCGCTGTTTCTTTGGCCTAAGACGGCAACTGATAAGTAAGGCCTTGTCGAGAAATACTAAGGAAACTCTGTATAAGACCCTCATCATCCCAGTCCTGCTTTATGGTGCAGAAGCATGGGCGCTATCAAAGGCGGATGAAGATCTCCTTGGTCGTTTCGAACGCAAAATTCTTCGAGTGATTTTTGGTCCCGTTTGCGTTGACGGGTTTTGGAGGAGAAGATTTAACAGCGAACTCTACGAGCTGTACAGCGACATCGACCTAGTCAGAAAAGTACGCATCAGTCGTCTAAGATGGCTGGGACATGTAGAGCGAATGGACACCAACGCTCCGGCCCGAAGAGTCTTCGATTCTAACCCGGAGGGACAACGCAGTAGAGGAAGACCTCGCCTTAGGTGGCGCGCGCAAGTGGAAGGGGACCTCAACCAACTTGGAGTGCGCAACTGGAGGCAGTTAGCCAAAGATCGCGCTAACTGGAGAGGCGTATTGGTTGAGGCCCAGGTCCACCCCGGACTGTAGCGCCACCTAAGTAAGTAAGTAAGTAAAAGTATGATGCATACAGAGCGAGTTGCTGTCGTTTCAGACGGGTGTGTTCAAAGATGAAAACATTCCATCACTGATTGGAAAAGGTGCGTATTATATCCAACAACTTTATTTGAATTAATTATAGGTTTATTATAATTATATTAATATAGAATAATACTTCTTACTAGAAGACAGATGGAAAGAGAGAATGACTGTTCTGGGACAGGGATTTTATTTTCCAACTGAAATAACAAAATTTAAACTATTTAAAAACTATTTCTTTATGAACAAAAAAATATATAAATAAATTGAAAACTCTATTCGTATTTTAGTACACCTCGAAAAGTATAGCCTAAAAATAACTTACAAAATATTTTCTAGCGTAACCAAGGTTAAATTTATATACGAACTAGCTGACCCGGCGGACTTTGTTTCGCCCATATTCGTAAATGTAATGAAATTAAAATTATACCAAGTTATACATATAAACCTTCCTCTTCAATCACTCTATCTATTAAAAGAAACCGCATCAAAATCCCTTGCGTAGTTTTAAAGATTTAAGCATACATAGGGATTAGAGATGCCACGAATAGTAATTTGGCCGACTACCGAATAGTTGCCGAATATTCGTGGCATCTCTAATAGGGATATAGGGACAGAGAAAGCGACTTTGTTTTATACTATGTAGTGATATACGTTCACAAAGTACGTTACTCTATTTTTGAGTTTTCGTTGATTTAATTTTTGTTTATACATTTGGTTTGGACTGGGAAATCGTCGGGAAGGACAGAGGGCCAAGGGATGCTGGGAAAGACACTTTGTCCCAAATTTGTACCGTGTGGTAACTGTGGTTACCATCAATACATAATAATAATAATGCATTGGAAAAGTATTTACGTAGTATATTTAGTAAATAATCCCTTTTTCTGTGATAAAAGAGCATTGTACAAAACAAAATGAGGAACTATTTCTTTAAAAACTCAGCTTTTTCTATTTGAATGGTCTTTTTGTAAATATGAAGGTGCGTACTTTCCATACTCTTCTTCCTTGTGCTTGATAAATTCCCAGCCTTAAATTTGAATACCTTCTTGTAATTGTTTGCATAACCCTTCTTTGCATAACCCCTTTCTGTTAATGTTCGCATTTTATTCTTTCGCGTGCATTTTGGCGAATCGCAATTGATTCATCTACCGCGACGTCAACCATTTCGAACTTCGAACAAGATTTTCTTCTAAGGAGCCCGATTCGAATGAAATGCGAATTTATAGTTAAATTCTGCCACAAAGGTCGAAAATTTACCAAAATTCAATTTTAACACAAAATTACATCGATCGTTATAAAGGATTTCAGCTTTCAGGTGGATCTTATAGTTACAAACTTTAAATAGTTGATCAGGCTTGCCAGATTTGAAATTAAAAAAAAACATAACTTTTTGTCACAATTTTTGTTAACATGGTTTTGTTATTAAGTCGTACATAAAAGTAGGAATTTGGAATTTTGAATTTGGAACGAGAGCATAAAAAAGTTCGGTTTTCCGAATGCAAAAGTGTGCGGCAAATAAATACAGTGCAAAATGTGAACGCATGTTGCATTTTCAAACCATATTGAAAGAATTGTTACAGGCCTTACGCAAAATTAACGAAATTGTTGTTTAAATAAATAAATAGTTGGCGCAACAGGTCCGGAGGGACGCCATCAAGCCTAGCTTTTGTGTGAGTTTTTTTTTAATTTTTGGAACGAATGGAAGATCTACAATTTGATGGCGACTTCAAACTGCTTATTGAGAAGCCTTTTCAGGACAGTTATACTCTCGGATGTTTGTCAGACGTTCGCGAGAGGTGGCGCAGTTAAAATAAACCTTAAGTTGGAATTTTTTTTTGCGGGATTCGAACCTCCTCGCTTAAAAGTCTAAGCCACTAACCACTAAGCCGCGTTGTTCATAAAATTTAAAAATGAGGTTGTTGCTTGAATCCGGAAAAAATATTCAAGGAACTATTTCAAAAATCTAAAGCTTTTTTTGAAAGAACTGGCAAATACAGGGTGCGGCTGAGAAACTTACGTATTTGAAAAAATTCCCGCGCGATGAGTTGGGCGGGTAGAGGGGCGAGAGGGGGCGCATCTGGAGGGGGAAGTTTCCACATTTGTTGCTCCTACCAGTCAGTTACCATCATTCTCTGGTCTAGAGAGCAGCGTGCCTTCGCAGTCGAGACCTTCTTTTCTACCGGTCGCTCAATTGTTGCTACGCAACGTGCCTTCCGCGCTCGCTTTGAAATTCCTCCTCACAGACTCGTTCCTGGCCGTAATTCGATTCTGTCGTGGGTTAACTCATTTCGGGAGTGTGGAAGTGTCGCTAAACCCAGAAATGGACTTCAACGGACCATCAGAACTCCGGAAAATGTCGAAAGAGTGAGGCAGTCAGTTGTGCGTTCTCCCCGGCGTTCGGCTCGCAAACACGCAGCTGCTATGGGAATTTCTGAAACCACTGTTCGACGAATTCTCCATGAAGACCTTCACTTTCATCCCTATAAATTGGCTGTTGTGCAAGAATTAAATGAACGCGATTTTGTTGCCCGTCAAAATGCATGTCAAAAATCGACTTCATCAGTGTATACGCAATGGGGGTCGCCATTTACCCGATGTCATTTTCAAGACTGTATGAAAAAAAAAATGGGATATTGTATTCTCAAATAAAAATAAAAAATTAAAACAATAATTGAAGTACTTTTGTTTTTATTGACCTTTCAAATAAGTAAGTTTCTCTGGCGCACCCTGTATAACTTCGGATAATTGATCGAAAATTTTACTGCATTTTAAAATAACACAAACATAATAAATGTCGTCATCCTCGATTGTCATGCTCAATTTTGAATCATTTGGTTGTGGACAGTACAGAACGATGAATCTCTACGCTACCTCATTCCTAATTTTAAGACACTCAAAGTTCCTTAGCTTCGCAAAATGGCTGTAAATTTTATTTTTCTGCGAAAGCACATTTTAAGGTTACCAAAAAAGGAAATTAGAACGAAATACAAAATAGAACTTGGAAAACGCTAAATTTCCCCCCATTGACCAAAAAACCTCTAAATCTGGGGGAAATATCCCAAACTGGCAACGCTGTTAAAACTCTTAAAAAACAACAACAAATGAATGGTTTTAAGAAGCTAAGCAAAGGGAGTACATATGTCCCTCTTGTACCCCTTTCGGAAAAAAGCTATACGGTCCTTAGATTCCAATAGGAAGTAACATCACAAAGGAACTTAAAAAAGTTGGATTTGCAATTTCGTCCGTCCCTTACCCCCCTTTTACACACTCAGCCTCAGCCTGAACAGTTCGAATTGATCCAGACTTTGTACTTAAGGTTGGTGGGATCAAAGTTCAAGGCAAAAATGGTTTTTATTTTAGTTTCGGGAACTTCCATACAACGAGTTCACAATTCTGTAAGCCCATTTCTATAGTGAGTTGAAGATTAACCATGACTTCAAAGAAATTAACTTCTCACAATAGGTTATCTCTATACCCAAGAAGAAATTCAGAAACTAGCGTCACGTGTTGTGCTGTCTCTTTTGTTGCCACTTTTAAAAGTGCTCTACCTAAAAATGGAGCAAAAGTGCAAAAAAAAGAACAATTCGTTATCCTGTTTGATAATTTACTACTGAAGTGATTGAAATAATATTGAAATAATAAAAGATCTGCCCTCCGACGAAGGATTTTGTTTTGTTTTTTAAATGTACAATTTTTTTTTATTTAAAGAATTTCCATGACTGTCTGGGAAAATTTGCATACTGATTTCTTACTGCCCAACTAACGATATGACAGAGTTCTGAACTGCCGGAGATTACAGGCTCATTTACATTTTTTTTTATAGAAAACACGAATGGATCTGGGGCCGAATTACCCCGTCTCTGATCGAGCCATCCGTCACTGAATTTTTGGTTGCAACCAAAAAAGTTGGAACAGTATGAAATTGAGTTTTTATTTTCGTTTAGGCGGTCATAGCGAAAAATCTGTCAGAAAAATTTTCTGTCAGAATTTAGTTCGCTTTAAGCGGCCAAGCCTTTAAAAAAATGTAGCCCAATATCGTTGCTCAGAAAGAAGCCCAACATGTTGGTATTTTTCAGCCTTATTCTCATTGCTGTTTTTTTTTTTTTTTTTTGACTTCTACGCCTTGGATTTTGTTTGACTTTTTTTTTCCGCTATTGGCTTTTGTGGCTTGTGTCAAACCAAAATGCCTGCAAAAGGAATTGGTGTGCATGCAACTTGAACGACTGGTCGATGTCACTTGACTGCAAGAGTGCTGCCAGTTTTGAAAGTGCGGGCTCATTCGAAAATATTTCTATTTTTAGTTTTGTGAAAGAATAAAACAAACAAAATTAACACACAATTTGTAAAACGATATGTAGCCCAAAATTGTGTTGGGCGCTCATGGAATAAATGTCTATCGTTTTTTAAGTAAAAAGATAGCCCAAAATACGACAAAGCACGCAATCTGGCAACCGTAACCAACCCCCACAGATCGGATTCCATCAGAAATAAATTTCCTGACAGATGGAACAGTAGGTAAAGAAATGAAATATTTCAGTGGAATGATTTGGAATTTTTTTTGTGGAATTGACTAAGAAGTTGATCGAAAAAAAATTTTCGTACGGAACTGTCTGTCTTACGTATGGCTATAACTAACTATGCACGCGACCACTTCACCTCCAAGTCGCTTACATTGTACCAACAGCACTTCTTATCGTTAATAACCCCGTGTAATTACCTACAACAAATGCCTGTCTAATTTACTTGCACATCAGCATCAAGGACGGTACATAAACAAAACGCCAAAATCCTTTTAAAATTTATTCGTCACAGGAGCATCCTCTGTTATAAGTTTTATAAATTAATTAGCTCCCAGGGCGTTGTGAGACAACAAAATCTACTCCGCCGCCTTGTGGAATAAAGTCATATACCTACATGGCCTACGGGTGCGGTGGTGGTAATAACATTTGCCGACAAACAAAAACCACGCTCGACAGCAAACAGGTCCTAACTTATAAAAGGATTATGACGGGGCGCACACACATGCAACATTGTACTGAATGTCATTATCGATTCATACTGTATCCACCCGCAGTTTATTTTTATGTGCGCCTCGTGTCGTAAAGGTGGCAAAATACTACGACTACGACAACACATCTAAAGCCAATCTGGCTGAACACACTGCACAAAGGACGAGCAAGCAAATAAGCGCATGAATAAATGATGTGGAAACTCTAGCGCTATAGGTCTCCAGGTGTAGTTCTTTGACATTTAACAGTGCGAACGATGAACGGTGACCGGTGAGCTGTAGTCAGTTATAATGAGTTGATTTGTAACTTTTCGATAGTCCTTTCGGCATAAAACACACGAGTGCAGTCCAGTCTGCCTTCCAGACAGACAGAGAAATCGAAATTAGCGCAGCAGGTGCGTTTTCTGCAGACTGTCTAAACCTAAGCTGTGCCTATTTGGAGAGGGCAGGCCATTTGATGGAAATTCTAAGCGAAGGCATACCGCTCCCCGCGTGTCCATTCGGAATAATAATTTGTTGGCTGAGAAATGCCTTCTAAAAGAAGTGCGCAGACAGTCGGCCAATTGGCAGTGTGGTGCTTCCTTTAGGGCACATGCCAAATGGTTTGGGCTTAGCTCGTGTCTTGTTGTTTTTTGTTGCCGGTTTTTGGGTTTCCTCATTCTTTTCTTTTTGTGGACTCACTTTTAGTGGTCATGATCATTAACTTGTTTATGCTGCGCAGTTGTGGTTGAAGTTCGGCAATTCGGGGCACAAAAAGGATATCACTTTGTGTGTGTGTGGAGATTTTTTTTTTAAATACGGCTGGTAGTCCCAACTTCTGACAGTGTAGTTGAGTGAAGAATTATTTTTAGAAGTGAGTGCAAAGTACAATAAGTTTTCGACGTGCAGTTTGACATTTTTTCGCGGATCGTACGTTACACTTTTTTGGTCTTGCATTTGGCTTCAGAATTGGAATTCATTTTCTGGTAGGCACTTGTAAATGTCAGGTGTCGAATCGCATCCTCCGTGATCGAGCATTTTGTGACGGAATTTGTTTTTGTTTCACATGTAAAACCAACTTAACTCCGTGAACGTGTAGCTCGTTCACGGAAGTGGCGATTTGACTCCATATTTATTTACATTATAGGTTTAGAACCTAATACCACAGATGGGAGTCGCTAAAAGCACTTTTAATGCATTGGGGACGTTCAACGTTCAAGTATCAAGTTTAGTAGGTACGCCTGACAGCTGTCTGACTTGATCTCAGTTTTGACTGCCTTAGATTGTTCATATGAACAGCTGTGTAAGTTGACATTTATGGAGGGGTAGCCGGCGAATATAGTCAAAAAATTCGTGACTTAGTACTAAGTTGACGGTTCGCATATGTGGCTAACGTAAACAAAGTGAATTTCCCGACCAATCTAGTTTTTGCTTTCAGGTTACATCTAGGTCAGACCAATATAGTCGACTTACGATAGCCAGATTTTTGCACGTTGTCTGCTTAAAATGAGTTTGACTAGAATCTATTACATTTTTGCTGTCAGAATCAAGTGAACATTTTTGTTCTCGTTAGTTTTGTTGGACCCCAGTTATAGCCATACCTATGTAAAACGAAACCGTAAACATTTTCTTTTGCTTTTTTAGCCAAAAATTCCCCATACAAAATGTTTATCAGTTATCAGTTAATTGAAAGCACTTACAATATTTGTCGCTGCCATATTACCACAGTAACGTATTCAAATAGGAATCATCTTAGATTCGAACCTATTTTCGAAGGAATGTAATATGCGTATTCTCCTTAACTTAAGCAACCGCATCATTTTATTTCAGGGGCGTTTATCTGTTGACCAACCATAGTTACTTTCGTTTCAATGATGTTATTATGGAAACGAACATTTTTCGACATAAAGTCTTTGCTCTACATGTTCATAGTGACGTTGACATATTAAAATGTAAATCATGAGAATTTTTGATATTTAGATTCCGCTTTTTCGTTTATAAAAATTAAACAACATAAATGTCGAAAATTGTGGTATGTTTTTTACTATTGCGAGCCTACTTATAAAGGTAGGTAGGGTCCCTACAGTCGAACCTGGTTAATTGGGATCTAATGGACCATTTATTTCAGTCTCACTTATTGAGTTATTCCAATTACCCAGCTTCTCATTTATGTAGAGCGAATATTTGTTTCAATTAAGGAGGCCTTCAAAATAAAAGGTGTTTGGGCAAGCACGTGCGCAAAAAACTGAAGCGAAAGACACGATTTTTGTTCCAAGTCTGTCTCACTTACAGAGGTTAAAATAAATAAGTTTGCAAGTCTGGTCCAATTACAAGGGTAATTTTTTTTAAAATATAAGTTTCACTTATAGAGGTGGAAAAAGGTTCACTTATATAGTTGTTTTTAGGGAAAAAGAAGGTGCATCAAAACTAGGCCGCCCACTAATAGAGGTGTTCGACATAGCTATGTCCTATTTAGACAGGTTCGACTTACTTAAGGTGGCGCTACAGTCCGGGGTGGACCTGGGCCTCAACCAACAAGCGTCTCCAGCCAGCGCGATCTTTAGCTAGCTGTCTCCAGTTGCGTGCGCCACCTGAGTCGCGGCCTTCCTCTACTGCGCCTTCCCTCGGGTGTGGATTCGAAGAACTTCCGGGCCGGAGCATTCGTGTCCATACGTTCTACATGACCCAGCCACCTCAGTCGTTGGACCTTCACTCTTCTGACTAGGTCGATGTCGCTGTACAGCCCGTACAGTTCGTCGTTGAATCTTCTCCTCCATTTATTTATTTATTTATTTATTTATTTATTTAATTATCTACAAGCCACTTAATGCTAACAGATATTTCAAATTATAATAACCAATCAAAATAAGTAAACATTCAAAAGTATTGCCTTAAATTTATCTCTTGATAAACAAAAGTCGACAAACATTACATCATGAATAGCACGCCTCGATTTTAAGGATTTAATACCAAGCAATTGGCATCTGGCTGAATACTCTGGTCGGAAGTTCCATCGCATTTTGAAAAAAATTATTCTTGTAAAACGTCATTCACCGTCAATGCAAACGGGACCAAAAATCACTCGAAGAATTTTCCTCTCGAAAGAACCTAGAGTTACCTCATCCGCTTTAGATAGAGTCCATGCCTCTGCGCCATATAGCAGGACTGGGACGATTAGGGTCTTATAAAGGGTCACTTTAGTTGTTCGAGAGAGGGCTTTGCTACTCAATTGCTTTCTAAGCCCAAAGAAACAGCGGTTGGCAAGAGTTATTCTTCGTTTAATCTCAGCGCTGGTGTCATTCTCAGAGTTCATAGCGGAGCCTAGATAGACAAAGTCCTTTACCACCTCAAAGTTATATCTGTCTATTGTGACGTTCTGCCCGAGCCGTCGGTGTTGGGTGTCCTTTTTAGCTGACAGCATAGACTAGACAGGTTCGACTAGGTACTAATAAATCCATAAATCATCACCATTTGGGTATGCGACAAAACGTTAAGAATCCATATGAAACTGAAAATGTCTTCACTTTTCTTTTAACCACACAAAATTTGTATACCTTTTCCTTTATAAATATATTTTTCAATTGAATTAAAAGATTTTATTTTTTCACAACACCGCCTTCATAAATATAAATCATTTAAGTACTGAATGGAAATTAAATATTCTGCATAGAAATGAGGTCCTTATGTATTTTTTCAGGAAGTAATAATGACCTTTATTTTATTTGTAGCTAAATGTGATTTAAAAAAAAAAGCTACATAAGATAATTATTTTTGTGTGTAGATACCTGTTGGTTCCGCAAATTTTATTGCTGAATAATATATTTATTGTTTGTATATTTATTTCGACTTATTAGTTTTGTTTTTTATTTGTTTGTTTTTAAAGAAAATAAGGCAAGTCCAGTAAAATCTGAAAATGAAAATATTTATCAATTAGAATATTGTATCGTGTTTCATTTAAATTCTACTGTTTCTATCGTGTGAATGGGGATGTTTTTGTTGCAAAATGTAATGATGGGCATTTATTTAAAAAAGAAAATATTCCAATGACTGTAAATATCGTTGGGGTTTTTGTTGGAACACCCTGTAAATTGGAGGTGATACTATGGTGAAAATAATGCTCTCTACTTATTTTCGGATGCTTTGCCAACGAAGACTAAAAAGGATATGAACGTTAACTCTAATAAATTAAGGGATTTTCTATTTCTTTTTGCTACAATCTTATTATTTATTTTATTTCAGTGTTTTACAGGGAGTTTGGTTTCTGGTAACGCCGAAACATGATAATTATAGTTACAGGCAGTGGCAAATTGGATCTTCAATTAAATCCACTCTCCTTAATTTCGCTTGTTATTTAATTTTTATTTTTAAGATTTTGTTTATTTTCTTGTTTTACTTTTTTGCTTTCTTTTTATTTTTCAATTACAATTTTGCCTTAGCTTCGATCGAGACGTTTCTCAAATTATTTTTCTAAAGGGATTTTCTCGGGATTTCAGAAGCAAGCAAAAGCAGTTATAAAATACAGTCCACAAGGCAGTTTTCTTGACTATTTATTTTCGAATAAAAGACGTCTGATGTTTTGTATTACTTTTGGCTACCATCTATTTATTTATTTTTATTTAAGTGTTTTAAGGGGAATTAGGTTTCCTTGACTACTTAAAGAAGGAAATAAACTCTGCCTCAATAGTTTCTATTTGAACCCGTAGCGCCATCTATGATTTTTTTTATTGCCCCAGATCCAGCAACGATTTACAAGGAAGCTATTACCCATTTTCTCCGCAACTCGTTTCATCGATCTCGTAGGATATAATCTGGTATTCGATTTGCCACTCTTGGAGCACTTTTTATATTCAATTGGTACGAAAAAGCAATTTTTTTTTCCGAATTCAGAGCACTTTTGCAAATCTGGATTTTTTCTCAAAATTGCTTTAGATTTACCAATCCAAGAGCATTTGACTTTGACAACTGGTGGAGTTTTGTTTACGTTTTTCTTCTGCAAAGAAATGCATTGCATCAGGTGAATATATTTTTGTAAATTATTTATGTTAATACCAGTCGGCAAAAGAATTTTGACAGAAATGCAAGTTGCTTTTCCAGATGAATAATTCCTAACGGCTACGGATTAACTGTCTACAGTTTTCACTCAATAATTGCATATAGTGTGACGATTGAGTGTGTAAATGTGAGCAATTGAGACTCTGGGCTGAATTGTTCAGGCCTATTTGTAGCTAAAGTGCGATATTTTGGAAGTATTTCGACAAATTAATTTTTCAAGGTCTGCTTGGCGAAAAATACTGTTATTGTTTGAATTTAAACTAAATATGATGCATTTATTTTGTACAGGTCTATTTTTATTGAAATATGGGGAAAATGGCAGAGTTCAATATGGAAGATCGAGTAGCTTTTGTCGCAAAAGACGATTGCGTTCCTTCTGTTAAAAAATGAGGGAAGAATTTAATTTGTCAAAGCAAAGTTTAAATATCCAAATCAATCGGCCCTGGCGAGGTATCCGTCGGAGCGGAAAATTCTCCGATTTTATACGATTCGGAGGATTTTCGCTGCGAGGTATTCTTCGGAACAACTGTTCGGAGAATTGTTCTGACATTTTGTAACGCATATAGGCGAAATTACGTTGTAGTGCGATGGAGTGTATTTTTTTGTTAAATTTTTGACAGCTAGGTTCCGACAGAAATTGGTTGCGGAATTTGTTTACGATTTGGAATGCGGTGCGGTGCGCCATCGCAATTGTTTATTTCGCTTTCGAAGTTGGACACTCCGAAAGAGTATGCGTTGCGGAGAATTTTCCGTTCCGACGGATACCTCGCTAGGACCGAATAATCACAAAAGAATGATCTCGGTGCAAAATTTACCCCCCTTGGGTAAAAAACGAAAAAGCTGTACCGAAGAAGGTAAAAGGATGAAAGATATATTTTGGAGAAGTTTGTTAAAAATCCAAGTTTGACTGCTAAAATTGTCGTGCTGAAAATACAAAAAAATATGCTGAAATCCCGTTTATCGAAAGGATACTTCAGAGGCACCTTGCTGATGCTGATTCGGATCCATGTCCTGTGATAAAAGTACCGTATATAGCAATGAAAACAAAATAAAGATGCTACGATTCGCCCAAGAGTTTAAAAATAAACCCATAAGATGTGGAACCGGGTTTAATGGACTGAAGACAATTCAATTGAGCCTCATAGATCACCGTAAAAAAGAATTGCTCCGATGCCAAGATTTTGTTGTGAAAAATACGCACCAGTCATTTATTCTCTAACAGGATAACGCTCCTTGTCACAAAAACCCAATGGTGATTTAACTTTTACGGGATATTGCACCACAAACACACAACTGACCACACCGAGGCGTAGAATTAATTTTATTGAATATTTGTGATGTTGCATTAATATAAAAAATAACTCTTTTTCTGACACGGAGGACGGAGCAGAGAGGAGATCATTTTTGTAGTAACAAAGCTTTGAAATAATACTCCCGCAGAAATGCTGCAAAAACTCGTCGAAACGGTTCCAAGGAAATCACAGAATGATACATATTTTTTTTTAATTAATTTATTTAGTTCCTTTTTTACTTTTAGAATATATATTTTTATAAATAAAACGTATTTGGAATGGAAAACGAGAAAAATATCGAAGGCCACACAAATTCGCATCGAATGCGAATACCTACCTAGGTACCTATCAACACAAAAATGAGCAAGTGACGTTTTTATGTTCGATTAGACCTGTTTATTTTAAAAGTCTGAAAAATGCAAAAATGTAGTGTCATTCAGACGTTTTTATGCTCGATTAGCCTCACGAAAAGTGAAATCTGATAGCGATTCTGAAGAAGCCCTATCGAATACCGCATTAGAAAACCCAATGTAGAAAATTGCCACCACTAACATTCCATGCCTTCGCTTTCACCACATTTCATGAGCTGTCAGTAAGACTTCCTTGCCGGCTTTAATAATTTATCCCCCATTCTACGACCATCAAGCAGAGAGCACACTCCAACTCCAACTCCAAGTCTCCAAACGCATTGATAATTGACATTCTCGGACCTGAGAGTAAAATCCCTGCCCCCGCGACGACGTTGCGGATAGATTTGAAAATATGAAGTCGTTGCATTCGTTTAAGACCAAGTTGCACCATCAAATCACTTAGGTATTTCTACAGCGACTGATTAACGAGGCTGAGCTTCTGTTGCAGATACCATCAGAACAGTTAGTCACTACCTACCCAGCCTTCGTCGCTTCATAAAATACCCAGCTTCCTCAATTATTACATCATCCTTAGCGACCTGCCCACCCATTAACCTTGTTTCAGGCATAACAGCAACAACAAACGAAAATTACATATCCTGCCTATACCCTACGCAAAATCCAACGAAATCGAAAGTCCTACGCCAATCTTCGGCTCTCATCTGGCTGCTCCAGTTTCATCCGCCGCATACACACGCACATTTTGCGCGGAATCTCCTCTGTCTGGCATACGCAATGCATGCTGCATCGCTGGCAACAGACGCACTTTCGCCGCACCCCGGCATGTTTGGAAATTTGTCTGCGCCTCGCCGTATGTAGGTTGAGCCGTTCTTCAATTATCCCAGAGCCAGACGCGATCGCGAATCTATGCCACAATGTCAGGAGTCAGGGAAGGAACGAAGACAACCCAAATGCGCCAAAATCAAAGTTCTACATCGTCCCGCTCCTCGTCTCACCCTTTGAAATTGTAAGAGACACACACGCTCGTTTTTATTTTTGTAAACAATTTCGCCACATAAAAAAAGAGATACGACTTACATTTAAGTCGAATTTAAGTTGGCAGTAGGCTAATATGCCCAGGCAGGGGGTACTCGTCCAACGCAGCCAAACCAAATGGAGGAGGACACACATGGAATATTGGAAGGAAGCCACAACGATAGCGCAGCACCGACAACAACAACGACAACAACAACAGCGACGGCGATGATGATGCAAAAAGAATTTCAAAGTCAAGGTTAAATGTTATGCTGGCTTCCATACAGTGTGTTGTTGTTGCCCCGTCTTTTGATATAAATTCAAGATCAAACTGATCCACGTACTATGTCTGTACGTAGTGTACGACGCGGCAGCGGCAGCGGCACACAGCACTGCCTACAATCGAGCGCGCACATACGTTCTTATTATCATGCGGTCCGTTTGCGGGCGCAGACGTGCAGGCCGAAATTGTTGTTTGTCCCGTCTGTGTCTGCAAAACCGGCCGGTCGGGCCCACCAGCCAACAGCCACCAGCCACCACTGCCACTGACAAAGTGACAACACTGAATATCGGCGTTAGATCAGCAGGGGGGTACAGAGGGGCTCGTTGTATGCCTGGCCGGACTGAGTACGCGCATATTCACAAACGAGTATGATATGTGCCGTGGAATTAAATTCACTGAAACCGAAATGCATCGTCGTCGTCGTCGTTCTCCTCCTCCTCCTCCTCCTCCTCCTCCTCCTCCTACTTAGCAAAGTGTTGATACAAATGCGCGCCGACCCTTAAGTCTTTTCTGCGCGCCCGAATTATGCACATAGCACATTGTATGTTGCTTGACTATGTGTGTGATATGAAGACGGCGAATAAACAGTTGACAGTTATTAAGTGTTCGCATCAGTCGAAAAAGAAATGTTTATTTGGAGAGAGCCAACTTTTCGGCCGATTAATTTTTGGCAACTGTATCGCAAAGTTATCGTTGTAGGGTCTGTTAAGCAATTTCGTCCGACATTGTGGCAACTTTGGTGCGGGATGTTTGCAATTATTTCAAGCAACGTCGCAGTGATTCCCCAATCGATATGGAGACGTCAATATTTTTGTAACACAATGTGGGCAGATAATGAAGGTAAATGTATGCATGGAAATATTTGTGGCGCCTTAAGGCCAGCACTAGCTATACTTTTTTTATAGGTCACTCGCCAGAGAGCTGTGATCTGCCGAATCGATGGCAGTTATCATATTTTTATGACCCTCTGTCCCTAATTGTCGTAGATTTAATGTCCCCAGGCAACTTTGAAAATAAAAATGATTAGACGGCCGCATGTTGCTTTGTTGTTCAATGTTGCGCTACATGAGCTTGTGAGTTTGGAAGGGACAGATCAACAAAAGCATTAAAAAAAATGTTATATTGATAATAATAAAAAAAGTTAATATTACCTAGGTACCAATCACCCACACAAATTGCTAAAATTCAATAGGTACCTGAATTGCGTGTGCCTTAGGGTTGCCAGATTTTGCTCGCAGCTCGACGGGACAAACAGCAAAAATCCTATGAAATGAAACGGAATTTCCAAATATCTCCCAGGACAAAATAAATAAAAGTATGTGTGTGTGTGTCAGCTCCGACGCACGACTGGAGTTTACTCCTTACGAACGATAATTATATGATATATATCGAATAGAAGAAGAGGGTAAATGAACGCATCTTCTAAAATAATAAGAGAAACTCAAAAACTCAGTTTCGATATCGATAAGTATCGATAATTTTATTCCGAAACTATCGAAATGTTAAACTATCATTACGATAGCTAGTTAGTGTTAAATTATCGTTACCCCTCAAGCTCGAGTGTTACACTTGATTTTACTCCTCATAAAATTTCCGTACCGGGCCCTATAACTCAAATTGTTTCTTAAGGAGGTAAACTCCAAAAATTATTTTATTCATTTGGTTGAAAGCTTTCAATTTATTGATGATTGATGATGATTGAACATTTTAACCAGAGTTTGTTAAGCCCGCTTAATACCTATTACATTTTTCCCAGCTAAGGGTACTGTTAAACCAAGTTCTTAACTTTCTGCAGAATTACCGAGGTTCAAGATAGGAAAATAACTAATGTCGAGTTTAGTTTTATAAATAATTATGTATTGAGATTTTTTAGGGTTTAGTAAGAGTTTATTTTCTTCGGACCAGTGAGAGTGAGTAGTGCCTTTAGGTCACTGTTAAGTTTCAGGACCCCATCCTCAATCATTCCAAGCCTGCAGCTATGGCGATTTGGGCATCATCAGCATACATATGTATGTATTGCAGAGTTTGTGACTGCACGCGGAAGATCGTTTATAAACACAACGAACAGCAGTGGGCCGAGTATAGATTCCTGTGGCACTCCTGATATTAAATTTACAAAACAGGACGAGTTTTCATACAGCTTGACTCCGATCAGAAAGGTAAGGCAACATCAATTTATTCGAAAAACAAAATTGATTTCTGAGTTTTGAGATCAGAATTTTGTGATTGACAGTATCAAATGCTTTTGAAAAATCAAGAAGGCAAAGAAAGGACACCTGCGTGGTCCATTGCCTGTCTAATATCATCAGCTACTTTTAAGATGGTTGTTGTACAGCAATGAAATTCTCTAAAACCAGACTGGTGTTGATTCAGAAGCTTGTTATTTTTAATAAAACTCGATATCTGCTTGTTAAAAAATGTTCGAGTAGCATAGAAAAGGGAGAATAGAGATAGGCCTATATTCGGGTGGTGACAAACGGGTAGCAGGTTTTTTGAGTATCAGGAATAACTTTTGCAAATTTCCATGTCATAGGAAAAGATGCTGTCAAGATGATAGTATTAAATATGTGTGTAAGTATAGGCGGAATATGAGACAGAATGATCTTTATGAAGACTGGACTTATTTCATCCCAACCAACAGCTTTAGATTTGATATCCAAAATAGCTCTTACAATATCTTGTTCATTTAATCTTTGAAAATAAAATTCATTGCCACATTTAAGGTCACCTGTTATTTCAAATCCATCCGATTATAAGGCATTTGGTGAGGAGCAACGAACTTTGACAAATTCAGCGTTTAGTTCATCTACGTTGGTGTTGTCAAGAAACAGTGCTTTCTGACGACCAACACCTAGTTCGCGAATATTTTTCCACAACGTTTTAGGCGGAAACTTCTTGTCGAGCTTTTCAGTGTAGGTATAGTCGACGTTTCGCTTCCCTAATTTGATCACATACTTTGTCTCGCAATTTGCAAAAAACATTGTAGAATTCAGCGAGTCGAAAGCGTTTCTAACGTTTATAGGCCAGATCCTGTAGTTTCATGGCATCCTGAATTTCAACTGTTGTCATTACGTACTAATTTCTTTTTAAGCGGTACATGCTTTTTAAAAAGGTTATCTACTGCATTTTGCAAAAAGTTAACTTGCTCATCAGTCGAGATCATAAAATAAACCTGCTGCCAATTCACCCGATATGTATATCATTTTCTAGCTGGTTAAGGTTTAGTCTCCTGAAATTTCGATATTCATATGAAGGTTAGGTTAGGTTAACGGGTTGGTAGAGCAGGGTAGACCCTACTATATACGACACTTAGGTCCTTTTTTTGGGGGTTGATCGTTGGTGCTGTAGATAGTTAGCACATTTTTTTTATAATTTTACTCGCGCTCAAGGGGTTATGAATACCCTTATAATGCGGGGCACAGCGCGGCATTTCAAGTTTTTTAGGAAGAGAAAGAGGGATAGGAAAGAGTTTGTGGCGCAGTGGATATTCTCCACGAGTGGCGTCCTAATAGCGTCCTAATAGCTAGGGGAGAATTGTTGATATTTGTGTTCGCTTATAATTCACTTAAACTTATTCGCAGTTTTTATTTGTGAAAAATGTTTCGTGGTACTGGCTTGGATTTGAACACGTAACCTCCCACTCAACAAGCGAACACTCTATCACTGCGCCACGGCCACATGTCTCTCCTTCATGTATTTACCCGACGTTGTCAAGCCATCCTGATGTCCTCAAGAACCTGTAAAGATCAGAGAGTGTTACACCAGAAAATTCTTCTAAGTCGCGGAAGTAATAGCTTCCAAGTGTTCTTTTCCTCAAGTGACAGAGGCTCGGGCACTGACAGAGGAAGTGAGATGTGTCCTCATGAACCTCTTCGTCCCCGCAGCCTCTACATATATCGCCATCTTTGAGATTTATTGAGATCGTGTGGTTTCTTAGAAAGTTACTTACTTACTTACTTAGGTGGCGCTACAGTCCGGGGTGGACCTGGGCCTCAACCAATACGCCTTTCCAGTTAGCGCGATCTTTGGCTAACTGCCTCCAGTTGCGCACTCCAAGTTGGTTGATGTCCCCTTCCACTTGCGCGCGCCACCTAAGGCGAGGTCTTCCTCTACTGCGTTGTCCCTCCGGGTTAGAATCGAAGACTCTTCGGGCCGGAGCGTTGGTGTCCATTCGCTCTACATGTCCCAGCCATCTTAGACGACTGATGCGTACTTTTCTGACTAGGTCGATGTCGCTGTACAGCTCGTAGAGTTCGCTGTTAAATCTTCTCCTCCAAATCCCGTCAACGCAAACGGGACCAAAAATCACTCGAAGAATTTTGCGTTCGAAGCGACCAAGAAGATCCTCATCCGTTTTTGCTAGGGTCCATGGTTCTGCGCCATAGAGCAGGACAGGGATGATGAGAGTCTTATATAGAATCTCCTTAGTGCTTCTTGACAAGGCCTTACTAATCAATTGCCGTCTTAGGCCAAAGAAACAGCGGTTGGCAAGTGTGATTCTTCGTTTGATTTCTGATGTGATGTCGTTATCAGAGTTTATAGCGGAGCCGAGGTAGACAAAGTCCCTAACTACCTCAAAGTTATAGCTGTCTATCGTGACGTTCTGCCCGATTCGTCGATGTTGTGTGTCCCTTCTTGTTGACAGCATATATTTTGTTTTACCCTCATTCACCACTAAACCCATTTTTGCCGCTTCTGTACTAATACTAGCAAACGCTCCAGTAACAGCTCGCTGTGTTCTGCCAACAATGTCAATGTCGTCAGCGTATGCAAGCAGTTGCACAGACTTATAGAAAATTGTGCCTCTGGTGTTGGCTTGTGAGTTTCGCACAATCTTCTCAAGAATGATGTTGAAGAAGTCACATGACAGCGCATCACCTTGTCTAAATCCTTTTTTGACATCAAAGGTCTCGGTGAGATTGTTTCCGACCTTTACGGAGCAGCGAGCGTTCTCCATCGTCATTCTGCACAATCTGACAAGTTTGGCAGGGATGCCAAAACTAGACATGGCTCCGTATAGCTCGTCTCTATAAACGCTGTCATATGCGGCCTTTAAATCGATAAAAAGATGGTGAGTATCGATCTGGTATTCTTGGGTTTTTTCCAGGATCTGCCGTAGTGTGAATATTTGATCGGTCGTGGACTTACCGGGCCTAAAACCGCACTGATAGGGACCTATCAGATCGTTGACGAATGGTTTCAGGCGTTCACACAATACAGCAGACATGATCTTATACGCAGTGTTCAGGAGACTGATGCCTCTGTAGTTGGCGCAGTTTAGAGGGTCTCCTTTCTTCTTAGAAAGTTATGACCCTTTAAAGCCCCTACCAGCTTAGACAGCGATGACCTGTCAAACTATAGAAGTTTGATGTTCGGCCTCTGTCATATACTGGCCATAGCTTCCGAGATACTTCACAGGTAGTTAGTTCTTTCCACCTATTATTGGTTTTCATACGAATCCTGTTCTCCACTCGTTCTC
Organism: Cheilosia urbana; assembly: GCA_946477585.1. Taxonomy (NCBI): domain Eukaryota; kingdom Metazoa; phylum Arthropoda; class Insecta; order Diptera; family Syrphidae; genus Cheilosia; species Cheilosia urbana. The sequence continues at coordinate 129,068,083 of OX297854.1, read as the reverse complement.
TGAGATTACAGAGTGAAGGCTTGATCAACTGTAGTGCTCTATCATGATCCATTGCAGACCCTTTTCTCGCCAGTTCGTCAGCTATCTCATTGCTTTGTCACTGTGTCCAGGGACCCAGCAGAGATTGGTAGAGTGCTGCGAGCAGAGAACCTTGATCTCTTCTTTGCGACAGCTATGAAGCATATGGCTTCATAGCCATATTGGCAGCCTGGCTGTCAATGAAAACACCATTCGGGCTGCTTCCGCGATTGCCAGAACCTCTGCTTGGAAGACACTGCTGCTGTCAGGAAGCCGAATGGAGCAGTGTATATTTAATTCCTCACAGAATATACCAGCACCGGTTCCACAGTCCATCTTTCATCCATCTGTGTAGATGGATACCGATTTCCCCTTTGTGGGTTCATCTGCATTCCATTCATCTCTACTCGGAAAAGATTAGAAGAAGTGACAACGTTCCCAGCCTAGAATTTGTGCGTGGCCGAAATTACATGGGTTCCAGGTATTAGTTTGACTAATCCTTAAGGCACTTTTGGTAAAAAAAAGATGCAAAAATTATATCATGCTTGGAAAATACCGGGGCTGAAAACTGAGAGTAGAGAAAAGTATAGCAAGATACATATATTACATATAGTGTCAAAATAACATGTAATTGAAACTAGCTGGTGGGTGGTCCACATTTATTTTGGCTATTTTTTATTTGGAGAAGTAGCTTTGCTAATTTTTCAAAAGCATCAATTACTCAAGACCGATATGTACGAAAATAATATTTTGTTGGCCATTGCCAAATTAATTCCAATTGATGGCTACATCCGAAGAAGTAAACAAATAAACTTCTTCACAGTGCATTCAGCAAAACAAACAAATTATAATTGCAAACGTTGCTCTTTCCAAATCAATCATAAGCTACTCAAAGTCCATACCAAACCGCCCCTTAATGACAAAGTAAATCACTTGCCAACAAAACAATTACCATTGACGTTTGACCATTATCTATATAGCGATTGCGACAAACCATCAAATATTCCGCGCATGGTCACATTATTTAACCATATTCAATAACTTTCGACCGTTTGTCTGGCAAATTGAGTAAAATGCGAATTCTGTCTGCCCAAACCGCGTGGGCTTGTTTGCGAAGCAATCAAAGAACATTTTCATAGAACATGAACGTGAACACAAAAATTATAATTCAATTAGTGTACATTTATGCGAAAGACAAATTTAGCATTTTCGTCAACATGTACCGATTTGTCTACGAGAACCTAAGCCGAAGTGACATCTTTTGCGGCTGGTCTTGCATTCAACGCACATCTTTGTTCGGCCGTTCTCTTGGCCGGTGTTTTTTGTTCATTGTTTTGATCAGTTGGTGACAGTAGATGGCAGTGGGATTTTTTTTTTTGTTTGTAAATTGCTGTGCGTACATTTATATTAATGCATAAAATATATTGGGCATGAATATTTGGAAAATGCATTTCAAATTTACTTTTAAGCAATTTAAATTTCACAGAGATTTTTTATTTGTTCCCCTATGTATGTTCCTACGTGACGCCCTGTAGCCCAAACGGCTTGACCGATTTTTAAGAGTGAGGTGTCATTAAATGGGTATTCTTTCCCGCAGTGTCATAGGCTAAACAAATAAATATAAAAATATAAATTAGACAAAAAAAATTGTCACACAAACGTCAGTGAGATCTTTTTTACAGTCAGTGGGTTTTTTTTGGTTTTTTAAATTAATTATTCAGATTGTTTATTATTTATTGCAGGTGTGTATATGAAATACAGAATAATATATTGCAGCTTTTGGCTGTACTGTATTAATTTGGCAATTTTCCCCTCACTCTGGAATCAATGCGTATACCAACAAGTCAATCGATAAGATATCGCTCTATAAATGTTCCGTATAGGCTCCACAGTCTTAATTGTTGGATTATCCAATTTGCATGGTTGCCAATAATCAGAATTCCTACTAAACCTACTAAATATGCGGGCATACTTCTTCGACACAAATTACTGACATAAATTACGTATGTACCGCGTACCGCCACATATGGCCAAATTGAAAATTATTCCACTCCTCTGGCCCAGACACAGCAGAGCTGACTTCCTCTTGACTTGATTTGCCTTACACTCCGCGGAGCCGGAGCATGTGTGCCATGCCTTGCATTAGAAATTGAATTACACGCGCGCAAAATTCACACACCAGATGACATCATGGACTCTGTCTAAGACGGAATCCACTCTAAACAAAGTGCACAGAGTCAAACAGAAAAAAAAAAAAAAAAACAAACACAGGAAAGCCGATTTAATTCGAGGAATTACCTACCTGAACTGAAGTCGAAAAGTGCAAAACGAAAACAAAAAACCAACGGAATCCGCTCAAATTCAAATCCGAGCTATCATCGGGATTCAATGTCAAATCGCGGCTAGGTATGAATGATTTGTAGCCGATCGAGGAGGGTTGCGATTGTCATAGGGGAAGACCGCGTGGTGTTTCTCTAGAAACAATGTTGGGAATCGCACAGTGATTCACATTATTGCGGGCGCTGGACCATGAGAGATTTGCGGTGGTTAATGGTAGTACAGGTATAACAAATTGCCAAAAGTGAAACACAAAGCCCAACAAAAGAGGGCGGCTTTGTTGTGGGTGACCGCATAACTCGCTGTGTTCATGAAGTGTAATAAATTTTGCAATTATGGGTGACATATGGGGGGGCGATCATTTCTGGGAACAGCATTCGTTTGGGTTCTTTTGTTAGATACTGTCCAATGTGTCGATAATGTTGATCGGGTACACGTTCGCAGAGTGACAGGTATGACGAGCTGCTCTTTATGGATTGGAGAGTATCATTTAATGGGATCGAATATACTCTTAATACGATTTGAGTCACATTTGAGAGGTTTAAGATCGAACGAGGGGTCAGTTATCAGTTTGTCACGCAAAATGCTAAGCCTACAGAAGCAGTAGGCTAACCTTGAACGAAGTGAACTTATAGAATAATTCCATCCCGAAAGTGATTTGTTCGTTGAAGTATTTTCCCCATTTTCTATTAGATAAGAGGAGCATCTTGTATTTTATGTAATTTTCAACAGATGCGATTGAGGCAAATTCTGATTGAAACATACTTCATGTGAGAACATCGGAAGAACAGAACAGAAACAATACTGAGACGTGAGACCCCCATCTTCGGCCGATTTTATGTTACTTTTCTACAAGCTATATTTTTATGGGGTGGGACATGCTAAGTGCGTTAGTATTGTTACATAGAACTTCGTATTGACAAATGTCATGTAACTTCAAAAATTCCGGCTCACCAACACACTCGCACCTTGCGTGTACCACTTCCACTGTCGGCAAAGTTTCTGCAAGCGTTCATAGAACTTTATCCGTTCAATTTGAAATTATTTGTTACGTGTGAATAGTGTTATATTTTAGGAATAATTGCACTTTTGCTGAAGATATTTATAAGATATAAACAATGTAGATTGGTTGAAGGAAAATAAAAAATGTTGAGCAATTTTTCTTTAGTTAATCTAATAAGTCAATGCTATTCAAAAGCGGAAAATACACAGCCATATTTTTGTTAAGTATAACATTCGCTCACTCCTTACTGGACACAACCATCATCATCTACGGAGGTGAACACACCCATAGCATAGAATCAAAGCTTCATCTCTCTCACACTTTTTATAACCTTTGTTCTCTTTCTATACTTGTCATTAAATAACTTTTCACAAACCACGTTGGTAGTTGGTACTTATTTTATTTGTCCGGTTCCCAAAATCTATTTTCCAGGAAATCATCATCAATTTTGTCCTAATATGTATATTTCTAGTATATAAATCTCATTTAGACAGTTTTATTAACCAAAGAAGTTATATCAATCGCCTTTTAAAAATATATAATAACCAACCAATTGCTTTCAGTTATGTTAAAATGTTTTGCATGCACATGGATTCTAAATTGATAGAACACCGACACCGATAGGTAAACAAAATGGCGAATTTGAATAGAAAAAAAAATTGAAGGGGACAGCGGCAAGAGGATTGCGAGTTGGGGGTTTGTCTCTGGAACAGAACAGGCACATAAAGTCTTTCGCATATCTGATCTGCACGTTTTCGCTTTTGCAAAATAATTCCACAGGCTGAATATCAACACATGTGTTTTATCTCATTTGCCATGACAGTTTGTCTCATTCTCTCAATATTTGTACATTTATGAAAATCATTACGGGGGCGTTCGAAATACTAGCTCACCACGTTTGCCTGGCGTAATGTCTCTAAGTTGTTATTAACCAAGAAAAATGAAGTGAATGAGGGCGTTCAAGTATCTAGTTTAGTAAGTCTGACAGCTGTCTGACTAGATCTATCTCGGTTGTGATTGGTTTAAATCAGTCACGTGGGCACCTGTGACATTTGACGTTTATGGAGGGGTAGCCGACGAATCTAGTCAAGAAATTCGTGACTGAGTACTAAGTTGACAGTTGACAAAAGTCACGATCCCGACCAATCTAGTTTTTGCGTTCAGGTTACATCTTATGCAGACCAATCTAGTCGACTTAAGATAACTAGATTCTTGAATGCGGCCAATGTTTTTTTTTGTTATAGCTTTTCTTGTACTCAGCTGACATTTACGTAGATAAAGTGACGATCTTGAAATCTTATTTGTGCGTTAAAGGGAAATCTAGCCCAGACAAATCCAGCTGACTTAAGATGATGTGGTCAATGTAGGTACTTTATTTTATTTTGTGGGATCTGTCAACGGATACAAAGGAAGAAATTAAACCTTCTTTACACAGCTTATGCGTTACTTATGAGTCACCTACTCTCAACCGGAGTGTGTTTTATCCATCTGTCAGTTGGATACAGCATAAGTCGACTTATGTAAAAAATGAGTTAAGATTGCAATCGGACGCACTGTACAACGTACGCTGCTTCTAAATTTTAAATAATTTTTTTATTCAAATATTTATTATTGTTGCTTGGTTATGAATGAGGAAAAAACGCATAAGCCGTCTTCACATATCTAAAGTGACTAAAAATGACTTGTGCTGTTTTTCGTTGTGGCCACAGATGGATACTATAAGTTGAGTCCTTATGACTTCCTCTGAGTTTGACATATGCTACACTGATTTCCTAAAATTTACGATGGAAAAAGTGTTAAAACAGTCCTTTTGATGTAATGGACGTTCGAGATTCTGTCCAAAAAAGAACAGCCGCTGTAACGTTGAAAACAGCGCCCGGTTTTGAATAGTAAATGTGCAATGTTACGTGGTAGTGGGATTCGATTGGGCACTCTAAGAGCACTTTTTTTTTGCTCTCAGATTTATGTACGTTTGGTATAAACAAAAACAATCGACTCGACCGAGATGGAAATTCCGTGGCGACGCACGGCGGAAATTGGCCTGTCGCCATCGCCATTACTACGTCGCCGCTCTCTACTCCTAAACCACTCTACCGATTTCAATGCAATTTTTTGGTTGTGTTTGATTGATTGCAACTTGCAAGATGGGATAGTTTTGCACCCTATAGATGGCGCTTCTGTCGATCTTCTAAACCACTCAACTGATTTCAATGAGATTTTGTAGGTGTGTATGGCTGGTTGCAATTTGGAAGGTACAAACGTTTTGGCCCCAATAGGTGGCGCTGTTGTAGATCGCTGAAACTACTCAACTAATTTCAATTAAATTTTGTGGATGTACCTATATGGTTGGTTGTGGTTTCAAACATAGGATATAAACATTGTGGTTTCGTCCACGGCTTTTATAATCTTTTTTAGTAGTATTCAGTTCTGAATATAAGACTTTAAGAAGGAAACAAATACAAGTAATTATTTAGTAAGTATAATAAAGAAAAAGTTGTATACCTAAAAAATTAAGCACCTATTCTAAAATCGAGTTAATGTTGCGTCTCTTCTACTCAGCCACGACATTACAGGCACAATTTATTTTGTGCATCCACGATCCAATCCATTAGAATGGTTGCGTACAGATTATCGCCATTTAATCCCCTCTGTCAGCAACAAACATTTTTTTTTTCAATTCATTCAACTTAATTTTTAAAGTGAAGACGCATTAACGCTGGACCTGGGGAGTGGACCTGGGGAGTGAACTGATAGGGCTTGATCTTACAGAGGCTCTAGACCAGAGACAATACTGAGACCCCCAACTTCGACCGATTAACAGTTATTTGCCTACAAGCTAAATTTTACGCTCCCAAAAAGTTTAGGTGCGCTAGTATTGTTGCATAGAAATTCGTATTGACAAATGTCAAAAATTCTCTCAACCAACACATTCGCACCTAATCTTTTTACATTTTACTGTGGGCAAAGCAAAACGGATAGGAATTGGCGTACACGGATAGGAAAACAAAATGGCGGATTCCTGGCAAAAATTGAGGGGACCAGCAGCAAGAGGATTGTGAGTTGGGGGTCTCAGTATGATTTGTTTATGCTCTAGACTACTTAAGCAGTTGATTAAATTAAATCGAAATGCAAACAAAGGGGCCCAGGCTATAGGATCCGTCAATCTTGACGTATTCGACCAAACGAGTATTCTCATAGAATCCGTCGCATTCAGTGACAGTCGATGACAGTTATTCTTTTTATATCAATTTTTTCACAAAGAAAGTGCTTCCTCTCATGTTTTGACAAACTGTCAATGTGTCAACGGGTGCAAATTCAACGAACAGAAAAGTAGAAAGTGAACCTACTTCCGCATCCGGCACTTGCGCTGCTTATGCGTTACCTTCCATAAGCTGCTGTGTATTATATCAACCGATTCTATGGGCTTGGACGTTTAAGCTGTGCTTTCTTATGGCGAAATGGCAAACCATAATGAACACCAATCAGCTGCGGTGAGCTGTCAAATCGGTTGTCTCTAGAGAAAGTGTTTCCATTTTGAAGAACACACCTCTTAACAAATACCCGCAGTTTTTTTTAAAATTTATATTTTTATATTTATCTGTTTAGCCTATGATACTCCGGGAAAGAATACCTACCATTTTAAGGACACCTAGCTCTTCAAAATCGTTCAAGCCGTTTGGGGTACAGGGCGTCACGTACATAAGATATGCGCGAAACATATAACCCCCCCTGTGACCAGTCGGATAAAAAGGAATTTCGACAACTCGGCGACTTAAGTTGCACTGCCCCGGCTTATGAACAATTTTTTCAAAGTAGATTCGCCACCCAGAAACCCTTCAAAAGCCTCCACAAGCTTGATATAAATATATCTAGACAAATAGGTATAGGTATATCCAGTCCATTCTAACGTTCGTGCATTCATGCAGTTTCGCACAATGTCTCAGAGCACTGCGGTGGAACCTCCTTATACCTACGAGGCAAAAATGGTGATTATATTTACCGGAATCCATTACCGATTCCCTTGAAATTGCCTTTTCGGACACACCTCTCCGGCAGCGGCACTGCCTTTGCCAATACACAAAGCCGCGTGTATCCCAATCCCAATCCCAAAACACTATATATATAATACGTGTACCTTCGCTCGCCTTCTTCCCATAAACCAATTCGCATTGTGCTCCGTACCGTGTACATGACACATATCCTACTTAAATATGGTGGTGTCTAGCAAAGACATAGCAATGTTTTAACCCTCGCCGATTCCAGGAATTGCGGTCGCGAAAATTTCTGTCGGCCAACCCAACAGCAACAACACGCCATGCACAGAGGGCAATGCAAAAAGTATATCTAAGACTGCAAAAAAAAGGCCCAAAAAAAACTCCAACGACAGTAAAAATAATAAAATAAGAAGTTGTCGGTTTTTTTTTGGCGATCGTAACCATTAAAACCGACACCGTGCACAAGAGCCCATCATACACATGGTTGCCAGCCATTCTCGACCCTGACACACACACCGCCGCACTTGTGAAGGGAAGAAAGGAAATTAACAAAGCGAACAACAAAATTAGAAAAGTTTTTGGCAACATTTTGCGGCCGGGGAGGCGGAGGAGGTGGAGGTGGAGGACGATCCGGCACCGGCATCGGCAGACCGGTCCCAGTGCCGGCGTGCACGATTTGGCCTTGAATTGAACGCAGTTGTTTATGGCCATTTATGTTTTGGAATATGGCGTGCTCCATATTTTGCCCAATGCGATGCGACTGGCGATGGTGGGGTGGGGGCTATGCCATGCCGGCGATGACGGTCTTAGGTACGCGTTAGACTTGCAATGACTTAGAAAAAGGATTGCGCTATTTTTAGCAATTTTCTGTTTGTCCGTGTTTCTGTTTTTATTTTATTTTTTGTTTCGCTCATTTCTATTCCGTGCTCTGTGTCTGCACACTTAAAGAGGACGAGGATTTGCACTGTATGTGCGCCGGTGTTAATGCCTGGAGGTGGTATAGGAATAGGAAGGAGTATATATCGAAGAGGAAGCGAGCGGCAGCATATGTGCGGTCTGTGTCGGTGCTTGCAATCGGCAACCGCAAGGCATTAGGGAATCTATTTCTTTTGGATTATTTTCTGTTTTTATTTCATTTTTGCTGTTGCTTTTGTTTCGTTGCTTATATCCCTCATGGCTCATGGGTCATGTTAATGTTTAAAGGATGTTCTGCGTTTAATTATAATGATTGTGTGGTGTGGCTCGACTCTCATTTGGGATGGTTGATGGTGATGATGATTCGAATGGGCTTGCGGGACACTGACTTGCAAATAGGTTTGGTTAGGTTTTTTTTTTTTTTTTTTTGCAAAAGGTGTCTGCTAGTTTTTGGAATAAATTAGATTTCAATGATTTTGATCTGCGGCATTTTCCTGCGAAATGGACGGATGTCTTGAATAGAAATACCTGAACCTAACTAGTCGTGGTCATGTGGGACGTGTTCCACATTTGGCATTCGAATTAGGGATGACATCTGCCTTGTTTTTAATTACTTATTTAGCTGGTGGTGCCGCCTCAAAGATTGGACTGAGTCTAAAATTCCGCCATACAGCGACTCTGGCTTGTGACCTTAAATATATTTAGGAGAGAACAAAACTTTCAGCAAATTGATTGTAGTTTTCTTAAATAACTTGGTTAATTAAAAAAAATACATAAAGAAGTTGGCTGGGTTAATTTTAAATAGCTGATTGGAAAAAGGAAAACTCTGAGGTTTCAATGGCATTCTAGGGAAACAAAATATGCGGGATTTCACATCCGGAAATTCGCCTTTCATTCACGCAGAAAAGTCACATATATCTACCTATTAAATCAGCCAACTTTTGGTTAAACACTACCAAGTAGGTACCTACATAATACTGTTTATATAGCTCCCACAGATTTAGAAGCCTTGGTTAACGAAACTCGTTTAAGAATAACAGATTAATCAATATTCTCTCCAAATTTTCTGGGTCGTAAATAACAAACTCTGTAGAATTTAACCAACTTAGGTACCTACTTTATTTGGTTGATATTAATCTTGAAACTTTGTTGACAACAACTGATAAAGTGTGTGAGTGTTCTTTTTTCAACAGACCCATTTTGGCCCATCTTTTTTAACCAAGCAAAAATCGCACTCGTTTTGTATAAATTTTTGATCGTCTTTATTCCTTGTGTCATGAATATCAGTCTTCAAATAACGCCTCAATAAAGAAAAAAAAAAAAAGTTGAAAATGGTGTTTTCGAGATATATGAGCAGTTTCCAAAATTACCGTTTTTGATTGGTCGAATTAAAAATTAAGGACGCAATAATTTTCAAAACATCAATTTTACTCCAAGTATGCATTTTGGTCAAAATTGTTTTAGCCGTTTTCGGGTAAACTAAAGAAAATAAAATTAAAAAAAAAATACGATAATATAGAGAATTATTACCCTAGGAATGAGTTCTTCTTACAATCATATGGAACGTTTTCGAGATATGTATGTCCAAGTTTCGAAAGTACAGTTATTTTAGATTTGTTAGCCAAAAACTGGGTATGCTGTCATGGTAAGCCCATCTACCTACTCTCAAATATCAATTTTGGTTGGAAACGAGCCGTTTTCGAACTGGAAAGAACATTTTATATGGAAAGTAGGTACCAGTAATGTTGACGTTACCTTGTAAAAAAAAAAAAAAAAAAAAAAAACAACTGAACTGTAATAAACCAAAATCCAAATCCGAAGTTTGGACCAAATTAGGGCAAGGCCTCGGGAGCATACGGACGGATGGACACAATTACGCGACCAACATTTTTGAGTTCCTCTGTCATCGTATTGTCAGAAAAATATCTGTTACTCCGTATTCGAATACGGAGTTAAAAACGTGTTGCCTTGCAATAAAAATCGTGTTTTTCCGCTAGCAGTTTTGGCTTTATTTGAACTACTCCTGAAGTGAAACAAATTCTTGATCTACCTGTATATCTCTATCTTTAAGTGAGCCTGCAATAAATGGACCATTAGATTCATGGTGAAGAGGTTTACAGGAAATGTAATTACTTACAGAATCAGTTGGTTATTTTGTACCGAAGCAATCGATTTTTCGTCGTGGAACCTTAGAGTCGAGCTGTATTTTCAGCTTGTTCCTTAAGCCTAGTATTCTGCTCGCCCTAAATTTTATCATAAAAAAAATGTCTACAAAGGCAAAATTAGGCGAGGCAGTTAGAAATGCAGAACCCTGTTCGCACGCTTAATTTCTAACTTCATATGGATGGGCCGATCATATAAGTCTTCACTCATTTAGCTCGCAAAATAAATGTCCGATACCTTTAATCGATGATAAATTTTTGACATAAAAAACGGAGAAAACGGTGTGGAGAAACAAAGTTGAGACTAGAAACGGTAAAATTTGGCAAATTTTTCAAATTTTCCTTCATACCTCTAATAAAAGCTGGTAACACTGACTACAAATTTCCGCAAGCAATTAATGTCCCGGACCAGTGTTGTTATATCGTGGGACTTATCCCTTTGGGAATTTCGATGTCCGAAAAGCCTTTTGTGGGATAAAGTGAAAAAGCACCAAATCGTGGGATTTTGAGGAATCTAACAAAAAACATTCAAACTATAATTTTTTGCTGAAATTTCATGAAAACACCTTCATTTCAGCATGATTATCAACACACTGAATGTGCATAAAAAACTGCTCATATAAATCTTCTTTTATCTAAGTTTTCTAGTACCAAAAAATATTAGTAATAATGTTACAAACTGTGATTTTTATACTAAGAGCTAATTAACCGTGATTTTCTTTCCTTGTATAACAAATTTTACTTTTAAAAACTGGATTTTGAGGCGGAAAAGTATCGTGGGTTTTTAAAAGGGATTTTGGGTACAATAAAAAGGGAAAAAAGGGAAAAATTACGAAGCTTCGTGGGATAAATGAAGGGAGAGTGCTAATAACACTGTCCCGGACAGTAAATGTGTGCGAAAAGAGATCGAAGAATTGTACCAAGCAATCTACTACAATTACCTACTTTTCGCCATAATTTCGCTGCGTACTGCAAAAGGAGAGTAAAATTAATCGTTCATGATTTCGTTGTGTCACTTTTGTATGGGATTTTTCATTCCGGAACAACTGCGTACTAGGCTTTAGCTAACGAAAAGTTTGGAGATCAAAAGTTGGTACAATCGGTATATGCAGTGAATACTTTCTTTCCAGGGATCCCAAGCTTAAAAAAGAAGAAGTTTATGGTGGGGTCAGATTCTATGTAGGTACGCCCAACTGATCTGCTCTAAGTTGCAGAAGTAAATCGTTCTTTCACACGAAAACGTTTCAACGTTTCCGCCCTTTAGAATCTGACCCTGTATTGTCTTTTTTTTTAAGGGATTTCTTAGAGTTCCTAGAATTCCTTTCTTATCCGCATGACCCTATATTTATTTAAATTCATAGGAGTCGTTGTATTGTATTGGCACGAACAAGCGAACGCATTACCACTGGCCACCGGCCATCCGTAAACATTAGCTCGACGATAACCTGAATGATAACAAATTTTCACGAAAAACTTAAGTCAACTGGCTACTAAAAGCATGTGATTTAAAACACTGATCACTGTCACCTTTAAAGTACTATATGGACTGCTAGTGAAATGTATGTTCCATACAAACTATGCCAAAGAAAAAGAAAAAAAGAAAAAAAAAAGACGCCAACGTAACTAGCACTCAAAGCGAATAAAAACTGTAACAAAATGACAACCATCTTGGATTTCTCCATTAGAAGGCTAGTAAGTAAAACGGTTGAAATTCATATTGTTGTGGAATGTTTTAAAATAGACGATCGAAAATGTGGTAGTTCAAATTGTTAATAATAGATGGAACCAACAAAATAGTAATACAAAATGAATTGTAAACCATTTACTGCCCCATTAATTGCACAATTTTCGTATATCGAGGGCGAATGAATTGTTACTGTTGTTTTACATTTGTTTTTTGGAAATATTATGCAATACCTAGCACTTTTGAAATATATTTCAATCAACAAAGTTTTCTGAACAGTTATACAAATTTTCAAATGATATTTTGGATAGATTTACAGCTCTGGATGAAGTACTGGGGGCTCCAAATCATCTGAACGATCAAAAAGCTGCAGGATCGGAGAGAATTTTACGAATTTTACAAATATAGGACAGGGGAACTATTGAATAAACTTACACCCTTGTTCAACTTATAAGACGTAATGTATTCCAAGCTTTTTCTGTCTTCAATGTATTTTTAAAAAAAAAGCTACCTATTTTTAAATCTTCTATATATATAATTCTTTCGGGGTGAAACTCGATGATGTTATAATTCGATAACCCCTGGGACGATTTTCATGATTCTTTTTTGATTTTGTTCGTATTTTTGTATTTCAGGTTTAGGTAATCTTAAACGATAGGATACTTTTGGAGCCGATAGGTGGGCTGTCGCCGATTTCCGAAACAGCTCTACCGATTTCATTGAAGTATTGTGTATTGGTATGGTTGCTTCCAGTTTGAAAGACGGGATAGTTTTGGACACTATACGTGGTACTTTGCAAAACATAAGCGGGATAGGAAAACTGATTGTGGCACCTCCAATTCAAAAATAAAATCAAACGCTATTTCTAAACATGTACAATTAATCTACCAAAAACCAAATAGGTATATGTACATGAAACCCTACTAAATGAATTTTATATTCACAAAATGGTACACACCAAGCCATCAAATAAATATTGTGTGTATCCATTTTCATCGCTCATCGTCATCGTCACGAGAAAGCGAAGCGCTAAGGTAACCCCAAATATATCGGGTTAAGGGCCCAACCCATAGAATCCGCGGCGTCCGTTGCGGCAACGTTTTCGACTGACAGTTTAATAGAATACACAGTAGCTTATGGAAGGTGACCCATAAGCAGCGAACGTGCCGGATGCGACGGATAAAGATACTCTCTGGTCGAATACGTCAATATCAACGAATCCGACGACGCGACGGATGCAACGGATTCTATGGGTTGGGCAATGGGCCCTTTATTAAAGCTCTCACTGGATAGTTGATTTTGAGAGAACATTTACTTGTTAGCTATCTCTTTTTTTCTTCCCTGAGCACTGTGTTTGACACCTCTTTGATTTGTTTGTGAGGAATCTCAAATGAGAAGAAAATTGAAATGTAAACGTTCTCATTCCGCGGATTGTGATTATTTAGAACGATTTGCCATTGGTATTTAAGCGTCTTCAGTTTTCCGTGCGTTTTGTACGTTGTGTACCATAAATAAAGGATTTTAGAGAAAAAGCGGAAGGTTGGTCGACACGTCAATCATTGCAGTTTGAATGAAACACATCGACATTGCTATACGTACTTCAAATATTTCTATTGAAAAAGTATAAGTTGTGAATAACAAATTTGAATTGACCGAATTACGTAAAGCAGCATGTGCATTTTGCATGCTCGAAATTATTATTTTCAATACATTAACGAATTTGGGCGGAACAAAGTTCGCTTGGTCAGCTAGTTCTTAGAATAATAATGAAGCCCATAAAACCTACCTTCCGCTTCTTATAATTTGTTTCCAATTTATTCCGCTCTGAACCAAGAGCGCTGGCGCTAATGTTGGAACCAATGCGAAATTGGCTACTAGCAGTCGATATGACTGTCACAATGCATTTGCGCATTGAATAGCTCACTATCGTTTCGCTCTAACAGAGAAAACGCCACACAAGGCTTTCGATGTGCGCCCAGGCCCACCTAGTATAGATTTATGTTGATGAGAAGAGCCAAGTTTTGATAGAAAACCTCCCAATGAAACGAAATCTCACCACGTAACAAGCACATTTCTATCCACTGATTTATCAGCACATCATACATACCTCCACTTCATACAACATCTCACTTCCGAGAACCGGAGAAAGACGCACCACATAACCACATTGCAAAGCGACGAGAACAAAATTCTCTTTACACACTCGTGCAATTTATATGCCATTGCGCGATCCACCAGAAAGGAAATAAAATCGAGATAATTAATGAACCACAGTACACACACCGGACAGGTATCAGCAGCAGTCTTTGTCTCGTGGCCTCATCCCGTGTCCCGTCATCCATATCTGCAATACTTCAACGTTTCGTTGTTATTCCCATTAATTCTGCTGACTGCATACACCCTTCGCGGGCTTCCTCGCACCCGAATTCTGTTTTCGGGGCCAAATCTATGGCACCAGTTATTATTTCGGCCATCTCTCCAAAGTCCGTATAGTCAAAACTCATTTAGATACCTTCCACTATTTCAACTTCAATAAGCGTCGTCGCCGACGAGTCGAGTGGTGTCAGGGGGAGGGGAGAAAAAAAAAAACAAAAAAACACATCGTAACATTAGACTTTGGAGCCCGTTCGGAAATGAGTCTCACTTTTTGGCAATGCCCAGCTTGCATGGAGGATCTCACTCACGGTCGGTGTCGTCCGGCTGTGAAAACACTTGAATTCTTGCTGCATGATGAGTCTGCAAACTGCAAGCAAAGCCCGAGTGTTAAGGAATCTGATTTATTTATCTTTTTACCACGCCAACCTTCGCGCACCAGTAACAAGTAGAAACACTAAAAAAAAAAAAAAGCAACACCACCAGATACCTACACTCGTGTTACGGTGCATGAGTAAGTGCAAGGCATTAAAGCACTTTGCCCCAAAAGCCAGCAGCAGCAGCCAACAGCACACGAGCGCAGAGGGGGCGCCGCTCTAAGGTAAAGACCTCCACTTTATTTTGTGAGTTTTAAGCCTCTTTAGAGATGGGTCTCTTAATGGGACGCGACCGGCCGGCCGGCAGGTAGGTACCTACGTCCGAGGTACGACAACTATAAGCCGAGTAGTTGAGCTGCACTCAGACACGGCAATATTGTTGCATATTTATTTTTGAGGACAAGTTCAAGGATTTCCTTTTTTGCACGTTAATCGCAGTGTGACCATTACCGCGCCGTGCATCTGTGTATGACTTTTGCTGTGCGAACAATTCAAGCGGCAAAGGTATTACTGATGCGTCGCCATCTGATGGAAGGATCTGGCGAATCATCGCGGATAATTGTTTCGATGGAATGAAATGAATTGAAGTTATTCCAGCTTGATCTGTATCTGGTGTACTTTATGTGAGGTTTTTCGGGATGTCTTGTGTCCGTCTTGGCTCTTGGGGTTCTTGCACTTCCGAGCAAAAATTAATTGCATGCATAAAAAAATGCTGGTAATAAAAAAATGTTTATCACCCACGTTGACGCGGGTAGAGCAGCATTTTTTTTATTTTTCTACAGCGAGGATGGCGCTGAGCGGAATGGATTCTCGGAAGTACATGGTCTTCGTTTTCGTTGGTTGAAGGTTCGTGTTGCGGCCGTGTTTGACGGGTTTTCGACTTCGGCTTATCTGCACCGAGCAAGTGGCTGTGGTATGTTGGTACATGCACCTGAGTTTATGTTTGTCGGCGAAATATGTTCGTGATTTGCTAAGATGTGCCCAATCAAATTTGCATGTGTCCAAGAGTGCGCCAATCTTCGGAGTCATTCGGAATGTTGGGGCCCAACTTGAGCTGGTTGACTTATTTTAATTATTTTTTTCCAGTTTTGCCATGGATTTAAATATAGCAAAATGTGGTAAAGTATAGGCCTAAGGTATGAGCCTTGGGGCATTCCATTTATTGCAGCTTTTAATGGCTAAAAATCCGCTTTACCAGTTTCTCATAAAAAAACCTATGATGGGTTTTGTTTGTGTTTTGTCGTCTACCCTTAGGTGGGCCTTGGAAGTTGATGAAACTTTGTGCAGCCGTAGTCTATCCAGTCGGGGCAATAACTTTTGTGTCCAAATCGATCGACATTCGTGACTCACACTTGTGGAGATATTTTTTTTCTAGATTAGTTCCATTTGTATGTAGTCTTTCTGTTTTTTATATAAGCTTAAGGCCAATAGTTTCTTTTAGCTCTGGGCTACATCGTATACGTCCTGATTATTCTGAAATACTTGAGCCTTACCAAGCCCTTTTTATAATTTCCCTGGTTAAGTATAATAGGTTTCTTTATAAAAAGCAGGGGGTCAAACAGACCTCAAGGAGGTATCTAGATCTGTGACCAAAAGTTACTACCTTGGGGGGATAGAGACAGAGAAGCCGTTCGTGGCGAGTCTAAATAAATAAATAAAATAAATTGTTGGCGCAACGGGTCCGTAGGCCTAGTTACCCACAACCATTCGTTTTATGTGAGTTTGATTTTTGGAACAAATAGAAGGTAGAAAATTGTATGCCGAGTCAAAACGGTTATACCCTCGGATCGTTGTCATACATTCGCTAGAGCTGGTGCAGTGGAAAAGACCTTACGATGCAATTTGTGTTTTTCCAGGGATTGAATCTGTAAGCTTAACCATGGCCACTACGGTTAAGGATTTAAAATTAAACTGGACAAGCACCAATAATGTGTCGACCTTTTTCGCGAATCAAGTGGTCATGGGATAGGCTGCAAGGATTGATGTTAGATTGAAAACCTCAAACAAATCTCAACAAACTATACCTACCTAGTATTGCTAAAAAAAATATCATAAACGCCTTACAATAGGGAGTGACTTTGGTGCCACACTGTAGACAACCACTCAGAAAAGAATATACGGGTCTATCACAGAATCCGTCGTATTCGGAATTTTGCTACGAACCCCGAAAGAACTGTTATAGAATCCGTCGTAGGGGAATTTTGAAATTCGTAGAAAGTGGTATCACTGAATATACCACGTTCTACGAATTTCGAAAGCAAAAAAATGTACTCTACGACGGATTCTGTGATAGTTCTTTCGGGGTTCGTAGCAAAATTCGGAACACGATGGATTCTGTGATAGACCCGATAAATATCAACATTTTTGATTTAAGAACGAAATTGTTGGCAATGATGTACGAAAATAGTTTGGGGAGCATTTTATTCTTACGCTGAATTTTTGATTGTTGAAAACTTAAAAACGAGTTCTTGTTACCGAAAAATAATTGTTAAAGCAATAACTTTTAGCTAACATTTTTTTAAATCTTAAAATTCTTCACTTAACAATCTTTTCAATTTTTCAATTTTTTTTCTGTATGATGTGGGAGCACCATAAACAAAAATGTTGGGTCGTGGAATAGTGTTGTGGCAACGGTCGTAGATGCAAACTCCACTGTAGCACCATCATTTTTCGATATACTTCGAAGTTCGAAGTTATCCATTTTGTCAAGTATTGGCGCGAACAGAGATCTAACTCGATTAAATTCATTCCTTGTCTCTTTTTACTTTTTGAAGTTAATTGGTTATTAAATAGAGTTTGTTAAATATCATTAAAATAACTCACACCGTCATTTATTGGATTCTTTAAGAAAAATCCAGATAACAAGGGCAGATTTCCTAAAGAGTCTCTCGTTCTAAGAATCGAACACAAATGTCAGTTGACAAATGACTCAAAAGTGGCAGGTACATATTTTTGAATTGGGGATTTTTTTCGTCTAAAAAAAGGTCAAATTGTGCACAATAGATGTAAAAAAAAGACTTCCGCTCGTTAACAACTTTATTTCAAGAACACGGATAAACTAAAAAAACGGGCCGAGAATTTTCGGTCAACGTTTTAAAGCGGGTTTTATTTGCCAATTGAATAGAAAATCTACTGAAAACGTTGGACAATTATACTTTTAATTATTATTATTAAACTTTATTATAACATAAATGAATTATAAAAACAAAAACAAATTATAGCACTAGCTACCAGGACCTTAGGCTAAGCATTTTATTTTATTTTTTATGTACAATAGTGTGGAGACTTTTGATGGCAAACGTCAATTGTAGCTTAAGACTGTATATACCTACAATGCTTCTATTTTTACTTCACAGTTTTTTTTAATGTTTTATATAATATTCAATTCATCCTCAACAGGAAGAACGAATCTATTTTCGGCTAGGACCTTTCGCTTATGACGACTAAGTTTGTCGGCCCATAAGTTCGTTATAATCGATCTGTATGCACAAAAGAAGAGCTTAATTTGAAAAGTCTGGTGTTTAGCGAAACCAATTAAAATATTAAAATTAGAATAAAATAATAGTCGTTTAACTAACTTACTAACTAACTAATTAGCAACCAATTTTAAACTGAAAAGTATACTAATGTAACTCTTGTCTTAAATCTGAATACTTGTCAACAATTAAAGACCTCATAGGGACTAAATAGATGAACTGTAAAAATCCATATTTAACTCTGCAAACAGCGTCTGACTGCTCACAAGGTGTTCTTTGGATAGCTGCGAAGGCTGGCCTTAAAAAAAAATGTAAGCATGGCTCCTGGAATGGGAGTTGTAAATTGCAAATGATGTTACTTGTAACGCTGTTACAAATGACTGAAATATGTTTACTAACGACAAAGAATCGTACTTGAACTATAACTATTTATACCGAAATCAAAGTGTAGCCAGCAGGATTCGTAGTCCGATTTGAAGCCTTCATAAACAATTTGACACATCCAACTCCTTGACTTGGGTAAATGCTCTTCTACAAGTTCGATGCTTATATCAGAGAAGGTTTAAACGATCAACTGATATTTCCCTGCACCCTCATTGCCAACTAGAACGTAACCTCACTCAAGGCATGCTCTCCCAAAAGAACCCAGCACTTGTCGAGAGGTTGGGTGATCTTAAAAAAAAATACAATAATGCAAAACCATTACATTTAAATTAATGTTTCCAGTCATTAAATCCGGATTCAGCTCTTCTGTTTCGCATGCGCCCCTGCCATGTGTCAATTATTAAGTCACTTCATCTCGGCCATACAAAGTTTACCTGCCCGCAACCTTATTACAAAAGGCAGAACACGAGTAATTACAATGCACAACTAAAAAAGGGAGAAAAAAAAAAGCGGAATGACGTTAAAATCATTTTTAACCTTACCACACCGTCAGAGACGGACAGGGAGGACACCAAGTCGAAATCTCAAGCACCAAAAAACGATCATGAAAAAAAGAAACACTGAAATTAAAAAAAAAAAAAAACGACACACACACGATATATCCCTTAGTCATAAATGCCAAGCGAAATAAAATCCAATTTATTAAACATTATTAAGTGCGACGACCGGGTACGAATGCATTTATATAGCTGCTACTTACCCCCGCACCATCAGCTCAAGTATATCCGTTGTACTTGTGTATATCCCCATCGGACGGTATGCAGATATACCTGAGAAATAATAAATGTGCGCAAGCAGCACAAAACAAGAATGAGACTCTGAAAAGTTCTTAACAAGATACAAAGATACATTCTTTGCGCCAGCCAAGAGCCAGCACTGGATATTGTGTGTAGTTTCGGACACACACACAAGACACAATGGCCAGTTGTAGCGTTAAATATTCGCCTTTGCGCATGCGCACTTAAAAGTTATTTTTCAATCAATAAAGAAACATAATAAAACCATTAAATGGTTAATGCAATTCCAAAGTGAATGTGTCTGTCATGATTTTCGACGAAAACGCCAACAAAGGGAAGGGAATCACTTACCCCCGAGCAGCACCCGCACCTAAATATCTGGGAAGCCACCATGGAGCATGAAGCAGCAGCACATCACTCCACCCAAGGAAGTAGTAGTGCCAGATACAGATCCCAGTATGTGTTATGTGGGCTCCTGGGAGCGAAATATCTTAAAGCGACCACAAGAATACTTTCGTATCATATGGAGATAGGTCGGTGCAGTGAAACTAATCTGTGGGGTGTAGTGTAGCTACAGTGGGGCTAGAAATGGAGGTACAAGTTTTTAAACAACACAAGCGTTTGTTGTGGGTCTTAGAACGCGGAACTAGCGGGTAAAGTGGTCTAATTTTGACTTAGAGAAGAATATTCGTTCGAAATAGGTGCAGGTCTTAGAAAATCGAGCAATTCGTACTAAAATAACCCACAGCCAGATGGCATTTCTGCCGTGCCACAAGTCATTTATATTACCTACTTTTATGTTTGAAAAAAGATGCCAATTTACATGTACTACTGTAGTCGCAGTGGCTTAGTATTAGTGTGTTGGACTACTAAGCGATGGGTCTCAGGTTCGAATCCCGCAAAAACCCAAATTCCAACTTATGGTTTTTTTCCACTCCTCTCGCGAACGTCTGACAAACATCCGAGAGTATTAAAAATGTCTTAAAAGAGCTTCTCAATTAGCCGTTTGGAGTCGGCATAAAATTGTAGATCCCTTCCATTCGTTCCAAAAAATGAAAAACTCACACAAAACGAATGGTTGTGAGAAGCTAGGCCTAGTGTCCCTCCGGACCTGTTGCGCCAACTATTTATTTATTTTTACTGTGGGAGTTTTGTAAGTACTGTCTGCTTTTAGAGTGAAGTCGCTGCCCTTTTAGATGAACTCAGTATACCATTGAGTGATTCCATATTGTTCGGACTGACTTTCGCACGACGATTATATGAAAAATACCCTTTCAGATTAGCGTTGCCACTTAACAAAAACAAAAGCGAAGTTGCTAGATTTGACCCAAAAAGTGAAGTAGATTTAAGAAAATGGAAGCAGATTTCAAAACCATAGTTTTCATAGAGTTTGTAATAATTCTTTCAAGTATTTGGCTATACTTTTCAGAACAGACAGAAATCGGGAACAAAAACCAAACCAAACGTATCACCTCACAGAAAATTAAAAGTAGAACAATAATAAACGTCAGAAAATTGTAATCAATTTTGTGTTTAAATTGAAGTTTGATGCATTTTATACTTTTGAAATGTGAATCTGGGCTTACATGAAAGAGTGTAAAAGATTTTTTAAATAATTTTTTGTTTGAGTAGATTTAAGTTTTTTTTTTTTTATTAAAACTGAAGCCGATTAAGGGATTTCTAAAGTGAAGTAAATATAAAGAATTTAACAAGAATTTAACAATAGTGCGAAGTAGGGAGCACTTTTTTCCAAAATTGAAATAAATCTAAGTACTTTAGTTGAAGTAAAGTATTAGTATCCCTGCCCACGATATTCTATGATATTGAATTCGAATGGTTTTTCAACAAATGACCTTTTTTTGTTCTGTGATATACAAAAAATGTCCTTTCTTCGCGCTTTTAGGCGAACGGTAGTACGTATTTGTAGTTTACAAAATTCCTAAAAATAAATCTTAAAAAATATATCTACGTACGATATACAAGAACATGAGTAATAAAACTTTGAAATAAATCTACTTCGGGATGGATTTCTACCAAACATTTTTTTAAATGTTTCGGAAGACTTCGAGTAGGCTATAGGCTTCCTCGCTTACTATCACGCCTACTTTTCAGAAGGGTTTTTGGCTAAAATCTATTTTTTCCTAACTTCACTGCCTCTTACTTGTCGATTTTTAAGGACATCCTATTTTACACAAAATCAAAAAAGAATACTTTAGGGACCATGCACATCCTTCCATTCTTTAAGTTTATTGAGCTGTTGATGTGGAACTAAATTTTCCGGTGGTCTCAAAATAGACAGCGGAACTTCTGACAAAAGGCAGTGGAAAATAGTTTAATTTTTCTAAAACCAACCGCGAAAAAATGGAAATTCAAACTTTCGCGAAAGAATTAATGTCCCGCACAATAAATTGTGTGCGAAAAGAGAATGGAGAATTGTACCCAACAATCTACTACAATTACCCAATTATCGTCATCATTTCGGAAAAGGAGAGCGAAATTTTTTGTTCATCATTTCGTCGTATCACTTTTGAATTGTCACTTTTGAATTGAATTTTTACTGGACTGTAATCTACGAATCAGATTTTTGATTCATTCCGAAGGTGAGGTACTGTGTACTGACCGCAACGTAGCCTCTTTCAATTTAATTTCTGTGCCCAGTGGCATAAATTCTCCCATTATATTAACCTGGCTTATACAGTATATATCGGCGTCCGCAAAGTTGAGCTACCTATTTAGAGCAAAGAGGTACTTTAGCCCCAAGCAACTTCTCCTTCTCTACAAAGCACAGGTTAGACCAGGCTTGGAATATTGTTCCCATATATGGAGCTCGGCCCCAAAACATTCACTTAACCTGCTTGATAGCATACAGAGACGAGCAGTTCGACTCATTGGAGACTCTACACTCACATCGAATCTACAACCGTTGGTGCACAGAAGACAAGTCGCTGACCTATGCTTGTTCTATAGGTACTTCCATGGTAGATGTTCTGAGGAACTCAAAGACATTATCCCTCGAAATGCAATTTTTGGGCGCCCCACAAGACAGGCTGCTAATGCTCATGACCATACAGTACATTTGACAACCGCGAGGACATCAACTTTCCAAAACTCCTTCTGTTACAGGACAAGCAAACTTTGGAACTCGCTTCCTGGGGATATATTTTCAGAAGACTACAATTTGAAGCAATTTAAGTGCAGGGCAAACATACATCTGCAAGCATCTCGGGGCGCTGTTGAAGCGTTATAGGTTCGCCTTTCCCGGGAGAAGTACATATAAAAAAAAAAAAAAAAAAAAAAAACACAACATACAGGAAAACAGATTACAGACAGCATTGCATCTCTGCACTATCTTCCCGACACAAAATCAAGCGAATATTTTGTGTTTAAGGCAGTGAAAGTGGTTCTTAACTATTTCCCTTCGCCTATTTATATATAAGATTTCAGGGTTTGATCCTTTCGTAACAATGGTTATAGAAATATTTCTACATATTTAAAAATCTAGTTGAAGCTTAAAGGATGTTATTATGTTTCTTCAAATTGTTAATAAAATACAGTTTTTATTTTTCGTTTTTCCCCAGGCGATTTTTTAGCCACCCTTTATTTTGCAACCTTCTCATGCCAAGGTAAATTTCCCACGACTTACGAACGTTTTCAAGACTTACTATAGCTAACAGTGTATGTAAGAAGAACTATTTATACAATATTTATAACATGTGTGCATTGAAAAATGAATTGTGTAAAAACTTCAAGCAAAAAAGAAACAGGGTGGCCAAAAAGTACCAAGAGTGTTTAAACAAAAATCAAAATTTTAAAGCCAACTAATTTTTGGGCAAACATGTTGTGTGTTCCTTCAGACTAAATATTCTGAATTTAAGTAACGCCAAACTTCAGTTTATTGTAACGAATCTTACGTTCAAAGCTGTCACAACTGTGAGGCTATAGCTATAATTTTACCGTCATATACCATTGCCCGTTTTCAGCTAGATGAAACTCTGTACTCAACCACTGCTCACGGCATTTGTTAATGAGTAACCTTCGACATAGAAACAATAAACAACTTGGCAGTGAGCTTAAAGAAGAATTTGCTTAATTTTAATAAAAAAAAAAAAAACATTAATTCAGTAACTGTCTACCAGAGGCTATCGAAGTTTGTAATAAAGGGTCTTTCATTAAGGACTTGACAACTTCTTGTTTGAATAAATGCAAATTATTTGAGATGTCTCAAAAACAATGTTATTGCCTTAAATTACTTTTAAAAGATTTATGAATGGAATTCGAAAAAAAAAAACACCAATGACGCCACCGGCATAAAACCCGCACCAAACTTTTTGCGGATGAAGTGCTTTTTCATGAAACACATGAGGGTTCCCACCTGTTCAGTAATGCATATTTTGTTTTTGACGAAACTGCACTTCATCGCTGAGGCTTGAAAATTGGCGGTAACGCTCTTAAAATTGCAACCACCGACTCGGAATTTCCCTTTAGTTATTGTCGTACACTGCCTCGTCGTTTTGTCGGTCGTCTGGAACTAATAATTCCTGTTTACATTTTCCTGCAATATTAAGTTGAATGGGGATCGTCAAAGGGCGTTTTTTATTTTAAATATAAAAAAAAAAAAAAAAAACGCTAATACACAAAATATTCGTCTTGCGAGTACTAATAATACAGAAGACCTCGAATAAATTAGACGAGTTACCTCGACCTATAAACCATCTAGGTCCCTTGGTGGTATTCTGGTATTGGTATTCAGTAACCCTCTTTATACAAGGTGGCGCAAAAATAACCTTCCGATGTTTTTTGGCTGTAATTAAAAAAAAATAAAAATGAAAAACTTTGATTCTTCTTGTGGATTATTTTTATTTGGTCTTTTAATTTTTTTTACATCAAGTCGAGAATATGATGTCATGTAAATGGCCGCCGCCACAGTTGATTGTGGCCCTTTTTATGGCATTTTCCATCACTTTGGCCAAAACTTCCGGCGATAGGTCCTCACATTCTTGACGGATATTGTCTTTAAGAGCTGCAAGAGTCGGAGGCTTGTTGACATAAACCCGCGACTTCAAAAAGCCCCACAAAAAGAAGTCTGAAGCGGTCAAATCAGGCGATATTGCTGGCCAGTGCAAATCGCCAAAACGGGAGATTATGCGACCGGGAAATGCATCCTTCAGCATATCGGTTGTGGCACGTGCAGTGTGTGCCGTTGCACCGTCCTGTTGGAACCACATGTTTTCCAATCCCAATTCATCAAGTTGCGGCAAAAAGAACTCGTTGATCATTGCTCTGTAGCGCTCACCATTCACAGTAACCGTTTGGCCCGCGACGTCTTCGAAGAAAAAAGGTCCGATGACTCCTGCAGCGAAAACAGCACACCATACAGTGACTTTGAGCAGGTGTTATGGCTCTTCGTGGGTTACACGCGGATTTTCAGTGCCCCAGAAGCGTAAATTTTGCTTATTTACGTACCCGCTAAGATGGAAATGGGCCTCATCACTCATGATTATTTTTGATGAAAAATCATCTTCCTCTTGGTGGTGATTAAGGATGGCTTGAGCGTATGTTAGACGTGATTGGCGGTCAGCAGCTAACAGCTGATGCACCGTCTGGACTTTGTACGGAAACATCTTCAAATCTTGTACCAAAATTCGCTGTAAAGACCGTCGACTAATACCCATTTGCGTGGCACGTCGTCTGGTCGATGTCGACGGCGCTTCCATGACATCTTCGCTACAGCAGCAATATTCTCTGCAGAACGGCTACTCCGGGGTCTGCCACGCCTGGCAGCATCTCGTGTTGTGCCAGTCTCTTGGAGGCGAGCGGCTAAACGTCGCAGTGTTTCACCAGTAGGCGTTGGAAGGCTAGGAAATCTGCGAAGAAATTCACGTTGTGCCAAAGTCACCGACCGATTATTGCTCAAATAAATAGTCACCAATATTCCGCGTTCTGGAGCAGTGTAGCGTAACATTGTTTATTAACGTGTATTTCGCATGTGTTTACTACAGAAATGTCAAAACAGAACTGACATTAGGGGCCAATCGCAAAATTTATAGCATTTTCTGATAGGAGGATTACTTTTGCGCCACCTTGTACCATAAGCTTGGAGGAAACGATTTCGCCAGACGAAAATGGAGGTCTGTTAAATGATGTTGGCCATTTTATATACAAACGTTTTTATTTTTATTCACTTGACTAATTTATTTTGGGCCACCCTTTAAAATGACGCAAGACATGCTTTTTTTAATACGAAAGGATTACAGAAAGCCGTTTCTTCTGGACTTGAATAATGCGCCTTGTTTATTTTAGTAGCCTCAAAATATAACTCCAGAAATTGATTTTAAAAGTCTTCCCGCAGGCAAAGAAATTTTGAGGAAAGCTGTTCTCGACGTTGCATAGGTATACAAAAAATACTCATACTCACTGTACCTAGCTCCTCTGGCCGAGGTTGTTACGGGGAGCACTCATAGCTTACCCCCTTCTAAATACCAATGAACACCGATGAGATTTCCCTGAGCATACTTGCCATTGACTGTGATAATAAAATGTACAAAAAAGTGACGAACTGGCATCCCACCCAACAAACTGACGAGATAGAGTCCTGCAAAAGTGTGTTACCGCAAAACTACTGACACAGGTAGCCACTGGTAACAGAACTTAATTGCAATTTGTATATATTGTTAGCAAGGGGCTTCCGGGACAGAGGGGCGAACGGCCCGAGTGTTAACTTCTGAAGAGACTCTTCAGCTTCAGTACCATTTCGAAGGCCATCGCATACATTGCATATTGCGAGCGAGAGGGATATATACATGCGCAAGTGATGATTCTCCAGTTATCGTTGCTTCATTTATTGTTTGCAATAAACTAAGTACGTTTCTTGTTCGATGGGTCGTCCATATGAGTAGCGTCCCTCTCCCGTCCAACAAAGCCAACCGCACTGAGAATGTGAGGCTGCGGATGCATTAACGCAATTCTTGGAAAAATTAATTAAACTAAAGGTGGATACAGCATTTAAGTAGAGATTTAATGGAGGAGTCGTATTTAATAGAACCGGGATTGCGAGACGAGCTGCGATGCATTTTGACGGCGCAGATCTTTATTGTGATGCGTGCAATTTAATGGTGGTTGTGGGATAGTTAATATTTTAAGCAGTCTACGAGGTGAAGGTGACGCATTCAAGGTATAGGTTAAATGTGTGGGTCTGGCGAAGGATAGTTCATTTTATGTGTCTTATGGATTGTGGCGTGTATTTGTCGCATGCTATAGTGAATAGGCAGAGGTATAAATTTGCAATGACATCGCACAGTCGGGCGGCAGCGTGGGAATAAAGAAAGAATCTGCAATATGAACAGAGGCAGGCTATCTTGGGTGGGGCTATATGTCTGACTATATGTCTGCAAGTAGACAGAGTTTTTAATCCCAAATAAACTTTGAGCATAATAGGTTAGCATGCCAATTCTAATACTTTCCTAGGCACTGAAGTAGGTTCCATCAAATTTGCAAATTAAGTCGCGATGGAAAAACTGTCACAAAACTTTAAGTCGGATATCTGAAAAGGATTCAAAAAACTTGTGTCGAATATGCCCTCAAGTGGAGTCGAAGAAGCGACAATATGGTCAGTAAATCATGTTTCACGAAAGGTTCCTCATCTGCCGCATGCAGCAATGCAAATTCAATGGATGGTGAAATTGTGTCTGGACGCGGATGCTTTAAAACCCCCGAAGAACGCATGCGAAATATTCCCAATGACGGTAGATGAATCTCAATCTACTTCTCAGCCTAACAAATCTACAGTATAAATTTTACAACATGTCAAGTCAAACTTACAATAAGTTGTGTATTTTCGTAAAAAAAACCCATAAAATTAGTTTATATTCACAATTAATTGTAAGTTTTGCAGAGTTTACTTTCATTTTAGCAATAGAATTGTAAAAATGATTGCAAATCCTTGTTGCAAAATTTGCAGCGCGTTGCCAATTTTTGTTGTTAAATGTACAGATATGAATTGGTCAAATTTACAACCAAAACGATGTAGAAAGGTCTTAAGACTTGTAAAGTCCACACCATATTCATTCAAATACAAAAACCATTTCCAGTTGAAACTACATGATGTTGTGATGGCTGCATTTACTGTAGATATTGAACCCAGCATTTTAAGCAGAGATACACTCGAAAATAACCCTCATAGGCAACGCAACTTCTCAAAAAATATTTCTTTTGGCATTGAAGTTTTTCGCGAGAAATTTCACATTTTCTTGTAAAATCTACAACAAATGTTTCAGTTCATAATTCATTCATAACTCGGTTTGGGAATGTACAACCATGTCTCTATTCAATTCACAGCATTTGGATGTCGGGTCGATTGTGAAAACTAATTAACAGGTGTTTTCAACACTACTACAACAATTTGTTTGGGTCTCCAATAATACGCAGTTGGACCTGATTTACAAGTGCCTGTTGGTGTAAAGTCATGGATCGAAATATCAATAGATTCAAGATGTGAGTAGCTACATAATTATTTATTAAGAAAAAAAAAAAAAAAAAAAACTGGTGTGCCGCTGGGCTGAATACTGTCGCCTGTACTTTTCCATTGACATTTAACCCTTCAAATTGTGAGAATTTGTCTGCATAAATGACTGCTATAGGCAACGAAACTCAACTGAGATCTGTTAATAATGCCAAAGAGGTAGTAAATGTTCGGCAGATTCTTCGTTCAGTTAATCAGTTTTGCTCAAGGCGCTGCGTCTCTCAAATATGCCACACACGCTTAGCTTAGGCGTACTCTACCATCCTGGTCAGTACAACTTTGAAGAGACTGTCGACATTCATAGGCTCAATATCAGTCACAGTTCACAGGCTGAACAACGTATCCTATAATTTGATTGCTGAACTGCAAGTTGCTTTTGCTCTCTCTAAAGTTGGATGTAGTGGATCAGTGGTTGGTGTGCTGGAGTAGTAAAGGACGAACTGGTTGTAGTCTGAACTATATGAAACAACATAAATTATATCTTCAGGATAATACAAACCACTGAGCAGGAGAGTTTAGAAATTCTTGGACAACACAAATATATTTTGAGAACTTTTTCACGGACCCCGCCATTCGTAAAAGCTCACAGGAATGAAAGGTTTAGCTAAGCGTAGGGTCCCAATATATGTGTCACCTATTTTTGGATTTTTAAAGGTGCACAGCGAACATCTCATTAAGGTCAGTGTTAGGAATCATACAAAGTAATCTATGGAGACCTTACACCCAACTTTGGATCACCTCATTCTTAAAATATTTAATCTGCCGTAAATTTTATAGTGACCAGCATTAAGCCAGCTTAAGTAGGTAGGTATTTAAGTAGGGTAGGTAGGTAAAGTAAGCATCATTTTTTCGTTAAAGTTCAATAATTCAATGTGGATCTAGTGTTCAGTTGGAGTGTTTTATAGGTATAAAATTTCCATAGATGTGGATGAGCTGCGATTACATAGGTGGCCCGCTTGAAGCTCTTATACACTCAGAAAAAAAACAAGGTAGTGCCAAGAATTTTGTAATTATGTCCCTTCGAAGTGGGACAAATGTCAATTATGAACCTATGTCTCGTATACTAACCTAACCTAAACCTAAAGTTCTGGGTTATCAAAAACAATAGTTAAATCAAGAAGAATATAATTTTTGTAAACTCAATATTCTTCGGTAAACAATTTTTTCTAATGTATTTTTTTCTTGCGCAGAGCGCATTTGCGACTTGAAGTTTTCATACCAACAGCCTAAGCCTTTCAATAGAAAAAACTGTCGAAAATGATTGCAACAGTAGACGCTGTTGGTGAACCTTTGTTACCTTTAAGGTAGGATGTTGCGGTTTTAAATTGGACATGGATGAGTTGTCCATATATAGAATGTTCCCATCGTAGCTCATCCACAGCTCAGCCTAAATGGGTATACCATACAATCGCTGCCCATGTACGAATCAACTGAACTTGAGGTCAACTCATCCACGAACAGTGGACATTTCATCCACATTGAGTTGCTGCAACTGGCAGACTTCTAAGAGGGTATAGCTGGACCCGACGCATGCTATGTTGTAACGAGAATATTGTACAATAGAAGCTAAGGCTTTTGTCGCGACCACCCAAGCCGAATATGACTGTGGCCTGAAGGTATAAGTTAGCATGAAGCTCAGCTGTTTCGTAGATAAGCCGTACGGGTATGAGATGGTTATGAATAAGCTGTATGATTATGAAGGTTCCTCGGCCCAAAAACCCCCCTAATAATTCTCCAATAGTTCTCCAATCATAAAAAAATATTCAAATTATTGGTTAGGTATAGTTAAAACAAACTTGGACCAAAAGATCTTTAGCTAAAATCACATCAGATGGGGCAGCTAGATCGGACACACAGATATGATCCCAACTTCTGAATATTTAAAGCGGGTGAATACTGTGTCGGCATTCTGTAAGGCGAAACGTTGAAACCGTTTCGTGTGCCCTAACGATTTACTTCTGCAACTTAGAGCAAAACAATCGTTTCAATGTTTTTCGCCTTACACAATCTGACCCCTGCCTAATGAGGGGCTTTTGCTACAGAAGGTGGGCCTTACCTCCAAAGATATCCACTGCGATCAGTTTTCTTTGGCACCCTTAATCCACAGCACATACCCTTTACACGGAGTCCCAAATCGCCGACACGTTTTTAACTGCCGACAATAAATCGCGATGAGCGATTCGTTAAATGTTAAAAATGTTAAAGCTGCAGGAGAACGCAATTAGTCCTTCTGCCAAATCGTTTAAGACCTAAAATTTATCCGCGCGTTTTTTTTTTTTTAGCAGCTTTTTAAGACCGCCCAACCCACATGGCATATATCTGCCATCGAATGTGTGCTGCACACATTGCGCATTGTCCGATTTTATTGCAGTACATTTATTATTTGGCCAAAAAAGTCCACTTCTACGAAATCATTAAGTATTTGTCCGTCTCCTTTAATTACGGGCATGTGTTGGTGTTGGTGTATATAAATATTTTCGGCGCTGTCAGCCCATCTCTGTCTGAATCATGCTCGCAGATATGTTGTATAGGACGAAACGCTTCAACGAGAACTTGTGACGTGATACCGCAATAAAGTACGGCAAATTAAAAATGAAGATGAAGTCCGTCTAACAACAACACCGCGCGTTGCCAACGAAGACGACCGAGCCCGAGAAGGCAAAACAAACGATAGCGATTTGTCCAGTGCGAGTGGTATATCTGCAGAGCACATGTGTGATGTGATCCCAGTCCAGCGTCTGCAATAAACAAAACTCACGATCGCCGCGATATACAGTGGTACGGTGGCGAAGTTGTGCACAGCTCACAAACAAACTGCCAGAAATAAATAAACAAATAAAATTGAGACAGCACCCGAAGGAAGAGGCCTTTGCTTGCAATCTGCATGCGGGACTAGCACTTTCTGCACCCGCACCACACCAGCGCGAGGTGCAAGGATGCCCTTGAAACGATGCTCGCAATTGGGTCTGAGCAGGGTCTAATTTTATTACAGTAGTATTGGGTAGATATCCTAATGCCTCGGGTGCGGCTACACAGCATCAAGTTTATCGAGTGTTGGGCCATTCTATCGTCGCGTCGTTGAAAGAGAGAGTGGAGCCAACAGGAAACCGGAATGTGGGCCGCGCAAAAAAAGGAACAACCGCACGACAGAAAGTCGGTCTCTGTGCCAATGCCGATAGACTAAGTAGGGAATTGGAAGAACACGAAACGTAATTTAGTACTTTGTTGCGGTAGTGGTTTTTGTAAGAGATTGGTGCGTCCGCGTGAGAATGCTGCGACGAAGAATGTACACAGTCGTACACAAGGTTATCGAATAGTAAACATTTGGGTGGTATTAGAATGATAGCCTGAGAATTGGGAAGATTTTTGCCCTTTGAGGCGACGATTTGAGGGGTTACGTCAATTGGGCTGAGAGGTGTGTGTTTAAATGCGAAAGAGAGTGGCAAATATACGCGGTCGTCTCACGCACAGGGACAACACCGCTTCTAGCTTTATGCTTCATGAAGAAGTCTTGACTATACGATTCAGATTTGGTAGACTGAACGCGGAGGGAAAAGAAAAAAGTCAACACGCAACTTCCTGAGATAGAAAGTTCCGGAGGTTAAGTGATAGATCTCCGGATGGACTATCCAAGCACAAGAGTGAAGTATTGCCACTAACAGAAGCAAACTGTCTACAGATTTCTGCAACATTCGAGGACTAAGAATCGACAAAGTTAACGTCATCTGCGTTCACCTGCAACATCTAAACGCAAAGAAGTCGGCGATCTTAATTTCAGGCGAGGCACTAATCAACACCACATATCTTCGCTATCCCGATTGAGTTATATCCCTGGTTTCAATCCATTCGAGAGTGACATTTACACGTGGAACTTCTTTCAGGGTTGTACTTAGTTTTTGACCTTGGCTCGACAATGATAACTAACCGACTATATTATTTCATCATTGACAACAGTGGTTCAGAAGTTAGTGCGCTGGTGAGGAGTCTCTGCTTCGATCCCCGGATGGACATACCTACTCGTATATTACGTATCCAAGTTATTTGCACTGCACCTCCTCAAACAAACCTTAAAAAATAAATTTTTCGAAATACTTCTAAAATATCGCATTTTCAGCACAAATAGGCCTGAACAATCCAGCCCAGAGTCTCAATTGATCTCATTTACACACCCAATCATAGGTTACAGTATATGCAATTATTCAGTGAAAACTGTAGCCAGATAATCCGTAGCCGTTACTAAATATTCGCCATTATAAGCGATTTGCATTTCTGTCAAAATCGGTGGTTAGGTCATCCATTGATACTTGGGTTTCTCGCGAACACGAGTGTCGGTGGCGTGGCTGCGCTGGGTGTGGACAGAACAAACGACTGCGTCCGGACATCTGCAAAATGTCGGCGGCCTTCCTTCTGTCTCTCAGGAGAAGCGACTGTAGACTGCTTGTGGGCGTCCTTTCGGGCCAACAAGCTTTTGCCAAACACTTAAATGTTTGGCTTGAGCGTCTCCACCACCTGCCCTGCTTGTGTACAGTGGAGCACTTCCTCTGTAGCTGTCCTGCCTTTGCTCGCATCAGGTGGCGGATCTTTGGCGCTGACGTGGTGAATGCCGACCATCTAAGCTCTTCATCACTGAAGCTCCTTCTTATTCGAAAGACGGAAAAACTAAGTACATAAATGTAAGGTGTCTGTTTGGCAGTACAATGGACCAGTAGATGTGTATTGTGTTTGAGTGCTCCATCAGAAAGTAACAACCTCCGAAAAAAAAGAAGTGTATTTATCAGAAAAATAAAAAAAATTTAGACGAACGAATATGAATTTAAGAAGCGAATGTCGACATTCGGCATAAATGACGACCCAAACATGACAAATGACATTCAAATACAGCCAATGTACTTGTCAAATGCATGCACATCGCTTTTCTACAGCGTTGCCAGAAGGTGAAATAGTTTCCACCTAATAAATTTGAAAAACCCCCAGATATGGCTATTTTTTCCAAAAAATACCGCCATCTTTTTGTTAATTTTTTCACCTGTTTTATGAACGACATAAAAAGGAGAATTTTCGAATATGAATTTTTGTCATTTTGTAAGAATTTACACAGCCCTTGATGAAATTGTTGTTTAAGGACATTAACTTTTTTTATGTAAAGACTTGTTTCGTGAATGAGTATATTTCAAAGATATTATAATAAATAATTTTCACTGGCAGAAAAAGCTTTAAGGAATTTGTCAATTATTTAACAGCATTTTAAAGTAACTCACACATTTATTTAATCCTCGATTGTCATACTCAATCTTAAATCATTTGTTTGTGGAAAGAACAGAAAAAGGAATCTCTGCGCTACCCAAGGCCGTCTTAGGCCATCCCGAGTCTCTTAATCACACATGAATTTGGAGCCCTCTTAAATTTCCTTCAAACACTATTTTTGTTTCGTCTATTGGTTAGAGAGTCATACATAAATTTACGGTGGGCACGGCCCCCATGTTCCCTTATGCTAAAGATAGTTCTGACGCTACCTCATTCTTAAGTTTAAGTTACCTAGCTTTTCTTTCGTTCGTAGAATGTCTATCAATTTATTTTGTCTGTGAGTCTGAAGCACATAAAAAGGATATTATGTATAATGAAATACAAAAAAAAACCCTAAACTGGCAACTCCTTACACAAACAAAACTGTTTTTCTGTGTGTTTCTGAAATTTAAATACACACATTTAAATACGCGTGTCCACACTGAATGAGTCAAAACAAAGAAAGAAAAAAAAAAACAAGGCGTTTTGTTCCATCCGGTGTGGAAGCTCCCTAAGTATCAAATGCCTCAGCACAAGTAAATTTTGGAACTCGCTAATATTTCAATAGGTCAATTTGTGTGCAGAACTAACACCGATCTGGAAGAATTTCGTGGCGCTGTTGAATCCGGATTGGCTCACAATTTCCGAAAGAAGTAGGAGAGAAAGTTCACTTTGATAACAAAAACTCGCACGGTCACAATGAATACCCTTGTCGGAGGACACAAACAAGGGCACTTGTGCGTCGGACAGACAGAATTTATTTTTTAAAAGATTCAGCATTCCACTGTTTCATGAAATGAAAATATTCCCATTCGACTAAGAATAAAACATGAAAACAAATTCACCAAAAGTTGCGGCATTATAATGAAGCATTTTATTTAAACAAATAATTTAACTAAGTGACAAGAAAATGTGTCCGTCCACTAACACTGACGTGCGAACGCGAAGGTATAACTCACCTCTAAGTCTCATTTTATTACTTAATATTTAACTTAACACTTTTTTTTTTGGAAATAAATAAACGGCTTTCCTCAGTTCCATTAGATGGCACCTTGTGGTTGTGGTCCAACAAAATTCAAATCTTTAATTTTATATTTTTTTTTTATTTCACACGATATCTGGTATTGCTACAGCGCTTAAATATAATTTATTACACAAAAGAAAGTGAGGGAAAGAAAAAAAATTCCCGGCGTGTCGCGTCGGTCGCAGCGAAACACTTTCATCCGAAATTGTTTTCATCCATTAATTTATAATTTAATGCAAGTGACTTAATTCCAATTAGATAAAAATACAAAAAAAAAAAATCCAAACTGTATGTATCTGGCTATAAATCAAGAAGTCGGGTAAGAGTTTCTTTCGTGTTCCCACTTTTGATTTGAGTGGAGGCTTGCTCTCGTCTTTCGTCGTGTACCATGCGTTTTCGCATGAACACTGCTGAGTCATCGGCAGTCGAAGAGGCGCATTACTTTATCCAATTTGGACATTTTTTCATTACTCTCGCATGAAGATAGCGTCTGCAATGAGAACAACAAGCTATGCCGGTTGAAGACTCTTGCGAAAGGAATTCACTCTTACCAGTGAGCAATTACATTTGGCGGACAATTTTACGAGAAGGGCTGATGAGTCATTGCGCACTTTTGTATTAATCATACAGACAGCAGAGGCGATTCCTGGCAAGCAATGCCTCATGCGGGTAAATTGGAATTACCTCCATGGAGGTAGTGCGTAGTGGGTGATGGCTGATGGGTCTGATGGCCGAGATTTGTTGTCGTGTTGGGGGAAGAATTGTTAAAAATGCAAAGAGTTAAATATTTTGGAAACGGATTTCCATTTGGTTTAAATTCGCTAGTGAACTTGTTAGTTCAGTTAGTTCACTTACTTCAATCTGCTGTGAGGTGTGTAGTGGAGTGGCAAGCCGTGGAATCTGTTATCAAATAGATAATAGAGCATTCAATCACTTAGATAGATAGATAGATAGCTTTATTTCGTATATAAATTTACAAGGACTTTGTTACCACACATTTTACAATTCAGAGATATGATAAGTTATACCTATCTTTCTTCTGAAACATTATTTTTACAATAAGGATGATTTTGAGATTTACATTGAAATATTACATTTGAAGGAAAATACGAAGAAAACCTTCAATTAAAGTAGAGAGAAAAAGAACAAAAAAAAAAAAAAAAAAGGATATAAAATGACTAGTAAATAAAGGTAAATCAGGTACATGTGTTAACGATTTCACCGAACATTTTGATGTAATACATAGGTATTTAAGAAGTTTACAGATTAAGAAACAAATAACAGCAAAAAAATAGGTGAATAAATAAATAAATAAACAAATAAATAAATATATATATATAAATAAATTATAAATAAATAAACAAATAAATAAATAGGTACATAAATAAATAAATAAATAAATAAATAAACAAATAAATAAATAAATATATATAAATAAATTAATAATTAAATAAATAAATAAATAAATATGTATATAAATAAATAAATAAATAAATAAATAAATATGTAAAAAAAATAAATATGAAAATAAATAAATAAATATACACATATGTAAACAAATAAATATAAGAAATAGAAAAAAATATATAAATATGGATTAACATCCAATAAGTAACAAAAACAAATAACGAAGAAGAGAGAAAAAAAAACAAATGACAAACTTATCAACTATCGAGTCGGATATAATTAGTATTTAAAATATTTACTAAAGGATTATCGGCAAAATCACAGCGTTCTAGAAAACGTTGATTCAGCTTTTGAATTCTTTCGAAGATCAATTCAACATTCGCTTTATTGTGAATGTCAATAGTCGAGTGATGCCACGGCAAGTTAAGCATCATTTTGAGTAACTTGTTTTGCGAGACCTGTAGTTTTTTAATGTGGCACATTGCACAATTTCCCCATACTTGACAACCATATAGCAGTATTGCTTGAAAAATTACTTTGTGTATAATTATTTTATTTTGATTTGAGAGCTTCGACTTTCGATTTATGAAGGGATATAACATCTTGATAGCAATTGAAATTTTGTTGAGAGTATTCGTAATATGAATGCCAAACGTCAACTTGGTGTCCAAATAAATTCCTAAATATTTTACGGCAGGCTTCCAATTTATATTTGTACCATTTATATTAAACTGCCTACTCGGAAGATAGCATGCTTTTCTTTTTCGTGTGAAAAAGATGGCTTGCAATTTTTCCCGATTCAACTTAATTTTCCATCTACTGTAATATTCCTCTAGTATCACCATCGCATTTTTTAGATTCCTCTCAATATCGAGAGCGAATTCATGAGACGATAAAATCGCAGTATCATCGGCAAAGATAGCTGCTTCACAATTGGGTAAAGATGGGAAATCTGATGTGTATAAATTATATAATACCGGCCCAAGGACTGAGCCTTGTGGAACACCTGAGCTAAAGTAAATAATATTTGAGACACCACTATTAACATGGACTTTAAAACAACGATTTGACAAGAAACTATGAACAATTTTACAAATATAAAGAGGGAAATTTAAATTCAACATTTTATATAGAAGTCCGTCATGCCAGACAGTGTCAAAGGCTTTTTCGATATCGAGAAGAATCATACCAGTTGATTTGCCTATTGAACGATTTGTTTTGACATAGTTGCAAATTCTGAGTACTTGGTGAGATGTATTGTGGAAGCGTCTAAAACCAAATTGCTCATTAGGATATAAGCCGTTGTCCGAAATGTGCTTCGACAATTTTTCCTTTATGACCTTTTCATAAATTTTACTGAGACTGCTCAGCAAGCTAATTGGCCTATAGCTGTCAGTCAGTTCAGGAGGTTTACCAGCTTTTATAATTGGAACGACTTTTGCGACTTTCCATTCTTCAGGAAAATATTCCATTTTTAAGCTGGCGTTAATAATAAAAGTTATTAATCGAAGACCAGATCTAGGCAATTGCTTGATATATACATTTTTTATTGAATCAATACCTTCAGCTTTTCGTAGTCTCAAGTTATTGACAATAAATTCAGTGTCTTCAATGGTTATAAAGTCACTTGAAGATGGTTGGGTGGTATTATTTAACAAATTTTCGATAGCATTGTTTACTAACACATTTGTGGCGTGGTCTCCTAAATTTGACGTTATCACATGGTTCCTTTCGAAGCTCGAGGCAAGCGCATTTGCTTTATCCAGATCAGTAAAAAATGTACTGGTTGGATCCTTAAGAAAGGGAAGTTGTTTGTTTTTGTTTTTTACTACTTTTGTTATGTTCCAAAAGGGTTTTGCATTTTTTTCTAGAGTGCCTAGTTTTTTGTTCCACTCATTGTTTCTATGCATAAGAATGTGCTTAGATATTAGCTTATTCAAATGCGCGACTTGATCTTTGAAGTAAGCCTGACGATATCTTTGCCAAAGTCGCCGGTAAGTGTTTCTTTTCTTAATAAATTCTAAGATGTTAGAAGGTAGCTTAATCGATACAATTTTTTTGGGAACTCTAGGGACACTATTGTTAACAGCGCCTAAAATTTCTTCTGAAAATTGTGTGACAATCGAATCAACGTCTTCTTTACATATGACATTATCTAAGTTGCTTGGAATGTTTTGGAGCCTAGTCGTAACTTCCGACCGAAAACGATTCCAATTTGCATTTTTAAGGTCTTGCACGTATTGCACTTTTTTTATCCCTGATTTAAGAAGTCGACATAAGACCGGATTATGATCTGAGCTCAGATCATTTAACGAACAAGGCTGCGTAACTTCGTTAGGTACATTAGTAACAAATAAATCAAGAACGGAAGGACGACGACGAGCACCAGGAAAATAGGTTGGACTAGGAGGAAATATCAGAGATATTGGCATAGTAAGAGATAGACTGGACAAAATATTTCCCCACGCATTGGCTCTTAAGCAACCCCAATCCCTATGCCTGCAATTCAAATCTCCTCCAATTAAAAACTCACCATTGAGAGTGAACAATTTACGGAGATCATTTTTTAGGCCTATTTTTTTGTCAGTTGAAATTCTACCGCCAGGAAAATAGGCGCAATATATTTTTATTTTCCTCTGGTTGATTAGTTGCAACTCAATTCCCAGATTTTCGATATACCGAGTTCTCACAATTGGTAAAAGCGAATGCTGAATTGATCTTCTTATTAGGATTGCTACCCCTCCACCTACTCTACCGATTCTATCACATCGGTAGCATTTAAAATCAGGTGTGGATAAACGTAAGTCCTCCTTGAGCCACGTTTCCGTTACTAAGGCAATGTCAACGTTTTTAGTATTTAAAAAGTGAATAAACTCTGTGATTTTTGTGCGAATACCTCTCGCATTCCAAGTTACAATATTTATATATCTATCTACCATATTATTTAACATCATGATACAAGAACTTAGTAGCTAAATGTGTGATAACATAAAATTGTTCAGATTTTGTTTTACAAACAGATAACTTCGTAATCATTTCCATTGCTAGCGAGTTTAGCTCATCAGCTGTAAACAGTGTGTTGGTGTTGCTGTTGACAGAAATGTTGCAGGGAATGTTGCCTGGAATATTGCTGGGAATGTTGGGAGATGAATGACTGGAATTGTTGACGGGAGCTACTGGAACTGGAACATTATTATAAACACTGTTGTTGTTGTTGATGGTATTTGATTTTGAACTGAAGGCAAATTCTTCCCACGCACTCGTAGGCTGAGAATTTAAAGAGTGTGTTCTTTGCATTGACTGCGACTGAGAGCTGGGTAAAAGCTGCCGCCGCTGTGGGAGTGACGGGAAGTCTGTCAGAGAGGCAATTGAAACCTGTTTCTGCCCACCAGTGTAAGAAGAAGGAGAGACATATTGTCTGTTGGAAGCTTTTGGCAATACATTTTGTTTTTGCTTTGCGGATTTTACCTTCATTTCCAAATATTTTGATCTACTTATACACGTGGGATCAGTAGATTTGTGAGATCCCTTGCAATTTGCACATTTAGGCAAAGAAACATTTTGACAATCGACAGTCTTATGTTGACCAGCGCAGTTTGCACAATATGTTTTTATGTGGCAATTTTTTTCCCCGTCGCCGAACATCTGACAGTTGTGACATTGGGTTAGCTTACCTTTAAGCTTCCTTTGGTAACTCCAATTTATTTGTGTGTGAAAAATGGAACGATAGTTTTTTTTTAGATCAATAAGTTTGATTGAACCATTTTCTAGCGAAACCAAATAAAAGGTATCGGTGTATCGGTCGTACTTTTTTGTTATTTTTTTTATTGTAATGCACTTAAGTCCAATTCTTACAAGTTCTGTTTTTAATACATTTGCGTCCATTTCGCCCATACCGTATAACACAACTTTGAATGCTTTTTCACTCTTCAGATCGTGAGAAAAGTATTGACAATTTTCACTTTTTAATTTACCGATCACTGTATTGTACGATTCTATTGATTCGCATATGATTTTTATGCCGATAGATATAATTTTTATACAATAGTCCTGTACATTTAATGACTTTATTAAATTATGCACATAATCGCTGGACTTTTGCAAAAGCATTCAATCACTTAATTACAAAATATTTTTTTTTTAATGTATACAGGAAATATCCCTCGAGCTGCAACATTTTTAGTTTCGACACTAAATTTTAGTAGTTCACAGTGGCTATATTTTTCATACAAATTTTGCAATTGTGGGCTTCCGTAAATTTAAAGTCGACACTTTAATTTGTTATTGGTAACGTGCTATGACTTTAATGTTTTTTTTTATACATCTTTGTTTCTTTTACGCATGGAAAGCATACATTTATCGCACGGGATCTACCAAATTTATACAAGGGCAAGACTAGCAAAGATCCCTAAAGAGCTCTACTAAGCTGATTCAACAAAAACCGCAGACGCAAAAAAAAAAGCTCTTCCATCGGCTTATGTATACAGGAACTATCCCTCGAACTGCATAGTTCATTCAAATAGTTCACAGTTTAGGAATTTAAAAAAGTGTCCGAGAATTTAAAAAGGGGCCCAAACAAATATAAAAAATAACAAAGCAAAACAGAGATCATTAATGAAAATAATCAAAGACGAGAGAGAAATGGAGCAACGAGGGAACGGAACACTCCGCATTGGAATGAAATAAAATCGTACTTATGGGCACAGCGAATATTTCCTTAGGCATAAGTTATAGCCATCATTGAAATGCATCATTGGAACAAATCAGTGGAATAATGGTTTACTTTTTTTTGACAAGTCAGTTATAGCAATCATTGAAAAGTTGCTGTCAGTGGAAGGACCTGTCAGTAAAACTAAACAGAGAAAACTCCAAAAATCGGAAAGCAAGTATGAAAATGAAAATGCTCAGTTTAATAAAAAAAAAAGACAAAGTTACAGTACAAAAGAACAACTTGCAATAAACAATTCAAGGTGTCGAGGTTGGAGTTGATCATTGAAATCAAAACTGACAGCTGAGAACAGAAAGAGAATCGAACACATCAGTGAAACGATTGGGTTCCAAACTAGAGAAACGAAAATCAGCTGTTCATTGAAATCAATTTCAAGCAGTGAAATAATAAAAGTGGATTTAAAGAAAAGTTTTAATCAGAATTAAGTTGTTTTTTTTTCGTAAAAAAATGGCACAATTGATTAGCTTTATTTTGGTACCAAGTAAAGCCAATATTGTTTGATTAATCGTCTTAAAATCGTAAATCAAAATTTTCAATGATGCATTTCAATGAAAGCTATAACTGGGGCCTTAAATGTTATGGGCAATGGGAGTTATTTGACAGTTTTGAGTACTTTTTATGGAAATATTTTCAGTTGCAATGCTGTCCTGTACAACGTTTCGCCTTGTTCAACGAATTGATCTGCTCTCAGTGTTGCCAGAATTTCAAAAAAGAAAATGCTAAAATGTATGAAGCCAACACATAAAAATGGTGGACAAAACGAAATGTGTTTTAATCAGCTTTTAAAAAATAAAATAATTTTTTTTTGTCTTTTGTAATGAGTCTGAATGTATTTTTTCGCCTATATATATATATAGGATACCCTGCGTGTGCTACTACGCTAATAAAATGAAATAAGTGTGTTTGCAAAAAAATAATTTTTTTTTATTTATTAACTTCTTTATCTTAATGCTAGCGATTAAACAATATTTTGTGTTTTTTCGGTAGGTGTGTAAACATAAAGATTTCTTGGCGTTCCAACTTTAGAGCAAGCAAGCCATAATTGGCCGTGCGAAAAACAGGAATTTTCTAAGTTCAAACCCGCAACACTTAGCGATTGGCCTTGAGCCTTATTGATGGTTATGGCGAAAGCAAGACGCACTGGAAACTGTAATCGCTTGAAATCGAAGGGTAAATCGGTTGAAATCATTGGAATTCGTGGTATCAGCACTTCTTCTCCTTTAGATTTGCCGCTGATGATTGTGGCTTCGATTAAATTTGGAGATAGTTTTTTAACAGCAAGTCTTGTTCCGTTGCACAATTTCGGTGGATCTAAGTTGCGAATGAGCATCACTGCTGAACCAACTTTTAAAGTTAAGATGTGCGGTGGCATTCCAGAAGGTTCCAGAGAGTAGTTAAGAAACTCTATTGGATAGTTAACAGTTTGTTCCGCATCTATAACTGTGTCAATCGATTTGTACTTCACAACTTCACCCGGTAGCTTCAATTGAATTTGATGGTTTATTTTGTTGACCTCATCATTCTTCGGAGCCAAAATTGCTCGTTCGCAAAGCCAATCATGGTTTTTGAAATTATTTGCAATGTCGGGAAAAACTTTCTGCAACATCTTGAGTTGATGACTGCATTTGGCAAAAGTTTAGCGGAAAAGATATTTCACGTGTAGTCGGTGCATACGGAAGTTTTCCATCGCCCATATCCAAAAGTTTTTTTTTTTTAAAAAAATGCCTGATGCAGCAATAAAATTATTGAAAAATGTTCAATGAATACCTGTGTTATTGAAAACGCGTTTTTCACCCCGCCCAATTTTCCCATGACTATTCATAATATAATCGACGTGCACAAATTTCTAAGACCCTGGCTATTATAGAACTATAGATATATGATATTAAATATTTACTTTGTATGGGAGCTGCCACTCCCACTGGTCCGATCCCGCCCATTTTTTTCCTGATTATTCAAATCAGTAACATATGATATATGATGTTATTCAATTTATGTGGGAGGGACCATGCCCACTTGAAATATATATAGCCGAAAACCTAATTTGGACTATAACCTTTCAAATGAAACCGGTTTGGGCCAAATCGGCTGGATAGTTTTAGAGTCTATAGAGGACAAACATACAAACATTGTATTTTATATATATAGATATAGATAAAATGTAACTCTCTCTTTAGGTAGGAATTTCGACCCTAAAAATATCTCCGAAAATAGTAAAAATCATGTTTTTTTAAATAACGAAATTTATTTTTATTGAACATTAAAGTATCAGTCTTCAGGAAAAAACAAAACAAAAAATTATCAACAGAAACTACAGTGGGTGCATTTTTTGACATTTGACCATAGATAAGACATAAATCCTTCACCACATACGTCTGAAGTAATTAGCCCAAGTATCAAGGGGCATGGTAGCGCCCAGCCAAGGTCCGGCACTACACCCTTTTTACAGAAACAAACTCAGGCGATTTTCGACCCCTCTCTTTCTTCAGTACCAATGAAGTCAAAAACTTCAAATTCGTTATATTTGCTAAGCTGAACAGGCACAAGCGCCTCAGTAAACTTTTACGCACTAGTGGTTCCTGAAATATATGGCTTCTAAAATCGCAAAATACGTAACTGGCTGGCTGACAGATCATCAAAATTATGGAGTAGGCACTCCCCGACATCGTGGAATCTTGTAATTTTGCACGACGGTACTTGTGGTGCAAGAAAAGGAATAAATAAACAAAAATTGAGGTTTCTCTATACGGGGACGTGGTGGATCATTTTCTCAGAATTATTGTCAATTATAAGAAGGACTTCCGATTGCTGTAGAATGATGAAATTTGGTTGAGCGGTAGAGCTCGAAA
Source organism: Cheilosia urbana (assembly GCA_946477585.1). Lineage (NCBI taxonomy): Eukaryota > Metazoa > Arthropoda > Insecta > Diptera > Syrphidae > Cheilosia > Cheilosia urbana. The sequence goes on along the minus strand of OX297854.1, from coordinate 129,024,752 downwards.
ATCTAAGCTTTTTCATTCGACGTGTCTGAATATTGTAATTTTAAAAATATATATGCAATTTAAAAGTTCATGACTTTTCTAAGGATTTAAAAAAAATAAATAGTTGGCACAACAGGTCCGGAGGGACCCTAGGCCTAGCTTCTCACAACCATTTGTTTTGTGTGAGTTTTTCATTTTTGTAACGAATGGAAGGGATCTACAAACGGCTAATTGAGAAGCTCTTTCAAGACAGTTTATACTCTCGGATGTTTGTCAGACGTTCGCGAGAGGTGGCGCAGTGGAAAAAAACCTTAAGATAGAATTTGGGTTTTTGCGGGATTCGAACCTCGACCCCTCGCTTAGTAGTCCAACACACTAACCACTAAGCCGCTGCGCCTACAAGGACGCCTCTAAGGTATTACTACTGAATCAAATTTGGTGGGTTTGCTTGGCAAGTTTTATTTAGCTTTACTGCAAAAAGAAGTTCAATAAAACAGAAATAATGCATGGTATAGCTGCCAAGTGCGATCACCGCTCAATGTCCGCAGCTTGAACATCGACGTATGTATCAACGCATCACTAACTCGTTGCGCAACTGCTGTTGCTCAAGACCACACAACTTGATGAACTACGTGTGCGAGGGGATTCAACAATAAAACGAGTTGTTCGGCAAGGTGTACGAGTATTGGGGCGCGCACATACCCAATTTGTATCCGAACGCATTGCTCAACTCGAGCGATTGAATGAGCTGCGAACGCAGTGCGCGACCGGCACAAGGGGTTGCCCAAAATAGAAATAAATTAAGTAAATGTATGCACGGTATGTAAGTATAAATTATTTTAAGTGTAGGAATATTAAAACACAGCTGGGTAAAAGTGTCTTCATTTGTTAGTGTCACTGCTTCAAATTTACACAAATCTCACCAAAATAATGCACAAAGCTTTCCCCGATACATCGCAGCAGTAAACTGATATCCAGTCTCCCGACAAGCATTAAATTCGTCATAGTCCATCACGAATCCAACTTACTACTAAATGCACACACAGCTTGCGTTTACAAATCATATTTACTCCTTCTCCCCCTTGACATGACTTGGCGATGGCGTTGGCGCGATGGTGTCGCCCTAGCCATATCTGTATTTGTATCTCTTCTCCAATGGCAATATCTTAGAGAGAAATTATTCCCAAAATTTAAAATAATTCTCGTTTACCGTATATACAGAATTTATGTCTCCAAAAATTTGTTAAAAACACACGTGTATGTATATGCTCTTCCCAAATAGTACCCCGAGATTATAATAAGAGATGTCTCCATGTATGTGCTCGAGCGGGTATATAAATCGGGAATCACAATCAATTTATACACGAGGAATGAGAAACAAGAATGTTACTTTTTTTTTTTGGAATATTTATTACCCGGGGAAATATCTCGTACGTCGTATATGTGTCGCTATACTAGATGTGCCATCACTTAGATATGGCTTACAGCATTAGCCGAAGTTCGAGTAATATACCTCCAACATATGCAGGCTAAGACTAACACTGTTCTTGTTGTTGGACGGAGATCTCTTTTCGTTTCTATGGAAAAAAAAAAAAAACGAAATAGTATCGAATGCTGTGTATCTGTACCGTAAATGCGGAATCAAAATCAAAGTTAAATATAGTAGGTAATGGTAATTATTAGATTTCGTGTGTGTGTTTTTTTTTTATAGAACCGGTCACCGATATGTGTGGTGTGGGGCGACGTAGGTAGGAATATATTTGTCCAGTTGTTGAAATTTATTCAATTTGAAATAGGAGATACCTGGTTTTTGTAGTTTTGTGTTTTTTTCATCCATTGGTAATTGTGGGATTCATAAAATTAATCTTTTTCTGTTTATTCTTTTTAATTAGAGGAGGGGAGAGAATTGTGTCATATTCGAATGGACCCGGAAATTTATACAACAACTGGTGGTGACATTTTGGGATCATTTTCGATTGTATGTGGTGGAATTTTTAACAAAGTTTGGAATGGTAGTTTTATAATCAGGAAGGCTTTTATTTAGATTAATTGATCTTTTATTTCGGACAGATTTTTGACATTTCTTGACTTTGCTGAAGATTGTTTAAAAAACGATCACTCAAACATACAAAATTGATGGTGCAATTTAGGCAAGGCGGGAGGTCGATTGAAGATATTTTAATTCACTGATTAATAAGATTTGTATATAGATGAATGTACAGAGCAAGAGAAAAATAAATATATTTTGGGCTAAGCTTTCGTTGGTAGAGTATTCAAAAATGAATGAACTTGTAAAATTGGTAGTCTTGCGATGCAAAAGTTGCAGGTTGGGACTGTGTTTGTGCTGCTATCTACCAAGGAGGGCTCAAGGAAATAACCCCCCAAATGACCAAATGAATAAAATGAATTAAATAACTCCCCAAAATTTGTATGGAGGTGAGGATTTGGGCGCACACGAATTTTTATCATTGTATTATGAAAAATAAATGGGGGGGCATGCTGTCCCCCTGCAACCCCCCTGCTTGGATTTACTGTTGGCTTATGTGCGAGTGCGAGGTTTTTTTTTTTTAAACTTTATTTCATCCTATAGTTAATTCAAACATTTTAAAGAATACGGCCTAAGCTTTAAAGTGAAATAGTTAAGTACATTCCGTTGTCAGATACTGACAAGAGGCGAATGTACGATTCGTATTACACAAATAAATTGAAAATTTATTGATGGGGATGCGATAAAATTAAGAAGTAAATCAATTCAAAGATATCAATTATAAAACACGAGATATAATTTTTGTTTTATTTTTTATATAGAAGGTAAAAATAGATATAAAGTAGCAATCACACTAATGGATTTAGTAGGTCACCAATTACCGCGTAGTTTAATGAAAATAACCAATATTTAACGATTTTAAGAAAAACGGATTCAATTCGCTCACATCTTAAGATTTCAGGCAATTTATTAAACAGACGGGGTGCAGTACCTATATAGAAGCGGGAGAAATGAGATTTTGATTGTGGGTACATGGACGAGATTCCTGGCGTTGACACGTAAATTGGTGCATTCATAAACCCAGGGCCGTCTTAGGGTATGCCGGGGCCCTTGGGCACACAAGAATTTTTAAGGATGTTTAGCGTTGAAATAAAGTTTTCGGGGGGCTTCAGCCGTAAAATAAAGGAAATGTTTGCCTCGGGCGAGATACCTAGCTGTTTTGTTTTTTCTATTTTTAATATAATTCGGATTTTAAATTTTATTTAAAGTAATTTAAAACAACCCATAATTATCTATTAAACTTCATTTTTGGTCTTCAAATACTGGTGCAGGTATATTTAAATTGAAAAGAATAACTTTCTAAAGAAATCAGGGTTCCAATCTTAAATTACTATAGGTACCTAAACATTATTATAAAAAAAAAAATAAAAAAATTATGTGGTGTATGATTTTATTAGATTGAACTTGATCTTGAACTTCACTGATTTTAATTTAAAAATGTTAATGGTAATTCTTAGTACAACCAGCCAACGAAAAAAGTGGCGAACTGCGGAAGTACCTAAAAGTTTCCTACCTGGCAATGACATATTTTCTATTAACCTCAGCATCTTAGGTTATCGCTGTTGTCAAGCATCTAGCAAAAAAAATTATAGTGCCTAAGTGGATATATCGGTCATTCGGGGCCCCGTGAGGATGTGGGCCCTGGGCACGGGCCCCGTGTGCCCTTATGGTAAAGACGGTACTGCATAAACCCTTGAAAAATTATACCCGGAATTTAAAAAAAATATTTGTAACACCTTGTAAAAGTATAAATGCCTTAAAGGAAGAAATCCAAGGCTTTTAAACAACTCAAAGCCGGGAGTTCGACGATTAACCCTACTGATAATACGAACAGCATGTTTTTATTTGGTAAGCAAAGGCTCGTTTTATTAAAATGTGTACCACCCCAACAAGCCTTACCATACTGAAGTTTGGATTTAAGAAGACCGTTTTAGACAAGTTTTAAAACAGGTAAACTGCAGTATTGAATAAGAAGATAAATCTGCCTAACAACACTGTTCAGATATTTCTTTAAAGACATAGTGTGTTCATCCAACTGAGCTTAAGATTTAAGGTAATACCTAAATACTAAAGCTGTCTATACGGTCAAATTCAAAGCAGTCGGGGGTGCAACTTGTGAGTGAATCAAAGGAGGGAAAATTATGATCATGTATACAAGGATTAACTAAACGGAATCTATTGCAATTGGGCGAATGGTATTGAAGTGGCATATTGCCACAGATTCTACCCATTAAATTAAAGATCATAAACTTAGTTTTATTACTAATTACCAATTTATGAAATTTAAACCATCTCCGCAATAAATCAAGATCATAGTTTACATCTATGACAAAGCAGTATCATCGGCAAAAGCTGTGAGTTTTGTTGAGTAAAAAGCGAGTTTACAAAAATTAAAAACAGAATAGGACCTAATATAGAGACCTGTGGAACACCTATGTTTATAATAGTTTCTGCACTCAAACAATTGCGAATCCTAACCTTCTGACACGATTTTGTAAATAAGAAGTAAACCAGTCGTAGATAAAACCTCTAAAGGGTTATTTCGTGGAGCCATCAAGAAGATCTAAAGCTATAAAACAGCTGCAAATCTAAGGACCCACCAATTGAGTATAGACTTACATTTGAGTAGATTATATATTTAACAATGTGGAAAGAACATCTTACGACTATAAAATGCGTGCATATGAAGAGGAGGAACTACAAAGAACATAATGGAACTTTCGGATTCGACGTGAGTTTTCTGAAATACAATTGTTATTCAAATTGTTTATTAAGTTTATTTATTTCTCAGATTTACTAAGTGCTTTCGTTTAAATAAAGCTGATTGATGTGTTGAAATTGCAACATTTTTAGAAAAACACAACGAAACCGCACAACAAACGATAAGATACGCAATGAATTAGCTGCGTATATATGAAATGTCAAAGTTTATATATGGGGAGTTTCAGTTCCATCGTTTTCTACGATCGTGTTGAACGTAATCACTTTACTGACCGGTGAATTTTTCACTTCGAATTTATTCTACGATGCCAGGTATTGAATTTGAGTGAAAGGTTCCTCCGGCGTATTCCACGATAGGGGTGTGACTTTCCATATGCATAGTGCATTCCGCCAATTCCAAAATTGAATGCGGCTTCGCTAAAATTTTGTTTTTTTGTATTCATTGTACCTACCTATATAATTTATATGTTTGGTAGGTAATTGCATTTTTAAACGAAATTCGTTTGGCACAAATTTACAAAACGTACGAAATGCATGCACAAACTAAATTTAGTTTCACTTTTTGGTTTTGCTTACATTTTGACAGACCAAAAAATTATATTTGCTTCAAAAACATATTCACGTAAGGTCTTCGCAGGTTTTAAACGGACATTTTTGCGTTTAAATTATGCAGAGCTAAAGTAAAGTTGCTTAAATTCATAAAATTTGTAGGTATACATCGCTTTTTCCTGCCAAACGACGTTTTAGAGAGTGCGTACAGTTCAACAGGCTCTACGTATGGTCTATAAAGAAGGCTGTTACAGTCCAGTGGGTACACGAACCATGGGTTAGGTGGTTCAAGTTAAAGGTAAGGTAGGACACAATAGACCACAAGATCGCTTGATCGCTCTCTATCATTATTAAAGGTAGCTGAGCTAAGGGGGTGCATCCAGCCATTAAATAGAGAACCTAAATACCCCAAAGACTAGTTACAAGAGTCAACTTTAAGCTTGGAATACAGGAAGATAAGCTTTCTACACTTTTTTAAGCTCAGATATTTGGAAGAGTAGAATTCGCTTTGGGATTTAAAAACGAAACTCAAAAAACGAGGTGTTCACTCCAATTGGGCTTCATTAAGCTCAATCAATGTTTTTTGTTGTGGCTGACGTCTTGCTGTCATTTTTAAGTTCAGACATGTTCATTTATTGAATTCTAGAAATGCAATCAACATCCATTTATCAAACTTCGAAGCTAAGGTTGCAGTAAGAGCGGAGGTACATTGTTTTAAATGACTTTAATGGATGAAGGATGCCACGCCTCATTTTTCAATCCCGCCCACATTTTGCTATTTGATTTGCACAAACAAAATACGCATTAATGTTCAAAAATTTATCAACTTAACCTCATATAGGAGTGCCGAAATTGGGTTTTTGGTGCTTTCGTTTTTTGGCACACCCCCTTGTCTAATTTGCCCACATTTTCCAAAGTGGCTCGCACATACATTGTACATATTTATATAGTTTTTTGAAAATTTTACATCGGTCGCAGGATTGAGGGTTTTAAGTCTTCTTTTTTTCTTGCCCTATTAGGCAAGTTAGCGTCTTACGGATTACCACAACAACTCTGCGGATGGATGCAAAATTTTCTTCTGGGAAGATCGATCCAAGTTGTTGTAGATGGTGTATCATCCAATTCGTTTGCTATAAATACAGGAGTGCCCCAAGGATCTATTCTTTCTCCAACTCTATTTCTTCTCCACATCAACGATTTGCTTGGATCGACAAATAATAATATCTACAGCTTTGCAGATGACAGCACTCTCATATCTTCCATCTCGAACAGTGGGCCTGTGAATACGGCTACATCACACAATCAGAGATGTGAACAAATTAACTCTCTAAATGATGATCTGGACAAAATCTTGAACTGGGGAAAGGACAACTTGGTTGTATTTAATGCAAACAAGACACAGCTCACAACATTTTCCAGAAAAAATGCATCAACAGTTCCTCAGATCCAAATGGATGCCCATCCAATCCATCACAAGGACTCAATGCACCTTCTAAGAGTCACAGTCAATTCAGGAATCACATGGCAGGACCACATATCCTATATCGCAAAATCGGCGTCCGCAAAGTTGAGCTAGCTATTTAGAGCAAAGAGGTACTTTAGCCCTAAGCAACTTCTCCTTTTCTATAAAGCACAGGTTAGACCAGGCTTGGAATATTGTTCCCATATAAGGAGCTCGGCCCCAAAACATTCGCTTAACATGCTTGATAGCATACAGAGACGAGCAGTTCGACTCATTGGAGACCCTACACTCACATCGAATCTACAACCGTTGGTGCACAGAAGACAAGTCGCTGACCTATGCTTGTTCTATAGGTACTTCCATGGTATAAATCCCTCGAAATGCAAGTTTTGGGCGCCCAACAAGACAGGCTGCTAATGCTCATGACCATACAGTACACTTGTAAACCGCGAGTACATCAACTTTCAAAAACTCCTTCTGTTACAGGACAAGCAAACTTTGGCTTCCTGGGGATATATTTCCAGAAGACTACAATTTGCAGCAATTTAAGTGCAGAACAAACATACATCTGCAGGCATCTCGGGGCGCTGTTGAAGCGTTATAGGTTCGCCTTTCCCGGGAGAAGTATATATAAAAAAAAAAAAAAAAAAAAAAAAATAGCGACTCAAGTCATTTTGTTATATGGGACGTGCCACTCTTTCTAGAGTTTTAATACTACTTTCAGGAGACCCACGTATATTCGACGGTCCATGAACATAAAATTGGATAAATATTCTGAAAACGTTATAAGGACAGACGGAATTGTTGCAGTCAGGGCGCAGGGACGTAAGTCCCCGAGACATAAGTCCCGATGTCCTCAAAAACATCGATTTCAGAAACAGACACAAGTTCTGAGAAAAAGCATTAAATCGAGGTTTTTGAGAATTTGATCCAATAAATATAAAAAACAAATGGGGTTGGACATAAGTCCCGAAAAATATCTCGAAGACTTATGTCCCTGCGCCGTCAGTTTTATTTAGAATCGAGGCTCCTCAATTGCTCATTAGTTTCCACAATCGGAATAAGGACAATAAACAGAAAATAAAGTGCACGAGTTATTTCTTTAAATCAAATAAAATCCCCGACCGTCGAATCGCGTCCTCCGTGATCGAGCATTTCGTGACGGAATTTGTTTTAGTTTCACATGTAAAACCAACTTAATTCCGTGAACGGGTAGCTCGTTCACGGAAGTGGCGATTCGAACCCTGGTTCATATCATTTGTGTAGACATTTTTGTAAACTTTTGGGACGAATGGAGAAATTGTGAACCTGTGACTCAAATATGGTCTCACTTTAGTGCTAAGGAAAAAAGAAAGATTTTTCAAAGAAAAAATAAAAGAATTGCAAATTTGCATAAAATCAAAAGTTGAAAGTAATTTGTGACAGACTATAACGTGCGATTTAAAATTTGTTACTCGTATGTAAAGTGTTGAGTTTGTGTATTCCTTCCTTTTATTGTCAATTGTTTTTTCTCTGTTTCAACTAACGAAACATTCTAAATATATGGAAGAATAAAATAAACGCATTTAAAATTATGCGGTACTTTATTATGTTGAAAAGACTTCCGTTAGATTGTACAAAATTAAAATAAACAAAAACAATTACGGTGTGCGTTGAATGTAACGGAGGCCACGAAAATGCTCTTTCATTTGCCAGGCTATGGCATAAGATAATTACCAGTTATCGGCGAATATAGTGGCAACTAATAAAAGTTTGGACTCTTTAAACATATTTAAACATAGACTGGTATTGCGTTAACACAAATATACATTATACGAATGAGTACTAATTTCACAAACCAAGTTGCAACAATTTCAAACCAAGGTGATTACAATGAAACAGTATACATAAATTACCGACGTACACTCCTACAAACGATTAATCATTTTCCTTTCATACTTGCCTATAGCATTTTAGGCGGTTTTGTTATATAAATGCATGAATTAAAATTGTTCACCAGTCGCAATATATGGCAGCTACACTATGAGTCAGAGATGGTGAGTTTTTTTTTTAAATCGGTTCGTCATTCGCAGTCTGATCTCTTTTTTTTTAAATACTCATTTCTATGTATCTAAATTCTACAGTAAATAAATGTAAAAGTTGCAATATTTTTAGCATGAAATAGAAAAAAAAAATATATAACTAACACACATAAACACATATGAATTTAAGAATTTAATTTAGTGATTTATTAAATAAAATAAAATAAATAAAAAAATAAAATTACAAATCTTACTTACTTTCGATGAAATTAGGGTGAGGGTTGGTGAAGATTCCTGAAATGTCAATGAAATGATAAATGTTTTAGTAATTTTGTTTTAATGGAATGATTCTATTGTAATAAATAAAAATAAATCTTTTGCAATGTGTTTATATGTGCTTTTTGCTTAAGTTAACTCTTATTATCATTGTCTGTATTTTTTGAGTGACAATATATGCCTCCCCCTTTATATCCAAGGAAGCTTAGGGTGCGATTAACCTGTTTAAACCTTTTATATAGGGTAAAATTTAACAGATTTGTCATGCTTGAACATTAGACTACGTGAACAATTCCATTGCAATGGTTACTGGACTTGCAAATCACTTAAGGCTTCTTTTTTTTACGAGGTGTGTTTTACTGAATATCAGCAACTATACTCTACTTGACAGTTCCAAGGCGTACACTAAACATACAATTTTAGCAGGTAGATAAAACTTGTGAACACTTTTCTAAGTACTAAAGTTTCACTTCCTTACTGTAGGTACAACGTAGGTAATATCAAAACAACCATTAAAATAAAAGCCTTAACGGAAATTTGTATTGTCTTTACTTCTTGAATTCTTGAATTCTTTACTGTAGGTATCAACGTAGGTACTATAACAATGATTAAAACAAAAACCATGAACTCAATTTCCATATACGACACCTCCACCATACGTCCATCACCACACCACACGTCATCAGCCATCTGCGCATTTCCTCAGAAACACATTGTCGCTTTTTTTTTTATATATGAACGTGCTTGTGCGATGTGCTCCACCAAACCACCCGCAAGCAGAACAACGATCAAGAACCGCGGCTGCTGATAATATTCGATTTGAGAAAATAAATTTATTTTTTTAATGTTAGATTTTAGGTTGTAGCTCAGCTTCTAGAGGACATAGAGAGCTGTTTGATGGCTTGAAATAACTATAAAAGTGTTGGCTCTCCTAAGTATTTTGTTTTGTTTGAATTGATTTAGAATTATTTGAGTAATGGCGAGTTAAGGGCAGTAAAGTCAGAAAAAAAAAAAACACATTTTAGTCAAAAACGCTCCAAAAAAATAGGCATGGCAATGAAAGGGACTAGCCTATGTGTTGCACAAAATCTTAAGGTACATTTAAAAAAAAGTTTCATTGAAATCTGTGCAGTAGTTTTCACGCCATTGGGTAACAGAAAAATTGCCTACAGTTTTATTATAAGTATAGATAAGCCGGTGAACTGTTTTATTGGGTATTTTTCTACTTTAGGTAGGAGGTAGGTACTTAACTTTCCCTAGGTAGGTGTTTCGTAAAATTAGGCCTTCTGTCAAATAGGGATTGCGACAATGCTGGGAAAAAAGCAGAAACGAATAGGGAGCCTACAACTAAACCTACGAACCATACCTTGGCGGGTGTCCTCGCTTAAACTCGTTCATTGATCTTCTCAGCTTGAGTGAGTTATATGGAAACAGCAATCGGATTACTGAAATCATGTACGGGGCCGGGACATTTGAAAGGCACACCAACTTCAAAAGTGTATGTACCTGATCAAGACCCACATAGAACGAATTCAGCCGGAGTCGTTTCTACAAAAATGTCGGGAAGGCTAATTCAGAGCCTCTTCATCTACCCAAATAAGATCGAAATAGTGTATGAGCTTAGGTCTCTGGTTGAATTTTTACCGATCTTAAATTATTTAACATAAATTAAACGGCAACAATTTCAAAGGAAGCATAAACCACTTTTGGCTTATTGAGTGGCCATTGAATACTTGATGTAAAACAACTTTGTACGTAGCAGTGGTCGGGATGCTTTCAAGGCAATATTTATCAGTTTAAGAAACAAACCGCGTTATCAGAGACCAGGTGTTGCGTATCCAGTGTACCTGTAGGCTTTTAGGAATAAACAACACCAGAAGTCAGATTCTGTGAGACGAAAACGTTGACAAATGTTCGTGCGCACGAATGATTTGCTCTAAGTTGCAGAACGTTTCGCCTTACAGAATGTCGATCCAGGCTTAAGGTAATGATACCGTCTAAAACAATTCCATGCTGAAAACATTATACATATAACATATCGCATCTAATGGACTGACCCATGTCCACTATAAAATACGAAATCGACGTTATTATTAATTGAATGACTGACTTTTCATGCCGGGACTGACAAATATTGTCGAACGTATAACAATAAGGGGTAAGCTCATTTCCAGCCTCCATTCTTGAAAAATCCTTCACTTGAATCTGAACCAAATTAAATACATCCCCAGTCAAACTTTTGGAATGATCATAGCATTGGGATTGCGTGTCCTCGGTTTAGGGGACAATAAATTTAAGAGCCTCGAGAGGAGCTCCATTTCTCCGGTGGTAAAATGTGGTACTGCTAAATTAGCAAAACAGCAAAATGACAGATATCAATGAACCAGACAATTTTTCTGATGTGCAATCGGAGGAGCCTACTTTGAATGGCAAGTATTGGAGCCCATAATCGACAATTTGTGCCTCGAATAATACGAAGTCTGAGCAACTTAATTTACCCAAGAGCAATCTAAAATTGTATTACAATTATATATATATAATCTAAAATTTTAACATATTTGACACCCATCTAAAAGGATTGTTAGTTACGTTGACTAACTTAAAAAATCTACCCGAAATTGACTTGAATAAGGAAAAAATTGGCCAGCTAAGAGCTGAGGTCCAGTCAGGTTGTAAAAATTTGACAACCAAATTGTTGAGCGGCATTTTTCCAGAGTCTTCCGAAGCTTCGTCTCTGAACTTGTACAATAACAAAACAACTCTTATAATTAGAATGGTGCTACAAGAAATCTCCCAGCACTACAAGAGTTAGTAGATTGGCTGACAACTAGCTTGTCGATCTGACAGACCGAGGTTTTGAGAAGCTACTAAATAAATTAGATTTATTGAGGTTAATTTCGTCACTTTCAATTGTGTAGTAATCAATGAATCTATCAAAATAAAATTTCTTTTCAATGGATAACGTTAAGCCGCCGGTGAAACTTCAAAACGGCGTGAAATGTTCTGCCCATTGACGTACTATATAATGGACTACTAGTGAATAATTGTCAGTTATAAGCTCTGCCCAAAAAAAGGACACCAGCAAAACTACCGCTCTTGGTTCAATGCGAATAAAAAGTGTAACAAAATGTCAACCAACCATCTTGGATCTTGGATCATCTTGGAAAGCTAAAGACATCTATTGGGTGTGTTAGTAGATTTGCGAAATAAAACGGTTGAAATTAAAATTTTTGCGGAATATTTTGCAATAGATGTCGCATCGAAAATGTGGTAGTTCAAATTTTAATAATAAATAGATGGAACCAAACAAATTTTAATAAAAAATTCTATCTTAATGCATTTATTGCACCATAAGTTGCACAATTCTCGTATACTTATGGCGAATGAAATTTTTCAGTTTTTTCATTATATATATACATGTATTTTTTTTGGAAATATTATGCACTATCTAACCCTTTTGCATAAATATTTCAATCAACAAAGTTTTCTGGACAGTTTTACAAATTTTCAAATGATATTTTGGATAAATTCACAACTCTGGAAGGGGCTCCAAATTGTCTTAACAATGGAAAGCTGCAGGATCGGATGGAATTCCCTATAAGAATTTTAACTTTATAGGACAGGGGAGCTATAACATAAACTTACTTCCTTGTTCAACTTATAAGACGAAGTGTACCCAAGTTTTTTTTGTCTTTTTGTCTTCAATGAAGAACATCAAAGCTACTCTATTTCAGCGTCTTATAATTTGTTTCTATTTTATTTCGCTCTGAAGCAAAAGCGCTGGCGCTAATATTGGAACCAACGCGAAGTTGGATACTAGCAGTTCATATCTAACAAGTCCATGGTTCTGGGTTCTGCCCAGTGGTCCCAGATTGAAAAAAAAACGTCAATTTTGGCCAATTTTTCTCGCTTTCTAAATGAAAAAAGGGGAAAAGAGGCACGAGCTCTAAAAAAAGGGAAAATACCAAAATCTCTGTGATACGTAAAGTGCTTGAAAATAAAACTAAAACGAAAAAATTTCAAAGAATAAATTGTTCATATAAAACATGAAAGATAACAGCCCATCGAACGTCTACGTAAGAATTTTTCGTGCATCTGAATGCATTCACTTGTTTTAATTCCAGTTTTTAAGTTTTTCGTATGAGTGCAAATTTTACTTAGGAGAAAAGAAGGGGATTTTTTTTTTTGTTTTTTTATTAAAAAAAAAGGAGAAAACAGTCTTCAAAGTATGGGAGCACTGGCTTCTGCCATTGATTTTTTTTAACCCCTCTGCATTCTTATTTGAAACGTTCAAAACTCTAGTTTCGTTAGTCTGACAGCTGACTGACTTTATGCGTTTCAGTTTTTATTTACCTCTTGGTCACGTAATCTGTTTTTTTAGTTGAAGTTTATGGAGATGTAGCCAACAAATCTTGTTCTTGTTAGAGTAAGTACTAAGTTGTCACTTTGTATACATATATGGCGGACGGAGGAAAACTGACGTTGTCGATGAATGTACGTTTTACGTTCAGGATGTCAATTCTGGTTCCGTGAAAGAGTTAATCGAATGGATCATTTTCACATTCCCTTTCTCACATTGCTTTCATTTGGTCGATTCACTCGGTACTTAAAAGCTGTTCTCGCTCAATCGTGGTGAATTCAATATCGCCCACTGTGTTGTACGATATTAGGTTCTCAATTTTGAAAACTTTTCCTAAAAATATTCACTTGCAAATGAGAACGTCAAAATAAATTATTCATATGGAAATTTTTGAAGTTTGGTTTCACATTTTCGTTTCATTTTTACCGACCGAAGATAGGTCGACTATAGACAACTATAGATTTTTGAACGCGCCCTTTTCTTTTCATCGAACAAATAGCTTTTCGGAAATATTTAGTTCATCTGTTTCGTTTACCAGTGAACTTGTCACCTTTGGCGTGTATTTTCTGGTATCAGTGGAGTTTGTAGAAATTACCGATAGATAGGAGAATTGATTATACTCGCTACTCGTTACTATTCCACGATCTAGATATGATTTGCGAATAGTTTTTGAATTTAATGAATTGCGGATGTATTCCCCTTTAACCACTAAGACCTTAGACAATTTAGGTTTTCTTTTCTATCTGGTTGCATTTTTGTATACTTTTTAACATGCGTTATGAGTTTGGGCAGTTGAGTTTCGTTCGTTAGTTTCTTCTCTCTCTCTCTTTATAAAATAAAATTCCCAGTCTGTATGTAGGTCGATTTAAATTCGTTACTGCATCACGCCACAAATACTATTTCTATACGTATGAGTTTTCCGGACATAACCAAGGGGCTCAATGGAGCAAGATTTACTTTCTATTTCATCGCAATCGCGCAACTACTTCAGGGTACTCATATTCCATAACTTTTCAGACGATTTATCGTCGAAACGACAGAGCTCCAAAACTATCAACTGAGTGCAACAATTACAAGTTCGATAGCTTACGCTTAAGCTGACGATAGTAAAAAAAATCGGCCAGAAGATATTCACAGTTGTAGTAGATTATTACTCTGCAAAAGGACCGACCCTTAGTCTCCGACAAAAAGAAAATGCCTTGAGTTTGTCTTCCCAATGCCTCTTTGTGCACAAACAATAAGAAATGAGCTTTTGTGCTCGGGCTCAGTTTCTAAATTCCAATTTAAAGCCAAACTCAGTTGCGGTACCGAAATTATACACGATCCCCAACAATCAAATTGACTCTCCGCTAATAATCGGTTCTTGACCCGCGTCGAGCATGAAATCAAATATAAACTGAATCGAATTAGGTACGTATTCGTAATTCCTACAAGGAATACTTAAGTATAAAATAAAATTATAATTATAAACCGATATCTCCTAATGAACACAAATCGATAGTTTCTATCGAGAAATAATAATTTTCATTATTAATTAAAAATGTGTTCTCCCCGCATCTGGCATCTCTTAAAAAGAAACAACAAAAAATCATTAAACCTGAGCCGACCTACAAGCTACAACACCGATTAGAGGCTCAGTTGCTTCGTCTTAATGTTTTTGCATAATTTTTGGATTTTGTTTTTCTCTTACGGCTACTATTTCTAGTATTTTATGGTAGCTTCGGTATGGAGGGCGACAGGGTATAGGAAAAAACTAAATCTACATAAATACAACTAAACAAATTAGTAATGATGGATGGATTTGTTTAGCAGCAACAAATAGGAGCGTTATACACAGTAAAAGTTCATTGGACTGCATAAATACTATTGGGAGAGATTGTGAACTTTACTAGCTGGCAAAAGCCAACACAATGGTACCTGAACCTGATATTGATTAATAACTTTATGCTCTTAGCCAAACGAACGAGAGAACATTTGCGTATAAATTATTTTAACACCTATGGCTGTGGAAAGATGGTGTGTGTATGTGATTTTAGAACAGCTTTGCGGTGCCGTCTATGGGATTAACTTCGATACTGCTCAGAGTGTAGTGTAGATATGACACCTGAGAGGTTATTCGACTTTTGCCCAAGGCATCTGGTTAAAGTTCAGTTTGGTGTACGAGGTATGATTCAACGTGTTAGTCGAGAGTTGAGTTGGATTAGTTGGAACACTTTCCAAGCCGCTCAACCCGGCTATGAGATTCAATCAAAAGTACTATACACCTTTCAAGCATGAAACTCGATCCCCCAAATGCCAGTGAACCCTTTCCAGCATCGAATTCTTTTTTGCGCACATAAATCCTTCACATGTCTAACATAAAATCGGATTATCCAACATTTTCTCCCATATCAACGCAAAACCATCTCTTACGTGCTCCACACAATGACACACAACTGATTGCAGTCCACATTTCATTGCAGTCTTACTTGCACTTCCAATTGCGAATGGGACTCCCATTTAATGCATTTCCAAGTTCGGAGAAAATCCCTAGAAAAAAATGCAGTTCACTCAAAATGCGGTGCATGAAGATGTTATCTCCGGTCTAATATCACGTACGTGAAGTACAATGCCGCCGCCTTGCGAAGGTGTTCTAGATGAACACAAAAAAAAAAAAAAAACTATGTATCTCAAAAAGAAAGGAAAAAAAAGGACGAATCCAATCTGATGAATGTGATAACAATCCGATGCATTGTCATTGCTGTGCGGTCTGCGTGTCATTTTGAAACGAATATCGAGCGTAGGACTTTGACACGTTTCGACATCTGAACAGTTTGTCTGACAACTACAAAAAAAACGAGGCCATTGCTGGACATTGTTTGAGTTTTTTTTCCGTATTTTTATCTCCTAAATTAAATCGTTGCACGCGTGCATCTTTTCAGCTTATAATTATGGCAAAGTGTAGATAAAAGGATTTTTTTTCGGGTCTGCAATTATTATTTAATCTGGTTATCTCTTCGAAGAGATTGCAGTTAGGTGGACTATTTTGTAGTTGCCGAGAATGAAATGCGAAGGGATTTGACGATTAAGTCGTCGAAAGGCGTTATAAATGACAGCAGGTTTGTGAATTCTTAGTTTTTAGACATAGGTACTTCGGGTTATAAGGAGAACAAAATGTTTGCCGATAAAAAAAGTTAAAGTGCACGACTGGGTCGAACCAAACTTTCTCGTTGATCAAAAGTGATTAGTTGTTTTATTATTTTATTAGGTACCTAAGTTAAGTAGGTCAAAATCTGACAAGCAATGCTAGGAACAGTGTTAAATAAAATCCGTTTTTGAGTTATTCATCTGATATGGCAATATGTATCAAATAATGATGTGAGTTTTTATGAGTTGAAGCTCTAGTAACAGGCAATTGCCGCAACTTCTGATTAGAGAGTTTCAAGCGCCTACTGTAAGAGCTATTTTGTTTAACTTTTTATACTTTACAAGATTTTTGGGTTAAGGGATATAGGCGAATACCTACTAGAAGTTTCTGTTTCCTGATCTGTTAGGAAAGTTAGGATATGTGTTTATTTTTGACAGGAATAGATTAGTGACGCTGGTTTAAAGTGTCAATGATTATTATTAATTAAAAAAAATTATCTAAGAATTCAGAGATTTGAATTTGCATGAGCAGTTATAAGCTGAATGTCCATCGGGACGTGTGTGTGGGGGTGCAAATGAATTTGGATTCTCTGATTGTGTAAACTCCAAGTGGTTGGAATTATTTTAAGGTTTATATTCACTTCAATAAAATCGAATGCAATTGGTGAGAACGGTGTGCCACTACGTATTTTGCGTCTGATTCTACCGGCTATTATAGGTCTTCTGACACATGCAATCAATTTTTGCAACCTCAACTTTTCCTCAGGCATGGAAATTCGCAAGAGTGATCCCTATTGCCAAAAAAGCATTGGTCAATATGCCTGATGATATTCGGATGGACTTTGATAAGGGACTTGTGACCTTGTTTTGCCTGCTCGACTTCTCAAAGGTTAGAGAAAAGGACACGGTTAATCATGATATCCTCTGCTGGAAACTAAAAAATTATTTCTGGTTTAGTGATACGGCTGTTAAGTTACGGCATGATTTCCTTTCTAATAGATTTCAAAGAGCTATTATTGGAGTACCTCAGGGATCAATCTTGGGACCTATTTTGTTCAGCATTTTTATAAATGATTAACCCTCTGTTTGCAAAGACGGTTTCATTTATTTCTACGCTGATGATGCTCAGATCCGCCTTTCCCTACCTTTTAAACAAATTACCGTCTTGTGATGTAACTTAATGAGGATTTATCTGCAATTAATGATTGGATAGTAAGTAATGGACTTTCTCTCAACCCAAACAAATGTTTGACTGTAGCGATTGCAAACAAATTTTTTGATCTCGATGTTCTTCCCAACATTTGGCTGTCAAATAGGAAACTAAAATTAGTTGAATCTGCTCCTTGTATCGCTTTCGTTATTAATCGTAATCTCTCGTATTATAACCACAATCACGCAATTGGTCGCATCTACGGATGCCTTCGTAAGCTCTGACTAACTGCAAATTTCACTCCGCCTGAAACTAAGCAAAAACTTGTTCGCACCCTCATACTACCTTTGATAACGTACTCTGAAGTTGTTTACCCCAATCCTGATTCGCTATCAATGCATAAACTCCAAGTAGCTTTTAATTACGCCATCCGCTACATTCATGGTCTTAGTAGGTGGGATAGAATCTCTGCTTTCTTGGATGTTCTCTTACATAAATGCTCGGAATTGCATATTTTTGCATAGGGTCATTACAATCAAGTCCCCTCCGTACCTTTATCAAAAATTAGAATTCTCTCGATCTTATAGAGCCATGAACATTACGATTCCGTCCTACAAATATCTCAACTCTTCCAGACTCTTTTACATTCACGCAATCAGGCTATGGAATTCTTTGCCTTTGCATATCAAAGGTATTAATTGTAATAATAACGTTAAATCCCAGATTCTAAGTTTTTTCTTTCTCGGCACAGCATTAACGTCTTATTTTTAATTTTAATTTTTTTCCTATTTCTTCCCATTTGCTTTTCTCTTTCTCTCTATTTCATTTTTTTTTTCCTTTCGAATCTTCCTCTTTTTGTCTAAAAATTTATTATAAAACTATTCTTAGTCTTAATTTTAATTTTAAGAACTTTGTTACCCCATTTAAGCTCGATTTGTACCATAAAAGACCAAGTCTTATTGTACTTTTTTCAGATTATTTAATAAATTGAATTGAATTGAATATATTGAATATTGTTGAAAAAAAAGAAAGAAGTGGGTTACTAAATATAAGTTCTGCGTTGCTGTTATTGGATTATAGCGGTTGCAATTTTAAATTTAAAGTGCGGTATTGAGTCTTAAAAATATATGTGCACACAGCTTTTGGGTAATAATTTAAAAAAAAAAAAACTGATTTATTCGAATTTTTTGCGAAAAAATGAATATGGCATCTTGTTTAGAACTGTAATTATCTTTATTATGTATTTTTATCAAAATCGTTAGAGCGGTTTTTGTAAAATTATCTCGACAAACCAATAACAATTTTTTTTTTTAAATTAACTTCCCAGTCAATTCCACAAAAAAAATAAAAAAAAAAAAGGCACTCCGGGAGTGCCGACAGAAGTGATAACTTGAACAATTACGTGTGTATTTTTCGAATCGTCAGAAAATATATTATTGTGTAGGAAGTACTTTTAAATAAAGTGTTTTTTTATTCATTATTATAAACTACTACTACTACAAAAATTATGTTACATTTTTCATTTTCATTTAATGCGGTATTTTACATCAAAAATAATACATATTATTTTACATACAAAATTGCAATCTATTGCTTAAAATGTATAAATTTACAGATACATGAAATATTAAATTTAAAAATTAATGGGTATTCTTTGAAATGAATACCAATGACACTTATGAAATTTCATCAACAACTTCAAACTCTTCCATCATCATCATCATTATTATCATTATATTTGAAAACGGATACTATAGGTTTATGGTAGGTAACTAAAATAGGAAACAAACAATTTTGATTCGAATCTATTTAAATATCTTGTAAAGATGGCATCAATTGTAGTTTTATATCTAGTCGTGCTAATATTGCGATCATTGCTCATCGTTAAATCAAATTTGTTATTTAAATATTCAATTAATGGTAGTTTTTATCATCTGCAAAGTTGATGTTGAAATCCCCACTCAAAATGATTGGAATATCATCAAATCTCTTCCCAACTTTATCTTGAAGTAATGCAGAATTATCTTTAGCATATATAAGTAATTTTCATCGATGCTGTCTTCCAGCGTAATCTAGATAGATTACAGTCTCGAATGTACATATCTTACTTCAGCTACCACAATCCGATTGTATCTACTTGTATTCTACCGAAACTAGCACAGAACGAATAAATTAATAATAATTATACTGAAGCTTAATTGAATATGAATTTTTTTCCAAAAAATACAAATTTTACTTTTAAAAGAAAAAGAACGAGAAAAGACAACAATATTTTTCTGTCTTGCCGCATCGCCATTGATAATGCTCTAGATCTCGTGGTACGGCATCAATTGTAGTTTTATATTCATTATTTTACACAAAAATTACTAATCATATTTTACAGTATACACTAAGGCGACATGAATATTACAATTATTTATATAGTATACCTACTCTTAGGGTGGCAAGTTTACCACAGTTTTCTATTTCTTGTTTCGGTAATTATAACACAAGCTACTGTGCCGTAAATGTGCACAAACCCAAAATCGTGGATATGTCGGAATTAAGCCTGGTAAAATTAAGTTATGAATTCCCCATACAAAACAGGTAATTGAAATAATTTTGGTGACAATCAATTTGTCGCTACCATAAATTACCATAGTAACGTATTCAAATAAAAATCATCGTAGATTAAGCTATAAATTACCTACCCCTAAAAGTAAGCAATAGCACAAAAGTTTACAACTAAAAGTATGCAATCGGTGTCGGTGTCGGTGTCGGTGTCGGTGTCGGTGTCGGTCAATTTTGTGTCGGTGTCGGTGTCGGTGTCGGTGTCGGTGTCGGTGTCGGAGTCGGAGTCGGTGTCGGTGTCGGAGTCGGTGTCGGTGTCGGTGTCGGTGTCGGTGTCGGTGTCGGAGTCGGAGTCGGTGTCGGTGTCGGTGTCGGTGTCGGTGTCGGAGTCGGTGTCGGTGTCGGTGTCGGTGTCGGTGTCGGTGTCGGTGTCGGTGTCGGTGTCGGTGTCGGTGTCGGTGTCGGTGTCGGTGTCGGTGTCGGAGTCGGTGTCGGTGTCGGTGTCGGAGTCGGTGTCGGTGTCGGTGTCGGTGTCGGTGTCGGAGTCGGTGTCGGTGTCGGTGTCGGTGTCGGTGTCGGTGTCGGTGTCGGTGTCGGTGTCGGTGTCGGTGTCGGAGTCGGTGTCGGTGTCGGTGTCGGTGTCGGTGTCGGAGTCGGTGTCGGTGTCGGTGTCGGTGTCGGTGTCGGTGTCGGTGTCGGTGTCGGAGTCGGTGTCGGTGTCGGTGTCGGTGTCGGTGTCGGTGTCGGTGTCGGTGTCGGTGTCGGTGTCGGTGTCGGTGTCGGAGTCGGTGTCGGTGTCGGTGTCGGTGTCGGTGTCGGTGTCGGTGTCGGTGTCGGTGTCGGTGTCGGTGTCGGTGTCGGAGTCGGTGTCGGTGTCGGTGTCGGTGTCGGAGTCGGTGTCGGTGTCGGTGTCGGTGTCGGTGTCGGTGTCGGTGTCGGTGTTGGTGTCGGTGTCGGTGTCGGTGTCGGTGTCGCGAGTTTGCTAGTTTTTGCCCATCCAAATAGTGCCCAACGCGCCTAAAGAAGTTATCACTTCAAAAATCCAAATCATTCCACTGAAATACTTCATTTCTTGACTGTTCCATCTGTCAGGATGTTTTTATTTTTTTCTGATGTATGTATATCAATCAGTGATGGTTGGTTTATCATAATTGTTTTCGTAGGGAAACATTTTCTGACACAAGATTTGCTATGACCGCCTAAACGTAAGATACACTGTTCAAACTTTTTCAATTACATTTTACGTATGGCTATAAATGTGTTCACTTCGTATGGGCATTGGGTGTTATTTGACAGTTTTGAGTACATTTTATAGAAATAGCCAGTGTCAATATTGCAAAAAGTGACGAGAACGGAGAATTTTTGAAACGCCGTCGCCGGGGGTCCTGGAATGAAAAAAGTGTACAAATGGCAACTTAAGTCGCTCATCGGTAAAGGTACGACTGCATAGCCATTTTCCATCGACATTAAAATGACGACTTTGTGACGCGATTTTGACGTCAAAGCGCCATTTAAATGACGCAAAAAAATGGCCGCGTAATCGTACCTTAACGCTGCTTCCCGCACAATCGAAACATTCTTGATTGCAGCTGAGGGTCTTCAAATTTGTAGTATTAGAAGTGAGTATTTGTGCCTCCAGCTTTTAACATTTCTTTTCGGTTGCTGCCTACCTTCTCTGTATACCCAACACCTATTGTCCTACTCCTACCGCAAGATCTTCTTCTCAGCTGGATAGACTAACAAGCGACCATAAAACCACGTGCTATCTGATCCTGAATTGTTAGCTCTCAGTCTACCGGAAGAAAGTGTGAATTAATTACTTAAGAGCAACAACAATAAGAAAGGTAATCCATAAAACTGTGAATGCAAAACGATGCAACAATAGATAGGACTATCCACCAAATTTGCTTGTACAATTGTTAGGGTAATTAAACGGCCAGCAGGGAAAGGTCGTTAAGAACCAAATAAACGCAGACACATTTTTACGATCGTCCCAAGCTCACGTTCGCACTTAGAGGGTACTTGGATGTTGGATGTTGGATGCTTATCGAGGGTCTTGAATAAACAAACGAAACTCACACGTTCTCGTTCATTTCTGAATCTTACAAATATTTTATAGTTCGGACCATGCGAATAGTTATAAGCTGGGTATAAGAACTTTGAATGCCAATAAACAATAGTAAATCATTGAACTCAGTTGTATGTGTATGGAAATCCAACTCATTCAATAAATAACGCAACAAAAATATAATAAATATGACCAAGGGGCTATAAATCTCCCCGTTCCCAAATAAAATCCATGTGTAGATGCGCATTCTAAAAGAGGAACCACCAAACGATACTCCCGAAGAATAGATATAGGAATAGGAATAGGAAGAGAAAAATTAATCAGTCGGCATTAGACTCCACAGAAGATTCACCTATGAGATAAAACATCCCAAAGCGACACTGGCCCCCGAGAATAGATACTCGTAGTTGTGTATGCGCGTAGATACATTTTTATTTAGGTACTTATTTGTTAATATTTCTCCATGCCACACTAACATTGTCGTCGCCCGCAAAGATTCTACTGCATTAGCGTCTATGGCTTCGCAGCAATGACAGCCAGCGAGGTGAGGTATATATCGAAATCGAATATGCTGGCGGCGGCCGGCGTTGCTGCAGCTTTCTTGTCTCCTGTAAGTCGTAACGAATAAAATGTCTCGCACCGATCGAGGGAAATTATGTTAATTTTCGTTTTCGATCTTTTTATTTTTATGACGAGGGGGGAAACGGGGGGCGACAGAATTTTCCTCTAAGTAAGTCAGATTAAAATATTTCTGTTAATGCAAGAGAGCATTTTTATTGCCTTTCTTTACCCGTGTGTATCTATTTCGTGTATTTCTTGGAGATTCGTTGCAGCGACTGACCTCCCTATAGATACAATGTAATGTTGTTCTTTTGTAGTCACAGGTAGACAGTTTTTTTTTTTTTTTTAGTTTTTAAGGTATTAGATTCAGATATAGGTGCCGTGTGTCTCTAAATATCTATAATGAAGTTCAATAATTGCTCATAAATTAGATTCGTCGCAGACAGATCTATAGATGTGCGTGGATGTGGGGATAGATCTGGGAAAGAGAAAGAAATGGATTTTCTTTTCTTTTGATTGGTTTTTATTTAATTTTTGGTGTTTTTAATTCAAATGCACGCGTAGGTATTGGTACTGGAGGTGCGCATGGGAACGAGATCACGCACAATCGATTAAATGACCCTTGTGAAATGAAACCAAGTTGCAGCAGATATATGGGTAAAGATGTGATAGAATCGTGAATGGCCGCAGGGCTAGATGATCCATCAGCTGAGGTCGGACGTGGATTTGGTACACCTGTCAAATATGGTCCCACAGAAGCTTGTTCCCGTTGTTTAAAGCTGTATGTAAGAGAGACCGTTGACCTCAGCTCGATTTGCAGATGATTAGATCTCCCGAACACTATGCTGCGCTTTGAGAAGACCCAAGAAACTCACATTCCTACAAAACGCATTCGTTTATGAAGGACGAAGTTTGGAAAAAATGAAGGGAGTACCACAAGACGTTTCAGACCAAAACTGGGGTTGAATTACGACATCCATGATCGAGTAATACTCGACTGAATTTGTTATTGTTTTCCTTGTAAAATCCGCAAAATTCAGTGGCGTATGTGGTTATTCGGCCACTGACTTTTTTCAAGCCTCCCAATGGAGGAAAAAAATTCCCAGGTCCATACATAAAAAAATAAATAAACACTAAACAGTTGGAGGCGCAATAGGCTTGCGCACTCTAGGCCTAGCTTCTTTTCGCAACCATTTGTGTGAGTTTTTATTTTTGTGACAAATGGAAGGGTCCTACAATTTAATGGCGTGTTCAGTGACAGTAACACTCTTGGATGTTTGTCAGACGTGCAAGAGAGGTGGTGCAGTGGAAAAAACCTTAAGATGTAATTTTTGCTTTTCTGGGGATCCAACTTGAGTACACTCGCAAGATAGTCCAGCACACTAACCACTGAGCCACTGTTTCCACAGGTCGATATATCGGGGACTACTTTTTATAAAGGAGGTGTTATTTTGGTATTCAAAATAATGAGATAAATGATCAGATGTTTATTTCATAATAAAGAAGAACGTATGCCGTTAATAATGAAAAACAACATCAGCCAAATGGCCACCACGAGCACGTATAGAGGTCAGAGGACCATATCCTTTCACAATAACACCTCTTATTGAATAACCCTTTATTACTTATTTTGACATCATCGGCAGAAGAGAAGAAATGAGATGAAATGCTCTCTGCGAACACTGACAGCGACAGATCTCACGCAGAACGTGACACGTTGACAATTGACTACATAACTTTGACAAAGTAAAGGGATTCGTCTGCCAGGTAGATTATAGCACTCGCCAATCGCTGTTACTATCGCCCTAAAAAGCTATTATAAAATCCCTGAGAAGATCCATCAATGAGATGGTAAGCAAGACTCTCATCACCGTCTTTCTATAAATAAAAAATTAAATAGTTGGCGCAATAGGTCCGGAGGGACCCTAGGCCTAGCTTCTCACAACCATTCGTTTTGTGTGAGTTTTTCATTTTTGTGAATGAATGGAAGGGATCTACAGTTTTATGCCGACTCCAAACGGCTAATTGAGAAGCTCTTTCAAGACAGTTATACTCTCGGGTGTTTGTCAGACGTTCGCGAGTGGTGGCGCAGTGG
The DNA here is from genome assembly GCA_946477585.1 of Cheilosia urbana. NCBI lineage: Eukaryota > Metazoa > Arthropoda > Insecta > Diptera > Syrphidae > Cheilosia > Cheilosia urbana. Next base: position 128,999,787 of record OX297854.1, on the reverse strand, counting down.
AAAAAACCCTAAGTTGGAATTTGGTTTTTTTGCGGGATTCGAACCTCGACCCCTCGCTTAGTAGTCCAACATACTAACCACTAAGCCACCGCGCCATCACCGTCTTTCTGTGAGGTGAAAAAGCGTGCGGTCTTTGAATGAAAGCTCACTTTGAATCTGCGCTTTGGTGTCGCATTTGCATTGATGGTGCATGGAGGAGAAGATTGGGTTATGTTAGGTAAGGTGGATATCTAGAAAGTCACACTTAGATCAAATTCGTTTAGGTCCTTTATGATACCACATGAGTTAAGACTTTGTGCTTATGACAATTTGTCCTTGTTTGCAATCCTCCTACGTTTCGTAGAGAAAATCGGGGCAGTTTATCATCGGATAGGGGAAGATTGACCGAAACAGTCTTCCCCTCGCCTTTAATCCTCAGACAACTCATTTAAGAGAGGAGACTGGGGATAACTGATGAGAAGCTTAAGGCACCATACAGAGACGAGACACCGATTTAAAGGATGAACTCCGTCTAAATGCATGTTGGACAGACTTTCGATAGACCGAAGTATATTTTCTAAGCTGTCTGTTATAGCTTTGAGCTACATGTTCCTTTAGTAGAAGGTAGGCTTTAGGTATATATGGTAGGTTTGTGGTTGAAAAAAAGTTCCTTCTAATACTAAACGCGCGCCGTCAAATAATGCTGGAGTCGTGCCTCGTTGAATCTATTAGCAGGATACGCTCCAAAGACTCATAAATCTTGGACCCTTGGATGTTATAAACTATGCATAGATTCGAACAGTGTTGTCGACAATTGATACCAACATCGATTACACCACAACAGTATTCGTAACTCCATCTAGCTTAAAGCAAAACCGGGTCATAGTATTCTACCTTCGTTAATGAAGGGTTGTGACAGAGATATGACTTTTATCGATGCGTGGTCTACGTAAAGCTGGTACCTTCGTCAATGCGTGGACCACCTCCATCTAAAAGCCCTTTGTCTGTAAATCTTTCGCGCGGAGCTTAAACCTTGGCGATGGGGGGTACTTTCGGAACTTGTAGCTACTCCGATTCATGCTCCAAGCTATTTTTGACCTCCTTCTATCCACCATTTTCGCTTACAATTGTTAGAAAATAAAACCGCATATCTAAAATTCGAGTACTCAAAAGGAATTAAAAGGTACATAGCAGCCTTGTCACTTTAATAATATTTGTTCATAGTAGATTCTCTAAAACCAAGCAGTACATTCAATTTTTTTTGCAGTAGATTTAAATTTCGAAAAAATTAAGTAGATCTACTACTAATTGCAGCAAAGTGGCAATACTGGTACAGTACAGCTTAAGCCTGATATGCAATTTTAAATTCTCCGACATAGAAGTTTTTAGGGTGAAACCGGTGCGTAAAACGTCTGGGACTTATATTTCTGTTATCAGGATAAATTTTCCAATTTTTTGGTACTTTCTGCTACATTTGCTTTTATTAAACTTTTCGTATATACAATTTCACTTTAGGCTAGGTAACAAATGGTGGTGAATAGTTAATATTTCAACAACAGGGGCCCAACGGTATACAATGTTTGTTTAAATTTATTTTACATAATTATATTGTGGTTGTCTTCTCGGATTCATATTCGTAGTATGCATTGTTTTCAGGCTTGACCTCAGTTATGTGGTTATACCAAGTACATATTTCAAAATCGGAATTCTCGCATACTATTAGAACGTCTGGTAGGGTGAAAGCGGCGCTTAAAACGTCTGGGACCTATATTTTTGTAAACAGGGTTAATTTTTCAAAAAATCATACCAGACCTGAATTTTGGACTTTGTCTAATGCAGTGCTTCAAATTCATATATAGCAATATTTTGGTTATATCTTCGCCCCAAAATTCGCTTTGGGCTCTTAGACTAAGATGAACATATTTTATTTTTTATTGGCCCAGAGTGGTCAAGTGAATAGTTTTTTCAGTTGACGTTTATGGTGGGGAAGGCGGTAGGTTAAAAAAATCCTGCCTGCATACTCAGTTAACATTTCAAAGAGTCAAATTTAAAATAAACAGAGTGACCGCTTCCGAAACATCCTAACAAGGGCCGGTGAGAGAAAAAGGTGTCATTTCTGAAGCTTCTCTGCAAATTTAAAACTTTCTCGCGGCATTTAACAACCATGAGTTCGCATAACACTAAAATAGTATTGTGATGGGTTATATTTTAAACGTACTTATTTGGAAGTAACAATTTTTGAAATTTTTGCGAAGGACCTTTTCCAAATACGAAAAAAGCTAAAATTTGACATTTGCACTGCAGTGTTGCCAGCTTTTATAAGAGGTATAGAGCTAAATTGAAAAATTTTGGAGGCAAAAATAGACAAAAACTCATACGAAGATTAAGAAATCGCATTTTTTTTGTAGTTTCTTAAGCACACTCATTCTGATTAAAATGTTTTTAAAAGCGACAATATTTAAAAAACAAAAAAAAAACAAAACACAACACAAACTTGTAGAGGACTATTCACATGGGAGCGAATTGCGAACTGCGAATACGCGAATATTCTTAGTTTCTGACACTTCATTCACATGAACCCGCGTATCAGTTTCATTTTTAAAGGTTAAGTTCGAACGAATTTCTCATTCATGGGTTTGTGGATCGCGACTGTTTTGTGTGGATTGTGAATAAAATGTGACAATTGGCGGCAAAATTTTTCAATTCATGCTTAAATCAATTAAGATTCATGTTTTTTTTTAGATAAGATGTTAAAATAATTAAATATAATGAATTTGTGACAGAAAAAATATCAATTTTCAATTCATAAATACACTTAAATTGATTTGTTCGCAATTCGCCTATTCGAAATTCGCTCTCATGTGAATAGACCTAAATAGAGAGACTTTTCAAATTTATGTTTTCCGATTTAAGAAAAAAAAAAAAGAAACATGTTTTTGGAAGGAGGGTTGATTGCCTGCATACTTGCATATCTTGTGAAATGATTTTACTGCTGGAATGTCTTAGAGTCTGTTCAAAAACTGAGTTGGCTCAAGGCAAAACAATTTTAGTTCTAAGAAAAGATTAAAGTATTTTTTTTTTTTTTTTTTTTTTGTGTTGGGAATTCGCTGGAAGTAATAAATCATCGAAAGACATTGCAGAGCTAGTACGCGAGCAATGCTTCTGCAATGGTAATGGGCTTAAACTCATCTAAAGATTTAAGTATGCATTTTTTCATAAATTTCTTAGGAGCATACAAATCGCAAAACTTTCAAGTCATTGACTTTTTATATATGGACTGCCAACTTCCCGCATGTTCTAAAAATACTGACGCTCTACTGTTTTACCAGCGGAAAAAAACAGCGCCTGTGCTGTTTTGGAACATATTTTCTCGCATAAGTATATGAAAAGGACATTTCACTAGCAGTCCATATTTATTATGTCTATGGATAAATGGATAAATCCCAAATGACAATTTTAAGGAGCCAGTGAGAAGTTCGAGAAAAATAGCCATTGCTGGTCACACTGCTACTTGTGTAGTTGATGAAAATCTCCGGCTATTATTTTCCGCTGCCTTTTAGCCGACGCGACGTTCCGCTGTCCATTTGGAGCCCACTGTAAAATTTCATTTCAAAACAGCTCCGTACTAGGCTTTTGTTGCACTAATTGCAGCTTTATGAAGCCTGCCCTCTTGCAGAAAACTTTAAATTAGTACATTTCCCGAATCAGTTCGCCGATTGCGATAAAATAAAACCAAAAGCCGCTCCTTCAAGCCTTGTGTTGTGTCTCAGAAACACATGCGGTTTATGTGATTGGTTTTCACGTGATGCGGTAACAAATCCACATGCAGATGAACACTTTTATTGTAGGTATGTAGGAGTTCACTTGATTCAGCCACTACGTTGACTTGGATTTTTAGGCCCTATTCATTTTTAAAAGGACTCAGCGCATACCTAATGCATTTCTGAACAATTAACTTTTCATAAATCCATATGCGGGTACATTCCAAACTCAGTTTTTTACATTCCAAACTCAGACTCCACACAAATTCCCCAATTCATTGCCTTTCGCATTCGCACTCCCTTGGAACCACAATTCAATTTTGAATGAATGCACCCCTGACAGACCGGTTGTAACCTCACACTCTGGCGCCCAACAAACGCGCAGTCAAATAGGACACAGTTGACTCCATGAGAGATGATGGGCGCCTACGAATTTCAATCGGGCGCACTTTCCGCCACCCGCTGCCGCTGCATAGCTACGCAGAAGACACACAGGCCACTTTCTGCTCAACTATTTCACTCGAAAGATCCTCAAGTATGCGACCCACTTTGGAGCGGAACCAACCATTGTTCTTAGCCATTTTACCCGCAACACTGCGGAAACAATTACTCCGCCATTTGCATATGACCGCATTGGAGAGTTATTATTGTTATTATTATTATGGTGTTCCCTCAACTTTAGACAGCTCGAATCAATTATGACAGCCAACTGACACATCTCGTGGAGTGTAATAAATTTGCATTTCACATTAAAGTTTGGATGGCGCTGCTGTTGATGATGATAGTGGTGGTGGCGGCGGGCCTTATGAAACCATCTCCGCACAGTCGCTTATCGGGCGTTACAATCTTCCTCACCCATATATGTGTATAACTTCAGCAAGTCTTTTGATGGAAATTAGTTTATTTTATACTTTTCGCCGGCGCGATTTGGACAAGCCAACAATGGGGCATTGCAGCTTGGTGTGGTGGCCTCATTAGCCCGGGAAAAGCAGATCCGCGCCCAAAGTAAATGGAGATCAACAGGAAAATTAAATTCACTGCCTTCCCTCCTCTCCGAGGGTTCTCAGATTCCAGATATCAAGTTAAAGATACGGCCAGTTTTCATCGTCGCGTCGGGCGTCGGTCCTCGCTCCGAAGTGTAAAAGAGCGTACTTGTGCCGTTGCCAATTAGCGCCAGCTGTACCGAGGGGCATTGTTGTATCACACTGCGACAGGGCATTCAGCATTCACTGATGTAGGTCGACAGCGCCTCAGCTATTCGACTTCGACTAGATTATAGATACGAGTACTCGTAACACGTTTGATGATGGCGAGCGCGCTCGCATGGATTTTTCGTTTTTCACCTGCGGTCACGAGTAGCGCTCATTAGTTTGGTTACGTGTATGCGTGTGTAACAGGTGAACAATAGAGCAATTTAATTAGTTTACCAGTTTATTTTATTGTTTTCTTGTTTTCCTTACAGTTTTTGACTTGATTGCACGGTCAAGATTTCAACCATGAAAACATTGTTTTAAAAGAGCACAGAGTAAGGGAAGCGCGGCTGTTAAGGGTCGCAGAGCAGACAAAATTAGTTTTATTTATGAGGTAGTTAATAATTTTTGTTAGCACTGTAAATGGGGAAAATTCGTTAATTCTTGGCCATTATGTGTGCACAGTGATTGTTGGCAATGAAGTGGGGGACGCGCCCTCCGCATAACTGGCCTGAATTAAGTTTCGTTTACTAATTTAGCGAACCATAAACCGGGCAAATATACTCATTAAAAAGAGTTTTGTCTGCGCGTCTGTGGTGGTGGTGGAAACGTTTTGGCATCATAAAGTGCTGGCTGAGAGAAAACTATTAACAAAGCTGTTGAAATTTGACACAAGTCACTGGCGGACGAATTGAATTTTATCCACAATTCAAAGGGAATAGAAATAGGAGGAGGAAACCTCTAGGCAGTAACCTATTTCTCTCGCTACTTTGAAGATGTGTATTCGTTAGTTTTATACCAACGAGGTGGAGATACAATTGTAAATCGACTGAACTTTTCGTACTTTTCTCTTTTTTTAGAGTTGAGTTCTGAAAATAAAACTTAAATTAAAACACAAAATCGTTTAGGTAAAATGATAACGCGAAATGCCCGGTACGCCGATAACCTGCAATTCCAACTTCAAGCTGGAATCACTTTATGGAAAACGATTAATTTTGGTTAATTTTTGCGCTGGGGATCTTTGTAAAAAGTACATTTGCACCAGACCTAAATTCCTCGGTTCGGCTTAATTCAACATTTCAGGGGAAATGTCCAGCGTTTCGCTATATAAAGGGTTTTCCACTAAGAGGTGTTATTTTGGTATTCAAAGAAAAATGCCATTTTTTGAGACAAATGATCGGATGCTTATCTATATATATAAAAGAAAGTCGTGTTAGTTACACCACTTATAACTCAAGAACGGCAGAACAGATTTGGGTGAAAATTGGTAGGGAGGTAGCTTAGAGCCAGGAGACGGACATAAGATACTTTTTATCCCGTTCGACAGCGTTCCCGTGTGACTTGACATGAAACGTCAGTCAATATAAAACGTGGTATAACAAAAAAGAATCAGACTTGGAATAACAAAACGCAAATAACAGCTACGTAATTGACGTATAATGACAGCTATGTAATGACGTATAGATGACAATTTGATATTTGTAAGAAATCAATATTTAAACTATTTCTATTAAATAAATAATTAACAATTATAATGTAATGATAGTGCCATTGCCCATTCGTATTGTGGTAAATCAGGCACTTAGTGAATCAGGCACTTAGGAATTGTGGTGAATCGGGCACCTGGTAACAATCTGTTTCCCTCTTCAAGTTCCACTTCCAATTGGAGACTGGAATTGTATTGCAGTTTGTATTAGTTAATTCTAGAACCATCTAGAGAAGATATGGAGTTTACATCTGGAATCTATCTACTTCTGGAACATTCGCCGATAGGTGGCAGCGCGGATATAAAAGGGGCGCGTTGACAACAGATGGACAGTTGATTTTTAACCAGCGATAGTTGAGTTCGAAAGAGTAATCGGTTGTGAAAGAAATAAGTGTGAAGTAATAGAATAAAGCGATTGGATTGAGACGTTTAAGAATTGATTAAGGTGATATTGTTTTGGAGATAAATAAGTGAATATTTGGAAAGTGTAAATAAAGTGATTTTATTGGAACAGTTGAACAGAATAGTGTTTCATCTTTTCGAATCCCAGCCCAAATGTAACAGTATAAACAGTGAAGTGAACTATAAAACTCGGTATGGTTGAAAATTTGAGTTTTGAAATCTTAATATATAAAAACGTTCGTGCGTATGTATGACCGACGATAACGACTGAACCACTGAAGCTATCCCCCTTATATTCACACCATATGTTTGTGTGGTGCTCCGGATGGTTTATGTTTATTTTAGATCCAGTAGGGGGCGCTGGGGTCGCTTTTTTGAAAATTCTTATTTATGGACCGATTTGGCTCAAATTTACACCATATAACACTTAAAAAAATAGAAAGCTTTTGTCAAAATTTGGACCCGATAGGTGGCGCTGGGAGATATTTACGAAAAGTTAGATTTCCCTGCATATCAATATTGTATCAACAACATTAAATTTAATTGTAATAATATAGTTGGCGTTGGTTGTCTATACTTTTTTGAATTTGACATTTCAGTAATTCATATTTCATTTAGCTGTTGTTGTTCGACGAAAACTCCAAATTAGTTTTTAATAAATTTTAAATAGGTAAATAACATTTCCATTCGATTTCCGGCACAAATAACATAACCAAGGAAACTGCTCATAACCACTGAGCCAATTTTCATGGTTCTTCTTTTGTTTTGTTCGTATTGTTGTATTTCAGGTTTAGGCAGTCTTTAAAGATAGCACTATTTTGGACCCGATCGTCGATCTCCGAAACCGCTCAATCGATTTCAATGAAATTTTGTGGATGTGTATGGTTCCAGCTTGAAAGATTCGACCCGATAAGTGGCGCTGTTGTCGATTTCCGAAACAGTTTTATTGAGACGATTGTAATTTTTGGGATGGGTACGGTTGCTTCAACTTTGACAGAGAGAATAATTACCCTATTGTTGGTACCTTACAAAAATAGGCGGGATAGGAAAACGGGTTGCGGCACTTCTCATTCAAACATAAAACCAAACGCTATTTCTAAAGTTGTATAATTAAAAACTTTAATGGACATTGTCCAAATAAAGCACTTTGCAAAATCTGAGCAGGACTTAATACGAAAGGTACGAGCAAATCCGAGTGGGTACAACTACATGTAAAAGAGGCTGACGTCCGGATATGCACTCATAACTCGGGAACGGATTGGGCGATTTTTATGATTTTTTGTTTAAATTCGCAAGTGTCCAAGGAAAGACATACTATGCTACTCTTTGTCGTGAAAACAAAACTTTATGGGGATTAGTTGAATTTTTGAATTCTTTGGATGTTCCGGGCAGTTATAATTTTGCTGCGCAACGTTAATACACCGAAACTTTGTAACGAAATGCGTTTGATCTGATGGTGAAAGATCAAATCAAATGTCAATTGCATTGAATTGAATGCCATCCAAGCGACGGTTTCGAGGGGAAAATTTAAAGGCAAACATTCTCATTGATCGGATTCCCCTTATTCAGAATGATTTGCCATTCGTATTTAAGCGTCTTGAATTTTCCGTGCATCTCCCTTTCAATCTCAGAGATGGTAACACCTACCACAAAATTTTTCATATGAGGGAACTCGAGAACGGATCGTCAGGCTTGAGCTATCTTTTCTTTGTTGTGTTTGTCTACGCCTAAGGAAGGTTCATACGACGAAAAAAAATGGAAAATTTGAAAGGGAAATTGGAGAATTGTAGAAATTTATTTTCCATACATTTTGTACGGGGAGTGTTATTTTTTTTAAAACAATTTTGATTTGATCGTAGTATATACAGTGAGATCGCATTTGTCAAAAGATATTTTGGATCAAAAAAAATTAATTTCTGGTGGAATAGTGAATGTTCCAAATTTAAATTATTTTAGTCAAAAAGTCAATATTGGGCGGGACGAAGTTCGCCGGGCACGCTAGTTTCATAATAAAGAGGAAGGTATGCCGTTAATAACAACATTAGCCAAATTGCCCCCACGCATACATATATATCCATATCCTTTAACAATAACACCTCTTATTGAAAAACCCTTTATGTGGCTGGGGTCTTAGGTCCACCAAGCAGCTTCACCTGGCAATGCTGGTCATGTAAACTGACAAATCGACAAATGATAGAAGCTACCTGTATCAGCCAATCAGCATTCTCCACCTCTAATCCGAAACCGTGTGTTTTATTTTGGCGACTAAATATATTTTCCAACATTTCCAAATGTTGAATTTCAGTGAAATGTTGAATTTCGTCGATACATTTGTAAGTTTGTCATACCGAACAAACCTCTTTACAAATTCCGCACGTCATTTAATGACTTTTCTACCTGGTGACAAACAAAAAACAATAAAAAATATAAAAGTTATAAACAAAAAGATGGAAGTGGTTGCATACCTCTATATTGATTCAGCAACATATTTTATGCGTCTGAATTAGCACTTTAATTCATGTTTACATTGATATACCTAGCTAAAAAAATAAATTCTTAAGATTCAACCAGTTCTGTATTCTAAACAGAAAAAAACAATTCTGACACTAGCTGTCATTTGAAATGTTGAAGTTTCAGTGAAAACGCAAAATTCGAATAAGAAATTTTTGTACCGAAATGTTGAATTTATGTGCGGTGTAAATGTACTACAAAAATGACGTCTGAATAAAGTCTGGGGTAAAGCTCATACATTGTACCAATGAGTCAAAAAAAAACCATCAGGGCAGGGGTTTTTATTTTTATTTTTGTTGCTTTGGATGTCATAATCTTCTAAAGATGCGGTAGCCCGTGCTACCAATATACACGATTCGCAAACCCGAATAATCGAAGCCAGGAGTGCGCCTACGTACTAATCGACAGCACTACGTCCTTCAACCACTCGCGGGGCTGGTTAGCTTTTTATGCTGCGTCTTGTATTATGTCAGCTACTTCTTACGCTTCTGTTGTTTGTACTGCTCTTCTGAGCTTTTCTATTCTTCGTAGCTCATCTTGAAGAGTCGTTACAAGACTGCACAATGTCATCCATTTGTCCTCCGACTGAAGCATGTGGTCTATAAAGAGCTCCGGGCTAGGCAGATTCCTTCTCCATTCTGTAAATCTTCTGCAGTGAAAAACTGCATGCTCCGTATCTTCCTCTTGTTCTGGACAATCTGGGAAAAAGGGGGAGTTATCGTGTCCAAATCGATGAAGATATTTACGATAGCCACAGTGACCACTTAGAAACTGTGTATGGTGTCAGTTGACGTTTCCATGTGGTCTCTTTGTCCAAGTCTCAATGTTCGGGGTCAGCTTGTAGGTCCATCTGCCTTTCGTAGTGCTAACCCACCTGTCTTGCCACATGACGACTGAAGCAGTTCGCTCTTCAGTCTTTATTCTCGCGATTTCTCTTTCCTCATGTTGGACCTCCTGTTATAGATCCTTAGCATCTCATCAGCGAGGATGTCTATTGGGATCATACCCGCTATAACAAAGGCCGCTTCGTCGGTTCGAAAACCACAGATTGTTCTTAATGCGCTGAGTCTGTATACGGAAGACAGTTTTCTTCTTGCTTCTTTCGTCGCAAGTGCACACGCCAAAACCGGGCAGGGGTTGTTTTACCGCATACGTGAGTGAGCAATACGTCCCTGAATTTTGTGAATTTTGGATACACAAAAAAAAAAAATCTGTGATTGCAATTTCTTATTGTCAAATTGACAGCTCGTTGTCAGTTTTTGTTGCTTGATGTACAAATATGAATTTGTCAAATTTGCAATCAAAACGATGTAAAAAATTCATAAAAATCCATTTGAAACAAGGGCGTATTATGTTTATGTTGGCGTCATATTTTGGGCTATATTTGCATATGTAATTCACTAGCAGTCCGTTTATATAGTACGTCAAATTGTCAATGTGTAGAACATCATCAACAACATCTTCGTCGAGTCATAGGAGCGGATATTCTTAACTTCGAACAATATTGTACGCTGTTAACGCAAATCGAAGCTTAATTCACGACCCCTATGCCAAATATCTGATACCGATTTAGATCCGCTGACCCCCGCTCATTTTCTTCTAGGTCAGTCTTTTGCAGCGGTACCAGAGCCGATGTTACACATTCCAACTAGTGCCTTATCGGGTTGGAAAAATTCAAAATCAACAATTTTTATTTGGTATAAAATTTAAGAATTAAGCTACAATTTAGTAATTTCTGTCGGCGGATATCGGAACCTAGCTGTCAAAAATTTAACAAAAAAATCCACTTCATCGCACTTCAATCTAATTCGCCGATATCCATTACAAAATGTCGGCACAATTCCCCGAACAGCTGTTTCGAACAATACCTCGCAGCAAAAATCCTCCGAAGGACCTGAATCCTCTGCGGAATCTTCGAATCTCTTCGAATTATGTAATCCGTACGGATAGCTGTCCTGGCGATCAATCTCAAGCAACAATCGAGTTCAAGTAGAGTGGGATTATGATAAACGACTCCCAGCGATAATATAGATTCCCAAGCAATTTTCTACAAAATTCTCTTCTCTTCTCTTCTTCTCTATCTCTTCTCTCTATATAAAAGAGAGTTTCAAAAGCGTTGTGACTTTATAACTCACGAACGGTCAAACCGAATTCGGTCAAATTTTGAGAGTTTGTTTGCATGGTCGTTTTGTTGGTTTACCTAAAGTTTGACCTAAATTGGTCAACGCGTTCGTGAGTTATGTCAACATCCGATTTTGTCGATATAAAAAAAAAAAAAAAAAACGTAGGCGCCTATTAGCGTGTGCTGTATGTTCCGTAATAACGCCCATCACTCGAGAACGGATCGTCCGATTTGAGCTATCTTTTCTTTGTTGTATTTTATCTGTCTATCTGTGCCTAAGGAAGGCGAAAAAATTATAAAATTTGAAAAGGAAATTGGAAAATTTCTAATAAATAATTTTCCATACATTTTTACGGGAATTTTTTTTTTTTAATTTTACATAATTGTAATATACAGTGAGATAGTATTTGTCAAAAGCTCTGCCACATTTTGATAATCTGTGAAAATTGTTTTTACTATGAAGATATATATTCAAGTCTTTCGTGCTTCATCACTCAGTGCTGTATTGTTAATTTTTTAAGTCGTCAGAATATTAGTTTCAGTGATTCCGGTGAGATTTTTGAAAACAAGTTCGAGCACCTGCGTCGCGACTTCGTGCAGGGCGAACTATTATGAGACCCATAGCTCATACGACGCATTGCAATCCACTCATGTTCTGCTATAAAGAGGATGGATATCACTTTGAAATAAGTATGATCAATCCATCGATATTTTAGTAAACGTGTACCTAGTTTAAATGTTTTTCAAGTCTCAGTACAAAATTTCTGTATTGTGTGTCATTCAATCAATCATCGACTGTAATCGATCGCAAAGGTTAGATGCTCGAAATTATTTAAATCAAAAAATCTATTTTGGGCGGGACGAAGTTTGCCAGGTCGGCTAGTAAATAAATAAAGCCCGCACTCAAAGAAATTCGGCTGACAGCATCACAGTAGTTAGAAATGAACCCTACATCCCAGCTCAAACCCCGAATTATCTCCTCGACTGTTTGCTATTCAAAACCCAATAACCATTTAATTTATTATTTATAATTAATAATACATAATCTCATTATTACTGTTCCCATCAAAGAAAATGCGCATAACGTCCACCTCCGACACTGGCGCCATCCACGAACCACGAACCGCTCACAAACACGAATAGTGCGCGCTCAAGAGCACAAACAAAAGCCAGCTACGAAGTCAAAAAAAAAAAACACACACACACAATTACTACACAAACGTCAAACACAAAAGGCTGACACTTGCTTATGATTAGTTATCATGTCAACATTTGACATGCCATGTCAACCATTGTCAAACATTTCGGTTTAAACGCTTTGATTGATTAATTATGTGCGCGCCTCCCTTTCTCCTCGAAACTGTGTTTGTCTATCAGCTCGGCAAGCGAGATACCTCTGCGGTTTGAATAGATGAGGTCTTAAGAGTTCTCCGCTTGTGTTTATAAACACATCACACATGGTGTGTGAGACTGAGACACCCCGCTCACGATCCTCGCACATATATATAGATCTACTATAGATCTGGCTGATGCGATGACGAACAGAACGCCGGCGCTGACTTTTCATCTCTTTGTATTCAAAATACGCGGTGTACATTATTTGATTGGTTCTCATTTCTGGATGCGATGAAGACCTCTTCACCGAGATGGCTCATAAGGAATCAATCTGCGCCGTCACTTGCGAGGGCTCCAAATTGAACAGTTTCGGGCCTCTTAATGCGAGTAGGTATATGATGGCACGAGCGATGCGATACTAAAGAGCCACTTAACAGAGTGTATGCTGTTGGGTTTTAAGGGCGTCTTGAAGTAAACCACTTGACAGTATTTTGGGTGACACATAAAACGGGAGTGGATGCGGTTCGGGGATTATTGATGCAAACGAAATGCATTCGCGGCAAATTTTGCGTCGGGACTTGGGCCTTCATTCGTCCTATATCCAACTGACCCAGGAGGTAAAAGTTAACACCACTTGTTCGATGATTGAGCTTTAGAACTCCGAAATCGACCCCAATTTAGGCGGAAAAATCATGTTTAGCGACGTGGTGCATTTTTGGATGGCTATGTTAATGTAAATTGCCGTACATGGAACAACGCCAATCCACACGAGGTTCACCGCTCGGCAATGTATCCACAAAAAGTTACTGTTTGGGATGCGGAGTCATTGGGGTGCACTTTTTTGAAAATGACGTTGGTGATGCTATCACCATCAACGGCGAACGCTTCTAGAAGGACGGGATTCGAACAGACACCACGATTGACATTTTGTAGGAACTTAAATTGGCTATACCAAGATCGTACGAGGTTTTTTTCTTGGGGAGCTTCCTCAACTCAGTTTTTTTAACCATCAACATAACCAATGCCATCGCTAAAATCCAGTCGGATCGTGCCACCGTGAGAAGCTGCAACAGACTTTTGACCTATACTTACGGTTACCATTTTTTCAATTACAAAAAAGAAAACATTTTTTTTTAAGTAAAAATATAGTCGAAAATGTTTAATTGAAATTATTATCCGACCACCAAATGTCCTGTTTTACTTAAACATCAGACAGGACGTAGTAGCGAAAAAGAGAACTTTCCTCTGAAAAAGAGGCGAATGGTCACCGTGCCTTTACTATATCCACTTAGGCTTGCCAGATTGTGCGATATATCGCAAAACTTACTTACTTACTTAAGGTGGCGCTACATTCCGGGGTGGACCTGGGCCTCAACCAATACGCCTCTCCAGTTAGCGCGATCTTTGGCTAACTGCCTCCAGTTGCGCACTCCAAGTTGGTTGAGGTCCCCTTCCACTTGCGCGCGCCACCTAAGGCGAGGTCTTCCTCTACTGCGTTGTCCCTCCGGGTTAGAATCGAAGACTCTTCGGGCCGGAGCGTTGGTGTCCATTCGCTCTACATGTCCCAGCCATCTTAGACGACTGATGCGTACTTTTCTGACTAGGTCGCTGTACAGCTCGTAGAGTTCGCTGTTAAATCTTCTCCTCCAAAGCCCGTCAACGCAAACGGGACCAAAAATCACTCGAAGAATTTTGCGTTCGAAACGACCAAGGAGATCTTCATCCGCCTTTGATAGCGCCCATGCTTCTGCACCATAAAGCAGGACTGGGATGATGAGGGTCTTATACAGAGTTTCCTTAGTATTTCTCGACAAGGCCTTACTTATCAGTTGCCGTCTTAGGCCAAAGAAACAGCGGTTGGCAAGTGTGATTCTTCGTTTGATTTCTGATGTGATGTCGTTATCAGAGTTTATAGCGGAGCCGAGGTAGACAAAGTCCCTAACTACCTCAAAGTTATAGCTGTCTATCGTGACGTTCTGCCCGATTCGTCGATGTTGTGTTCATTCACCACTAAACTAAACCCATTTTTGCCGCTTCTGTACTAATACTTGCAAACGCACCAGTGACAGCTCGCTGTGTTGTACCAACAATGTCAATGTCGTCAGCGTATGCAAGCAGTTGCACAGACTTATAGAAAATTGTGCCTCTGGTGTTGGCTTGTGAGTTTCGCACAATTTTCTCAAGAATGATGTTGAAGAAGTCACATGACAGCGCGTCACCTTGTCTAAATCTTTTTTTGACATCAAAGGTCTCGGTGAGATTGTTTCCGACCTTTACGGAGCAGCGAGCGTTCTCCATCGTCATTCTGCACAATCTGACAAGTTTGGCAGGGATGCCAAAACTAGACATGGCTCTGTATAGCTCGTCTCTATAAATGCTGTCATATGCGGCCTTAAAATCGATAAAAGGATGGTGAGTATCGATCTGGACTTCTTGGGTTTTCTCCAGGATCTGCCGTAGTGTGAATATTTGATCGGTCGTGGACTTACCGGGCCTAAAACCGCACTGATAGGGACCTATCAGATCGTTGACGAATGGTTTCAGGCGTTCACACAATACAGCAGACATGATCTTATACGCAGTGTTCAGGAGACTGATGCCTCTGTAGTTGGCGCCGTTTAGAGGGTCTCCTTTCTTGTGGATCGGGCAAACAATGCTGAGGTTCCATTCATCAGGCATACTTTCCTCTAACCAAATCTTGGAGATGAGTTGGTGTATGCACTCTACCAAGTCATCTCCGGCTGCCTTGAAGAGCTCGGCAGGTAAGCCGTCTGGACCAGCAGCCTTGTTGGATTTAAGCTTAGATATTGCTATCCTCACTTCATTTTGGTCAGGTGGACGGAAATCTTGTCTGTCATCGTCCAGGTTGAATGGATCGTTCTGCCTAACAGCGGAATTTGTGTCGTCTTCGCCGTTTAGCAGTCTGCAGAAATGGTTTTTCCATGTCCTCAGCACCGACTGTGACTCTACTACAAGGTTTCCTTGCTCGTCTCTACAGGTCTTCGTTCGGGTCTTGTTGGCATGGCACGTTCTTTTTACCTTTTGGTAAAACTTCCGAACGTTGTTCCTGGAGTAACACCTCTCTATATCCTCGATCGCGCGCTTCTCATGCTCTCTCTTTTTTTTTCGGAGAAGCCGATGTTCTTCCCTCCTTTTTTGCTCGTAGAGCTGACGAGCTGCTCTCGTTCTTCTATGCAGCGACGCTTCGTATGCACTTTGTTTTGCTGCATGTGCTTGCCGGCACTCTTCGTCAAACCAGGGGTTTCGAGGCGTCAGTTGCGGCGGTTTTGATGGCTTCTTGGCATCGGCGCCACTGGTCTTCGGCACTTGATGCTGGCAGCACAGGACTTCTCGAGAGGTTGAGGGATACGCGATCGGCATAGGTTCTGGCGGTTTGTTGCATTTGTAGTCGTCCAACGTTAAATCTCCTCACAGTATTTTCTCGTTGTTGTGGCGTCTTGGATATCCGCATCCGTACCTTGGCTACAACAAGGTAGTGGTCCGAGTCTATGTTGGCCGCTCGGAAAGTTCGGAGATCTAGAATACTGGAGGAGTGCCTTGCGTCGATCGCAACGTGATCAATTTGGTTGACGGTTTGATGATCGGGTGACCGCCATGTTCCTTTGTGGATATTGAGGTGAGGAAACCCTGAGCTAGCTATGATAACATTACGTCCCGCAGCAAAATCAATCAGCCTAAGTCCGTTTCCAGACGTGGTGTCGTGTAGGCTGTGTTTTCCGGTTGTGCTACCAAAGATGTCCTCCTTTCCTATTCCTAAGACAAAGCAGTTTTTTAACTCTTTTTTCTTAATTCTAATTTGTATCTACTCTTTTTTGTATTTTCAATTTTTTATAAATTTAAAATCGTTTTTTTTTTTAAATATCTACTCCTTTTGTTGTTTATACTTGTTAGTTGGAAAAAAGCAGAAGTTCAAAAAGCAGAACTTTTGTGTGAAAAGACAGAATCTTGCAAAGCAGAATATTGAAAGCAGCATTTCGACCCTCTCTTGTTCTTTTTGACACTACTAGAAAAGATTTTCCGTTCGGGAAAATCCGCGAATTACCCTAATGAAACAGTTTGAGTCACTCATTTTGATTGCACAAACTTCATAACCCCCGTTCTTATTTATAAATGCATTCTAACCATAAAAATAATAAACCCTATCAGCAAAATGCAAGGAATAACGTTGATCCCAAAGGAATTGCTAAATTGTATGATACAAAACCATTTTCGAAAAACACCTCTCCCGAACCCATTTTTATCTACAAAAACTCCTCCTAGGGAACAACTCGCCCCGCCATCTACATTCAATTGTAGTGAGCAAAACGATTGTCGAGAGAAATTAAACAAACACAAGAAAATATTCAACAGCAGTGCAAAGAACAATCCAGCGGATATTTATTTATTCAGGACGATTTCGCAAACATCATTTGAGTAGGTAAGCATCTCAGGAAAAAACAATACACAGACAAAAAAAAAAAAAAGAAAGAAGAACTGTATTCACTTCCTTGAGTACTCTTCTTGGCCGTGTCGGTTACCTGAAGTGTACGTTTCCCTGGTTCCATTTGCCAAGACCAAGAGCTCCTCGTCGAGTAATGTATTTTTCATTAAGGTTTATTTATTCCTTATACCTTATCGCCGGCCAGGAGTGTATAAAGGTTAATACCAAAGTAAACGTTCACTTATTCATGCAGCCAAGATCTGTGTTTTAGTTTTGGTTTTTTTTTTTTACCCGCGCGCCTCTAGTGCATCATCGTCTCTGACTGTACTTGCTGCTTGCTGCATCTTTATTTGTATCTCACACAATATACAACCGTTGTCCGAGAGTTTGTGGGTATAAATTGATACGAACAGGTACAAAAAAAAAAAAAAAAAAAATTGAATCGATCTCGGTTTGGTGTATTGTATTGACATCTGGTATTCTATCTGTAAGGGTGCATCTGAGGGTGGGTTCTATTTTTTTTTTGTCTGTACATTCAGTAGGGGATATATTTGCCGACATCTTCGATGCTCCTTTGACCATTAAGAAATCATTTTAATGGACCGAAAGGTACTATTACATTCGGTGAACAGGAATTCGTGTGCATCTATGACGGTTCGATGTTGATTGCCAATAAATCTTATTTACTACATTGGCTGAGGGTGCAGCGCAGCAGAGTTGTCTATAGGTAGGTGTAGTAGATCCATCTGCTTTGAATTGGAGGTTTTTTGTTTTCAAAAATATAAATAGAAGGTACATACATATACATACATAGTTTACACAGAAGGAGAATATTGTTGAGGGTGTCACAGGCGGTTTGTACCAATGGCTTACTCATTTGTTAAAACAGTTTGACGGAAGCTGTTTAATTAATTAATTCGACCAACATTTTAATATTTTAAAATACACACGAATCCCTCTAAGTCGAATTTTAACGGGAGATAAAAATAAGTCCGAGTTAGAGGGATTTCTGGAATAATTCGAGCTAGACGAATTTACCATATTTTTTTTTAACGAATTTATTTAAAGTAAAAAATAGGAAAGTAGGTATATTTCGAACAAAATTAGTTAAAAAAATGGTTATTTTGATTTAAAATTTGCTTCTCAACCAACAACACAAATAATGTTGGGCACCTGTATTTTTTTGTTTTAATTTTAACTAGAACAACAACCTTGCGCACCTGCAAATGTTGAAACACATCGTATCATCGCGACGCAACACTTGCGGGACGGATATCTATTTTTTTTTCTTCAGACGAAAAAACTTAAAAGGAATATTGTAATAGGTCCAGAATCGAAAGGATATCTTCGAGTTGGAGGGTTCTAAAAATTCGAGTTAGACGGAAATTCGAGTTAAAGGAGGTTCGACTTGGAAGGATTCGACTGTATTTATCTAAGATCACCCTATTGGAAGATGCTCTTATTTTTGCAAATGGCCGCCAATGTCAAATCTGTTTTGACATTTGTACACTAGTCCGATGTACAATACAAGTGAATAAGCCATGGAGCGATACACCCCCCAAGAACGCGGAATAATTTCGAATTTTCGATTTTTCGACCAAAATCATAATGAGCAATGAGGCTTATTTCCACCTCAGCGGGTACGTGAACAAGCAAAACTATCGCTTCTGGGGCACCGAAAATCCACGAGTAATGCACGAGGAGCCATAACACCCGCTCAAAGTTACTGCATGGTGCGCTGCTAACACTGGAGGAGTCATCGGGCCATTTTTTTTTTTCGAGAACGCCGCTGGTCAAACGACAACAGTGGACGGTGCGCGAATTAAAACACTTGTTTCTTACTTTTAAAATTAAACAATATTTATTTGGAACTATGTCCTTTATTATTGAAATACTTTTTACTAATTCTAAAAGGAGCTTAAGGCTACTATGTAGTTACAATAAGACTGTTGATAAATTCATCATACAGTCGTATTTATATACTTTTCTTATCTATCTACAAGGAGACCCAAGCGTACAATCGTCTTGCTTGATAATGAAGAAGAGATAATATTCCAACATTGTATACAAACGATATTATCTCTTTTACATATGTTATCATTGTAGCGTTGTGTGCAAGACTGTACTAGAGACTAAAGATATCATTGAATACAAATAATGTTATCTTTTTTCTCAATATGTTTTGCTATGGATACTTAACTCCCCCCCTTGTTAAACGAAATCGTCCCGATTTTTCGACGCTATTTTTAACATTTCTCTTTCATAAGTTTTGTTATATGCGTCAATCTTTTTTTGTTTTTGACGATCTGTTATACATTGTATAGTTTTTATCATTACGTACGTAAATGCTAGAATAACAATCAGTGTTACAATTGTGTATATAGTTGATAATATCGGTTTTTCTTCAAAAGGAATAATTAGTTTTTTTAAAGTATCTATGTTATCGAATTTGTACATTGTATCTTCTTTAATTATTTGGTCGATGTAAGACTCTGAATTATGATTTCTTAATATAACTTCTTTAATTTGCTTATGCATGTTTTTGTATATTTTATCGTCTAGATTTATAGTATTTTCATAAGTAACTAAGTTTATACCATTAATTGTTTGATTATTTAACTTATGCTTACCGCTTAATAACATAACACCGGATTCAATTTCTAAGTCGTAATCGTATTCTTGTTTAATGTTGCATTTTGAAGTTATATTCTTTAAAAGTGGAATAAGACAATTTTCTTCTTCAAAGTTAATTTCACAAATGTTTTTACTTAGATGATTTTGACAATTTCTTGTTCTTAAATAAGTTTGGTTACATAAGGCAATTGTTTTATCTGTAATGATTTTTCCATGTTTTGAATTTAAAGGTGTTACTTTATACAATTTACATGATTTAATTAGAACTGGATATTTATATATTGTGATGAAGAATTCATCAGTTCTAGCTAATAATATTTTAGAGTACTCAAGTATATTTATTATGGGTACTTGAATTATTTCATGTTGAATAATATTTTTAATGTCATCTAAGTCTAGGCTTTCTGATAAATATTCATTATTTTTTGCTGCATTAATTGTTCTGGTCAATAATAATAATTGTTCGTACACTTGTTCTATTACTAAATGTTCTTTAAGGCTCTGACCTTCGAATTGTTGCAAAATTTGTTCAAATCTAGAATTTATAGTTTTTTGTTTATTATTGTTTTCTATGAGATTATTTATACTCGTTTCTATGTTAACTAAGTCATAATGGTCAGGATTACCAAACACATATTTGAAAGCTGTTCCTAAAAAGTTAATTGATCTAGTATGCCTAGTATGTTCTTGTAATTGGTCTGCTAAATTCTTAATTTTACTTAACCAAATTTTTTCTTCTTGTGTAGGTTGATATTTACTAGTTACGATATTTACGTAAGGTTGAAATATCGAAGTCAGGTTGGTGGCATGTAACAAATAAGTTTGTTCTTTGAATAAATACACGTCATCTGTTTGCGTAAGTATAAACTTCTTGTTTAGTAACTCAGTTATTTGAACGTTTCCTTGCCCTTCTTGACTCTGTACAATTCCTAGTAATGTTAGGAATATTAATATTTTCGTCATCTGAAAAATGATAATTCTTTATGTTATCCTTGTGAATTTTTATTCCTTCTTTAGAGATTACAGTGTCTCCTTTATCTTCTTCTACTATTCTTGTTATGTATCTGGCGTTAGATTTCTTTCTAAGACCTGTGATTCTTACCATTATCTTATCTCCTTTTTTATACTCTCTGTGTCGAGTTCCTTTATTTAGACGTTCGATCACTTTTTTGGATGCTGAGTTTAGTTTATTTATTATAATTTCACTATTGCTATATTTATTTTGATTAAAGAAAATGTCTCTAGGTTTCAAACCGGTAACTGAGTGTATAGAATTATTTAATTCACGCACTGTTCTAAATATTTCTTCGATAAGTCTTGTTTTATTCTGAATTGTGAATATTCTAGACAGTTCAGTTATTGTACCGTTTACACGTTCTACCTGACCGTTCGCTGTCGATCTGTATACTGGAGTTTCTACTTTAGTTATGTTGTATTTCAAACACATTTGGTTCACCATTTCTGTTTTGAATCCCTTCTCGTTATCTGTCATGAGTCGTTCACATTTTGGGAAATAATTAGATAAGACCTCTTCCATAACGTCGTACAGTCTGTTTCGAGTTTCGATTTCCCGAAGGATTGTATATTTAGAATACTTATCTACTGTTACAAGGAAAGTATACTTGTCGTTGAAGTATATGTCCATATGAATGTGTGTTCCCACATGTGTTGGTATTTCTGAATTATTCAGAGGTTCTCTGATAGGTTTTCTTTCATATTTTCCAAATAGACATGCTATGCATTTTCTGTTGAAACTCTTTGCTTGTTTATTTAGATCGGGCCAGTAATATTTCTCTGAGATTTCTTGTATATTGTTACGTAACCCTCGGTGTGCTCTTTCGTGAGTTACCCTTACAAGTTTTAGTTGTTCCTCCAAATTTGTCACGTCTTGAAGTTTTCTTGGTGTGAATATAAATCTTACTAGTGGGAATTCTTTTTTTATGTTTTCACCATATTTGTATATGTTTTCAAATTTCGTATGCAAAGCTACAATCTTTTGGGGTTGTATAACTTCTTTCATCTGCCTTAGTAAAGAGTCTTTGTCCTTAAACTTTATTATGAGTCTTATTTTGTTACTAAAATAGATTTGTGTTTCGATATTATTTGTTATATCTTCAATAAGTTCGAACTGTGCAGTGTATGCATTAAAAGGCTGATTCACAGTTTTTATTATATCATTAGAAGAACTTTCAGCTGAATGTGCTGTTTCTATGGTAGAAGTATTTATGCGTTGACGTGATAATGCGTCAGCTACAAGATTTAGGTTTCCTGGTTTATAAACTAATTTTGCTCCAAAGTCTTCAATGATTCCCTTCCAACGTTTCAGCTTTGTGTTGGGATTTTTTTCTGATACAGAATATATAAGGCTCTGGTGATCGGTATATATGGTTAAGTCTGCTATACCATATATGTAGTTTCTGAGTTTTTGTAAGGACCATATGATCGCTAATAGCTCTTTCTCGTTTGTGCTATAGTTCTCTTCTGTCTTACTCAGTGTTCTTGACAAGAAGTGTATAGGTTGCTTATTCTGACTTAGTACGGCTCCAATAGCTATGTTGGATGCATCAGTAGTAAGCTCGAATGGTTTACTATAATCCGGTTGAAAAAGTTCGACTTGTTCTTTCAAATAATTTTTTAAAATTCTAATCGCTTCTAATGCTGAATCATTCAGATTTAACTTAATATTTTTACTTTGTTTTTTGTTTACTTTACCGTTATCTCCTCGTAAATATAATGTCAGGGGCTTGGCTATGCTTGCGTATCCTTTTATAAACTTACGATAGTAACCTGTAAGACCTAAAAATCCTCTCAAATCCTTTACCGTTTGTGGGACTGGAAAATTTTCTATAGCTGCTATTTTCTCAGGGTTCGTAGTGATTCTACCATGTCTGATTATGTGACCTAAGTATTCTACTTCTTCTTGAAAAAACTTACTTTTCTCATCAGATATTTTTAATGTGGCTTTATTGAGTACGTCGAATACTTGACTTATGTGCTGTATATGTTCTTCCTCAGATGAAGAATATATCAATACGTCATCAATGTAAACGTGTACGAATTTACCTACAAAGTCTCTCAAAATGTCGTCCACGCATCTCTGAAATATGCTTGGTGCATTTTTGAGCCCGAAAGGCATTCGTTTAAAATGATATTTTGCGCCATTTATAGCAAAAGCTGTTTTTTCTTTATCATCTGTTTTGATTTTAATTTGGTGGAAACCTGACTCCAAATCTAATGTTGTAAAGTACTTGGCTTTACCTAAATTTTGAATTGTCATGTTGACATCCGGAATGGGGTATCTGTCTGTTACAGTGTGAGCGTTAAGTTTTTGGAAATCAACAACCATGCGCCGTTTTGGTTTTCCTTTTTCGTCCAAACCTTTTTTAGGTACTGTCCATATGGGACTGTTATAAGGACTATGGCTTTTTTCTATTATATCGTCATGTAAGAGTTTCTGTATTTCTTTGTTTACGAATTCGTTATCTGCTATGGGATATGGATATTGTTTAACATAAACCGGATTATCATTGGTCGTCCTAATGCTTGCTTCTATAGTATCTGTAAAGGGTAACGGTCCTATGCTGTTATTAATCTTCATCAGTCTATCTATGTCTGCTTTATAAATATTATTTTCCCCAATTATGTAATTAATTTTCTGAATAGATTCGACACTGCTTATGGTAGTTAGAGTCATATTACTGAAATTTATTT
Organism: Cheilosia urbana; assembly: GCA_946477585.1. Lineage (NCBI taxonomy): Eukaryota > Metazoa > Arthropoda > Insecta > Diptera > Syrphidae > Cheilosia > Cheilosia urbana. Next base: position 128,976,215 of record OX297854.1, on the reverse strand, counting down.
CCGCGTTTAGAACTTTAAGTCCTTCATATCCTAATATCATATCAAAAGACTGAATATCCTCTAATTCAAAAAATGTTATATTTTTCTTTAATATCCTAACTACTTTCTTTGTATCTACCATAGAATAACCATGCATTGTTTTTATTTTTATAGGTTTAATTTTAATTTTTTTGCTAGAATCGCATTTTCTATTAATGTAATTATGGGTTGCACCAGTATCAATAAGAATTTTATAAATTTTCTTAGAAATAGTACTAGTTAAATTTAAGCAGGGCAACCCGTCTACTAGTTTAAATGATCTATTCTTATGTTATTATTTACCATACATTCCGTTTCATCTGCTTCTGCATATGTACTGCTGACATCGTCTCTGCGTTGTTGTCGGGAGTTATTTACTCTCTGCTGCTTGAAGTTCTGCTGATAAGATCGTTGCGGTCTGTTGTGTGTGTTGAAACTCCCGCTGTGTTCACGTTTCGCTGGTGGATTATATACATCGGGTTTGTATTGATTCCAATTTTGTCGCTGTGCATGTACAATTTGTCTCGAGTTTATCTCCATCGGCTGTGGTCCTTGATTGTGTTGCTGCATATTATCGTATTGCTTCTGGGGTTGATAATTCGTTGTTTGGCTCGAATAATTTGGTCTTCTTTCGTTTCTGCGTTCATGTGGCATATTTTTGTGGTGCTTATCCTGAGTGAGATGTAAATGCCTGTGCACATTATCATGTTCTATTCTGCGAGCAATTGCGAATGCGTGTTCTAGATCATTTATTGTAGCTGAATATAATGATCCTCTTGTAAAGTTGTCACTCATACCATCAATGAATATACGAACTGCGTCGTCGTTAGCATTTTTAATTAGTCTGTCGATTATATTCGGCGGATCACCTGACATAGTGATTTTTGATATTATTAAATTGAGATTTTTATTTATCTCGTCGTGGTATTCAGACAGTGTGCTTCTTTTTTGCGTGATGGCTTTCATCATGTCTTGTAGCACGTATAGAGGTTCTTGATTAGAGTACGTATAATCTAATCTGTTACGTATCGCCTCAAAATTAAAAATTGTGTTATAATTAGTTAACACATTCGCGGCTGCACCCTGTATTTTATTTTTCACTATAGTCAATGCTGCTGCGTACTTACAGTGTGTTTTGAAGTTTTTAATGCTGTCCATTAATCTGGATGCTTCTTCGCGCCACGACCGATAATTTGATTGATCGCCGTTGAAAATAGGTAGGCTTTTAAATGCGTCTAACTGTATTTCACTACCATCTGTATATGTGGTTCTTATTTCCTCTAGCACAGGTATGTTTGGTACTATGCCTAATCCAGATTTTACTTCATTTAGTTTTGTTTCTAAATTAGTGTTTATTTGATTTTGGTTAGTTATTATTGCTGCTAACCTTGCATTCTCTGTGCGTGTGTGCTCTAGGGTTTGTGTTACTGTGTTGCTCCTGGTTTCTAAAGCTTCTAATCTTGCCATTAATACTGCGAGTTGTTCCATTTTGAACTCGTGTCTGTTGTCGTCGAATTTGTGTGTTTTTTTTTCCACATATACACTTTCACTGAATTGCTTTGCTGCTTCGTACGAAGAAGCTATATTTGTACCTGCTATGCTAGGTAATTCTTGTAACCGGTAACGCGAGTGTTCTGTTTATACTAGATTTCACTACTTGTTCCCGAGGTCCGCTCGATTGAAGTTAAAAAGTATATTTAACCTCCTGGCAGGATCGCCAATTAAAACACTTGTTTCTTACTTTTAAAATTAAACAATATTTATTTGGAACTATGTCCTTTATTATTGAAATACTTTTTACTAATTCTAAAAGGAGCTTAAGGCTACTATGTAGTTACAATAAGACTGTTGATAAATTCATCATACAGTCGTATTTATATACTTTTCTTATCTATCTACAAGGAGACCCAAGCGTACAATCGTCTTGCTTGATAATGAAGAAGAGATAATATTCCAACATTGTATACAAACGATATTATCTCTTTTACATATGTTATCATTGTAGCGTTGTGTGCAAGACTGTACTAGAGACTAAAGATATCATTGAATACAAATAATGTTATCTTTTTTCTCAATATGTTTTGCTATGGATACTTAACTCGCGCTCGCATGGATTTTTCGTTTTTCACCTGCGGTCACGAGTAGCGCTCATTAGTTTGGTTACGTGTATGCGTGTGTAACAGGTGAACAATAGAGCAATTTAATTAGTTTACCAGTTTATTTTATTGTTTTCTTGTTTTCCTTACAGTTTTTGACTTGATTGCACGGTCAAGATTTCAACCATGAAAACATTGTTTTAAAAGAGCACAGAGTAAGGGAAGCGCGGCTGTTAAGGGTCGCAGAGCAGACAAAATTAGTTTTATTTATGAGGTAGTTAATAATTTTTGTTAGCACTGTAAATGGGGAAAATTCGTTAATTCTTGGCCATTATGTGTGCACAGTGATTGTTGGCAATGAAGTGGGGGACGCGCCCTCCGCATAACTGGCCTGAATTAAGTTTCGTTTACTAATTTAGCGAACCATAAACCGGGCAAATATACTCATTAAAAAGAGTTTTGTCTGCGCGTCTGTGGTGGTGGTGGAAACGTTTTGGCATCATAAAGTGCTGGCTGAGAGAAAACTATTAACAAAGCTGTTGAAATTTGACACAAGTCACTGGCGGACGAATTGAATTTTATCCACAATTCAAAGGGAATAGAAATAGGAGGAGGAAACCTCTAGGCAGTAACCTATTTCTCTCGCTACTTTGAAGATGTGTATTCGGTAGTTTTATACCAACGAGTTGGAGATACAATTGTAAATCGACTGAACTTTTCGTACTTTTCTCTTTTTTTAGAGTTGAGTTCTGAAACTAAAACTTAAATTAAAACACAAAATCGTTTAGGTAAAATGATAACACGAAATGCCCGGTACGCCGATAACCTGAAATTGCAATTTCAAGCTGGAATCACTTTATGGAAAACGATTAATTTTGGTTAATTTTTGCGCTGGGGATCTTTGTAAAAAGTACATTTGCACCAGACCTAAATTCCTCGGTTCGGCTTAATTCAACATTTCAGGGGAAATGTCCAGCGTTTCGCTATATAAAGGGTTTTTCACTAAGAGGTGTTATTTTGGTATTCAAAGAAAAATGCCATTTTTTGAGACAAATGATCGGATGCTTATCTATATATAACGGGTGATTTTTTAGCTGGTTTGGTTTTGGCAACACTGGTTTTGACAGCTGACGTGTGTTTAGTACCTTGTGTCACTATCAAGCAGCTTTAGTTTGGTTTGCAATTTAACCATGGATCGTCTTACAAATGAACAACGCTTGCAAATTATTGAATTTTACTATCAAAATTCGTGCTCGGTTCGAAATGTTCATCGCGCGCTGCTTCCATTTTATGATCGGCATTCTCGACCTTCTGAGCAGTCTATTCGGAAGATTGTGACCAAATTTCGCACCAAATTTACTTTGTTTGACATTAAACCACCAACACGTTTACGTACTGTGCGTAGTGAAGAAAATATTGCGGCCGTATCAGCTAGTGTGACAGAAGACCGCGAAATGTCGATTCGGCGCCGTTCCCAGCAGTTAGGCCTTTGTTACAGCACTACGTGGAAAATTTTGCGGAAGGATTTGTGCGTAAGATACAGCTTGTGCAAGAACTAAAGCCAGCCGACCTACCACAACGCCGAATTTTTGGTGAATGGGCTCTTGGAAAGCTGGCCGAGGATCCGCTTTTTTATCGAAAAATTGTGTTCAGCGATGAGGCTCATTTTCGGTTGAATGGGTACGTAAATAAGCAAAATTGCCGCATTTGGAGTGAAGATCAGCCAGAAGCATTGCAACAGCTACCAATGCATCCCGAAAAAGCCACTGTTTGGTGCGGTTTATGGGCCGGCGGCATTATTGGGCCATATTTCTTCAAAGATGATGCGAATCGCAGCGTTACTGTCAATGGTGAACGCTACCGAGCGATGATAACAAACTTTTTTTTGCCCGAAATGGAAGTTCTTTACTTGCATGATATGTGGTTTCAACAAGACGGTGCCACATGCCACACAGCACGCGAAACAATGACGCAATTGCGAGGCGAGTTTGGTGAACAGTTAATTTCACGTTTTGGGCCGGTCAATTGGCCGCCTAGATCGTGCGATTTGACACCATTAGATTATTTTTTGTGGGGGTATGTTAAGGCTAATGTGTATAGGGACAAGCCCGCTTCGATTGACGCACTGGAAGCCAACATCCAGGCATTCATTCGTGAGATACCGGCCGATATGTGTGAAAGAGTATGCCAAAATTGGACTCAGCGGATGGACTGCCTGAGACGCAGCCGCGGTCAACATTTTCATGAAATTATCTTTAAACATTAAATTGCAAGGTTCAAACTATCGATTCAAATAAATATTTCATTAATTTTTTCGAATTTTTTGTGTTTTTTTTTTAAAAAAAGTTCTAAGCCTCTTAAAAAATCACCCTTTATAAAAGAAAGCCGTGTTAGTTACACCACTTATAACTCAAGAACGGCAGAACAGATTTGGGTGAAAATTGGTAGGGAGGTAGCTTAGAGCCAGGAGACGGACATAAGATACTTTTTATCCCGTTCGACAGCGTTCCCGTGTGACTTGACATGAAACGTCAGTCACTATAAAACGTGGTATAACAAAAAAGAATCAGACTTGGAATAACAAAACGCAAATAACAGCTACGTAATTGACGTATAATGACAGCTATGTAATGACGTATAGATGACAATTTGATATTTGTAAGAAATCAATATTTAAACTATTTCTATTAAATAAATAATTAACAATTATAATGTAATGATAGTGCCATTGCCCATTCGTATTGTGGTAAATCAGGCACTTAGTGAATCAGGCACTTAGGAATTGTGGTGAATCGGGCACCTGGTAACAATCTGTTTCCCTCTTCAAGTTCCACTTCCAATTGGAGACTGGAATTGTATTGCAGTTTGTATTAGTTAATTCTAGAACCATCTAGAGAAGATATGGAGTTTACATCTGGAATCTATCTACTTCTGGAACATTCGCCGATAGGTGGCAGCGCGGATATAAAAGGGGCGCGTTGACAACAGATGGACAGTTGATTTTTAACCAGCGATAGTTGAGTTCGAAAGAGTAATCGGTTGTGAAAGAAATAAGTGTGAAGTAATAGAATAAAGCGATTGGATTGAGACGTTTAAGAATTGATTAAGGTGATATTGTTTTGGAGATAAATAAGTGAATATTTGGAAAGTGTAAATAAAGTGATTTTATTGGAACAGTTGAACAGAATAGTGTTTCATCTTTTCGAATCCCAGCCCAAATGTAACAGTATAAACAGTGAAGTGAACTATAAAACTCGGTATGGTTGAAAATTTGAGTTTTGAAATCTTAATATATAAAAACGTTCGTGCGTATGTATGACCGACGATAACGACTGAACCACTGAAGCTATCCCCCTTATATTCACACCATATGTTTGTGTGGTGCTCCGGATGGTTTATGTTTATTTTAGATCCAGTAGGGGGCGCTGGGGTCGCTTTTTTGAAAATTCTTATTTATGGACCGATTTGGCTCAAATTTACACCATATAACACTTAAAAAAATAGAAAGCTTTTGTCAAAATTTGGACCCGATAGGTGGCGCTGGGAGATATTTACGAAAAGTTAGATTTCCCTGCATATCAATATTGTATCAACAACATTAAATTTAATTGTAATAATATAGTTGGCGTTGGTTGTCTATACTTTTTTGAATTTGACATTTCAGTAATTCATATTTCATTTAGCTGTTGTTGTTCGACGAAAACTCCAAATTAGTTTTTAATAAATTTTAAATAGGTAAATAACATTTCCATTCGATTTCCGGCACAAATAACATAACCAAGGAAACTGCTCATAACCACTGAGCCAATTTTCATGGTTCTTCTTTTGTTTTGTTCGTATTGTTGTATTTCAGGTTTAGGCAGTCTTTAAAGATAGCACTATTTTGGACCCGATCGTCGATCTCCGAAACCGCTCAATCGATTTCAATGAAATTTTGTGGATGTGTATGGTTGGTTCCAGCTTGAAAGATTCGACCCGATAAGTGGCGCTGTTGTCGATTTCCGAAACAGTTTTATTGAGACGATTGTAATTTTTGGGATGGGTACGGTTGCTTCAACTTTGACAGAGAGGATAATTACCCTATTGTTGGTACCTTACAAAAATAGGCGGGATAGGAAAACGGGTTGCGGCACTTCTCATTCAAACATAAAACCAAACGCTATTTCTAAAGTTGTATAATTAAAAATTTTAATGGACATTGTCCAAATAAAGCACTTTGCAAAATCTGAGCAGGACTTAATACGAAAGGTACGAGCAAATCCGAGTGGGTACAACTACATGTAAAAGAGGCTGACGTCCGGATATGCACTCATAACTCGGGAACGGATTGGGCGATTTTTATGATTTTTTGTTTAAATTCGCAAGTGTCCAAGGAAAGACATACTATGCTACTCTTTGTCGTGAAAACAAAACTTTATGGGGATTAGTTGAATTTTTGAATTCTTTGGATGTTCCGGGCAGTTATAATTTTGCTGCGCAACGTTAATACACCGAAACTTTGTAACGGAACGCGTTTGATCTGATGGTGAAAGATCAAATCAAATGTCAATTGCATTGAATTGAATGCCATCCAAGCGACGGTTTCGAGGGGAAAATTTAAAGGCAAACATTCTCATTGATCGGATTCCCCTTATTCAGAATGATTTGCCATTCGTATTTAAGCGTCTTGAATTTTCCGTGCATCTCCCTTTCAATCTCAGAGATGGTAACACCTACCACAAAATTTTTCATATGAGGGAACTCGAGAACGGATCGTCAGGCTTGAGCTATCTTTTCTTTGTTGTGTTTGTCTACGCCTAAGGAAGGTTCATACGACGAAAAAAAATGGAAAATTTGAAAGGGAAATTGGAGAATTGTAGAAATTTATTTTCCATACATTTTGTACGGGGAGTGTTATTTTTTTTAAAACAATTTTGATTTGATCGTAGTACCTATATACAGTGAGATCGCATTTGTCAAAAGATATTTTGGATCAAAAAAATTAATTTCTGGTGGAATAGTGAATGTTCCAAATTTAAATTATTTTAGTCAAAAAGTCAACATTGGGCGGGACGAAGTTCGCCGGGCACGCTAGTTTCATAATAAAGAGGAAGGTATGCCGTTAATAACAACATTAGCCAAATTGCCACCACGCATACATATATATCCATATCCTTTAACAATAACACCTCTTATTGAAAAACCCTTTATGTGGCTGGGGTCTTAGGTCCACCAAGCAGCTTCACCTGGCAATGCTGGTCATGTAAACTGACAAATCGACAAATGATAGAAGCTACCTGTATCAGCCAATCAGCATTCTCCACCTCTAATCCGAAACCGTGTGTTTTATTTTGGCGACTAAATATATTTTCCAACATTTCCAAATGTTGAATTTCAGTGAAATGTTGAATTTCGTCGATTCATTTGTAAGTTTGTCATACCGAACAAACCTCTTTACAAATTCCGCACGTCATTTAATGACTTTTCTACCTGGTGACAAACAAAAAACAATAAAAAATATAAAAGTTATAAACAAAAAGATGGAAGTGGTTGCATACCTCTATATTGATTCAGCAACATATTTTATGCGTCTGAATTAGCACTTTAATTCATGTTTTCATTGATATACCTAGCTAAAAAAATAAATTCTTTAGATTCAACCAGTGCTGTATTCTAAACAGAAAAAAACAATTCTGACACTAGCTGTCATTTGAAATGTTGAAGTTTCAGTGAAAACGCAAAATTCGAATAAGAAATTTTTGTACCGAAATGTTGAATTTATGTGCGGTGTAAATGTACTACAAAAATGACGTCTGAATAAAGTCTGGGGTAAAGCTCATACATTGTACCAATGAGTCAAAAAAAAACCATCAGGGCAGGGGTTTTTATTTTTATTTTTGTTGCTTTGGATGTCATAATCTTCAAAAGATGCGGTAGCCCGTGCTACCAATATGCACGATTCGCAAACCCGAATAATCGAAGCCAGGAGTGCGCCTACTAATCGACAGCACTACGTCCTTCAACCACTCGCGGGGCTGGTTAGCTTTTTATGCTGCGTCTTGTATTATGTCAGCTATTTCTAACGCTTCTGTTGTTTGTACTGCTCTTCTGAGCTTTTCTATTCTTCGTAGCTCATCTTGAAGAGTCTTTACAAGACTGCACAATGTCATCCATTTGTCCTCCGACTGGAGCATGTTGTCTATGAAGAGCTCCGGGCTAGGCAGATTCTCCATTCTGTGAATCTTCTGCAGTGAAAAACTGCATGCTCCGTATCTTCCTCTTTTTCTGGACAATCTGGGCAAAAGGGGGAGTTATCGTGTCCAAGTCGATGAAGATATTTACGATAGCCACAGTGACCACTTAGAAACTGTGTATGGTGGTAGTTGACGTTTCCATGTGGTCTCTTTGTCTAAGTCTCAATGTTCGGGATCAGCTTGTAGGTCCATCTGCCTTTCGTAGTGCTAACCCACCTGTCTTGCCACATGACGAGTGAAGCAGTTCGCTCTTCAGTCTTTATTCTCACGATTTCTCTTTCCTCATGTTGGAGCGAGGCTCTCCTCTTATAGATCCTTAGCATCTCATCAGCGAGGATGTCTATTGGGATCATACCTGCTATAACAAAGGCCGCTTCGTCGGAGATGGTTCGAAAACCACAGATTGTTCTTATTGCGCTGAGTCTGTATACGGAAGACAGTTTTCTTCTTGCTTCTTTCGTCACAAGTGCACACGCCTAAACCGGGCAGGGGTTGTATTATCGCATACGTGAGTGAGCAATACGTCCCTGAATTTTGTGAATTTTGGATACACAAAAAAAAATGTCTGTGATTGCAATTTCTTATTGTAAAATTGACAGCTCGTTGTCAATTTTCGTTGCATAATGTACAAATATGAATTTGTCAAATTTGCAATCAAAACGATGTAAAAAATTCATAAAAATCCATTTGAAACAAGGGCGTATTATGTTTATGTTGGCGTCATATTTTGGGCTTTATTTGCATTATGTAATTCACTAGCAGTCCGTTTATATAGTACGTCAAATTGTCAATGTGTAGAACATCATCAACAACATCTTCGTCGAGTCATAGGAGCTGATATTCTTGGCTTCGAACAATATTGTACGCTGTTAACGCAAATCGAAGCTTAATTCACGACCCCTATGCCAAATATCTGATACCGATTTAGATCCGCTAACCCCCACTCATTTTCTTCTAGGTCAGTCCTTTGCAGCGGTACCAGAGCCGATATTACACATTCCAACTAGTCCCTTATCGGGTTGGAAAAATTCAAAATCAACATTTTTTTTTTGGTATAAAATTTAAGAATTAAGCTACAATTTAGTAATTTCTGTCGGCGGATATCGGAATCTAGCTGTCAAAATTTTAACAAAAAAATCCACTTCATCGCACTTCAACCTAATTCGCCGATATGCATTATAAATGTCGGCAGAATTCTCCGAACAGTTGTTTCGAACAATACCTCGCAGCAAAAATCCTCCGAAGGCCCCGAATCCTCTGCGGAATCTTCGAATCTCTTCGAATTATGTTATCCGTACGGATAGCTGTCCTGGCGATCAATCTCAAGCAACAATCGAGTTCAAGTAGAGTGGGATTGTGATAAACGACTCCCAGGGATAATATAGATTCCCAAGCAATTTTCTACAAAATTCTCTTCTCTTCTCTTCTTCTCTATCTCTTCTCTCTATATAAAAGAGAGTTGCAAAAGCGTTGTGACTTTATAACTCACGATAGGTCAAACCGAATTCGTTCAAATTTTGAGAGTTTGTTTGCATGGTCGTTTTGTTGGTTTACCTAAAGTTTGACCTAAATTGGTCAACGCGTTCGTGAGTTATGTCAACATCCGATTTTGTCGATTTATAAAAAAAAAAAAAACGTAGGCGCCTATTAGCGTGTGCTGTATGTTCCGTAATAACGCCCATCACTCGAGAACGGATCGTCCGATTTGAGCTATCTTTTCTTTGTTGTATTTTATCTGTCTATCTGTGCCTAAGGAAGGCGAAAAAATTATAAAATTTGAAAAGGAAATTGGAAAATTTCTAATAAATAATTTTCCATACATTTTTACGGGAATTTTTTTTAATTTTAATTGTAATATACAGAGATCGTATTTGTCAAAAGCTCTGCCACATTTTGATAATCTGTGAAATTTATTTTTACTACGAAGATATATATATTGAAGTCTTTCGTGCTTCATCATTCAGTGCTGTATTTATATATTTTTAATACGTCAGCATATTAGTTTCAGTGATTCCGGTGAGATTTTCGAAAACAACTTCGAGCCCCTGCGTCGCGAATTCGTGCAGGGCGAACTATTATGAGACCCATAGCTCATACGACGCATTGCAATCCACTCATGTTCTGCTATAAAGAGGATGGATATCACTTTGAAATAAGTATGATCAATCCATCGATATTTTAGTAAACGTGTAGTTTGAATGTTTTTCAAGTCTCGGTACAAAATTTCTGTACTGTGTGTCATGCAATCATTCATCAACTGTTATCGATCGCAAAGGTTAGATGCTCGAAATTATTTAAATCAAAAAATCTATTTTGGGCGGGACGAAGTTTGCCAGGTCGGCTAGTAAATAAATAAAGCCCGCACTCAAAGAAATTCGACTGACAGCATCACAGTAGTTAGAAATGAACCCTCCATCCCAGCTCAAGCCCCGAATTATCTCCTCGACTGTTTGCTATTCAAAACCCAATAACCATTTAACTTATTATTTATAATTAATAATACATAATCTCATTATTACTGTTCCCATCAAAGAAAATGCGCATAACTGCCACCTCCGACACTGGCGCCATCCACGAACCACGAACCACAAACCGCTCACAAACACGAATAGTGCGCGCTCAAGAGCACAAACAAAAGCCAGCTACGAGTCAAAAAAAAAAAAAAAACACACACACAATTACTACACAAACGTCAAATACAAAAGGCTGACACTTGCTTATGATTAGTTATCATGTCAACATTTGACATGCCATGTCAACCATTGTCAAACATTTCGGTTTAAACGCTTTGATTGATTAATTATGTGCGCGCCTCCCTTTCTCCTCGAAACTGTGTTTATCTATCAGCTCGGCAGGCGAGATACCTCTGCGGTTTGAATAGATGAGGTCTTAAGAGTTCTCCGCTTGTGTTTATAAACACATCACACATGGTGTGTGAGACTGAGACACCCCGCTCACGATCCTCGCACATATATATAGATCTACTATAGATCTGGCTGATGCGATGACGAACAGAACGCCGGCGCTGACTTTTCATCTCTTTGTATTCAAAATACGCGGTGTACATTATTTTGATTGGTTCTCATTTCTGGATGCGATGAAGACCTCTTCACCGAGATGGCTTATAAGGAATCAATCTGCGCCGTCACTTGCGAGGGCTCCAAATTGAACAGTTTCGGGCCTCTTAATGCGAGTATATGATGGCACGCGCGATTTAAGGGCGTCTTGAAGTAAACCACTTGACAGTATTTTGGGTGACACATAAAACGGGAGTGGATGCGGTTCGGGGATTGTTGATGCAAACGAAATGCATTCGCGGCAAATTTTGCGTCGGGACTTGGGCCTTCAGTTGTCCAATATCCAACTGACCCAGGAGGTAAAAGTTAACACCACTTGTTCGATGATTGAGCTTTGGAACTCCGAAGTCGATCCCAATTTAGGCGGAAAAATCATCTTTAGCGACGAGGTGCATTTTTGGATGGCTATGTTAATGTAAATTGCCGTACATGGAACAACGCCAATCCACACGAGGTTCACCACGCGGCAATGTATCCACAAACAGTTACTGTTTGGGATGCGGAGTCATTGGGGTGTACTTTTTTGAAAATATAGTTGGTGATGCTATCACCATCAACGGCGAACGCTTCACAACGATGCGAACCGATTTATTTTGGCCCAAATTGAACGATATGGAGGTAGACGACATGTGATTCTAGAAGGACGGGATTCGAATAGACACCACGATTGACATTTTGTAGGAACTTAAATTGGCTATACCAAGATCGTACGAGGTTTTTTTTTGGGGAGCTTCCTCAACTCAGTTTTTTTAACCGTCAACATAACCAATGCCATCGCTAAAATCCAGTCGGATCGTGCCACCGTGAGAAGCTGCAACAGACTTTTGACCTATACTTACGGTTACCATTTTTTCAATCACAAAAAAGAAAACATTTTTTTTTAAGTAAAAATACAGTCGAAAATGTTTAATTGAAATTATTATCTGACCACCAAATGTCCTGTTTTACTTAAACATCAGACAGGACGTAACGGGTGATTTTTTAGCTGGTTTGGTTTTGGCAACACTGGTTTTGACAGCTGACGTGTGTTTAGTACCTTGTGTCACTGTCAAACAGCTTCAGTTTGGTTTGCAATTTAACCATGGATCGTCTTACAAATGAACAACGCTTGCAAATTATTGAATTTTACTATCAAAATTCGTGCTCGGTTCGAAATGTTCATCGCGCGCTGCTTCCATTTTATGATCGGCATTCTCGACCTTCTGAGCAGTCTATTCGGAAGATTGTGACCAAATTTCGCACCAAATTTACTTTGTTGGACATTAAACCACCAACACGTTTACGTACTGTGCGTAGTGAAGAAAATATTGCGGCCGTATCAGCTAGTGTGACAGAAGACCGCGAAATGTCGATTCGGCGCCGTTCCCAGCAGTTAGGCCTTTGTTACAGCACTACGTGGGAAATTTTGCGGAAGGATTTGTGCGTAAAGCCTTTTAAGATACAGCTTGTGCAAGAACTAAAGCCAGGCGACCTACCACAACGCCGAATTTTTGGTGAATGGGTTCTTGGAAAGCTGGCCGAGGATCCGCTTTTTTATCGAAAAATTGTGTTCAGCGATGAGGCTCATTTTTGGTTGAATGGGTACGTAAATAAGCAAAATTGCCGCATTTGGAGTGAAGATCAGCCAGAAGCATTGCAACAGCTTCCAATGCATCCCGAAAAAGCCACTGTTTGGTGCGGTTTATGGGCCGGCGGCATTATTGGGCCATATTTCTTCAAAGATGATGCGAATCGCAGCGTTACTGTCAATGGTGAACGCTACCGAGCGATGATAACAAACTTTTTTTTTGCCCGAAATGGAAGTTCTTGACTTGCATGATATGTGGTTTCAACAAGACGGTGCCACATGCCACACAGCACGCGAAACAATGGCGCAATTGCGAGGCGAGTTTGGTGAACAGTTAATTTCACGTTTCGGGCCGGTCAATTGGCCGCCTAGATCGTGCGATTTGACACCATTAGATTATTTTTTGTGGGGGTATGTCAAGGCTAATGTGTATAGGGACAAGCCCGCTTCGATTGACGCACTGGAAGCCAACATCCATGCATTCATTCGTGAGATACCGACCGATATGTGTGAAAGAGTATGCCAAAATTGGACTCAGCGGATGGACTACCTGAGACGCAGCCGCGGTCAACATTTGCATGAAATTATCTTTAAACATTAAATTGCAAGGTTCAAACTATCGATTCAAATAAATATTTCATTCATTTTTTCGAATTTTTTGTGTTTTTTTTTTTTTTTTTAAAGTTCTAAACCTCTTAAAAAATCACCCGCTATATTTATTTGTGATATGGATTAGGTGTCAAAGATGAAAGTGGGTGAAAGTAGCCCGAAATCTATCGTACTTTTGAGTATATTTTTTTTGAGCTTCAGTTTCGCTATATTTTTTTTTTTTTTTTTTTTTTTTTTTTGAGTTTGACAGAATTTTACAGCCTTTTTTATAAACTCACCGTCGAGTCTGCTTATCTTTACACCCTCTAAAATGCCCTTACCGATTGAAACCTACTTTTACTTGTTTCCTGTCTTCTGCGTACGAAGAAATGTCAGTACTATGAAATTGAGTTTTAAACAGAGTTAAAATACTTAGGGCCGGTCTGTTCACAGCTGGTTAAAGCCTTGGTTAGGTTACCACAGATTTAGGTTAACCCATGATTATAAATCAGTGATAACCAATGAGTGTCTGTTGACCGTTTTTTCACTTCGGTCACCAAACCATAGCTTTGCAGCAAATCGTTCCATTTTTCCAGTTTATTTGTCAATCATAGATTGGCACAACCCATGGTTACATTTTTATTTTTTTCTTTCGGGTCCTTTGGTTTTTGATAAGTAATTTATTTAGGTAGATATTTTATGTATTTTATAATTTTTTTAAGAACTGAAGAATGGAACTTTGTTTTTGTGAAGAAAATTTTTGAGAACAAAACCGAAATAAAAACAAAACTAAAAAATAAATTGTTACAAATTTATAAGCCTCATCTTATTTTATTCAACGACAAACGAAATTTTCTAATTCTCTGAATATTTTTCCTATCGCGTGTGCTTTACCTCAATTTATGAGAGCTGTCATCGGCCAAAAATAATCGTGCTTCATATTTTGCATCCATTATTTTGGCGTGTTGTGTAGGTATTATATTTATATGTTAGTTGAAAACGTCACTGAAACCATTCATTCATTCTATTATTTTCATTTTACTTTTCGTTCGCACAATATTGTACAACAATTTTTTTTTTGTTTAGCAGCTACGTCCTTAAAAAATCTTAACAGACGAAATTACTGAAAATCAGTGGTTAAATCTCATTAACCGCTCAAAATCGGCTGGTTATCGATTTTTCTGGTTAACTAACCAAACTACTGATTCTCTGGTTAATATTTTGCTGAACAAACACATTCGATGGTTACCAGCTGGAATAACCGATGATTAAAGATAACCAAGATTGAACAAACCGGGCCTTAAACTGAGCTCTGGAGTGCGGTTTAAATGTAATCACATTAAATGCCGACCGGAAACATATCCGAAATGTTCCGGGTGGACCGGAACGTCACATTTTCAAAGTCAGAAACATCTCCGAAATGTCAACTTAGTTCTCAGTCAGGAATTTCTTGACTAGATTCGTCGTCCACCCCTCCATAAACGTCAACTGAAACAGCTGCTCATATGACCGATTTCAGCCAATCAAAATCGAGATAGATCTAGTCACGACAGCTGTCGGACTTACTAAACTAGATACTTGAAAGTTCCCAATATAGCCGCTTTCAACTGTCAAAGTTGGGAAGTTCTCATTGGAAGACCCTTAACCAATCAATGTTTTTGTGGAGAATTAATGTCGTAGAATTTCGTTTCTCGATTTGAAGTCAGAATTCACTTGAGAAGCACTCCACATGTTCAATTTAGGTATTTTATACAAGTCAGATGTCAGCTGCCGTAGATTATTTTAGTAGCGAAAAAGAGAACTTTCCTCTGAAAAAGAGGCGAATGGTCACCGTGCCCTTGCTATATCCACTTAGGCTTGCCAGATTGTGCGATACATCGCAAAACGCGCCATATGTTTCCTATTTTCCGGTGTAGAATTCGAATTTGCGACATCTTTTATTTTTTGCGATCTTTGCGATATTTTGTTTCATTAATTATTTAAACAAAACAAAATTCTTCTCATTTCAAAACACTATATTGCTTTATCAAAATTATGTGCTGAACGCATTCATTTTCATATTTCCTCTTTTTTGACGTTGCATTAAAATTTTGTTTATTTAAGACTTTGTTAAGTAATGCGGTTGTAAAAGTCAAAGAATGTATACAAGGCATTTCGCATTTTTTAAAGATATGCGATTTGTGCGAAAGAAAAGAAAGAAAATGCCGAGAGAAAAATGTATCAACACTCAACATATTGTGTATGATGTATGACTGTATGACATTCAACTGGGTTGAAGAATTTCATCCCGAACCACTACCAAATGAAGATGTAGTAAAGTTTTGGGTTCAGTTTGGCTTAAGTGCTCTTTCTTTGCCAGCAAGTAATACCGTATACCGTAATGGAAAGAGGATTCTCATACATGAACGCAATTAAAATAAAAAGTCGTTCCAAGATCCAAGTACAGTTTTTCGATCCATTGATGCGCATTATAGAAATCATTCAAATGTAAAAAAATATTTGCTGCAAACATTTTGAACCAACCCGGCTAGAAATGCTTCAAGCGTTCATCTCGAATATGTACGAACAATATTCCATTGAAGTGAAGGCGTACATCTACATCGACAGCTTTTAAAAATAACTGAGTTACATAAATTGATCTTGCTGCAATACTATTACTAATTTGCTAATTTTTCTTTATTATTGTTTTCTGTTACCTAACCAAAAATATTAAAAATCAAGCGAAAATCAATTTTGATATGTTATTTTATATTTTTAAGCATTTTGCGATAATAAAACTAAAAATTGCGATATAGGCTTCTAAAAATAATATAAAAAACCGCTCTAAATGAAAAAAAAAATATAACTATAAATATTTTTTACTTTTAATTTTTATTTAAAAAAAAATAGAAAAATTGAAAACAAATTTGAATTAAAAAAAAAAAACATTTATCTATTGAAAAAAAAAATTTGAAATTTAATAAAAAAAATTAAGCAGTCAGAAATAACACCTTTTATTCATAATAGTTTCATTTGTTTTCTTTTTATACCTACTTATAAATCATAAATATATTTTTACGTTTGTTTACTTCCGTTTCTCTGTAATACAAGGCTAAAAATATAACTTCCATAAGTCGAACTCTCAAAATGTAAGAAAAAAAATTCGAGTTATAGAACATTCGAACTAGAGAAATAAAAATAAAAACTTGATATTTTTTATTTTATTATAAGGATACATATTTCAAAGAGAGAAAAAGTATTTTTAAGTAACAGAAGCCTTAAAAAAAGTTATCAAAGTTATCCATAAAACTTTGAGTTGTGGAGAAATTCGAGTTATGGAAGTTCGACGTATTAAGAAAAGAGGAGTTTTTAAAATAAATCAGAAAAAAAATGTTCCCTCCATATCTGCTTTACAAAATTCTGAAAGGCACGCGCTTTGGCAGAAGTTCGTAAAAGCAATTTTTTAACTCTTTGTTCTTAATTTTAATTTTTATCTACTCTTTTTTGTATTTTCAATTTTTTATAAATTTAAAATCGTTTCTTTTTTAATACCTACTCCTTTTGTTGTTTATACTTGTTAGTTGGAAAAAAGCAGAAGTTCAAAAAGCAGAACTTTTGTGTGAAAAGACAGAATCTTGCAAAGCAGAATATTGTTCTTTTCGACACTAATAGAAAAGACGTATATTTTCCGCTCGGGAAAGTCCGCGAATCACCCTAATGAGACAGTTTGAGTCACTCATTTTGATTGCACAAACTTCATAACCACCGTTCTTATTTATAAATGCATTCTAACCATAAGAATAATAAACCCTATCAGCAAAATGCAAGGAATAACGTTTATCCCAAAGGAATTGCTAAATTGTATGATACAAAGCCATTTTCGAAAAACACCTCTCCCGAACCCATTTTTATCTACAAAAACTCCTCCTAGGGAACAACTCGCCCCGCCATCTACATTCAATTGTAGCGAGCAAAACGATTGTCGAGAGAAATTAAACAAACACAAGAAAATATTCAACAGCAGTGCAAAGAACAATCCAGCGGATATTTATTTATTCAGGACGATTTCGCAAACATCATTTGAGTAGGTAAGCATCTCAGGAAAAAACAATACACAGACAAAAAAAAAAAGAAGAACTGTATTCACTTCCTTGAGTACTCTTCTTGGCCGTGTCGGTTACCTGAAGTGTACGTTTCCCTGGTTCCATTTGCCAAGACCAAGAGCTCCTCGTCGAGTAATGTATTTTTCATTAAGGTTTATTTATTCCTTATACCTTATCGCCGGCCAGGAGTGTATAAAGGTTAATACCAAAGTAAACGTTCACTTATTCATGCAGCCAAGATCTGTGTTTTAGTTTTCTTTTTCTTTTTTTTTTACCCGCGCGCCTCTAGTGCATCATCGTCTCTGACTGTACTTGCTGCTTGCTGCATCTTTATTTGTATCTCGCACAATATACAACCGTTGTCCGAGAGTTTGTGGGTATAAATTGATACGAACAGGTACAAAAAAAAAAAAAAAATTGAATCGATCTCGGTTTGGTGTATTGACATCTGGTATTCTATCTGTAAGGGTGCATCTGAGGGTGGGTTCTATTTTTTTTTGTCTGTACCTTCAGTAGGGGATATTATTTGCCGACATCTTCGATGCTCCTTTGACCATTAAGAAATCATTTTAATGGACCGAAAGGTACTATTACATTCGGTGAACAGGAATTCCTGTGCATCTATGATGGTTCGATGTTGATTGCCAATAAATCTTATTTACTACATTGGCTGAGGGTGCAGCGCAGCAGAGTTGTCTATAGGTAGGTGTAGTAGATCCATCTGCTTTGAATTGGAGGTTTTTGGTTTTCAAAAATAGAACATACATATACATGCATAGTTTACACAGAAGGAGAATATTGTTGAGGGTGTCACAGACGGTTTGTACCAATGGCTTACTCATTTGTTAAAACAGTTTGACGGAAGCTGTTTAATTAATTAATTCGACCAAAATTTTAATATTTTAAAATACACACGAATCCCTCTAAGTCGAATTTTAACGGGAGATGAAAATTAGTCCGAGTTAGAGGGATTTATGGAATAATTCGAGTTAGACGAATTTACCATATTTTTTTTTTTAACGAATTTATTTAAAGTAAAAAATAGGAAAGTGGAAATGGTTATTTTTGATTTCAAATTTGCTACTCAACCAACAACACAAATAATGTTGGGCACCTGCATTTTTTTTACTTTTAACTTAACTTAACTTTTAACCTTGCGCACCTGCAAATGTTGAAACACATCGTATCATCGCGACTCAAAACTTGCGGGGCGGATATCTATTTTTTTTTCTTCAGACGAAAAAACTTAAAAGGAATATTGTAATAGGTCCAGAATCGAAAGAATATCTTCGAGTTGGAGGGGTCTAAAAATTCGAGTTAGACGGAAATTCGAGTTAAAGGAGGTTCGACTTGGAAGTATTCGACTGTATTTATCTAATATACAAGGTGGGCCAAAAGAGATCACCCTATTGGAAGATGCTTTTATTTTTGCAAATCTGTTTTTACATTTGTGGACTAGACAGATGTAGAATACAAGTGAATAAGCCATGGAGCGATACACCCCCCAAGAACGCGGGATAATTTCGAATTTTCGATTTTTCGACCAAAATCATAATGAGCGTTGAGGCTTATTTCCACCTCAGCGGGTACGTGAACAAGCAAAACTATGGCTTCTGGGGCACCGAAAATCCACGAGTAATGCACGAGGAGCCATAACACCCGCTCAAAGTTACTGCATGGTGCGCTGCTCACGCTGGAGGAGTCATCGGTCCATTTTTTTTTTTTTTCGAGAACGACAGTGGACGGTGCGCGCTATAGGGCCATGTAAACCGAGTTTGTTTTCTGCCGCAGTTGGACGAATGAGGACTGGAGAACATGCGGTTCCAACAGGACGGAGCTTAGGCACACACTCCGCGAGCCACAACTGATATTCTGAAGGCGGCGTTCCCGGGTCGGCTCATCTCTCGTTTTGGCGATTCACACTGCCCCGCCAGAACGCTCGATTTAACCGTTCCAGACTTTTTTTGTGGGTTTTTTAAAGTCCCGTGAAGACCCTAGAAGCCCTCAAGGACAACATTCGACACGAGTGCGAGAATATGTCGCCCGAAGTTCTCGTCGAAATGATGAAAAATGCCATAAAACGAGCCCGTATTGCAGTCAATTGTGACGGCCGATATCATTTTCTCGACTTGACTAATAAAATTCCAAAGGTTCAAGTAAACACAATCAAAAAACAGAATCCAAGTTTTTCATTTAGCAAAAAAATGAGAGCCAAACAACATCGGATGACTTCTTTTGGCCCACCTCGATTTAATAAAAAATATTAAAATTGGTAAACCAATGACGTCCAAAAGGTCTCTAACCTGATTTACGTCTTTCGATGTTTCCATTACTGGACTTATGGCGATATTAAATGGTCGTTATGTATGGCTCTTTGCATCATTTATCTTCTGTCTTTCTTCTATATATATAATTCTTTCGGGGTGTAACTCGATGGTCACGTAACTCGATAACCCCTGGGACGATTTTCATAATTCTTTTTTTGTTTTGTTCGTATTGCTGTATATCAGGTTTTTATTTACTTTTTGTCACGAAAACAAAACTTGGAGGGGATGAAAGAGGTTATGAAAGTTTGTATGGGGAAATACACTTTGAAAAAAAAAAAGAAACTGGATAGAAATCGAGTAGTGACACTTCAAATAAAAAAAGATATATTTTAAATTTTAAAAGCAAATTGTTGTTGTCAAGTATTTTAATTATTTTCCAAGCATTTTGATCGAGGATATGTGTCTGCTCATGAGTGGCAATTTGTTGTGCAAATTGGGGATGCCACAGCCAAATCGTTCAATGCAAGACGCATTTAATCGAGAATTGGAGCGAGAAATGAACTTCGATCGAATCGCATTGAGTCAAGCTGTTCGAAAAAACGTGCCAATGTTGAATCAAGAACAAAAGAAAGTGTACGATGAATTGATGCAAGCAGTCGATAACGAAAATGGCGGAATTTTCTTCCTTGATGCGCCCGGTGGAACTGGAAATGCATTCCTGATTTTACTGATTTTGGCTACAATTCGTTCGAGATCTGAGATCGCTTTGGCCCAAGCCTCTTCTGGGATAGTGGCTACTTTGTTAGAAGGCGGTCAAACAGCGAACAGTCGAACTGCATTGAAATGCCATTGAATCTGCAAGTGGATGAAGAACCTACATGCAACATTTCAAAGAATACTGTGATGGCGAAGGTGGTTGGGTGTTGTATGAATAGGGTAGGCACTGATTGGCGTCAACTTGGCGATGCCCAGTCGTTGTAACTGTTCATACACATCAATTGTGCTTATTTTACCTCCGCGTGGTAGCCACCGGGTACTGGTCTTGTCCTTCCGGGCATGACTTGCTAAACTTATAAGCGCGAGTGTTGAACACGAAGAAAATAGCAACACTATAATGCTCTGTCGGAATGACTGCCTGATCGAGTCTCAGAGGTCTTACATGAGCCCCTCAGAAAGAGGACGTACGGCGGATGAATTCACATGGTTGAATCAACGGTGGCGTCAACAGTCAACATGGCAGATACCTCAATGAGCTACTTTGACGTATTTGGAGCTGAGGTCATTGAGGATTTTTCAGCACTAGTCAGGGTGTTGAAATAGAGATGGTGGCGGAAGAGCCCTTAATGGGTCAACGGCAGCTCTCACATCCCCGCAGCGGGTTACTGACTCCGGAATATTCCGGCTCCTTTTGCCCAAGGGGTTACAGAAAGGGCCTGGTCCTCCAGGTTGGGGGTTGTGCGTGGGGTTAACGACCCTACCACGGAAAAAAAAGAATTGTTGCGAAGCAACCAAAAGCCTCGGATAAGGACGGATTCACCGTTGACGACCCTGCAAAACGAAAAAAGGACAATGACGTTCGGATCTGCACGTGGAATGTTCGAACTCTGAACAGACCGCGTGCAGCCGAACAACTAGCGGAGGCCCTAGACTGCTACAAAGCAGGTATCACCGCCATCCAGGAAGTGCGGTGGGATGGGCCGGGCAAAAGGAGGATGAAAAACTGTGACATTTACTACGGTGACTGCTACAGAGAACAAAAGCAGCGTCTATTTGGATGCGGATTTGTTGTAAGCGGCAGACTTAGGCAAGAAGTCTTGAGCTTTCGACACGTTAGTGAACGCCTTACAACTATCCGCATCAAGGCTAAATTCGCCAACATCAGCCTGATATGCGCTCACGCCCCCACAGAAGATAAAGACGATGCTACCAAAGAGTGTTTCTACGAGCTCCTCGACAAAACATATGAGCAATGTCCTAAGCATTACGTTAAAATCGTCTTGGGTGATTTTAACGCCAAAATAGGAAAGGAGGACATCTTTGGTAGCACAATCGGAAAACACAGCCTACACGACACCACGTCTGGAAACGGACTTAGGCTGATTGATTTTGCTGCGGGACGTAATGTTACCATAGCTAGCTCACGGTTTCCTCACCTCAATATACACAAAGGAACATGGCGGTCACCTGATCATCAAACCGTCAACCAAATTGATCACGTTGCGATCGACGCAAGGCACTCCTCCAGTATTCTAGATGTCCGAACTTTCCGAGCGGCCAACATAGACTCGGACCACTACCTTGTTGTAGCCAAGGTACGGATGCGGATATCCAAGACGCCACAACAACGAGAAAATACTGTGAGGAGATTTAACGTTGGACGACTACAAACGCAACAAACCGCCAGAACCTTTGCCGATCGCGTATCCCTCAACCTCTCGAGAAGTCCTATGCTGCCAGCATCAAGTGCCGAAGACCAGTGGCGCCGATGCCAAGAAGCCATCAAAAACGCCGCAACTGATGTGCTCGGTTTCACCAGTCCACCCCCCCGAAACCCCTGGTTTGACGAAGAGTGCCGGCAAGCACATGCAGCAAAACAAAGTGCCTACGAAGCGTCGCTGCATAGAAGGACGAGAGCAGCTCGTCAGCTCTACGAGCAAAAAAGGAGGGAAGAACATCGGCTTCTCCGGAGAAAAAAGAGAGAGCATGAGAAGCGCGCGATCGAGGATATAGAGAGGTGTTACTCCAGGAACAATGTTCGGAAGTTTTACCAAAAGGTAAAAAGAACGTGCCATGCCAACAAGACCCGAACGGAGACCTGTAGAGACGAGCAGGGAAACCTTGTAGTAGAGTCACAGTCGGTGCTGAGGACATGGAAAAACCATTTCTGCAGACTGCTAAACGGCGAAGACGACACAAATTCCGCTGTTAGGCAGAACGATCTATTCAACCTGGACGATGACAGCCAAGATTTCCGTCCACCTGACCAAAATGAAGTGAGGATAGCAATATCTAAGCTTAAATCCAACAAGGCTGCTGGTCCAGACGGCTTACCTGCCGAGCTCTTCAAGGCAGCCGGAGATGACTTGGTAGAGTGCATACACCAACTCATCTCCAAGATTTGGTTAGAGGAAAGTATGCCTGATGAATGGAACCTCAGCATTGTTTGCCCGATCCACAAGAAAGGAGACCCTCTAAACTGCGCCAACTACAGAGGCATCAGTCTCCTGAACACTGCGTATAAGATCATGTCTGCTGTATTGTGTGAACGCCTGAAACCATTCGTCAACGATCTGATAGGTCCCTATCAGTGCGGTTTTAGGCCCGGTAAGTCCACGACCGATCAAATATTCACACTACGGCAGATCCTGGAAAAAACCCAAGAATACCAGATCGATACTCACCATCTTTTTGTCGATTTTAAGGCCGCATATGACAGCGTTTATAGAGACGAGCTATACAGAGCCATGTCTAGTTTTGGCATCCCTGCCAAACTTGTCAGATTGTGCAGAATGACGATGGAGAACGCTCGCTGCTCCGTAAAGGTCGGAAACAATCTCACCGAGACCTTTGATGTCAAAAAAGGATTTAGACAAGGTGATGCGCTGTCATGTGACTTCTTCAACATCATTCTTGAGAAGATTGTGCGAAACTCACAAGCCAACACCAGAGGCACAATTTTCTATAAGTCTGTGCAACTGCTTGCATACGCTGACGACATTGACATTGTTGGTACAACACAGCGAGCTGTCACTGGTGCGTTTGCTAGTATTAGTACAGAAGCGGCAAAAATGGGTTTAGTGGTGAATGAGGGTAAAACAAAATATATGCTGTCAACAAGAAGGGACACACAACATCGACGAATCGGGCAGAACGTCACGATAGACAGCAGGCTATAACTTTGAGGTAGTTAGGGACTTTGTCTACCTCGGCTCCGCTATAAACTCTGATAACGACATCACATCAGAAATCAAACGAAGAATCACACTTGCCAACCGCTGTTTCTTTGGCCTAAGACGGCAATTGATTAGTAAGGCCTTGTCAAGAAGCACTAAGGAGATTCTATATAAGACTCTCATCATCCCTGTCCTGCTCTATGGCGCAGAAGCATGGACCCTAGCAAAAACGGATGAGGATCTTCTTGGTCGCTTCGAACGCAAAATTCTTCGAGTGATTTTTGGTCCCGTTTGCGTTGACGGGCTTTGGAGGAGAAGATTTAACAGCGAACTCTACGAGCTGTACAGCGACATCGACCTAGTCAGAAAAGTACGCATCAGTCGTCTAAGATGGCTGGGACATGTAGAGCGAATGGACACCAACGCTCCGGCCCGAAGAGTCTTCGATTCTAACCCGGAGGGACAACGCAGTAGAGGAAGACCTCGCCTTAGGTGGCGCGCGCAAGTGGAAGGGGACCTCAACCAACTTGGAGTGCGCAACTGGAGGCAGTTAGCCAAAGATCGCGCTAACTGGAGAGGCGTATTGGTTGAGGCCCAGGTCCACCCCGGACTGTAGCGCCACCTAAACGTAAACGTAAACTGTGATGGCGAAAGTACTGCAGCAATGTAAGATTATCATATGGGACGAATGCACAATGGCTTACAAACGCGCATTGGAGGCCGGAATCGTTTACGTAATGATAAGCGACCTTTCGGTGGAGCAATGATCTTGCTATCAGGCGATTTTCGTCAAACGCTGCCTGTCATTTCGAGATCAACTCCGGCAGATGAATTGAATGCTTGCCTGAAGGCGTCTGTTTTATGGCGATACGTCAAGAAATGGCATTTGACAACAAACATGCGAGTTTCTTTACAAAATGGCCAGTCAGCTGCAGAGTTCTCCAGGCGATGGGCAATGGTGTGATTCCAACAAACTTAATCACCGGCCTGATTTAGTTTCAACAACATTTTTGCAACTTTACAACGACACCGAAAGAACTAATCATGAATGTTTTCCCGAATATCGCTCAGAATTATATTGACCATGATTGGCTGAGTGTAAGAGTAATTTTGGCTGCGAAAAACAAGAACGTCGATCACTTGCATTTCACCATTCAAAACCAAATCGCTGGTGAGTTGCATTCATACAAATCAGTCGACTCCGTGATGGATGAAAACGAAGCCACCAACTATCCCACTTTGTTTTGCAACCTAAACGAACCAAAATTTTGTAACGGTACGCGTTTGATTGTGAAGAATTTAATATCAAATATTAAGTGTTCGTTTGTCGCCGAATCACGCCTTAACGCATTTACCGATTTTAACCAAACTTTCTCACATCTTTGGTATTGGTCTAATTATATGACTTTTGTGAAGTTTGGTTGCAATTGGTAAAATATTTTTTTTTTTTTGGTCTTATGAGAAATACTTTTTGTTTTGTCAAATTACTTTTTTCGAATTTCCAGTCGGTTTTTTTTTTTTCAGTTTTCTCAACATTTTGAAAAATTTTAGTTGTACGGTTCCTACGCTAGAATCGGAAAACTTATCCGTGCGTGAAAAAAAAAAAACATGAATTTGAGTAATTTTTTGTTTTTTTCCTAAACCACTCAACCGTTTTCAATTAAATTTTGTGGCTGTGTTTGGTTGGTTACAGTTTGAAAGATAGATAGATATTTTGGACCCCATAGGTGGCTCTGTTATCGATATCATAAGCCTAACCGATTTGAATAAATTTTGTGGCTGTGTATGGTCGGGTACAGTTTGATAAATAAATAAATAGTTGGCGCAACAGGTCCGGAGAGACCCTAGGCCTAGCTTCTCACAACCATTCGTTTTGTTTTTTTTTTTTTGGAACGAATGGGAGGGATCTACAATTTTATGCCGACTCCAAACGGCTAATTGAGAAGCCATTTCAAGACATTTATACTCTCGGATGTTTGTCAGACGTACGCGAGAGGTAGCGCAGCGGAAAAAAACCCTAAGTCGGAATTGGGTTCTTGCGGGATTCGAACCTGGGACCCCCGCATAGCAGTCCAACACACCACTAACCACTAAGCTACTGCGACTACGGGTACAGTTTGATAGATAGGACTATTTTTTTCGCCACCTATCGTGTCCAAAATAGTGATAGATAGGACTATTTTGGACACGATAGGTGGCGCTGTGTTCAATCTCATAAACCACTTAACCGATTTCAATGAAATTTTGGGGCTGTGTATGGTTGGTTACAGTTTGAAAGATAGGACACTATTTTGGTATGGTGGGTACGGCTATATGTAAAAAAGACTGTCGTCCGTATGTGCACTCATAACTCGGGAATGGATCGTGCTTCGTGGATTCGTATTGACCCAAGGAAGGACATTTTTGCTATTTTTTTTGTCGTGAAAATAAAAGTTTATGGGATGGGATTGGGGATGGAATTTTGCATGAAGAACCGCATTTAAAAAAAAAGAAGATTGAATAGAAATACGGGAAGTGTCACTTCCAATACAACAAAAATTATTTAAAATCTTTATTTTTGAATTATTTTGATATGACAGGCTTACCGCTACACAATTTGAAATTGAAAGTCGGCTCAATTATAATTTTGTTGCGCAACCTCAATCCACCGAAATTTTGTGAAGAATCTCAAATCAAATGTCATGGAAAAAGCGACGATTTCGAGTGAAAAATTCAAAGGAAATCATTCTAATTCCGCGAATTCGGCTTATTCAGAAAAATTTGCTATTCGTATTAAAGCGTAGCAATTTCCCGTTTCGCTATGACAATAAATAAGTCTCAAGGACTACCTATCGCTGGAATTTTGTGGAATCAATATTGAATTCCCATGTTTCTCCTAAAGTCAAATGTATGAACTTCCGCTTTATACATCGTGTATCGTAATCGTAAAGGACATGTGCATAGTGCATGCTGAGTATTATTATTTTCATTACATTAACGAATATGGGCGAAACAAAGTTCGCCGGGTCAGCTAGTTTATGTATAAATATTTAAAAATAAATCGGTACGCAAATTTCGAATGTTTTAATTCTGTGGCCACAAGGAAAAACAACATAAGTCGACTTATGTCGAAATTGAGTTTTTTACACCATCGTATGCGAAATATTCCATTCTTTTTGCCATATTTTTTTTGTATTTTTATCTATTACGGTTTTTGAATTATAGAAGAAAGAAAACCACATGCGCCATACAACGCACAAGGAAAGGTAAACATTCAAACCGCTCTCCTGAAAAATTGCAAAAAGTGACTTATGCTGTTTTTCCTTGTGGCCACAGAATTTAAAATTTAACCAGTGAATACGAAGCTCTTAGTTTAATATTGGTCGACGAATACCGCCCTTAGTTTAATATTGGTCGATGAATACCGCCCTAAATGCCAAAAACTAAGATTTAAGATTTAAGGATTTAAGGCCGAAAGGCAATAATTTTTAGGATTTTGTTAAGTTAAGAGCGCTCGCTAAGAGCCAGTAAGAATAAGATAAATGTTAGTTTTAAATTAGATTTAATCGTTAAAGAAAGAATTAAATAAAAAAGAATTAAAAATGAAAAATTAATGAGAGTCTGTCAAACTGCGATCGTTTTCAACCATCGAAACAAATGAAGCCACTCAATGGTTGCTATTTCCCATGAAAGTCACTTATCGAACACATCCCATTGTACAATGTGAATGTACTCTACTCAGCTTTTACGACGCCAAACATTGTAAATATATGAACCTGCTATCATGTATCTATTTTTCTTGCTATATACATATACCTCATCCAATTCCACCAACCACCACCAAATCTAATCCATAGGAAGACATTTTTCATACACATCCTGAAAAATTCCTACAAGCAACAAAACTAAAGTAGAAGAAATAATATCACAAACATTTGATATTTTTTTATTTATTAAGTGTAATTTCTATTTTATAATTGCATTTACAAAACTGCGGAGTGAATGCACACACAAAAATTAGTTCCACTTTTTAGTTTTGTTCACAATTCGACCACAACCAAATGTCATTTGATACAAAAACATACGTACGTAAACTCGTTGGACTAGTAAGCGAGGGGTCCCGGGTTCGAATCCCGCAAAAAACCCAAATCTCCAACTTAGGTTTTTTTTCCACTGCGACACCTCTCGCGAACGTCAGACAAACATCCGAGAGTATAACATTCTTGAAAGAAACTTCTCAATTAGCCGTTTTCAATCGGAATAGAAATTGTAGATCCCTTCCATTCGTTCCAAAAATGAATGGTTGTGAGAAACTAGGCCTAGGGTCACTACGGACCTGTTGCGCCAATTATATATTTATTTATTTTTAGCTCAAATTCTCAACTGTGTAGTTCAGATCAGCTGACTGTTGTTCCCACTATAGGACAAAATAATCCTTCTTCTAAATACGTGATTATATTGTATGGCAGAGCAGAATCAAAGGTTACCCACCACGAAGAATCTTGGGTAAGTGCTGTCACTTGAATGTCACAAGATACAAATTACTTAACAAATTTTCGTTCCAGAATCATAGGAAAAGAGGTATATATTTTCATTTTTAAAATTTAATAACGACAACAAGAACAAAAGTCCTGGATCTTTTAGCTATTACACATCAAAACAACAACGATTTTAATATTAATCAGCTGTTCATAGAAGACGTATCTGTCGGAAAATGAAATAGTAAAAAAATCTAGTAACAAAAATAAAAAATAAAATTGCAGAAAATAATTAAATGCCCATCATGACAAAACTTTATTTAGTCAAACAAAAATATAATGTAAAATCTATGGGCGAGCAAATGGGCAATTCTCTTCCCTTTTCATACTTTAGCTTTAACAGTTGCCAGACCTAGAAAATCCAAATCAACCGGACCGATTCCTAGATCTGGACCTGGGAAATCTATATCTACTCGGGCTGCCGAAGTAAAGTCCTAAAATATAAAATTATTTAAAGGATAAAGCAAAGCAACCGCAACGACTGACATCTATGACTTACCAGGAAGAGGATCATTCCCAAGACGACGACGAGTAGGAAGAATGAAAGAGAAGTATTCATTTTGAATTTGCCTATTAGACTGACTACTGATTAACTGAAATGCACGCCTTTATATACAAATTCATTATCGTTACAAGTTGACATTAATTTTTGAAAGCACTTTTGAAACTGCAAATTTAATTGCTTTTAATTGCTACAATTTTGACTAACCTGCGATGTGGGTAAACCAATAAATCTAGAAGATATATCGATAAAGCAATAATTGTGGGCTGTTAAAAAAATGATTATTAAAAAAATGCGATGCACTACGCTAATTTGTCTAGTAGGTATTAAGCTTCGATTTGAATCTTATCTATACTGCTAGCCAGTCCTGCATGCTTTATGGATCTTAGAATCTGAACTGTCGAAAAGTATGACTTCGATAAAAAAAATAATTAATTTCATGCGCTTGTTGCACAAAGTACTGCGTTTCCCGCTTAATGATAATTTTGTATTCGAAGTTATAGCAGCGCATCACAAGCATAGTTCTAGAATTGAGCAAAAACTTTCTATTTTCTGGGAGTTAAACTATAAAATGCTCGCCAAATTATATCGTCCTGAGCATATTCCAACTTATTAGTGGCATTTTTGACAACTGAAAAGAGTGCATTTAATTGGGCACTGATGTTCAATAGTCATAAGTGGCTGCGTTTTCGCTTTGTCTGCGCAGAAACGTCACAACTCCCAATAAAAGAAACGATATTAGTTACATACAGATACATTTCGGAGTCGACATGCTGCCAGATTTTACAACAAAAGTAAGAAATGGTTTGAAAGTCTTATTTTACGTCATGTGAAAGACTTGTCTTAGATGTTGTACTTATATATACAAATTCAGGTGTCAGGAACGATCAAATAATGTAGAACTTGTTTCAAGAATATGTAATTGGCAACACTATACAAAAAGTGACAAAGAGAACGACTGATTCTTTTAGTGGACGTCAAAAATATATCTGTCAACATATAAAATATCATCAACGAATGCTTGAATACATTTTGCCAATAAAATGTGTCCAAATTGAAAAGCACTTTCCTTTCCATTTCAGCATTTCAGGGTCAGGGTTTTCAAAGCGCTCATATTTAGTGCCACGTTAGGATTTTTCCCATTCTTTTCTTAGTAAAGTTTGGAAGAGCGCGAGGCTTAAGCGAATGATAAAATAGCTAAAAATCGAAAAGGATTCCCTCAAAATTCTTCATCTTATATTTATTTATAAGGCATGTTCCTTTTCGTAAAATGTAAATTAGCCACACGCCATTTCATACATTTTCTCTCGCAAATTAGGAATGCTTAGAATTTCAGATATTATTATAGTACGACTTTCAGCTCATACAAATCTGTCAATTATTTGTAAAATAGGCCATAGTTACTTATACTCAGTACCTCTGTCAGTTGTGTATGTCAAATTGGCGCTGAGGCCAATGTCCTTCGATTAATATACGTCGCGTAATCTAACACAACATCGGCTTAGGTCGGATAAGTTACATGCGATCCCATTATGGTTCCGCCGTTATTCGGACTTCAGAAGACTTAGCAAAATTGCAAACTTTATTTAATTTGAAAGACGTTACTCAAAAATATGATTGACATCGAGTTTTTTCGAGGAGAGTCATTAGAGTCGATCGTCGATGTTTTCATGATGCCATTTGTTAATTTTGTGGATGAGAAAATACTTTCTTTTTGACAGCAGCCCTGAGCTGCACTTTGACAGTCGACATTTCTCTATTATCTACGCTTGTTACTTGTTCCAAACTTGTTGCTTGTTGTTACCAACTATTGGCAATCATAGTAAACGTATTTTTTGTTCCCCCATATCTGTTCTGAACTCTATTTTTAAATTTGGAGTCGTTCAGTTAGGTTAAGCGCTTTTATTGATTTCTCACGCTTTTATTGTACTCACTTTAAACATGCCTGCCAGTTTTGACTGTAAATATAGGCTCAATCGAATGATCCTTAAATACTAACAGCCGTATTTATTAGATTCCCTTACGATGCCCCTACGATGTTGTTTAGTTAAACATCGCGTAAGGATCGACGCAGCCTCTACGTGGCTCTCCTAAAATTCTTATTTATATCATTTTTCCTCGCTAACTATACTAAACGAGGTTTGTGTCTAAAAAGGTAAGAATTTCGATAAACTATTACAGAAAACACTGAAATCTATTACTTTCTGCTCTGAAACCAACCTGTGATTAGCTTCGTTCGTAAAATCATTTGACAAAACAAAAAAAAGAGAAATTATCTGTCACGATTACGAAATGTCTTTGAAAGGACTGCATGTAAATATATGCTCCGCAATAAAATGGACCTCGTTTTTGATGAAACATTCTAAGCTATCGTACGATATCTCCGATTACAAGGTTGCGTCTTCCGATTTTATTATACTTACCGGTCGATGGATGTGCCCAAGCCCATATATAGAGGCCTACACAAAATAACGGTCGCAGGTGGACTTATTCCCGAAACTATAGTAGGTTCAGATATACCTCCATACCTCTCTCTTCCTTTGTACCGTCAACTTAATATTATACGCATTACCTACAATAATATGCTAATCACCTTTTCCAGCGACTATCTCCACACGTGGCTGAGTGTGTGTGTATCTCTAATGCTGGCTAACTACATCAACCGATGGCATTATAGCAGTGTAACTCGAATACGGATATTCGAAGACACCGCTCGGGTATTATTATTTTAGTTCATTCACCTGTATGCGATGGTGAGGGGAGACACAATCTATGTATGTCTATAAATAATGGAAAATATATTTTTGTTCAAAGCCAGTATACTATCGGCTTTCTGTGCTTCGGTAGCGGTACTATGACTGATGGGGGTCGAACGTCAAAAGTTCACCAATCGTTTGGGGTATATATATGCTGAATGTTGACATACATACAGATACACGACGCAGCATCCAAGTTCACCCAATCAATTGGAGGATGTTTTGCATTTTAATTGACAGCGCTGACAGCGATTCATTAACGAAACGTCAGAACTGATGAAAATGTTCCATAGGCGTAATAAGTCTGTTGGCGGATAATTTTTAGAGAAAAATTTCCGATTTGCAGAAGTAGGGGAGGCTTTTCTCTCCTAGAGGGGATATGTCTAAAAAGGGCAGATAGAGTATATACATACAAACCCTCAATAACAATTTCACACACACTTCACTTCATTTGACAGGTTTGTGAAATTTACCAGTAGAAAATTTGATGAGAACGATCAAATTCTATCGTCATCTTTTGTCGCCCAAAACAAACAACAGGACTCGGTAGAATTTCGTGAATATTCCAAGGAGTTCGTACACTTAACTATCGCTTTCGGAACGGCCTACAAAATTGAGTACAGAAATTCGACCACCAATTTACAAACGATGCAACGTTGCAGTCCCCATAATCGCCATCCATACACAAATCCTCGTACATGATTGATTGCGTCCTTATAAGTTGGTCTTTCACTCAATAACAATTTGCCGGACCACGGCAAACATTAATATTCCCAATCGTAATTAATAGACGCGATTCGACGTTTCAACGATCTCGTTTGGTCCTTCGCGGAACCGTCTGTGATTTCCCAGAAACCTCAATCGTTTTGTAACTCGCTCCACATACATATAGGCAGATGGAATTCCTTCCGGAAATCATTAACCTGCGAACATCTCCGGCGTCACGTCTTGTACAAGAATGTCATACCTTTCGGTCTGCGCTGCAAGTCTTCGCTTAATGATCATTGTTATCCTCGGTTTAACAGAGTGTGGTGCATGGAACTGCAGCAGAATCTTGGTGGATTCCCTTTGTTTTGCGTGTGCACCGCATCGATGAGTGTTCCTGTGAATCTGCCAAGATATACGAAACCAACTGCTCATAAAGTACCTACAGAGAAACCGTGCCCCCCTTCACGTACCGTACTGGTCCAGGAAGACCGGAACACAACGGCAAACCATGTGTGCCGATGCTGTCGGGATGTGCTGTGTTAATACTTTGGATTCACATTTAATGGGATTTTCGGCTCTCTTAAAGTGGAGCCAGAGTAGGTACCATCAACCCCCGCCTGTCATGGATACATGTGTGTGCGCCCGATCTCATGGCATGGGAACTTAAGTGCTACACAGACGGAATTCCTAGAATTTGCGATTTAATTTCGAGCTTTTGTGCCGTTTACTACATGAGATTAATTTCGAATAAGCGGAACAATGCATTTAATTATAACGCCGCCGCCACAGTCGGCGAATATTGCTTTAGTTCAGTTTTTAGGATTGGCGGGAGGGGAGTGGGGTTATTTTCAAAGTTTCGCTGTAAATTGTTTTTATGAATCGCTTTGTAGTTTCCAGTTTTCACCGATGCAAGGTCAGTTGTATTTTTTTTTCTGGTTCTGGTTTTGTATATCTGATGTACCCATCTGGACTCGGGCAGATATACATTTGCATAGTACAATCAGATTTGCAAAATACATAACATATTGTACTAGATTTTATAGTTCTCTTGAAATCAAGATTGGAACTGGTGACGATTCATATGCAGTGTATTATGGGTTACATCGATGATTTTGGTCGTCACTTGCTGTGGGAAGGCAGAGGATTTTGATCTCCAAGAGCTGGCATGTGGTTTGTTGAACGTGATATGAAGTTGGAATCCTTCGCACTTGATACAGAATAAAAATGATATAGGTGATTTTTTGAACATCCAATCCTCTAAAGGGTTTTCCAATAAGAAGTGTTATTTTTGTATTCAAAGAAAAATAAAAATATTGGAGATAAATAATCGGATGTTTATTTTATAATAAAGAGGGAGGTATGCCGTTAATAATGAAAAACAACTTTAGCCAAATGGCCACCACGAGCACGCATACAGGACCATGTCCTTTCACAATAACACCTCTTATTGAATAACCCTTTATATAGGTACTTTCGACGATGGAGCACTTTTAACTTTCGCTATTACAGAAAGGCGGTTACTTTTTAAATAAAATGTTTGATGGTAACTCGTGCCAAAATGTGCTCTCAGATCGTACATGAATTATGACTGTTCTTCTGCAGTAATTGCGGTGGTTAGACCGGCTTTTGATTTCTTCAGTAATTTTTCGCAATTTTTCCTCTAAGTTTATTTGTTTCTTATGGGAATTTTTAGTTGTGAGTGCCAAACGTTTGGGTTCATAATATACTTAATTTATTTATAATTTTTTTTTTATAAGCCAAGGATGGGACACTTTTGACAAAATCACATGGGGCTGCTGCATCGTCAAGATATTCAAACCTTATCGTGTTTAAGGACTTTGATATGGGTCGGTAGGTACAACGTGCAATGATTTTTTTTTTGCTTAATAAATCCTTTTATTCTACATTCATCCTTTACTTTAATTTGTGTGATCTCAAAACTAGAATGTGATTTTAATTTTTTTTCTTTTTTTTTTTTAATTTAATTTTAGTTAAAAAAATAATTTCGGACCTCTTTTAATTTTTATTATGTGTAGTAATTTCAGATTTGCTTAGCTATTCAAATAAAGACGGTACTGATTCGGAATACACTGGATCATCTAAATTCATGACGAAGGTGCCCCACCCGGATGACGATTATGCCCCACCGTGGGGCAGATTCGCCTTTTTAGGGCAGTTTTATTATTTTTTTTTAAATATCAGCGTGAAGTTAATTTTTAAGAAATTATTCATTTTTGTAGTAAAATAATTATAGCTTTCAATAAAAAAAGAAAAATTTTCAAATATTTATTTGCGAAGAAAGTTGTTTCAAATCTTCGAAAAAAGTCTTAAACCTGCCACACCCTACCCTAGGCAATGGAGCCTAAGTAAAAGTCGTCAAAGTGCTGCAATATTGCTTAATGTTGGGGTCAACCAAAAATATATAAAACAAGTCTAAGCGCACAGTTTGATAAGAAGAACTAGAACAGCAGAAAACCACCAATTTTAATCTAGAAAACTCGTAGCTGTTTCTCAGCTGTTCGAGAATGGCGTTTCCAACCTTTTTCTAAATGAGTTGCCAAGAAATACCATACCAAAAGCGCGTTTTTACTTTCCCCACCATATTTCGTATAAACAAAAAAATGTTTCCCAGTCAGATCGACAAATAGATGGCGCCATAAAAATGTTAAACCTCTTATATATATATATATTTTTTGACAGGTTCTTTAGAATATCACGTGACCGGCTGCCGGAAATTACGCCAGATTTTCATTTATTCTGTTTTTTTATTTTGCCTTAAATGCCAGCAGCCATTTTGTTTAGCAAACTCAGAGTTTTTGAGAGAGATTTCAAAATTTGCGGGGGAACATTGGCTGCCCCGAAGTTACTGTCTTTTGAATTGTAGATTGAGACAAGAACCAGAAGTTTTTGTGATGGAAAAATCTTGTGTAACTGGTTGGCAAGTTTCAGAGATAGCTTATCAGAAGAGCTACGACTTAATTCATGGAGCCATGGCATCTTATTTCTTTATCTGGCGAAATCCGAGCGCTCATTTCTCTCGATATCTTATCGAATTGAAAAATCAAGTCAGCACACTTCGTTAGCCCGTTTTCTTATCGCATGCGCACACACCCATAAACTTCGATTTAATCGGTATACCACTCGTACCATTTTATAGCATACCTTCAATTTTAACAATTAAAACGACAACATTTAAAATTGTTAAGCCCTCCGATGCAATGTGACAAAAGTGGGGACTTCGGTCCACCAACATATATGTACCTGCCAACAAAATCTGGAGGCGTGTTTAATAGTCCACCATCAACAATTGTTGAAGACACTTAAACTTAATACCCTTCTTACAGCTATACCTCGGACTGGAGATAAGTGCCACAATAGGATGGAGCCAATGTGAAAGAAGAAAGAAAGAAAAAAACCCGAAAAGAAGCAACAATAAAAGAATAATCAAACCGGACTTGATAGATGACACAAGAGAGAGAGACAGCCAGAAAACAACTCGCAGGTTTGTCCAATATGTACCGGTGACTGTCTTAAGGCCATCGCTGTTGTGTCGAATGACGATTGACCTCACCTCTTTGGTAGTGGACCATGTATGACAAATGCCGCGCGGTCAGCCGGACAAGTGACAAACGTACAAAAAACAAGAAGAAGAAGTAAAAACCATCGTTGCACACAGATACAACGAAGATAATTGGACAGATAATGTAAATTACACTCACCATTCACCAACCGGGATGCCCGAGAGGCGAGCGCGCAGTTGAAAATGATTACGACCTGCATTTTTATTTATTTATTTTTTTTTTTTTTTTTGGAATAAATTATCAATTACCATACAACAAGAGGTATGGTATTTTGTCTCTTCTTCATTTGTGGCGTTGCGCTTGTATCTCGGAGAAGGAATGTCATTAACCAGAGAGACTATAAGAGGTGAAAGATGTGTGTAGGATAGCTGATGGTCGTATAGTTTCGTGGGAGAATAATAGTTAAATGGGAAACTGGATGATGGTGACAAATGTTTCTATAGCTTATTGAGGTCGTTGTAATGAAGGTGGGTTGTTGCGAGAGGGCCAACTCTCTAAATTAAAAAGCTGTTCTTCTTTTCTTTTAACTAACCCCTGACTAACAGCTGAGGGTATATGACTGTTCGGAGAGACCCTTTTCATTTGGCACGTTTTGATACCTAATTCATCGAAATTGTTAACTATGTTATTGTCTGGATTGGGCGTTGACTTGAATTGTTGCTATATAAATGTTTACTTTTATTTTTGACACTTTGAAATGTCAACTGAGTATGCAGGCAGGATTTTCTTGGTTAAAAAGATGGGGTTGTTTTTTATTTTTTAATACCTCGGCAGTATTACAGGTCTATGCAATACAAGAAAAATTAGTTTTGAATGTTTCCAATTTCTTAAACATTTTCTGTAATATTTTAATATTTAAATTTAATAATTGCTTCATTAAAATGCTCACTTTAATACGCAAAAATTTAAATCCGGTATTTTTGTTCCATAATCTAACCCGGACTTTATTAAAATAATAAAGAATTTATTACAATTCATTAAACCAAAGTGATTAGATTTAAATATATCGATATTACTTTTGAACCCAATTATATTATTTTGTCACTTGGTTAAGAAGATTTTAGAGTTAGCTTGAGCGTCCTACTCAATGGAGTGGATGCTTTTGATAACGTTTTGTTTTAAAGAAGAATGTTTTAAGAATACAAACAAGTGAACGTCGTACAAAGGGAGTAAAATTGATGTTTTTTTTTTTTGTAAGGTAACCTCAATATTAATGGTAATTCCCATATCAAAAGTTCGTACTAATTTGATTTTTTCGAAAACAGCGAAAAACGATACGATTTCAACCAAAATTTATATTACAGCTTAAGTAGATGAGTTTACCATGGCTGCATAAGCAGGGCTGGAATTGGTTAAGGTGATAGTTGATTGTCGCTTTTTTGATTATCAAATCTGTTTTGCTCAGCGTAAAGCCGGAACCACACTTGTAACGTGTGTTGTGATGTGGAGTGGCGGTCGCTATCACTCCAATGGATTTCATATGCGTAGAAACATATTTTTCTCGTGTGTTGTGTTGCAGTGCGTCGCGTTGTGTCGAAATCGCTCCTGTATCGATTGCGCCACAACGCTTTATGGCGCAATGAAACGAGACATACCTATATATTATCTGAAATTGCATATGTGATAGAAAGAGTACACATGAACTAAGAAATCAATAACGTCAAAAAACCAAAGCAAACAACATTTGAATTCATTTAAAAAATTACAGCACACTAGATAAGTGTGCACAGAACACGAAACGACAGACCACACCACAACACACCACACGTTACAAGTCTGGTGTCGGCTTAGGCATCACTAAAAAATTATTGATTATTGGCAGCACTAGAATCTTTAACCTCACTTCCTTGCCGACGCTGTCATTCCGACTGATTCCAACTGATTCGAAGTGTTTCTTTTTTATTGTGAGAAATGTAAGTGGATTTGGGAATAATGATATGTTCACAAATTACAATATATCGCAATTATTTGACCCATTGGTACCGCCCAGTCAGCTCCAACTTGTCTTTGAAAGCCACCACCCCTAAAGAAAATTTAAAGTTGCAAGTTGCAATTGAAGTACCTATGGTTTGAACATGCATTGAACTTCCAGTTGATAAATCAAGCAGTCCCAAAACAAATATGAACCTTTCGTTGTTGAGTCGAAAAAATTTTAGGAATCTTAAATAAATAATTTATGTGTCGATAAGAATTTCTTAAAGATCTATGAAAAACACATTAGGAAGTTCTATAATATT
Organism: Cheilosia urbana; assembly: GCA_946477585.1. Taxonomy (NCBI): domain Eukaryota; kingdom Metazoa; phylum Arthropoda; class Insecta; order Diptera; family Syrphidae; genus Cheilosia; species Cheilosia urbana. Next base: position 128,938,093 of record OX297854.1, on the reverse strand, counting down.
CGCATGATTTCTTAAGCGAATTCTGAGTAATCTTATAATTTTATAACTTTGAAACACTTATTTCACAAAAGTTTAAATTGTTGTTGGAGTTGAAGCCGAGCCAACCTACATTGCTGAGACGAAAACGACACAAAATGTATGAAAACGACACCCAAATAGCTGTCGCAAGCAAACGGTGGCAAAAATGCGATGGTCAATTTGATAATCACCGTACGTGGAGCCAAAGCACGCATTTTGATTATCAACTATCAACTATCGCCTTAGCCGATTCCACCGCAGTTTCTGTCTAAAAATTCGAATAATGGTACTTGCAATAACGATATTGAACAAAATGCAAACTTAGAGTAAAATTGATAGTCTCAACATTATTGCGTCCTTAATTTTCAATTCGAATCAAAGAAAACGCTAATTTTATAAACTGCTCATATCTTGAAAACCGCATTTTCTATTTGCTTGAAAAAACCAAGTAACGCTTAGATCCCGAACAATAACTTGTAATCTGTTTTCAGCTAAAAAGTAAAGCAATAGTACTTATCAAACTAAAATTTGTTATTGGCTTACCTCGATAACTTTACAAAAACCGCTCTAACGATTTTGACCAAAGTACATATTAAAGATAATATCAGTATTCTAAACAAGACTACAAGATTGTAGGCGCAGTAGCTTAGTGGTGTGTGTTGGAGTGCTATGCGGGGGTCCCAGGTTCGAATCCCACAAAAACCCAATTCCGACTTAGGGTTTTTTTCCGCTGCGCTACCTCTCGCGAACGTCTGACAAACATCCGAGAGTATAAATGTCTTGAAAGAGCTTCTCAATTAGCCGTTTGGAGTCGGCATAAAATTGTAGATCCCTTCCATTCGTTCCAAAAATGAGAAACTCACACAAAACGAATGGTTGTGAGAAGCTAGGCCTAGGGTCTCTCCGACCTGTTGCGCCTACTATTTTTTTTTTTTTATTTTTTAAACAAGATACCGTACTTAGTTTTTCTCAAGAAATTCGAATAAATCAATTGTTTTTAATTATTTCTCAAAAAGGACTACCCAAAAGCCGAACTATGTTCACATTTTTTAAAACTCAATACAGCAGTTTAAAATTAAAACTGCAACAGCTATTAAGAATGCAATAACAGCAACGCAAAACGTATTTTTAGCAAATATAACCCACTTCTTCCTTTTTTTTCAACAATATTCAACATGCACCAATAATTCTAACCACTTGAAGTTTACACTTTACACAATCAATCCCACTTCATTTGCACCCCCATATACACACGTTCAACGGGATATTCAGTTTATAACTCCTCATGCAAATTCAAAAATAAATCTCTGCATTCTTACATAATGTGATCATTGACACTTTAAACGTCACTACTATTCTGTCAAAAATAAACACTTGCCCTTACAGATCAGAAAAGAAAAACTAGTACCTATACGCGTATAATATCCCTTTACCCAAAAATCTTGTAAAGTATAAAAGATTATAAAAAAGTACAGTAGGCGACTCTCTAATCAGAAGTTGTGCCAACGATTTTTCTCAGATTTTTACCTACCTACCTATTAAAATAACAAAACAACTAATTAACTTTTTGATCAGCGAGAAAGTTTCGTTCGACCCAGTCGTGCACTTATATTTGAATACAACTGCTCTTGAATGGTTGTCAATTGTTATCCTCTCTATTCTATTCAATAATTGATGCGAAGTTGTGGTTATCGATCAGAGGCAGGAGGAGGAGGGACTATTATATGGACCTGGGATTGCAGATTAATCGGTAAGTAACTAATACTGGTCATTTTCTTGTACTAAAACTTTAAACGCGATTATCTCGAAACTGTATTTTTAAAAACTGCTCGTGTTGTAACTCAAAAAGTTATTATGTCTGAAATTTGGTGAGGCCTTTCTCTAGATTACTATCGGAACGATAAACCGAAAACTTCAGGTATTTCGCGTTAATAAAATCCTTTTTTGGGGTCAAAAATGTCAAAAAAAAGTTGCCCTAAATTCTGTCTTTTTTTTTAAGGCTTATTTTATATTGAATTTTATACGTTTTTTTTTTTTTCATTTTATAGGTTTATCCTTTCCGTTAATATGTCCTAAAAAGAAAACTCTTTAAGTTTTTTGTTTCAGATCAATGGTTGTGACAAATAGAGCAGTTTGGGACCTCGCACCGGAGGCAGGAGACAAAAAATCCTGAGTCGCCATTTTGAAAGTAATTTTTTTTTTTTGGTATTCCAGAAAGGTTAAATAAAGTTGTGTTAAATTTTAAAAACAATAAAATTATTTTATCACCTTCAAAAATACTTTTGAAAAATTACCGATTTTGAGGCTGTTACATGGACTTCCCCCCTTAAGTTTTCGTTTCGACAAATGTCATGTAGCGTCAGATATTCCGACTGATTCCGATTCACCTAACCAGGCTTCGAAATGACTTACTCCTTAGATGGCGCTGAACTTCCGGGGTCGGCCACGGCCTTAACCATCAGTATTCTAAATAAAAACTGAGGGTCCCTTCCGGAAAGAAGGTTGCGATTGCTAGGGATCTCATTATATACTTCGCCTGGTATTCATCGGTTAGTTGGCTTAGGACACTTGAAAAGGAGTCACGGTAATTATAGGGAAGAGACCTCAGGCATAATCACAACAAACGCATCCAGTACCTATAGAGGACCTGGGATCCTCAAGTGTAAATTGGGTTTATCCAACTTTGGCAGATCATTTTTACAGTATTTTAACAGAGGCTTCCCAAGATTTGTTCTGGTTGTATGAACCAGATCTAGATCTAGACCGGATTCGGACAATAGTGGAACTAGGATAATTTTATCTAACCTGCGTCTACCTATAATTCCCCTCTAAAGTGCGACACTTCACGCGAAAATCTTTATAGTTAGTTTTGTTGACATCTGACATTGGAGATAAATTTTCCAGCTTAAAATTGTGAAGTTAATAAGTGCACCTATTTCATATGGTACTTCCATACTGACGCAGATCCCATGCATAAATTTCTCTCAAGGACCATTTTTACTGCGTTAAATGTTGGGAGCTTTCACTAACATCAATTCGAACCAATTTTGCACTTCTTCGCAGCAACGTCACCGTTTGGCACCTTTTTGAGTCTCAAAACCCTTGGGCCCCAATTTTAAAAATGATTAAAAATGCCGCTTTTTCAGTTTAAGTAAGATTTTATTCTTTATTGAACGAAAAAGACTGCAAACATATGAAAAGAAGTTTTTTTTTTGCTATCTTAGTATTTTATGTTGAAGCCCCATTTTCGGCTCGGTCCCCTTTTTAAATTTTTCCAGCGGCAACGCTGCTCCGCAGTAAAACCTCTACCTATTTACACAGATGGACCGTCTTATAAGGTCTATGCGCAAATTTGCACACGTCAGGTCTTTGAATTATTGACACGAATACGATTACCGTCTTTGTAGCATTCCGCTTAAGCTTCGCAACATGTGGTCGGTTGAAGCTGTAAACAACTAATCAAACAAGCGCTTTATATATTTTTATAATCTACTTGAATATTTTTCGAATTATATTCGCGATTAGAATTTCTCTATACAATTCGAATAAAACTTTTATGGTTTTTGTTAGCCAAAAATATTTGATTGGTATAGAATGTTGCATTTATATATTTTTTTTATGTTTATGGAGTTTATGCAAAATTGAAAAAAGGAAACGCAAACAATTTGTTAAAGCCCATTCGAATGGGGATTTAGTTTGTTTGGTTTTTGAGTTTAATTTGCAAACATTAAAATTCAATGAAATCAAGTCAAAAACTGAATAATAAACAAATGGGATATATTTTTTTTAACTGTTTGTGGAGCACTACACTCCCCGCGGGCAGAGAGTGTTGGCAGGCATTTTGCTTCGGGGTCCATTCGCTTGATTGTGTCATGGACTGCTTTTAGTGCGACAACAAATTAAATATATAATGATATGCTCTCTCTATGATAATGTTTGGTTTAAATTATTTTAAATGCTGGTGGTTTGCAGCGTGAGAGCGGTTTTATTCATATTGTTATTCTTTTTTTTTCTTTTTTTTAATCAATCACAACAATTAAGCAACCATGGTTAGAGGAGTTGGTCAGCGGTTTTAAGTGAATTTATGAAATAGGTCAGAAAGTAGCAGTTGTTGACCTCGCAGCTTTAATAGGCAACATTTTGGGTTGTGTTTCTGTTAATTTTTGACACTTAAAGGAACTACCTGATGCAAAGTTAAATTGCATCATTATCTTTCGAAATGATTATAAATACAAAATTACCCAGACGCCGTCTACCGTCACTATAAATCATCAGAAGAAAACACTTTTAAGACTGTAGACAATATGACGGCTCTGCGAAATAAGGCTCCAATGAAATAAAGCCCCCCCCCCCAAAAAAAAAAAACAAAAAAATAAATAAAGCCCCAAAAAATTATACAGGAAACAACAACAACGACTTTTGATAGAATTTGGGGTGTTATTTCCTTTTTTGGGGCCTTATTTCCGAATGAAATGGGGTCGTATTTCATTATGAAATAAGACACCAAAAGAAGAAATGAAATAAGTCCCAAAAATTATTTTGTTATTATTAATTGTTACCCTTTCGATATGGAATGCGTATGGGGGGCCTTGCTGCCCCCCTGCAACCCCACTGCTTGGGTTTACTGTTAGATTACGGGGTGGGTGCGAGGTTGAATTATCTATATTAGTTTGACCAATATCAACAATATTAAATAAAAGGTAGTTTTCATTATTTTTAATTTCATTATGAAATAAGCCCCAAATTTGGGGCCTTATTTCATTTTCTCTTTTGGCGCCTTATTTCACTGGGGCCTTATTTGTTATTTCCTACAGCCTAATATGACAGCCTTAACTAATAGCTTAAGGAACTAAACTTACGCGGATGACGTAGCTATCATTGGTCAAGGTAAATTCCTAAACACGATTAGTGAACTTATGGAAACAGCCCTCAAAAGGCTCAGAATATGGGTTGAAGGGTGTGGACTAAGAGTCAACCCGGAGAAAACAGAACTTGTACTATTTAGTACAAAATACAAGATACCACACTTCTAGCTGCCCAGACTTGCTGGAGTGGAGCTTGCTTTTTCACAAAGCGCAAAATATCTTGGTACGGTATTAGATAGGAAACTAAATTGGAAACTTAATGTCGGAATATAAAACGTTGTTTAATTTGTTAGATTTAAGAAATTCTTACCATCAAAAATCTCGAAATTTGATGATTTTTTGAGGTAAAAAGTCTTATACATATCTTAAAGCTCAAAAATCTTGAAAATCAGAAATCTAGAGTCGCAAAATTGCTCTGGCTCTTTTTTTCCGGCCAATGGAACATGAAATCTGACAGCCATTTCGAGAGTAGAAAAACTGCTCTGCTCTGAATCTGAAAAAAAGAACTTTTTCTGTCCCAATGGAAAACGACATAAGTCTACTAGTACTAGATTGAAAATGTTTTTTTGGGTGCTTTTAGTAGCCGATTATTTATTATGAATTTACGAGCTCATAAAATTAAGTCTGAACAAAAATCATCGGATGCGATCAATTTCAGATAAAGGTTCAAAATACGGGAAATCGAAAAATCGCAGTAGGTACGTTGCTAGTCATGCGGAGTAGATTTTATTTTTTTTTTTTTTTTCTAAAATCGGAGTAGATCTACTGCAATTGCAGTATAGTCCGAACACTGCGCGTGCGTGATGTTGTAAATACAGTATTACTTCGTTTTCACGCACATTTTGCTTGTCTTCGTAGCAAAAGTTAAGGGGCCTTTGCAAGTTTATTCCCTAATGCTGGTGAATTGTTGGTTCGGAAATGAAACAGGGTTACCAAATAGTTTGTGTAGCTTTCTTCCTATTCCAACCATAGCCATTGCATTTGGAAACCTTATTACATCCGCCAAGAGAACGAAAAGCCTTGAAGCACATTACCATAACCCATAAATTACGTTTTGCATTTAAATGTGCTTGTCAAATTTATTTCATGCAGTTTAAAGTACCAACATTTTCGCCACCAAAAAAAAAAACACAAACAAGATGGCAAGGTCAAAAACTACGATCAAATTATAAATTATCTCACCGCATTATGTATAAAGTATAAGTATACGCTTAACAACAGTTGACCGTATACCGAATAATGTTAAGCGAAACAAAAGTAATTAAATAAAATAAAACAAAATATATGCGCATTTGTCCCCAATTAAAGTATAAATGCCAAAATTCATTATTAGAATAAAAATACACACGCCTCCTTAGTTTTCGATCTCACGTTCGGGTATAGGTATAGCAGCAAGTATATTTGGAAGTACAAGCGATTGGTATTATCTCGAAGCGATCTTTATGATAATTACGTTAATAAATACTAGTTTTGTTTTTTTTCACCAAGTCCGTGTGGCCAATACCTGACATGAGAGTTCCAAAATTAATTCCTCTAATTCGGGCTTAACGTAGGTATATATAATAGACTGCGAGCGATATACTCGTACTCCACACGACATTCAAATTTCGAATATACGATAGTTTTGACGTCTCTTATTCTCTGTGGTCTTTGAACAACTTTTGGCATAAAAGTTATTCACTAAATTAGACACTGTCTTCTCTTGGCTGAGGTGTTGGTGTTTTTTGTTTGGCTGATTACTTTGTGCCAAATATCACGACCGTACCACGCGTACACAGTGCACACTGGTGGCCAATGGGCTAGTGCTTGTGTGTGACATCAGCGCGTATAATTCAAAGATTTATTGAGAAATTACATTTTTATTGAAATGCTTATTTGGGGAGATACTAGATACATCCATACATCCATTCCAATTAGTGACAAAGAGAAGGTGATGGTTGCTGGATTTCTCTATTTTTTCTTTTGTTCCTCTCGTATGGGTACATTCACGTTGGGGCTTTTTGATTTGAGGTTACATTCGTTTTGGTGACTAATGTAAATGAACCGCTGCGACGGAGATTTGAAAGCAATCCTAAAAGCAAAGTAATGTATTCGTGCGTGTAGATAAATAAATACAATTAAGCGAAAATAGTTTTTTTTTTTTTTTTGGATTTCGAATAATTAATGAAAACTCATTTACAGTGGAGGACATTAAAACGAATCCGGTTTTTCAGTGATTGGTTCTTGTATTTAAATTGTTAATTTGTTTTTGAAATTAACTATCATAAAATGTCGTAAATAAAGACAACAGCATTGCTCGTAGTCTTATAGTTTTTTTTTTTGGGAAAAATTACTAAATTTATGGCTGTAGGTAGATAGGAGTTCAGCATCAACTGCGTAAGTAGTTCTCGGATGTGTCTAGTTTCATACTTAGGTGGTGCTACAGTCTGGGGTGGATCTGGGCCGCAGCCAATACGCTCTCCAATTAGCTCGATCTTTGATAAACTGCTTCCAGTTGAGCATTCCAAGTTGGTTGAGGTTCCCTTTCACTTGCACGCGTCTTTCTCTACTGCTTATTCATCCATTCGGTCTACATATCCCAGCCGCCTTAGATGATTGATGCGCACTTTTATGACCAGTTCGATGTCGCTGTACCGCTGCAAGAAAAGGGGTCAATGGAAAAAGTGTCATTTCTGAAGCTTTTCCGCACATTTAGTATTTTTAAATGGTGTTGAAACAAGCATTGGTTCGCTTAACACTATATAAAAGTGTTGTGATAGGCAACTGCATTACATTTTAAACGTTTTTATTTGGAAAGGGCAGCATTTGAACAATTTATGAAGCGCCTTCTTCAACTAAAAATAGGTCCAATATAGCAAAAATATGTGTCAGGCTCTAAAAAAAATTCCAAATTGCAACTTTAGTCGCACAACAGTCACGCTGTGTACAGCTGGTAGAGTTTGATGATAAATCTCCTCCTCCAGAACCATTTTTGGAACGAATGGAAGGGATCTGTGGCGACACAGCGCAAAAATATTACAAACACTGGACACAACCCGCACAACTTACAGACTGGACGCAACCATTCCCAAGTATTGGAAACAGATCGAGTGTCGAAATAAGCACGAACCCAAAGGGTATATAAATCGTAGAGAAAGAAAAAAGAGTTGTCTTTCTTTTTTCTCGAACAACCACGAGAAGCAACCATCTTGGTTTTTGATTCATTTTTGGCGGCGGCGTTGTGTCTTTTCTAAATAAAGTAGAGTAGAGTTAAATTATAATTAATAAAGTTGTATATAATCGTTATTCGGCGCAATTATTGACCTTCTGGCGATACACGGAAAGCGTGGCTAAAATTTACGCCCACAGATCTACAATTTCTATTCCGATTGAAAACGGCTACTTGAGAAGCTTCTTTCAAGAATGTTATACTCTCGGATGTTTACGAGATGTAGCGCAGTGGAAAAAACCCCAAGTTAAAATTTTGGGTTTTGCGGGATTCGAACCTGGGACCCCTCGCTTAGTAGTAAAACTAGTAAACTTGAGTTATCCAGCTTTAATGTACCTAGGTATTCAAAGATTTTTCCCCAACTAACGTCTTTAATAAAATTGTTTTACCAATTGTCAGATAAATGCTTTAAAATTATAATGGAAAATTGATAGAAACTTAATACAGTGAAACCTACGTAAGTTGGACAGCTGCGGTGCAAGCATTTTTGGCCAACTTATAAGGATACTATGTACATATACATGTTTTTTTTTTTCCAACACTTGTTAGTTAAGAACTTCGTTTTTATCCATATTTTGCATTTACACTGAAGTCATCTATATCCCAACAACAATTAACACGGATGTCTACCTGAACATAGTGTGCAGTGCATTTTTAAAAATGCAAACGCCACCCTGGCGACCAGCAGACGACTATGTTGCTGGTCAACTTTCGGAGGTTATTTAGTGTGAAAGATTCAATATCATATGGAAATGTGCGACCAAGTTCCAAGATAGACAGGTGGCCAACATACAGAGGCATTCGGAGAAACATTTGTATTGAATTTTCTTGGTGCTACTATATTTTGGACAACTTCGGCAGGTGATCAACTTACAAGGGTGGCCAACTTGACAGGTTTCACTGTATCAACTTGTAACGAAAACAACAACATACAGCCTTATTTATAAACTCACTGCTTATCTTTAAGCACCCTGTAAAATGCCCTTACGCAGGAAAATGTGATTTATAAACATTTTTCGAACTTAAGCAACGTTGCTTTAGAGCTGCGTAAGTTAAACGTGAAAATTTGCGTTTAGAGCCTTAGAGCTTAGAGCTTACGTACGTATGTTTTTGTATCAAATGACATTTGATTGTGGTCGAATTGTAAACAAAACCAAAAAGTGTGTGTGCATTCACTCCGCAGTTTTGTGAATGCAATTATAATATACTTAATAAATCAAAAAATATCAAATCAAATTCTGCGATTGTGATATTATTTCTTCTACTTCAGTTTTGTTGCTTGTTGCTAGGATGTATATGAAAAATGTCTTCCTATGGCCAGGCATTAGATTTCGTGGTAGTTGGTGGAATTGGACGAGGTAGATGTTTATAGGAACAAAAATAGATACATGATAGCAGGTTCATATTTCAGCAGTCCCTTCGAAGACATTTCGGAATTGTGCCAGATAATTTCTCTTTTTTTTTTTGTGTCAAATGATTTTACGAACGAAGCTAATCACCGGTTGGTTTCAGAGCAGAAAGTAATACATTTCAGTGTTTTCTGTAATAGTTTATCGAAATTCTTACCTTTTTAGACACAAACTTCGTTTAGTATAGTTAGCGAGGAAAAATGTTTATGAATAAGAATTTTAGGAGAGCCACGTAGAGGCTGCGTCGATACTTACGCGATGTTTAACTAAATAACATCGTAGGGGCATCGTAAGGGAATCTAATAAATACGGCTGTTAGTATTTAAGTCCATCATTCGATTGAGCCTATTTACAGTCAAAACTGGCAGGCATGTTTAAAGTGAGTACAAATCAATCAAAGCGCTTAGCCTAACTGAACGACTCCAAATTTAAAAAAAAGAGTTTAGAACAGATATGGCGGAACAAAAAGTACGTTTACTATGATTTCCAATAGTTGGTAACAACAAGCAACAAGTTTGGAACAAGCAACAAGCGTAGATAATAGAGAAATGTCGACTATCAAAGTGCAGCTCAGGGCTGCTGTCAAAAGGAAAGTATTTTCTCATCCACAAAATTAACAAATGGCATCATGAAAACATCGACGATCGACTCTAATGACTCTCCTCGAAAAAACTCGATGTCAATCATATTTTTGAGTAACGTCTTTCAAATTAAATAAAGTTTGCAATTTTGCTAAGCCTTCTGAAGTCCGAATAACGGCGGAACCATAATGGGATCGCATGTAAGTTATCCGACTTAAGCCGATGTTCTGTTAAATTACGATGTTTATTAATCGAAGGACATTGGCCTCAGCGCCAATTTGACATACACAACTGACAGAGGTACTGAGCATAAGTAACTATGGCCTATTTTTGAAATACATAATTGACAGATTTGTATGAGCTGTAATTCTAAGCATTCCTAATTTGCGAGAGAAAATGTAATCCGTTAGGCATATTTATGGCGAGTGGCTAAATTACATTTCACGAAAAGGAACAGGCCTTATAAATAAATATAAGATGAAGAATTTTGAGAGAATCCTTTTCGATTTTTAGCTATTTTATCATTCGCTTAAGCCTCGCGCTCTTCCAAACTTTACTGAGAAAAGAATGGGAAATATCCTAACGTGACTCTAAATATGAACGCTTTGAAAACCCTGACCCTGAAATGGAAAGGAAAGGGCTTTTCAATTTGGACACATTTTATTGGCAAAATGTATTCAAGCATTCGTTGACGATATTTTTTATGTTGACAGATATATTTTTGACGTCCACTAAAAGAATCAGTCGTTCTCTTTGTCACTTTTTGTATAGTGTTGCCAATTACATATTCTTGAAACAAGTTCTACATTATTTGATCGTTCCTGACACCTGAATTTGTATAACATCTTAGACAAGTCTTTCACATGACGTAAAATAAGACTTTCAAACCATTTCTTACTTTTGTTGTAAAATTTGGCAGCATGTCGACTCCGAAATGTATCTGTATGTATAACTAATATCGTTTCTTTTATTGGGAGTTGTGACGTTTCTGCGCAGACAAAGCGAAAACGCAGCCACTTATGACTATTGAACATCAGTGCCCAATTAAATGCACTCTTTTCAGTTGTCAAAAATGCCACTAATAAGTTGGAATATGCTCAGGACGATATAATTTGGCGAGCATTTTATAGTTTAACTCCCAGAAAATAGAAAGTTTTTGCTCAATTCTAGAACTATGCTTGTGGTGCGCTGCTATAACTTCGACTACAAAATTATCATTAAGCAGGAAACGCAGTACTTTGTGCAACAAGCGCATGAAATTAATTATTTTTTTTTATCGAAGTCATACTTTTCGACAGTTCAGATTCTAAGATCCATAAAGCATGCAGGACTGGCTAGCAGTATAGATAAGATTCAAAACGAAGCTCAATACCTACTAGACAAATTAGCGTAGTGCATCGCATTTTTTTAATAATCATTTTTTTAACAGCCCACAATTACTACTTTATCCATATATCTTCTAGATTTATTGTTTTACCCACATCGCAGTCAGTAGTAGTAGTCAAAATTGTAGCAATTAAAAGCAATTCAATTTGCAGTTTCAAAAGTGCTTTCAAAAAGTAATGTCAACTTGTAACGATAATGAATTTGTATATAAAGGCGTGCATTTCAGTTAATCAGTAGTCAATCTAATAGGCAAATTCAAAATGAATACTTCTCTTTCATTCTTCCTACTCGTCGTCGTCTTGGGAATGATCCTCTTCCTGGTAAGTCATAGATGTCAGTCGTTGCGGTTGCTTTGCTTTATCCTTTAAATAATTTTATATTTTAGGACTTTACTTCGGCAGCCGGAATTGGTGTTAATGTCCCAGGTGTAGATCTAGGACTCGTTACGGTTGGTTTCGATTTGCTAGGTCAGGGAAGTGCCGGAGTTGCACTATGAAAAGGGAAGAGAATTGCTCATTTCCTCGCCCATAGATTTCACATTATATTTTTGTTTGACTAAATAAAGTTTTGTCACGATGGGTATTTAATTATTTTCTGCAATTTTATTTTTTATTTTTGTTACTAGATTGTAACTACCTTGTTTTTTACTACTATTTCATTTTCCGGCAGATACGTCTTCTATGAACAGCTGAATAAGATTAAAATCGTTGTTGTTTTGACGTGTAATAGCTAATAGATCAAGGACTTTTGTTCTTCTTGTCGTTATTAAATTTTGACGGCATATTCACCGCAGTTCACTAACAGTGTTTGTATGCGTTTGGGATGGTTTTTCGCTCCACAGAAATATGTGTTAGAAAATAAGATATATACCATCGTTCTTCTCGATTAACTGGGAGTAGATACCTAGTTAAAAATGAGAATATGTATATACCTCCTTTCCTATGATTCTGGCTCGAAAATTTGTCAAGTAATTTGTATTTTATGACATTCAAGTGACAGCACTTACCCAAGATTCTTCCATCCCTAAGTTGGAATTTGGGTTCTTACGTATAATATACCTATGTAAAGATATCGGTCTAAAACGAACCGTACTTCTAATCATAGACACCTTAAACCAGCGTTATTAATCTATTCCAGTCAAAAATTAAAACATTACTCAACAGATCAGAAAACAAAAACTCCTGCTACACTTTTCTTTGTACTCAAAAATCTTGTAAAGTGTAAGAGTCTTAAAAAAGTTCAGTATGCGCTTACAACTCTCTAACCAGAACCAGAACTTGCGACAATTGCCTGTTACTGAGAGCTTCAACTTACAAAAATTCACATTTGTGATTGGTATATTGCTATATATCAGATGAATAACCAAAAAATGGATTTTATTTAGCACTATTCTTATATTTTATGAACCCTTTCATTTATGTAGTATCGATACTCCGGTTTTGAATTTTCTACCTAATAAAATTAGAAAACAACCAACCAAACTCTTGATGGACGAGAAAGTTTCGTTCGATTCAGTCGTGCACTTTTGAAAATACTTGCACCTTGATTTCAGTACTCCGCTGAAGAACTTTCAAACAAATGTGTGTGTGAATAGTCGAGCCTCCTTATACAACCTCTATTGAGCTTTGCCACAAATAATTTGTTACTGTTTTATTTATGATTAAAAACGAATGCAACAGTGGGATCGCCAACAAATTGACAGCTTCAGACTAAAAAATGTGTATCGCCTTAAGAACTTGTTTGTATAGGGACAAACGCCTTCAAAAATAGTGTAAAACTACATTTTTAATAATAAAAATCCTAAATCGAGTTGGAAAAAATAAGACCGTCTCAATATCTTGTCCATTCACCTTCAGTCTGTGGTGGTAGTCCTAACTTAATTTAGATAAGAGCTGCACCCGTTTGCCCTTTTAAAATAAAACTTGAATTCCAATAGCTTAAAAGTCCACTCCATTCTGCATTCATGCGACAATATCTCACATCGTTTACACGTTCCTGTGATCAATACTTAAAACTTAAGTGACAACAGCAGCTAGTGATAATCTAGATCTAGAACTTTTTAACGGGCTTCAAATGACTTCCCACCAATTATGGCCAACGTCACGCATTTGAATTAACATTCTCGCATTCGTAGCAGAACAGAAATATTTCCCAGATTACTACCAATACTGCGAACGACTTTTGTCTGTCGTTTTAGGCGTCTGCGACGCTGCTCCAGTTCGCGTGTAAAATCATCAAACCACTTAAAGTGCGTGTCATATCACGTTCCTCACTCTTTTTCCTGATTTTTATCGAAAACTTAGCGCCAGACAAGTGGAATTCCGTTTTGTGTTTAAATTGAAATTAAATCCAAACCCGCACACATTCACACAGAGTATATATGTGCGCCTACGTGTATTCATTTGTAAATGATTTAAATAATAATTTTGTTGTCATTGCAGTCAGGCCATGGACAGGCAATTTTTGAAAGGAATTCACTGCCTCCCCATTGAAGAGTGACGCGAATGCGACCGCCTTAAAGCACCTCGAAGTCACATATAGGTGCACCGTGCACGGCATACCGCTTGCTGCACAGGTCCAACAATCTGGGAGGGGAGAGCAAAATAATTAAAATACAAAATCCTCTCTCTGTCGTAAGGCGTTTCACCTTTGGCTCGAAATGATTTAATTGCACTCGTTTAAGGTGATATGGGTTGAAAGGTGGGCAACGTTCGTCTTTACGGTTCACTGACATGATACATGATATTGTTGTTTGATTTGTATACGTTATAAGGTGTTCTGTGCAAGAAGATGCAAACTGGATACAGTGGTTATGCGGTATGCCGCATTTAAAGGCTGATTATCGGCTAATTACTGGGTGAGGGGTTACCACGCTTGATATAGCAATGAAATGTGACAGTGGTTTGACGTTTGGGGATCTCAATCATTTCCTTAAAAAAATAATTATTTGACCTAACGAGTCTAGATATTTTTTGAGGTCTTTGGGAGTCAATTATTGAAGATGTTCACTTCTAGAAATGCATCTAAAATAAAGTGCATGACTGGGTCGTACGAAACTTTGTAGGTACAAATCTGAGAAGTAATGTAAGATAAAAAAAACAGTTCATAAAATCTAAGAACATAATAAAATAAAATCCTCTTTTGGGTTATTCATCTATGATTTGTTAGTACATATATAATACCTAACAATGTAAGATTTCTTAAGTCAGTTTTTATAAAAATTTCCAGACTGTAGTAGTAGTAGTAGTATTTCAATGCTTAGTTTGGGAAAAAATATATTTCTCAATTACTTATTAGTTATTACCTATAAAAGCTGAGTATTAGATATTGTTCGGGAAAGAAGCATTTTAGTTGGTTTTAAAAGTTTAATTTAAATCACAAATGGGGTTTTCGAGATATGAGCGGTTTCTGAAATTCACGTTTTCGGTGATTCGAATTGAAAATAAAGGACGCAGTAGTTTTAAAAACATCTATTTCGCTCTAAATATCCATTTAGGTCAAAATCGTTATTGCAGTTTTCAGGTAAACTAAAGAAAAAAAAAAAACTTTATTTAAAATAACCCTTTTCGAGATATGTCCAAAATTCAAAAGTACCGTTATTCGATTTCTTAGCAAAGAACTGAATATGCAGTCGTCTTAACCTTATCTACTTAAGCTTAAATATAAATTTTGGTTGAAATCGTTGGAACAGTTTTTGAACAAATCAAAGTGGTTTGAACAAAAAAAAAAAAGCGGCCCCGAAGTGGGCCTACAATTCCGAAGTTTAAACCAAATCCGGGCAGACGTTTAGCTGTAGGATTTAGGAGCATACACACAGACGGATTGATGATCAGAATTGCGTGAACCACTTTTTTGAGTTCCTCTACAGTAGTAATGTCAGAATTGAATAAAATCTTAAATTGGTACGAATGCAATACGTTTCTCTTACTAAGTTTGCGAGAAAGTTACAAATTGTGTTCGTAGGCCGGAAACTGATTGGCATCAACCTGTTGATGTTCATCAATTGGTTGGGAAAAATCATAAGAAGACTATTTTAAGGAGATTCATATACACGTGGTATCGCAAGGGACCTTATTATGGTCTAAGTGTGTCTAACCTTATTTAACCTAGAACTCTCATTTACATGTAGTATAACAAACGATCTTATAATGATCTAAGTGTGTCCGCTAGCCTTCAACCTAACCCAATCTAAGGCCCCTCATTATCGCAGTCCTGTCCCCGAAGAAGGCTCATAAGCAAAGGCTGTTATAAAATATATTTTAGTTCATACGGGACTTGGGAAAGAGGATATAACAGCAAACTTCACGACCTGTACGAAGTACGACATCTACCCGCCTAGTCATCGTTCTTCAGGCAGTATGTCAAAGACTGAATGCTGATGCTGGGCAGCTTTAAATCCAACCTCTGTCCCCTACTAAAGACAAACTGTCTTCTCTATTAATTTATCCGCAATTTCGCGTCCTTGTTTCGACTGTTTCGGTCCTTCCCACTGACCCATTCATCAGAGCTTCCCAAAGGCCGTTTATGCGCTGCAACAAGGCTCTCATCAGTATGTGCGGTCTTTTTTTTGTTCAGGCCAAATCAACTCTTATAATACCGCAAATTACCAGGACTCTGACCCAAGCGTGTCTTTCAAGGCAAACAAATTACCCAACCTAACCCGGTCAGCCAGTCATTAGTTGCCTAAAATGACAACAAAGCTCAGGCCCGAGGAGTGATCGACTACAAAGTAGAGGGATGACCCGATAGATGAAAACCCCGCCTTAGCTGGCAAGTGCAAGATCCCTTTAATGAGGTTACAGGGCGCAACTGGCGCAAAGGATCAGACCGAACTTCGAGACTTATTTGTTGTGGTCCCAAACGGTGGCTTATCTCATAACTTGTTTTTTTTTACGCAAAGGCTGAGGTAGGCGCAGTGGCTTAGTGGTTAGTGTGTTGGACTACTAAGCGGGGGTTCGAGGTTCGAATCCCGCAAAAACCCAAATTCCAACTTTGGGTTTTTTTCACTGCGCCACCTCTCGCGAACGTCTGACAAACATCCGAGAGTATGACTGTCTTGAAAGAGCTTCTCAATTAGCCGTTTGGGGTCGGCATAAAATTGTAGATCCCTTCCATTCGTTCCAAAAATGAAAACGCACACAAAACGAATGGTTGTGAGAGGCTAGACCTAGGGTCCCTCCGGACCTGTTGCGCCAACTATTTTTTTTTTTTTTTTTAAAGGCTGAGGTACAAGGCGTCAAGATCGGGCTTTTTCCCAAATAAACACTGACTTTGAATAGAGGCACGACTTTAATCCGCAAATCACTTGACCTACCTATAAAGCTGGAACAAACATTTTGCTTTCACCGGCAGTCGTGGTTCCGAAAGGATCAGCTAGCAGCCCCTCTAAGGGCGTTATTCTGCTAATCTACTTAATGTTAGTGGCCCGTGAAGAGTCCTTGACTAAGTAACTGAAACCTTCCATCCTCTACGACCCGGTGCGCGCTGCTTCTAGCCAGACTGAGAGCTCTGGAATTTGTGATGACTTGGTCTTTGAAACAAAGCTTCAATCTTCAGTCGACAACCAGTAGGAAACTATAAGATCGCCAAAAGCCATCCCTAAATCGACCGTTTTTAATACGAAAGAGGAAGTCTTATTGGTAGACGAGATTGGTACGATCAAGACTGATAACAAGAGCTTCCCCGACTTTTGCACAAAACCGGTTACTAGTGCTGTTTCCATTTAAAAGCGAGTCCGACTTCTATGAACGAACGAAGTTTCGGTGCCAAGTGTATCCGAGACTTTGTTAACTTTGACGATGGAGGGGAATCTCATAGCCTAACTGCGTGTAGTATACATCAATCTTATCGAGAAATTTCCTGCATTTAGGTGAGTCTATAACCGTTGTGACGACAGCGAAAAATTTCACTAAAGAAGACAGAAATATACAGACCCTACTTCTGATGATAACTGATTGACCAGGTCAAATCCACATCAGCTACCAGCATCAGATGAATGAAAGCCAGTTTCTAATCAGATTATGAGTCGACTTCATTAAAATTACGACCAGATCAATCAGATACCCAAACGACATCCGCTCATATAATCAATCCTCGTGAGAGATCAAATCTTATCAACATCAGGCTTCGACTCTCATCTACCTACATCCAATTTTTTGATAAATTGTTAAATTAAGCTCGCCAAGGCCTCTCCAACGACAACACTTAAGCACTTTGGTTTCCGAAACCGAACTTTTAACAAAACAACATACTAAAACAAGCACCTGAAAAATTTCAACTTGAAATTAAAATTTCGAAATAATTTCACATCATCGTTTGAAGCCAACAAAATCTGGTTTCAGATACACGCTTCCTCCTTCCAAACACCATACATGCGGGAAAGCCTGACCCATTGATTCATTTTTTGGCCGGGGCTTTTAAAGTTCAACGCGACTATCCCAAATACACACGACACCAGATCGATGTTTCATTATAATCAACCCCCCTCCCCCCCCCCTCCCTAAACCTCATCGTTAAAAGGAATAAATCGAACGGCAACAATTAAAGAGATTTTAATATTTAAAGTGTTTCGTGGTCGGATTTACGAACTTTCGTGTATTTGTGACCCTAAATCATTTGACTGAATGAATTGTGATTAAGGAGAAACAAAAAAAATTTTGACTTTGACCGAGTCGCGTCGAGCGGGACTATATTTATTGGCCGTCGCCGGTTTCATAACCAAATGGGTTTTTGTTTTGTACGCTGGGACGGGTGCTGCTGCTGATTCAAGCCCAACTAATGCGGACGTAGCGTCGAGAAGAAATATGCAAATTAGGATTCTATTACGTTATACTGTGATGTGATGGTGCAGTTAGGTGTATACGAGCTGCTTTTGTGTTTTTTATTTTATTTTTTATTTTAGAGAGGTCAACGTTTCCAGAGTGGCTTGGAATCGCTTGATCTCTTGATGGTAAATTTATACCCAACCATGAAGCGATTAAAGCTTGTTCTGATTTCGATCAGTTTGTTATACTTGTGGGCTAGATGCGGCTTAGACGGATGGGTGTAGATTTTGGTTTCAAAGTCTGATTTTGTTGGGTTTGACGTTTGTGCAATTGTTGCCAGCTACTGACGGCAGTCCGAATGCGTTCAAAGGGACTTGGTTACGATTTTCTTCGCAGTCTGAAGTAGACTCGAAGGCGATGGTAGTAGATGAAGGGAGGCTTGAAATTAACAGCGCTTCAGGTGGAATGGTGAAAGATATCCAATAAATATTTTTAGGCTCGACTCTAAGCTTTAGTAGTTCAAAATGGCTGTATTTTCTATAAAAATTTTGTAATTGTGAGAAATTTAAAGTCGAGTGTGTTCACCTGCACTTTAAACACACGGGAATTAAAAAAAAATAGCTCGTAGCTTTTACTTATGAATAAAAACTAGCATTTGCTTTGACCAAAAGGCTAAATTCAGTTCGAAAATTCGAACATAGCATTCGATCTGTTGCTGTTCCTTTACTTTCTTGCAGTACGAATGGAAAAGACTGTCAAAATGGCAGTGGTAAAATAACTTCTCTCACAGAGAGAAACACTTACGAAAAAGTTGGGGGACGCTTTTGTAGTAATCTATGGAAAATGAAGAAAAAAGTCGTTAAAATGCCCGATAAACCCGAGGAATTTCCTATTTTAAAGAGTGGTTAAATTTTGAGGGCTGATGTTGAATGTGAACCACACCTAAACGTCAATATTTTTTCTGCATTTCATTTGACATTTCTCAATTTCAGACTAATTCAATTTGAACCATGAAATGATGCACAATCGAGCAACGCGTTAAAGTTATTTAGGCTTATTATGAAAATGGGCGTTCAAATCAAAATGCATATCGAGCACTTCGTGATTTTTTCGGTCAATTTAATCGTCCAAATGTGCGTACAATCGGAAAAATCGTGCAAAAGTTTGAGCAAACCGGGTCTGGAGGAGATGTGAAAACACCAGTGTATGCTCGTACAGCTCGTACTGCAGAAAATAATGCTGCTGTTCCCGATAGTGTGGCTGAGGAGCCGTCCACCTCAACTCGTCGCCGTGCCCAACAATTGCACCTCTCACGCTCGTCGTTGATGAACATTATGCATAAAGACTTGCATTTACGAGCTTACAAGGTGCTGACTCAAGAACTAAAGCCTCTTGACCATTTCAGGCTTCGTCAATGATCAGAATGGTGGCAAGAAATGGCAACAGTGGATGATAAATTTTCGAAGAAAATCATCTTCAGTGATGAGGCACATTTTCACCTCAGTGGATTCGTCAATAAGCAGAATTGCCGCATATGGGCGAAGAGTGAGTGATTTTCAAAAAACCAATGCATCCAAAAAGAGTGACTGTTTGGTGCGGTTTATTATCAGCGTCATCGAAAATTTAGACCATAAGATGGAGGTGTGCCGCCGAGGTCGCGGCGGCCAGTTGGCCGATCTTTTGACCCATAAATAATTGAACCATACGAATATTATCATAATAAAAAGAAATAACAATAATTTCCTAAATAATTTGTGTTTTATTCAAAATCAACATCGGCCCCTTTACTAACAAAATTGGTTGATTCATCTACCTAGTGATGAAAGTGATCTCGAATTAATCGAACTTCTTTTTGATGAATCCGAGTATGTGGAAGAGTTAATAATGATTGAACTGCAAGCAATCGATAAGAGGCAAAAGCGCCACTGTATTAAAAATTACGTGGAAAAGATTGTCCCTTTTTACAGCGACGACAGATTTTCGTCGCCACTTTCGAAAATAATCTTGAGAATATTCAACTTTATTTTGACGCCTTTTGATACCATTTAAATATATGCAACAACTCAAAACAAATGCACTCGAGTGCCAAGTAGGACAACAAATTTCAAATCAGCTGTTAAATGTAAGGTGGCTGACAGCTTTTCCATTTCTTTGTTGAGTAAAAATTCGTAAGATTCTTAGTGGAGGGCTTATATATTGCTCTTTCGATGACGCTCTCTTTTGCGAATTTTTCGAGTTAAGGAACGGCACTGAGTACAAATTCGTAAGATTTAAAAGTAAAGGAACAAAACTATTTACTTCTTTGTAGGTGTACTAGTTCTGGCCTCGCAGTTCCAGTAAATTTGAATTTTTGAATTTTCCTTGAGTCGTACTAATAACAAATTTTAGTCCCGACTTTAAGTTTTCGGAAGCTTACATTTGTAATATTTGTATGGAAAATATAGCCAATTTGAACTACTTAAATTTAAAGTCGAAACTAAAAATGTTTTTTGGCAAGGCCCCTTTGAGATTCTAACGACTTTTGTGAAAATTGAAGCTAAAAAAATAAATAAATTTAGAAGTATGAATGCCAATAGCTCCATTTGCACCTATAACTAGGATTTTTGTTTGCCAAATAGGTTGTTGATGTTTTATTTCTTCTTCAGATGCTGGGAATTGTATCAGATCATAGACTTTGTTAACACGGCAGCCAAATGGAAAAAGAAGAACTATGAATTACCGAGAGGTTTTTTAACTGTCAATCTAAAAGCCCGGATCTCATATATACCTTAGAAATTATTCTTTCTAAACGTTTTTAACTGAACGAAATATTAACAATTAGCCAAATAGTCGACACTCAATATTTTGCGTGACAGGTAATAACGGCTGCTTTTTTCATAGGTATTTTGTTGGTATTTTATTGAATCAAAATCCACAATGCTTGTTTTATGTCAAAAATGTGCACACAAAATATTTAGCAAAAGCCCTAAGTCAGGTAAATAGCAGACTTGGAATTTCGTAGCAACTGCTACATTTTATTCATACGGATCTGAGTAAAAGGTAAATGGTGCCGCTTTTCGAACATGTCAAAAGTTAGTGTTAGCTCCAATCAGTTTTTTTTTTCATACGAAACGTAGCAAATGCTTCGATTTTGACATTTCGCTTGAGTAAAACCAATTGCTACGTTTTATTCATACCACTCATCAGTGGCGTTGCAAGGGGGGGCAAGGGGGGTAAAGGCCGGGCGGCGAATTGCTAGGGCGGCAATTTGGACGCACGAAACTTTCTCGTTCTAATATGAAGGTAGCTAAAAAGTTCAGAAGCAACCGTACACTTTTAGGTTATTCATTCGATATGACAGTAGGTACTACATAGGTATAGGTACGTGTATCAAATAACAATTTGAGTTTTTATAAGTTTTAGATCTCAATCACAGGCAATTTTGGCAAGTTCTGGTTATAGAGCTATAAGCGCCTACTTTACTATTTTATAAGCTCTGCGCTGGGGTGTAAATGAAGTGGGATTTTCTGATTGTGTAACGCTCCTAGTGGTTGGAATTATTTTAAAGTGTGCATTTTCAAAATCAAAATGGTTGAAAAAAAGAAGAAGTGGGCATTATGTATTTGCTAAAAATAAGTTTTGCCTTGCTGCTATTGCATTTTTAATGGAAGTGCGGAGTTTTAAAAAAATATATGAACACAGATCGGCTTTGGGTAGTCGTTTTTGGGAAATAATTAAAAAAATCATTTATTATAATTATTTAAGAATTAATAGAACTTAAACTAAAATTACATTATTTAGAATACTTATATTATCTTTATTTTATTTATTTTAATATTTTATCTATTATATTATCTTTAATATGCATTTTGATCAAAATCGTTAAGGAGATTTTTGTAAAATTACGCAGAACTGTACCAAATTTTGCCATGTTTATAGTTTGAAAAATTCTATTGCCTATCTATGTATTTAGCTGAAAACTGACTACCTATACGTTGTTGTTCCGGATGTAAGCATTACTTGGTTTTTAGAGTTTAATTGAAATTAAAATTGAGGATTTCGAGATATAAGCAGTTTTTAAAATTAGCGTTTTCAGTGATTCAAATTTGAAATTAAAGCCAAAATAATTTTGAAAAAATAAATTTTACTCTACCTACGTATTTGATCAAAATATTTATCGCGGTTTTCAACAAAGACTAAGGAAAACTAAATTTTTAAAAAATTGTTTTTTGTAAATCTATTGTACGATATTGTAGACAAAAACTGAACCTGGGCTTTCATCGCGTAATTTTTGAAACGATAGTCGTCGAAACGATTGAACAAGACAAGAATATAACCAAAAAGAAAAGGAACGCGTTGAACCACAAATTTGAAAAATTTGAATTTTCAAACACAAATTTATATTAAAGACCAGGATTTGAATTGCTTTTGTTGCAGAAATTAAAAAGTACAATTCTTTTGTTTCTTACATCTATTTTTATGCGATACAAGCAATAAATATAAATGAAATTAAATAAAAGGTCTGCTCCTTTACTTTTAAATCTTACGAATTTTAAGTCAGTGCCGTTCCTTAACTCAAAAAATTCGTAAAAGAGAGCGTCATCGAGAGAGCAAAATATTTCCTCTCCAGTGAGAATCTTACGAATTTTTAGTAAACAAATTTCTTGGTGTAAGGAATGAAAAAGGTGTCAGTCATCTTAAAATTAATAGCTGATTTGAAATTTGTCGTTCTATTTGACATAAATGCGTGCATTTATATTGATTTGTTGCGTATTAAAACAGGCGGAAAAATAAAATCAAATGTTCTTCTCAAGATTCATTTTGAAAGTGACGACTAAATTCTTCCTCGCTGTAATAAGGACACGGCCCTAGCAAGGTATCCGTCGAAACGGAAAATTCTCCGATTTTATACAATTCGGAGGATTTTTGCTGCGAGGTATTCTTCGGAATAACTGTTCGGAGAATTGTTCCGACATTTTGTAACGTATATCGGCGAATTACGCTGAAGTGCAATCAAGGGCATTTTTTGGTTAAATTTTTGACAGCTAGGTTCCGATATCCTTCGACAGAAATTGGTTGCGGAAGCCTCCGAAAGAGTATGCGTTGCGGAGAATTTTTCATTCCGACGGATACATAGGTACTTGGATTCATCAAAAATAAGTTCGATTAACTCATTTCGTAGTAAATTAGGAAATTACGGAAATTACTCGAGTTTATCAGATAAATATTTTAACGACTTTTTGTACCACTTTTTTCAATATTTGAACTATGTATCTGTCATTTTTCATAGATTACTACAAAAACGTTCCCTAACTTTTTCGTAAGTATCTCTCTCTGTGAGAGAATTTATTCCCACAACTGCCATTTTGACAGTCTTTTCCATTCTTACTACAAAAGTAAAGGAACAGACCTAAAAAGTCAGTAACAAACTAGAATTTGAACGATTTGACAACACTATCTGTCAGTAATAAGCAACTAGCCGAAAGAAATTTCTTGGGCTAATATTTGCAGGTTTTTTATGGAGGGGAAATGTTTTACTTTCTCTTTTTGGCTCTCTTCGGCCCAACTATTTCGTAAAGGAACGAAGTTTGACTAAATTTGGCGAATGTGTTCGAATGCTTTATCGTTAGGGAACAGACCTATTATGTATATAAGAAATTCATTTTTGTTTGCGACATATGTAAATCGAAATTTCAAAAGTACCGTTATTCGGTTTCGGAAATCTTACCAAGATTACAAAGGTTGTTTTTTTAGTGTGTGAAAAAAATTACGGGGGTTGGCATAGATTGGGTCTGCCCCCGCCGGCTGCAACCCACGCTACGTCACTGCCACCGATTGTATATTCAATTATTATTATCGACTTATAATGCGCGAAATGCGCTTTTCCACAGTTGTGCGATTCGGTCCGTACATTTCTGAAAAGTCAGGCAATTATATTTGAAAGGAGCAGCAGCTCCGTAGACCTTTTTCTGTCTATGTGCGTGCAGTTCAGATGCACGGAAGAGCAATAAAAACTGTACGTAGAGACAAAATTGCTGTAAACTCTCCTTGCGGGCACTTTCATGTACATATATTTTAAATTAATTGTCCCAACTGCCAACCCACCTCTGTGCTTCGTAATTAAGTTCGAACAAAGTTTGTCCCCGAAAATAGAATCCGCGGCATTTGGAAGGCAAAACGCTGCCTGGGGGCAACATTTTGCAGTCCTCACTGTAGTACGTTTGTCCCTTCTTTAGCTGTTCAGGGTCTGTGGCAGCTATGTTGCAATTCGATTATCGTTGCCTTTCCGAAACTATTTGTATGGTAAACTCGCCCATCACTGATATAGTCCCTATTCAAATCTGCCATAGAAATACATTCAAACTCTGCGGGGATCCAGCAGCATCCACTTAATTGACTCTTGACTGGATGACGATGGCCGCCACTCAAACGAAACCGGAAATCATTTCAAATCTCGGATACTAATCTCCGAGTTGAAATTAAATCAACTTGCCACTCGAATATCTGCATCGTCGTCGACATTATTCATGTCACCCCGCTCTGCCAATTAATTAGATTCAAAATTCCCCATACAACTTCTAATGCTAATGTAATGGTGATGGTATATGTTGCAATCTACGTTTATGCAACTGGAATGAGAGTGCAAATGTTGACATATGGACTCTTGTTTCGTGCATATTTATGTGTATGATGCCATCGAGTGGACTAGTACGTGTATTGAATAATTAAAATGATAAACTTTACAAGGACACAAACAGAAACACTCACCTGTAGTTGCAGGTTCTCTTCGAAACCGTTCGGAATATCTCGACAATTTGTATCCAATTGGGATAAGGATGACTCTAGATGTCTGGCATTCATCCCAGTTTCAGCACCACCCCCACTTGGTGCACTCTAGATTGACGACCACTACGTTCACTAAACCGCTCGCCGAAGGATTCTTCTCTACACACAGACACATTCACATTCAGTTTTTTTTTTCTTTTGCTCTTTTTCTTGCTCGCTTATTTTTCTATATTTTTTTTATGCTTTTTTCTTTCTTGCTTTTTCTAACTTTTGCTCTGCTTTTCTTCTTTTTAATTGCAATGCGCTTTGCACTTTATGAACACAAAAGAGAGAAAAGAAAGGGGGGAGGGAAAAAAAAGTGGAACTTGTATAAGATTTCTTTCTTCCTTGTGGGGGGTGGTTGGTTGGTGTGGTGGTATATCAGCTCAGAAGCCAAGGATCTCTTAGCGGGTTATGGTGAGCATGTTTCGTCCTTCCTGAAATCTTTGAAATTCTCACTTCAGCATTATTTAAGTGCCTGCACCTCTATAGCGGAGATTCGTCGGTATATTAAAACCATCACTCTCCGTTGCACATGCATATGGATATGGATGCAGATAGATACATCCTGTAATGCAGAATGACAACACGTTACGTTACTGTTTGGTGCACGCAAGGATAGACCATAAGCCATATATGCTTAGAGGGATGGAAGGCCTATACGACAGTAGTCTCCTTTTTCTTGTTAAACATTGTGAGGGGTTTTAGTTTTTTTTTTTTTTTTTTTTTTTGTCAGTATAGTACAGTTATTAAGACATCACACACGAACAAGGCTGTGGTCGGTAGGGTGCCGCTAACGATGCGATGCCATGGCTGGAGCTGGAGCTGTGTACATCGGCACGTTATGCTCACACACATACCCTCGCCCTCGTGCATGTTCAGAGAATTCCTATACACTGGTGCAATCTGTTTTTTTGTTCGTCCGCTCGTACATTCCTTGGAGCCGGGTGCCTGGTGTTTTTGTCATTCTCTTGGAATTGGGTTAATAAAGTCATAGAACATATAACAAACGAACGAACAGCACAAAGTTGGATAGGATATGCGATAAAGAAGTGTTGTAGCTGCTGTTGGTGAAAGAGGTCACTACGCTGAATATGGCACACACGCAAATAGAATAAGTGTTTGCAAACTCAGCAAACACTGGATATAGGTACTCTAATTTTAGAGCAAACTCGGCTCGGCTTTCAATGTGTAGGTAGGACGTTTTAAAATAATTTTCCAAATGTGATAGGGAAATTGTTTGCCATTTGTTGTAAATGAGTGGAAAGTAAATCGGAAATGGATATGCGAGTATGAACTTTGGCATCTCCCCTTAACAATCAGGAGGCAGATACCATACTTTGGGCTTCACTTAAGTGTCCGCCAGAGTTGATTGTTGCAATTGCATTTAGAACTCCAGCATGCAGTAATATTGTCTGGGGAACGCTTTTAAATTTAGGTATACGGAAGCGGCTCTATACGGACCTTGTGGCGCGTGGCATTCACCTCTTTCCCATAAACTTTTGTGAAGCTTTTGAAAAACTTTTTCTTTTTTTTACTGAAATTACTTTGAAAAACATCACTAAAATTAACGTATTTAACGTGGTGTCAATTGGTTGCATTGGGAAAGCATACCATGTCATCAGGAAGAGAGAAGTGTCTGTCAACAAAGTGAACAAACTGTCATATAGTTGCCGCAAGGTAATCAGCTGTATAGAGATAGCAAACCACAGTCAAAGGCTTATCCCTTGTGGTCGACTTCGAAGTGCCTTTTGGATCCTAGTAAAAATTGCCATTAGTCAGCCGGCTTCTTTCAAATACCATTTCATATAAGGCTGACCCAGTGCTCTCAGACTTTGGAGACTGTTTTACCCTTTTTTATCCACCAGTTTCTGAAAAAAAATGGTACACTTAAATACGAGTGGCAAATCGTTCTGAATAAGCGGAGTCCGCGGAATTTCCCAATCAAAATCGTCGCTTGCATGACCTTTTATTTGAGTTACTTCACAATCAAATCAAACGCGATCCGGTACAAAATTTCGGTGGAGAGAGGTTGCACAACAAAATTATAACTGAGCCGTATATCAATTTAAAATTGTGTAGCGGTAAGCCCGGAACATCAAAATAATTTAAAAATTAAACATTTTAAGTAATTTTTGTTGTGTTGGAAGTGACACTACCCGTTTTGTGTTTAATAAATTTTCTTAAAAGTCCTCTTGAATTTGTATTTTTACGACAAAAGGTAGCAATGTCCTTCCTTGCGCCAATACGAATCCACCAAGCACGTTCCATTAGCGAGCTACGAGTGCCTAAACGGACTTCAGCCTCTTTTATATATAGCTGTACCCAGTGCCTTTCGCTAAATCCCGCCCAGATTTCGCAAAGTGCCAAATGTCCAATTATAACTTCAATTAAACAACTTTATTTCTAAAGTTTGAATTTTTCAAAAATATGTCATTATCAGATGTCAATCAAATGTCAAATAAGTTCATGATCTCAAAGATCTATGTAATTTTTGTACTAAGGCATACAATTCCTGCAACTTTCGAATAAATCAGACACAATTTTATAACGTTAAGGAAATTAACAAGTATTTTATTCGACAATTAACATTTGGTCCTTCGAGCCGGATTTATATCCATCTACATAAACCAGTGATTAAACATAAAATTAAACATTTTGCAATTCGCTGTTGGAGTCGAATCAATCATCGAATCATCAAGCTGCTTTGGATTTCATCCCGTTGGAGTATCGTCCCAAGTTGAGTTTCGTGGAAGTTTTTTTTGTAATCTCGCTCGATACAATTCCTCCAACAGCCGAATAAATCAGACCTAATTTATAACGTTAAGGAAATTATCAAGTATTTTATTTCATCACTTAACATTCGTGAGGCTCGTGAAACTCGAGCCTATGGCGGAAACTTGTAGGGGTCGGCAAATTGTTGTATGTTATTTTGTACTCAAAGAAAATGAACCAATTAGAAGCTCGCAAAGAACTGCATTAAATCATTCGTACTCTTTATTAAATTCAAAGGTTTTATGTACCTTACACAGTTTTTGAATTAAAGTGTCAATTATTCCACCCTAACACCTTTGAACCCTTTCTCACTCCCGGGGCGGCTAGACCCGATCACCCATAACTCTTGTTATGTTAGACCATTCAACTTACGATCCGTGGATAGTATAAAACAAGGAGAACGGTAAACACCGCGCGTGCTTCAGGGCGGCGGGAAGGTTAATCCGCCACTGTACCATGTACTTTATACCGCAAGCAAACCTACCATCTTCGTAGAGGAAGCGATGACGAAAATTCAACTACTGGCAAGTCAGTCTTGGAAAAGTAAGCAGGACACATTTACTGAAACTGCGGTACATCACATCGCATCGTATCGATGTGGACCAATGCCTGTCATCGACTTAGAGGAGGTTGCCAAAGGTAACCCAGTTCCAGTGCGTTTTGAGTGCGAGTATTAGTTTCACAAATTATTAGTTGCCTCAGTCTAGCCTCAAGCCAAGAGTTCGTATTTAGAAGCTTCGGATGACATTAACTGTGGAAAGATTTATAGCTTCAAAAACACTCATGGAGGTTAGAACTAAAGAGTCTTAAGAAAAATCGCACAAAAATATCTCTTGTCGAATTAAGTCAAGTGTCTTGAAGCTCTCGATAAAACGTACTTTACCAGTTACAAGACCTACTCTACTTATGGTGACCGACGGCTGCTCTTTAAAGTTTGGCCCTGTTTTCTCTGGAGCTCTAACCTTGAAAGTAAAATATTGTTGACCGTTTTTGAGTATACTTCCGCTGCTTATTCAAAATATACATGAATTTGGTCAGAAGCTTAGAAGCAATACCAGTACTCTGGTTCTTGTCTAGTGGCCCGGGGATTTTTCAAGCTTCTTTACTTGAACTTGGCCCGATAATTTGACAGCTACTTCGCTCCAATGCGGTCTGAGTTTTAGTTGTTTGCTTTCTTTAACGGGTTGCAGAGTTTTCTCAAACTCAAATAGATCAGTGTTTCGAGGAACTCATATGTGAGTCCTAGAGAACGGTTCATATAAGAAAGTAAGCTCTCTACATTGAAGCACTTTATCAAATAAGTCTGAGAAAGACCTCAACCTCCACCAGACCGCTTCTAGCTTTCCAAAGGATGGTTGACTCTCTCGGGATCCAATTTACTCATAATAGATACCATTTTCAGGACGAACACTAAATCATTTAAAAGTGGACCTCCTTTTTTAGGACCTTCAAAATGCGAAAAGACTTCCGCTTACAAATTTTTCTATGTTGCAGAGGAACCCGTCCTGACATCAATTTTAAAGACTTTGCAAACTGACAAAGGACTTGCACCTCACATACAAACATGACCCTGACGCACGAGCTACTAACTACGATTACTGTGCAAATCCGATTACGTAATTTTGCCCCCTGCACCTATGTAATTGAGTTTAGAAACTAGATCGGTCGACATCAGTTCACTGACTCATCGGTACTACACCCACAGACAAAAATAACCATGCGCCTATTGGCCCATTAGTGAGCCGAAAATATAAAGACGACGCTTTGCGTTTTTCAAGGCAACTAGGCGAAGCCAACTTGCCACCTTGTACCAGTCACATTTTTCATTTACACTTCAGCTCATCTCGAGGACGCACTTTCCTTTCTAAATACACTCGGGCTTGGGTCCCTTGCCTTGCTGTTTTGTTTGCTCTCTTTTTGTTTTCTGTGTTTCCAAAGAAATGTCATCATCCGAAATGATGTCTACCACTCCAAAGCTTTTAGAAACTTTAAAAACAAAAAAGGACTAACTCGGTCGCCTCAAATCCAAGGGGAGTGCTTATTTTTCCCAATGCTATCTGTTTAATAGACACAGTATGTGAGCTCGACTTTATTTTTATGTACTGCACATATAACTTCATCAAGGATATGAAAGGACGAACAAAATTAAATAAAATGTTAGTCATCTATGATGAAGCGAAACGAATTCAATTCGTTTTTTAGTGAAAAAAGGATACAGCGAACATCCGCACCTATTCCCACTGATGTTCACAAAAGGAGCAGGATATAATTGATCATTCCCTTGACAATGGTTGTTAATTTAATTTCCCGTTGACTACTTGCAACAAAAATGACAAATGGGTGTGTATGAATTTTCCTCAGCTCTGTTAATTAACTCGATTAATTTGGGTATCATTTTTAAAAAAATGTAAAAAAAACCTTTCATTTGCACTTAGGACAGGAAAGGAAATGATGGAGTCGAATTAGGGTTTTCGCCAAATGGACTTTTATTCTTTGTTGGCGTATTTTGTCAGTCACAACAGAGAAACTTTTAGGAGGAGCTACACTCTGGGCTTAACCGACAAGGGAGAGCGGTCCGTAGTCCCAACTCCCAACTGTAAGGGTAGCTTGAATCACAATAACAATCACAAAGATGGTCCATCATTCATCAATGAAGCAAAATCTAAAACTTGGTCAACGATAAGTTCTATATTTTCTGAGAAATTCACACGGATGGGGAAAATAGTTTTAGAGTGTAACAGTCGAAAGCCTCTGTATCTAGTGCTGTTGATTGTTCGTTTTAATATTGTAAATTAAATTTAATTGTTAAAAAATATTAATAATAATGAATTTTTAAAGAGTGATGCGAAGAGAAAAATTTAACAAATGCATTCTATGTATAGAAAATTGTCAGCAGTGGAATATTTGGAAAACGCAGTACTATATTCACATGGGATCCGCCCTTAATGAGGCCTCAATAGGGCCGGTTTTTTTTTTTCAAGTACATAGAAAGCTCACCCTATATAACGAATAACGATTGAATTGCACCTCAAGCTACTTGCAAATAGGTGGTAGTTCTGCACCTAAATTGCTATAAGGTACCATTTCCCAAAGAAGCTAGTTTCAAAGTTTAATTATCCTATAGCCAAAGTAGTTTTGGATCTACGAGTTACAAAATAAGTAAATAGCTGGCGCAATAGGCCCGTTTCGATTCCCGAGGACTAACTTCTCAAAACTATTCGTTTTGTCTAAGTTTTTATTTTTGGGACAAATGGACGGAACGTTCAATTTTATTTCGAGTCTGACCGGCTGAACTGAGAATCTCTTTCATGGCGTTTATACTCCCGGATGCTAGTCAAACTTTCGCGAATGGTGACGCCGGGTTTAGAATCAGATTTAATGTCCTGGCTAAATTCTATCAACTCAAAATGGCTCAATTTTCGTAAGAAAACTACCCATTGTGACCTACTAAATGTTTAGTGCAAAGGTAGAAAATGATTATTAGTAAGGCCTAATGTGTAACCCAAACCAAGTAATACGAAGCTACTTTGCACCTACCGCGTAAATGTAGGAATCTTTGCAATTAGAATTAGAATTCGTTTAATATTAAATTGAGCTCATTCAAAATAGAGGAAGATTTGTAGAAGTTTGGAAAATAATATTAAAAACATAAACTAATACTTGAAAGTTAGGAGAGCATCAGAATACTCGTCAAAATGAGTCGAAAAATGCGTCGAAAAGGGCGTCCTTTTATGATTGAACATTTTTGAATGTATATCGCAACTGTAGAAGGCGGAAGAGTACTGCACCCCGTGGTTTCTTGTATTTGTAAAGTAAGTTTGTGAACAGTTTTGGTATTTCCGTTTTCAGATGTGCGGCGGTTTTTCCAAAATTCTTTTAAGCGACGCTATAAACTTTATATTTAAAACCTTATTTTATAAATAAAACTATTTCCTAAAATTTACAGACTCATTAGCTGCGGATCACCAAGCAAATGCAATTTTTGCAACACACCTTTAAGAAAGTATACCTAATAGAAATTGGATGAAGACTCAACGTTAATGATGCTTCCAAGACTATGCTCTTTAAACAAAAATATGGCCACACTAAGCACTTTCATCAATAGAAGAGAATCTCGAGTCATATATACACGATTTCACCAACCTAATGATGTCTTTAAACACCAAACTTGAGGAATTCCGCACTTCTAGAAAAACTATGCAATTCACAGAGACCCCTTGACAATCTTTTAAAAAACAAATTGATCAAATGCGAGAGTTTTTTAAAAGTTGCCGCTCTCTAAGGTAAATTTACAAACTTAAATCTGTTATTGTCCTTGTAGGTTATGAAATGTTCGCACTGTTTTTTATTTTAGTTTTAACAGAATCATTTCGAAAAACAGAAAATCCTATTACAGGCCTGGGACTAAAAAACATAATTTTTAATTTTTCAGACACGATAGATGATCATCGTCTTACTTAGTTTCGAAAAGCCCGGAATATTAAAGACCCAAAAAACTAGTTCTACAAAAGATCGCAATTTGATTTATTATTTATTATTTACTTTTAATTAAAAAAAGAAGGACATTTTTTATCAACGATGTCTTTTTCCACATTTTCCAAAAAACTGGTATATTTTCCTTTTACTTTAATGCGTGTGTGTGTTTGGATCTTTTGTTTTCCGCTCGACTTTCAAATATTGAGATTGATTTTCCCGTCTTTTGTGGAACCTAGTTACATTTTCCAATCGATTCTATAAATGGCAGGTGCCTATAGCTTGTCTACATATCCACTTTGATGTCAATAAAAATTATCAGCACTTTTTTTGATAAGTAATTTTAAAATTTTCACAATTTTTCGAAAGCATTCTTCTTTATGTTGTTGTCGTTCATTCCATGCGCAACTCAAATTTATGGCATAGTACACTCAATTCAATTCAATGTCCAAAACCCGTAGGGGAGAGGGGAGGAAGAAGAGCAGCTTAAACTTTACACATTCATAACTTTTTTATTAGATGCGATCTTTTTAAAAATATAAACACAATCCTTGAATGTTCTGATGGTGTAGGATTAGAATAGTTCAAGAAGGATTTGTATGGATACATGTATGACCGAAAATACAACACAACCAACAAATTCCATTTTGCCCCACTAGCGGTGCAACACGGATCTGCATAGAGTTGATCAACTAATTTATCATCTCTTTCGCATTTGACAAACGGATCAAATTATCCTATTGCCTAGGTGGATGTTAGTTGATCAACTTGTGTGATTTTATCAACTAAATCCTGCTTCGATCAACCCGTTTGATCACTGATCAAATTACACCATTTTAGTTCAGAGATATTGGGGCTCCATCTTATCAACTCATTCAACTTTTGAATAGCCTCCTCCAACTAGTTGATCAACTTGTATAGTTAAAAAAAAAACTGTTGCCCGAGTTGATCAACTGATTGAGTGATGCTTAACTGAAGTTTGAGTTTGCATTACTTGAAGGTAACATTAATTGATATTGACGCAGTCGGTTTTTTTTCCACGGATTTTGTTGTAATAAGAGCTTTAAGAAAACTGCGTTCGATATAATTACGACTTATTTCTGCGACACTCTTCTTTTGCTAACCTGGTTAGCTAGAATGTTCCGAAATATTTCGAGAGGATAATTAAGAGTTGTTGACGATTAGGCTGAGAAGACACCGTCCCCAACCCCATCTAGTATACCTGAATATGGACAGCGATAACAATACTTCGCACTGCGTCCACTTCGATCAAAGTAAATTCAAAACAGGGATCTATTTCGACGTTTATGTTTGAAGTTGTATTTTATCTTGTATATTTAAATGAAGTCTTTTCGAGAAAAACTTCCACAATCGAAAAGTGTTGGCTTAAGTCCAAAGTAGACCTAGGGTCCCGTATGCACCTTATGTGCCCACTACTTATTTTAACTGCTCTACACATGTTGAGTTGCCATTAAAACCTTCTTTAAAAATACTTCGAAATATTTGACTTTCGGCAATTCATAGTAGAACCCTTGGAAATCTTTGAAAAATTTACCAAATATTCTTTGAAAGTCTTTATTCTATTCCAGTTGACTTTTGAAAACGTTGCCGCTCTATAGGGTAATGTTTCGATCTTAAATATGTTTGTGCCCAGTTGAGCAGTCTTGTATTTGATAGGCGGGACCATAAAAAAATATTGTAAACGAGTTATGCAGCAAAAGCTGCGACATAACGTAGTTACATTTTGGAAAGCCTTGAACGCCGGAAGGTAAAGCACAATTTTTGAAAGTCCCAAAACCTAACTGGGCTGTTAGAGTACAATGAATGACAAGGTGAAAAGCTTGTGCTACTAAGGAAGAAATCTGTTAAAAGTATGGTACCCATATGCAAAGGACCCAAGTTCGAGACAGCCAAAGTATACTTTGGAAAAGACCGGCTGGTGCAACTGAATCTTTAAATAAGTTATCTCGGGTTGTAGTAGCGGCAGAGTTTTCTACCGAAGTCCAAGCGAAAATACAGAACTTTAGTCAACTGTTTATGGATACAATTTTCGAACAAGGAAAGGACATGTATGCGTTAACTTGTCGATTGTCCTTTCTCTAAATCAGGCAATATCTTGTTCAAGAAGTTCGAAAATAGATTGTGCAATAAATAAGGCGATCTTAAATACAACCCCTTTCGCTCTGGGGGAAGCAAACTATTAAACTGACTTCCTGGAGACATATTTTTAGAAGACCCTACAACTTGCATTAATTTAAGTGCGGACCTGACGCCTAACTGGAAGCACCTCTGAGCTCTGTTAAACCTATAAAGGTTCGCCTTCCCCAAGAAATGTATATTCTGCCCAACAAAAATTTCGAGTTGCAATCAATCAAGATTCAAGACATGGAAACAAGGCTTTAAGAGAACCTCTGAAAAAAAGTGCCTCAATCAGATCGATGATTGAATAAGCCGCCTAAAGAAAGGGCATTCACTTCTCAATATCATGGTTAAATTTATTTGCAGATGAACTTGTGCTTTTGGACGCGAACGCGAATTGCCAGCAACGTATGGTAAAGTGATACGCAGATGGATATCGGTACCGCTGTTAGATATCTGTACTCAATAATGCATGCACAGATGTGGGACAGGAATGTGGATAAGAGGATGGATGATGTGGCGTTCGCCTCAAGGTTTATATCTCAAGGAGTCTAGAAGTAAATGATGTGTAGAAAACATATTTTAGACCTCCAGTGGCCAGTACAGAATGCTCGATGACCAAGTAAACATGGTTTCACTATATTTTAAAACGTTTATGGGATTCGAATAAGCAAACCGAGAGGAACGTTCATCGAAACGATATCCACCTTGAAAGTAGCACCAGTGATATTGTGACACCATGAGGAGGCGAGAAGTTCAGAAATCCTTTGAGGCACATTGTGATGTATTACTTCAAGTAATTTGAAATGACAACCACGGATAGGGGACTACCAGATGAATGGGGAAAGTCAAGTTCAGCTCGGTTCATCTGATATTTTGGATATTCTGAACTTCTGTACAAAATCTGATGGCAAAAGTTCACTTTTCCAACCAAGTCGAAGACGCTACTAAATTAGCATAACAACATAAAAACCTACAACAGGCTCCTTTGATCTTATTATTGAAACCCTCACTTTCCTTGCCTTCATCAATATACAAAAAAGAAAAGTCAAACGGGCTCCCAGTCACTGTTGGTTTGTGTAACTTTCTAAACGCAAAACAAGCCACCCCCGTCACCTTTGCGTCGTTTCGTTGAATTTGTATGTCAATCTCATCGAGAAAACCTTTCGAAAACCTTGTAACCATTGTCTATTACTTCTCGAGTCCTCCCCCATGTTTACATCGCACCACATACGAGTGTGTCTCGGTCTCACTAGAAAAACCCCACTACTAGTCCATCCTTCGGATAACAGGCTAATGACATTTTCCCATCACCACCATGATGACGACGATGATGAAACCATACAACATACGAGAAAGAAAAAAAAAACAACCACAAT
This sequence comes from Cheilosia urbana, assembly GCA_946477585.1. Classification (NCBI taxonomy): domain Eukaryota; kingdom Metazoa; phylum Arthropoda; class Insecta; order Diptera; family Syrphidae; genus Cheilosia; species Cheilosia urbana. The sequence goes on along the minus strand of OX297854.1, from coordinate 128,902,292 downwards.
CCCTCCCCCTATACCACCGCACTAAACACTAAACGTGCCATTGAACAAATTCAATTCAGAAACAGAAAGGCAGAAGGAAAAAATACAAAATTCCAATAGAAAGAAATGAAAATGGTGAAAAATGCACAAACACATAATTTACCACACAGTCATCGCGTAAGCTGAAAGCGTGTGGAACAACAGCGCCGCAAACAAACTCATTGTGTTTGAGAGGATTTTCTGTTCCACCCAGAGAAGGATAATTGCCATTGTGTACTGCCAAACAGCGAATGTGTGCAAATGACAAGGACCCTTTCTCATTTGCTTACTCTAGTTTTCTTTTTTGTTCTTCACCCCCTCATGGTTTTTCGAATCACAATCCGTGCTCGAAGTTTTTTTTTTAACAATTGCACACCTCGAACTTATTTTCGTTCATGCGGGGGGTGTTTTATTTTTGTTGCGGACTCTGTTACGAAACGGAAAGTTAAAAATGTACGGTCGACCGAAAGCTACAAATTGCATTTCGGTCCAAGCCGCATTTGGTGAGAAAAGCTCACCTTCCGAGAAGTAGGCCAACGCGTAGAGCATGTGTGTTTGTGCTCACTGACGTTGCCACATCAGAAGCAGCCCCCAACCGTCGATGGTCGTCAAAAATATGCATTCGAAGTTATGGAGACTGCTTTGAAAAATCACACGAATGGAGGTGAGCAAAACAAAAGTTAAAAAAAGAAAAAAAGAAAAAAAAAAAAACAGCAATGCAGTAAAACGCCTGTTGATCCACCCGCCCTTATAGTTATGTATATAGGTACCGAGAACCCCAATTGGGTACCGCTGCACCGAGCACCGTTCTCCATATACACACAGATGATAATACTCTTCCTCGAACGCCTCTCCAATCGGCCCATAAAAGGACCAACAACAAGAATCGAAACCCAAGAAGAAAATATAACGATGTTATGAACTCCCACGGTCCACCACCACCATCCCCCACTGCGCCTTTCTGAGGCGTGGAAGTGAGGCAACAAAAAAAAAAAAGGAAAAGGAAAAAAAAGCACGAGTGTGAGGCTTATAAGTTGTTATCTGCTACTGCAAACGTCAAACACGGGCGCACGACTGCAATTAAGATGCAGGCTTTAACACACACTACACACACACACACTCGCAAACGAGTATACCCATACCCATGGGTATATAGATTATTGATCTAGGTTATGTTTTTCATTTATTTTTTTGGTTTTTCTCTTCTTTTTTCTTTTTTTCCTTCCAACGAATTTCTATGGAGATTTGAGAATGGTACCCGCTGATTTATGTAATTTTCGTTTTACATACAGAACATTCGACACTTTTCACGCAACCATTTTCCAAATCCACAACAGAAATTTGTAATGTCCTGCATATGTCAAGCAGGCATACAGCAGGAATTCCCGGGTCACATGAAATACACAACAAGAAATCAATTTAAAAAGATTTTTTCATATTTTTCTTCTTTTTTTTTTTTTTTTGTATTTTTTCGAACTTCATTCCAACCCGTTTTCGACCCGAAAATGCACTCGAAAACGTAGAGAGCTGGGCATTTCTGAAAACCTCGCTTCACACCCTTTTGCACACACACACATTCACCAAAGACGGACTAATTGCGAGGCAATTGGAATCACCTCTTTTTAGCAATTTCAATTTACCAACAGCTTGATTAAATTTTTTATTTAGATTTTTATTTTCTTTGCTAATACAACTATACACTTTCTTTTAGAATGGACACAGAACAACCGAACACAAACGACAGCGACAGCGATACCCAACAGCGAAAAGCGAACAACTCTCTGTGGTGGTAGAGCTGGCGTTAAAGGGCCAACAAAAAAATATACGGCCTGCCTTACCCAGAACCAGAAGGAAACCCAGTTGAATTGAAACTATGATACAATGTTACTCATGAGTCTTGCTCTCGCATTTCTGGGCTTTCTCTCTTTCCTGATGATGGCCCATTTCCCTATGGGGCTGGGGTGTATAGTAAGTTTTGCACGAATGTATACTTTCGGGGTGCGCTGTGGGGTGGGCTCCTGTATATTTGGAATGTTACTGGTAATTGGGTGCAGTCGTGTTTTGGTTTTGAGGGTGGTTTCGAAAAAAAAAGAAAATTTAATTGTTCCCCGGCGGAATATGGGAGAGCTTTTTGTGGTGGAAGTCGGGACTGAGATCTGAGACTGACAGCGGTGAAGTTTTGAGTTGGTTTCATTTTGAAATCTCTGCTAGGGGAAGAGCTTCGATATGTTGAGTGCAAAAGCCAAAAGGGGACTGGATTCGTTTTCGATAGAATGGATTGAGCTCTTGTGGGAAGGTGTCTCGGCTAAAAGCTTAAATAGAGTTTGCTAATAGAAGTTTAGTAATACGTGACGTTATTTTAGTGACACTAATGCTGCATTTCCTATAATTCCTACCACGTACACAAGATGGCCGACCAAAATACGTGTTACATTTTTTTGCGTGTTAGATAATGCTGTCCCTTTCAGTTAGACGGTATTGGACATCCCTTCAATCTTCCGTGTTAGGAATGTGCGATGGTGTAAATGCAGCATAACAGCTGTAAAGTAAGAACTTTTGGTGAGTAGTAGAGCAGGAGGGGAGTCACTGTTTATGCGGTGAATCGCAAAAGTTCCATATAGGACCTTATGTATAGCTTTTTAAGGGCCCCTGACATACATCAACTTATGGCTTGTAGTTTCTTTTGGAGTTATCCCTGGGACACGACTGACTTCAGTCTTTATAAAAAAAAACAGCCATAACAATTCACAACCCTGTGGAGTCTTTTCCTTTTCTATAACTGTCAAGCAGGCGTTGCATTTAAATTTTTATTTAAATAGAACACATCACTGACTAACAGGTGTCGCTATTTGCAGCGATCTGTATATTGCAGAAAGTAAGTGATAGGTCAGTTTAGAAAAAGCCTTATACTCAACAGACTTCTTACGAATACTCTCCGAAAACGGTTTGCTTTTTTTTATAAACCCTGACTACGCCCTGGGGCCTATTTCATAGATCATACATTACATACAATGTATGATTTAGTCACTTCTGATGTATTATTTCTGTTTCATAGAAATGTTGTATGATCAACAGTCATACATCAATGTATATGAGGAGAATCGACTGGAAGTATTTAAATAATGTATGATTCTGTTTCATAGAACTTTATCATACATTGTTTTGATACAACAAAATTTAAATTTTTCATACATTTCATACAGCAATCGGTTTTGCTGTAAATCACAAATATAAATTGCAAAGCCGATGAAGTGTTAACAATATTTGTTGCAATGGTATTAAAGCTTCATTGAAATGTACCCAAATGCTCCAACAAAAAATTCTCCAGGAAATAAGGATAATTCAAGTTGAAATTTACTCGTTCTAAAAATGTTCTTGGATTTCTAACAACTCTCATACAAGACTGGTTTTATTTGTTTGGGTCTATAAGTATTACAACTTTCTTAGACTAATTAGGTACATATTCCTTATAACTAATACATATAATAATTTAGAGAGAGATCTCTCACTTTCGTCATTGACATCAATGGATAAAACCGATGAGGAGGAGGTACAAAGGTAAGACAAATGCAGCCATTTGGATTTGGGAACAGAAACACCTTCAAGCAAAGTGGAAGTATTGTTTCCAATTATATGCTTGCGAATAGATCCTCCTTTCTGATGGTTAAGCGCTAACGACGGGGTAAGGGGAACCGTATTCATGTTGGTTGCATTAATCTCCTCGACTTCGTTGATTTCAGAGTGGCTGATTTTCTCTTCTGAGCTATTGCGAACACTATTCGATGGTGATGGTATTGACGTGCTCTGATGTAACGTTTGAATCAAGTTTGTTTTTATTTTTTGAAGAACTTTTGTTGGATTGTTTCTTTGGAACGTTATTTACTGAAGAACTCAGAGCATGCGGCGATTTATTTAATAAAAGCATTTGGTCCTGTAACTCTAAGATATCTGTAGTGAGTTTATCAAGTTTATTAAATAAATCGTTTACAATTTGCCGCGACACAGTACACGAATTACATCGCCACATCATATTTGCATCAGTGACCAGAATTTTAAAGCTGGCCTCCGAAATACAAGCACACTTTTTATGATATTTATTTTTGCAAAAATATTCGCACTGAATGAAATTAGAGTCAGATAGTTCCAAATTACAAGAACCACACAGATTTGATGACATTTTACTAATTTATAGCAATGCAAAAACAAATACACAATGCAATACAATAGAACAAGGGAGCTTATAGAGAACACGTCGACCGAATCAAAGTTCGAAATCAGTTTTCGCCCAGTGGTAGAAATTCAACCATTTTAGTAGCCGGGCTTAAACGCAAAATATTTTAAAACAAATTGCACATAACATTGCATCTCTGAACAATCTTTCCAATAAAAAAAAACATCAAGCGAATGTGTTGTGTTAGTTGGTCGTCCTCGCCTATTTATACCTATGTATAAGATTCCACACCACCAAAAAGTAAATCTTCTTGACCAAACATTACATATCTTTTCAGATATTAGTTATTAATAGACTCGCTCTAATGCGAATAAAAACTCATTAATTTGAAGTGTCAAAATAATACATCACATACAACAAAATAATATTTCATACATTACATAAATTGTATGTGATGTATAAACAAAATTTTAATGTATGATGTATGTGATGTATGTGATGTATGATCTATGAAACAGGCCCCTGGTGCATGTGGCCTAAAAGTTTTTGAAATTTGAACTTCCATTTGAAGGTGAGAATATTTGGATCTCTAGCTGATTGGAGATGGAAGATTTGCTTACTTGTGTTAAACGCTGCTCACTTAATGCCACCGTCTTCATCTAGCTGTCATTTAATTCTTTGTCTCATTAGCTGTCTAGTTTATAACATCACTGACAGTTTCGTGTCACTGATTTCCGTTCTTCGCAAATATCATCCGTTGCTGGCTATCCTTGTTGATGTTTTGAAAGTGGCTCATCATTCATTTTGTCGCGCAAGTCTCCTACAATTTGAAGCTTTTACAAATATAAGTCCAATGTCAAATTTTCTAACATCTTTTCTGCATTTTTTTACACACGGCAGCGACATCGAAAATTGTTCACAATATATATTTTAATCTCCCCCTGTGTATATATTTTAATCTCCCCCGTACAGATTTATCAGGTGAACGAGGCAAGCTCCATTCACCAATAGACAGGACACGAACCTGCCTTTTTCGACGAAACCGCCCGATTTAACTAAAAGCAACCCCTCTGCCTAGCTTTCCACCACGCGTACCATGCGAATACCATTCCTCTCCGCCAACGATGCAGTCGTACACTCTCGTTACGGTGACTATGCGCTTTCTGCATTCACACAATATAAAACCAAGAAAACAGTTCCATTCCATAGCGTACACAGGCAAAAGTGTCCTGACGTCGACAGGAATTTGCTCACGCCAGCTGGACGTCACATCTGAGATTGCCAGTTTCTAAAAATAATTACAAACTCTGTCCTGTATACAGCAGCGGCGAACATCTGAGCGTATACATGGCGTGTAAACGTCAGCCAAATGCAGGGATGTTTCAAGTGTGTGGGTGTGTTTGTTTTACACCCCCAATTATACACACAGTCGCGCACAGTCCTACCTCAACTCTTATGCCAACGGCAAGTGCAAAAATGAAAAAATCTCACTGGGTTACCGGGGCGTATACGTACTATTGCAGAATTTTCGCCTTTTACCTTTCGTAAACACGAAGCAGGCGACCAGTCAGCCCAAACGATAAACGTGACTTCAAAGCAAACGCTCTAAGCTGATGAAGATGGCCAGGTAGAGGTATCGTATAGTGGCAGAGCTTTCCCCTGCCAAGGGGTTGACTGATAAGTTTTTTTTTTTTTTCTTTTTTTTTTTGCTCCGCACATCATTTGTGGTTAGTTAGCGAAAAAAAAAAAATAAAACCCTTCCAACGTGCGACACATTTCATTTGTCATTCTTTTAATTTCTTGACGTCTCTCGTTTGTTTAGCTGTCGTTGTTGTTGTTGCTGCTGTTGGTTTTTCATTTCTATGGAAATCATCAGCGTTTGGCTTTGTGCTGTGTGTGTCAATGTGTTGATTGAGCGAAGAACACAAGATGAAGAAACTTGGACATAAAAACTCCTTTTGGCATGACAAACTGTTTGCAATCTGGGTTACAGTCGGCAGATTGGTTACAAGCCATATCTGTCCAGATGATGCATAATGCGGCTGTGCTAAGGTCGCAGCGGGGGTAGGCCGGAGTGTGGCACTCCGGTCGCCGCAGTTTAGTGCAAGCTATGTATAGCAACTCTCGTAATAGGCACCAGTACAGCACAATAATCGATGCGAGGATTATCGGGGGTATTCTATTGTTTTGGGATTTTCGGTGAATGCATTTTTGCGGATATGTAATGCGGTAGTGTTCCGAAAGTCTCAATTCTCAAAAGTGCTATAGTGGTAGTACTTGTAGTTTTTTTTTTTTGTTTTTTTGTTTAAGGTTGTTGATGGATTTTTGATTTCATTGTTCGATGCGCAGTCGAATGCAGTCGTTATTATCATCGATGGTCGGTTGGGGTATGGTGCGGTTGAGTAGATTGATCCCGCAGATAAGCAATTGACCTGGTATTAGATTTTGCACTCGCCTATTGTGTGCGCAGAATTTTAATTGGTTCTGGTTATATTGGCCTCCATTTGTCGCCATAAATATTTTACGATTAAATCGTACGTCATGCATACCACTTGCACTCGGACTTGAAAGTCCTTTGTGTGCCCGTTTGACGGGGAGGGCACAATGAAATGTCGTCGAGTAATTGTGGAACTTTATCGGCCAAGGGCTTGCAGTTGCATTGGCTGCGCGGGGTAATGGACTGATGACTGAGTGTCGTGCCTCTTATCTGCGAGAGAAATCGCCTTGGGCTATGATCGGGGCAAACGTCTTCGACTGAGGAAGGGGAGGTTGCGATGAGCATTAATCGTAAAAGTTTATGGAATGTCTTTCAATATCCTTCCATAGCAAGAGGCGTCGTTGTTGTCGTCCTTCTATAGATTTTAAATCACCAGGGTAATCTCTATGTCAGTAGGAAAGTGATGTCGGCACGACCATCTGATAACACTGACTCCAGCTAGATAACACTGAATAGATGGGACAGATGTATTGAAAGTCGATTTGGTGTCTTGCAGGAGCTTGGACTTCTCCGTTCTGAGAAGAAGCTGTTCGGTGTAGACGTCTGATATTTCTTATACGATGTTTGCGAGGAACGCCAGCAAAAAATTCATCTATACTGGGATGAAGTGTCAGACTTCTAGCAAATAATAATAATCACCATCTTTGGGCACTTGTGTTAATAACAATTCTACCAAAATCAGGTAGTATTTAGTCCACTGGTTAATTACGCGCGGTATTATGCCGTCAATTGCAGGTAGTATCAGTTCTGAATAGAGAACACACGTCACTGTGCTGCGGTGTACAATAATAAAACTACACTACGCATTGATTTGTTGTTAATTGTTATTCCTGTGGCTGTTATAGCTCCTGTTGTTGTTGTTTTTTTTTTTTTTCGAGGGGATGGTGTTATTGGAACTGCTGTTACTGATGTTGCTGCCGTTGTTGTTATTGTTTTTGTTGATGGTGTTTTTAATGTTTATGTTGATGTTTTTTTTGTGTTTTTTGTTGATGTTTTTGTTGTTATCTTTGCTGTTACTTTCCTGTTACTGTTTCCTTTGCAGCTTTTGCTATTTTTAGCGGCGATGGTGTTGTTGTTTCTATTGCTGCTGTTATTTATGCACCTTTATTTTTCATATGTTAGAGAATCATCACATAAATCGCACATTTTACTTGGTATCGTTATTTTTGCTTTTTTGGTGTTTTGTTGTTGTTGATGTTGTTGTTGTTGATGGTTTTGTTGTTATTACCTGTCTTGCTGCTGTTTCTGTCGTTGTTGTTGTTATTGGTGTTCATGGTGTAGTTTTTACTTTCCTGTTACTATTTCCTTTGCTGCTTTTGTTGTTTTTAGTGGAGATGGTATTGTTGTTGTGATTGCTACTGTTAAGTATAAACCCTTATTCGAACCTTTACTTAAAGGAATCTGCAGGTAAATCACACACTACACCTGATATTGTTACTTGTATTACTATTGTTGCTGCTGTTTCTATTATTGGTTTTGATATTGTTGTTTTAGTTACTCCTGTTTTTGTTGTTATTATCGTTATTGTTATTGTTGTTGTTGTTGATCTAGTTCTTGTTGTTGTTGTTCTTGTTATTTGTATTACTGCCGCTGACCCTTTACTCATAAAAATTATAAATGCACGCACCAGACAATATGTGAAAGGAGGAAGCCCGACAGAGGAATACTCGCTTCGATTGACAAGTGCCCTTGTTCTTATGCTTCCTCTAAGACGATAACTTGGTTAGTGGATCTCTATACCTGACTCAATAAAAAGTCGTTTAAACTACGTCTTTCGAATTCGCTTTGCAGTTCTCTGCGTCTATAAGCTAGTAAGCTCAACTAACCTTTAGCATAGAACACCAGTTGCGAGGTTCATACTCGCTGGCTGCGGCCTATTTTTCGATGGTTTTCTTTTAATATTTTCTTTTTATGTGGCGCAATGACTTAGTGGCTAGTGTGTTTGACTACTAAACGAGGTCTCAGGCTCGAATCCGGCAAAAACCTAAATTCTAAGTTAAGGTTTTCTTCCACTGCGCCACCTCTCGCGAACGTCTGACAAACATCCGAGAGTATAACTGTCTTCAAAGAGCTGCCCAATTAGCCGTTTTGAATCGGCATACAAATTTTAGATCCCTTCCATTCGTTCCAAAAATTAAAAACTCACACAAAACGAATGGTTGTGAGAAGCTAGGCCTAGGGTTCCTACGGACCTGTTGCCAACTATTTATTTATTTATTTATTTTTATTCTATTTCTGTTCATTGCGCGCTTTGGTCAATATATTCAAACGAAGGCCTAGGCCTGTGAAAAATTAATCTTACATTTAGCGCCCTTTTCACTGAAAAAAGTAAATCGACATCCATTTTCATTCTTTCTTTGGTAATAGGTTTGAGAAAGCTCTTCTGGAAGTACGCACTGTTGAACGGCTTCCACCAGTAACTGTCCTAAGGACCTTTTCTCCTGCCTTTTTACAGCCGTTTTTTAATCACTCCGAAAACGTATACTTAGAGTAGTTAATATAAAAGGCCAGCTTTAGGAGTTTCTTGAAGTGCAATTGAGTTAAGCTCCGCAAATGGGCCACGTATCCTGAATTCACCCCACTTTGTAGTATTTGGTGAAAAAACGAATTTCTGCTGACAATGATCTACTTAGATAATCCTCAGAGCACCCTATACCCATTTGATATCGAGCAAATGTATTTATAACTTTTGGAACACGATTCCTTTCAACTTTTGTTTTCTAGAGCGACATCTAATTCTCGTATACGGAAATGCTCTTGGAGTGATCAATGGCAGTCGTCTCAAGCAATGTACTAACATTTTTAATAGATGCCCTAAGCCCATCGAAAATCCTGGGCAAAGTACTGCCAACGCATACGAAATCTAATCCCCCAGCCGGTTATGGTAATAAAATGTATTTGATGCCATCAGCCTCATTATGTTCATACCGGACTTAGCATACGGTTAAACAATTCCAAAATTGGCTTCGCCAACAATCACATTATACAGATTCAGATGGTAACAATACCTGAATGTATGCGACTGTGTATCTGACGCTCAGTTTCAATTCATCCGCAATAGTGTCGACCAAAACCGATCTCACCCTTTTACACCGATCGCACACGCTTAGTGGGCACTCACGATGATGCGATATACCCAACACGAGTGTGGGCAGCTATGTTAAATGTATAAAATGTATATCTAATCTACCAGGGCACCAACCATACAATTCCTCTTCTCGCGACTGTGTTCCGCAATGCGCACGCTGCACGCTCTCTCCTCGTAGATGCTTATGTCTGTTTGTTTGGCGCTTCATTATTGGTGAGGCGGTAAATTGTTCACGTATCCACGTTTAAATAAATAATAGACAAACAGGTAAAACGAAATCAAAAAAAAAAAAAAAAACCAAACCAAAAATTATTTCAATTCGTTTTTGTTGTATTTTTTTTTCTCCGTTTCTATTATTTTGTTGTATTTCATTTTGTTAAGGTAGGTGTACACGAGTATGTGGCTTTGTCCAATCTGCGATAAACATTTTAGTTGGAGCACCTCCCATTTTTTATTCGTTTATTTTTCGTGTGTACTTTGGGTTTATATTTTTTTTATTTCATTTCCCCCCACTTACATTTTTTTTTGTTCAAACAAAAATTATTCGAAATGAAATTTGTAACGGAGATACCCAGCGAGATGGATGTGTGTTAGACAAACAGCCGGCCCCCGACTGTAGTTTGTTTAATGGTAAATGAGGCAAAGACGGGCATTGTTGGTTGTAGTTGGTACTGTGGCTTTTTTACTGAATGAGTTTACACGGACCGTAGGCGGGATATGTGTCTTTCCCTCTATTATATGAATTTTATATTTTTTTTCATATTTTTTTGCTTATGAAATTATCATAAATTAACATCTTTGTATGAAGATTATTTTTAATAATATTTTCTTGGTTTGTTATGCGATGTTGTGTGGTGGTGTTTTCTCTTAAAATTTTATTGCGTTTTTATTAATTTAAGTATGACATTTAGCAAAGTCTGAAAATATGCTCCTTCAGTTAGATGCTGATTTTGTGTTTTAATTTTAATTCAGTCTACTTAGAGCGATATGTGTAATTTTATTTGCGCATCAGCAGTGTGTTTGTGTTGAGTTTTGGTCGCCTACGTACCTGTTGTGACATTGTTTTTGGCAAGAAATAAAACAGACACAAACCGGAATACAAAGCGAGGAGTAGATTTATGCAAATGTTTGCGCGATTTTGGAATTCGCGAATATCAACTTCCGCATTTAGAGCAATTTAGTTATTTTTAAGCAGACGGAGGAGATTTCTAATTTAATGGGAACATGTTTGGATTGGGATTTTTGATTTAAAGAAGTTTAAGCAACAAATTCAAATCGGAGATTATTTTCTTCGACAGTCTTGGTGAAAACGCTAGGTACTTCCTCGTTTATTTAAAACTAACTCAAAAATTCTGTTATTCATAGAATAGGATAACGATTTTAAATAACCCAGGGAAATTTCACCCCAAAAAAGTTTGATGGCTTCAATATGCTGATTTCTGTCCTCGAACTACCTGCTGCCACCCTCGTATACTTTTTGCGTTAGCCATCCCCAAACATTTTCCATGATTTTTTAATATGGGGGCCATGTCATTAAATCGACACTTTGAGCTTGGATCCAGAGTTTTATAATTCTGACTGTATGAATGGGAGCATTATCCTATGTCCATATAAGGGGCCCGCAAATATCCTGGCACTGCGGAAAAGATGTTTCCAAAACCATTTAGTATACTTTCGTTGTCGTTCTCGTCCTTCATTCTCGAACTTCCAAAGTTCAATGGTATCTAACCATAGTAGGAGACAGCTCCCCGAAGTATGACTCCACCTTCCTTGTTGTGATGCGCCGTCAAAGGCCGCTCTTTCTTTCGCAGATCATGGAAGTAGTATTTAAATTCGTCCGGACCATCAAGGTTAAATTTCTTTTCCCACTCGTTTCCCCATGCCATATGCTGACGTGTAAAGTCCAAGCGTTCGTTTTTCCTAACCGAATTTAGTTTTAGTGGTGTTTTTTTCTTCATTTTTTTCAGTTGCAAATGTGGGACACTCTTAACCACTCGTTCAACTAGCACTTACTCCGACTTTTTCCCTGATTTTTGCCGCTGGCCTAGCCGAATCAGAGGTTTCTCGTAAGATTGCTCGCTTATCTTGATCAGTTAGTACTCCCCGCGTACGCTCTTTACTGTTCTTGCCATATTTCTCTTGGCTTTTTAAATAATCACAAACAACCGATTTGTTTTTTGCAATTTCACGTAAAGTGTAAAGTGTTCTTTTGCTTTCCACTACCCACATTCAGTAGGTTTAACCCACTGGTGGTAAGATGGGTGGACAATATGTTGAACACAAGGGCGATAAATATTCAGACGGGAACCTCGAAACTCAGAGGAAGGGTTAGCAGAGGTTGCCCAAAAGGAGGTGTTTCTCACCTACACTGTGGAATATCACTGTGGACTCTCTTCTCGACAGACGTGAGGCGACATAGCAATAATGGCCAGAGGCAGTTTCATAGACGTCACCGCAGATATCATGAGGAATGCGCTCAAAGTGGTGGAACGGTGGTGTCTGGAATATAAGGGCTTTCCATTAATGCGGATGAAACAGATCTAATAATCTTCACAAGGAAGATGAAAAATCTGGAATTTCGATCCTTAACACTTTTCGGATCGGAACTAAAAGTGGCCAAGAAGGTTAAGTATCTCGGAGTCTATCTAGATACTAGGCTTACTTGGAACTACCATGTTGAGAAGAATATCAGAAAAGGAAAAAGGGTACTACATCAGTGCAAACATGTATGTGGACAGAGGTGGGACTCTCGCCTAGGTCAGCATACTGGATGTATACGATGATAACTAGACCCATTATCACCTACGCCTCGGTTGTATGGTGGGCAGAAGCCTCCCAGAAAACTGTGAGGAAGCACCTGGATAGGGTCCAACGCATAGCATGTTAGGAGTTACAGGTGCAATAAGGACAACACCAACATGCGCATTGGAAGTGATCCTGGGGATCTTACCGCTAGACTTATTTACTAAGAAAACAGCGGCACTTCATTTGCATCGAGATGCGAAATGGCACAATCGTGGTACCATCTATGGACATAGGAAGATCCTGGAACTTGTCAAAAACGAGATTGGGGAGTTGAACATGCCTATGGATGGGGTAACAAGGGTGCGTATTATGGAAAGGAATCACAAAACTCGTATTGAGAACGGATTACTTAAAAAGGATTGGTGAAATAGTGATTTTCACAGATGGATCCATGATGGATGACGGAGCGGGTGCCGGTCTCCATTCAGCAGAGCTGGAACTAGCCCGTCACGTTAGCCTCGGGAATTACACTTCTATATACCAGGCTGAGATGATTGCGTTGCTGCATGCGTTGGACTGCTTGCTTGAGAGTCAGGTGGAGGCAAGAAATATCCTTATAGCACTGGACAATCAGGCGGTGATCAGATGCATGGAACAAACAAACATCACAACATCATTGGCATTGGAATGTGTGCTTAAGCTCAATAAGTGTTCATCTAAAAATGAAGTAACACTGACTTGGGTACGAGGACACATAGGGATCGAAGGCAACGAAAAGGCGGACTCCCTTGCAAAACAGGGGTCAACTGAGAAGTTGCTGGGACCAGAACCAATCTCTTCAATTGGCAAAGGAATAGTAAAACAGCTGATTCACAAATGGATCACGGCAGAACACCTGAGAAGGTGGTCAATCGTGGAACAATGTAGACAGGCTAAAATGGCAATTAAGTGGCCGACCTGCTCCACTCAAAGAAGGGTTCTTAACATGAGTCGAGGAACATTGAAATGGGTGGTGGCTTTGTTAACACGACATGGTAGTTTCGAGTATCACTTTAGGAAGATGGGCCTTAGAGAGGATGATACCTGGTAAACTATGCCTGGAGGAACCTGAGACAGCGGCACATATGCTGTGTCAATGTCCGGCGTTGGCTGGCAAAAGAATGAGGATCTTGGGACATCATTGGGTCGAGACCCAGTCGCTGAAACAGATCTTCCATAAACAGATGCTAGCGTTAACACTAGGAATTGAGCTCAGGGAAGAACTCTGGAGAAAACCAGAAAGTCTCTCTGGGTAAGATTTATAGTGGTAGAGAGACGAAAAGAGACCTGACAATGGTGGTCTGATTCGAATATCTCTCGAAATCTATATATATACCTATATTCAGAAAAACATTAATATTAATGTTAAACCACGATCTGGAAGCACACTCGCAAATTTACAAAATTGTATTTATGGTTTCTTGATACCACTTTGATATAATTTTATCTATATAACGTAAAACGTAAGCCTCACTTTGAAAGCTATCAGCACTGAAAAAGTGTGCGTATCATAACAGAATAGCTCAAAAACTCGTTTATGTATTATTAAATAAAATGAAATAGGCCCCCAAAAAGTGAAATTCCACTCCAAGTTTAGACAATTTTTAATGCTGGTGTTAGCACATTTTTGGGGCCTAGTTTCACTTTTTTTTTTTGTGTCTAATACTCTGTTCAATTTATATTTTCAGTACAGGGAAGATAGGCTATTTGCCTTTCACCCTTACTATTATGGATTTTAATAAGCTGTCTCCATTTTAAAGCTCTCACATGGTTGCCATAGCGAGCACTATAAATTGGCATAATTCTCTCACAAATATCGGTAGGGTTACCAAATACCAACTCTTTATTAAGATGAACAGAAACATGTAGACCGTAAACTAAATCTAAAAAAAATAAACTAAATCTAAATCGAATTAAATCTATCTTTTTCCACACCACCAACACGTAAGATAGTAGGCGCGTTTTTTAAGAGTTCCCCAGAAGGCCTAATCTCTTTTAAGTTAAAAATATATAACAGAAAAAAACACTTTATCACTCCGACGAGTAGTTGCTGCTACTACTCTCATCACTTAAGTTTATAACTAAACTTTCCACTGCTCCATCAGTAAAAACATACATTTTCCCGTTTTTTTCGGGTACCCACTTTTTTTCGAGTACCCGCATTATAGTTAAAAGTATAAAAAGGTGTGCCTCGATATTCAATTTCAAGTACTTCTAAATTTAGAATACCCACTACCCGAAATTACCGGGTACCTGAGAACTTGGGTAATACCCGCATTTATGGGGTTGAGATGGGTATTACCCGGGTAAAATCAAGAGCTAAAAAACATCTCGAGAATAAACCTCATATCTAAAAGACAAAATCGAAAAAATGGTTTAACTGCATATTAACAGATCCTTCAGAAATACAAAATAATTAAAGGAATACCTAAAAACTGTATGGCAACATCCCACATAATCAAATTCATTTATTCGCTCTCAAAAGCTTTAAAAAGCAACAAAACCGAAAGTTCTGTGAGAATATCCATAGAAAAATCCATAATGGTATTTTTGCAAATAAATGGTAACACTCTTCTGAGGTGCTTAAAACACACACCAACACCACCAATTTTTATTTTTTGCGATAAAATAGCAACCGCACACGAGAATATCACCCTCGTCGTCATCCTCATTCTGACAGCAGTTCTTCTGGTCACGGTGGGATGTATGCGCCTTTGAGGAAAATTGGGTGGGGTTTTTCGTAAATAACAACAACAATTCCTTGGTAAAACAGTGGCTTGGTTTTTGTTTCAGTGGCAATTATTGTGAATGAATGCCGTGAGAGTATCTACAGGCACCATTGGTAGAAAAAAGAGCTTCAAAGTTTTTTCCAGGGATGTGCATTGTGCAAGCCCGAGCTATTCCTCTTCGTTCATATGGTTCTACCCGAGCTATCGTTCATTTCCTGTCGCTTTTTCGTTTCATCGGAATAGGGAATTACTGCCACAAGATGTTTCACATCTAAAAAATCTACATAAACTGAACAAGAGCTTTCGTTCTTAGGCAATGATGATACAGATTATGTACCTACATATATTTTGTTGGCATCGTTGTATATGAGTAGAATCCTTGGTAAATTTATACCCGCAATTGCCATAAAATGCCCTTTTAATTTAATTTTTAGGGATTAAGTCTTATCTCCTCTCACAGATAAAAAAAAGTAAAAGCTCCCTATCTTACAATCGATTGACAAACACTGAGCAAGTTATTACTCGGGTGTTGCTGGTTGGCAGTGTTGCCACAATGCTACGAAGTGTAGTTACTAGAAAGTAAGATTCCTTTTCAAATTGCATTCTAGTCCTAGGTGCCAAACCTTGTCAAATGCTTGAGTTACATCTAAGAAGATGGCCGAACGAACTTTTTCGGTTTCCAGTGCCTTTTCAATAATACTCGCTATTCTATGCACTTGTTGAATTGTCAAGTGTTTCTCTCTAAACCCAAATTGGTGAGCTGGCACTAAATCGATCCTCTATTATTGGTTTGAGCCTCTTTAAGAATAATTTTTCAAATAACTTTGAAATTATTGGTAGTAGAGAAATCGGTCTTTTTTTTTTTGAAGTGAAACTTCTTACGCGACTTCCAACTCAAGGTCGCGTTAAACGTTTAACGCTAATAAAAGCATTACATGCTCAAAGATGTGAGCGAGGTTGAGGGTGGCGCACATTGCACAGCACAAGCACGTTCATATGAAAAAAAAAAAAAAAAAAAAACTGAGTGAAAAATGCGACGTGAATGTGTATAATCAACAGCGACAATATGTTTCTGAGGAAATGCGCAGATGGCTGTTGACGTGCGCTGATGGACTTATGGTGGTGTATATAGAAATTGAGTTCAAGGTTTTTGTTTAAATGGTTGTTATAGTACCTACGTTGATACCTACAGTAAAGAACTGAAGAATTGAAGAAGTAAAGACGATGTAGGTGAGTTATGTTTTTTGATTTATTGAAGTGAAACTTGCAACTTCCAACAAGGTTGTGCTAAACGCTTAACGCTACTATCAGCATGCAATGGTGGTTAGTTTATTGGCACCAAATGCTGGGAGAGGAATATTCTGTAGTGAAGAGTAATTTCCAAAAATAATGACTAAATCGGCAATTAATGTGAAACTTCTAATGCGACTTCCAACAAGGTTGCATTAAACGTTAAACGCTACCATGGAAGGGATATGAAAGCACTGTTGCGTTAAACGTTCAACGCTCCTGAGGAAGGGGAATAGAAGGAGACAGAGCGAGAGTGAATGCGTGGCACTCGAACGCATGCGCGTAGTATACCTGTTACAGGCCAGCGCGAGCGTTAGCAACGAGTAGCGTCCTCATTATTTCATTTACTTGTTTTAGTTTGATTTGATACACATACCTATAATTTAATAGGGTAGTATTTTTGAAGTGAAACTGCTAATGCGACTTCCAATATATCGTATCTTACTTTAGTTGTCATTATCCCATTGTAAATGTTATGGATTGGATATTTCTCCACTCGAAAATGATAATTAAAAGATGCGATCAATTGTAAATTGTAAGCAATGTTAATAAAGTTAGTCTTTAAGAAACAATATGATTTCACTAAAAATCAATTTCTACCCCTTCCTATTTTCAGTTCCACATTACGAAGTTTCACTTCTTCCGCGCGGAGGGACTCCACGCACTATGTTTTTTTTTTTATGTATACTTTTCCCTGGAAAGGCGAACCTATAACGCTTCAACAGCGCCATGAGATGCCTGCAGATGTATGTTTGCTCTGCACTTAAATTGCTGCAAATTGTAGTCTTCTGAAAATATATCCCCAGGAAGCGAGTTCCAAAGTTTGCTTGTCCTGTAACAGAAGGAGTTTTTGAAAGTTGATGTCCTCGCGGTTGTCAAGTATACTGTATGGTCATGAGCATTAGCAGCCTGTCTTGTTGGGCGCCCAGAAGTTGCATTTCGAGGGATAATGTCTTTGAGTTCCTCAGAACATCTACCATGGAAGTACCTATAGAAAAAGCATAGGTCAGCGACTTGTCTTCTGTGCACCAACGGTTGTAGATTCGATGTGAGTGTAGGGTCTCCAATGAGTCGAACTGCTCGTCTCTGTATGCTATCAAGCAGGTTAAGTGAATGTTTTGGGGCCGAGCTCCATATATGGGAACAATATTCCAAGCCTGGTCTAACCTGTGCTTTGTAGAGAAGGAGAAGTTGCTTGGGGCTAAAGTACCTCTTTGCTCTAAATAGGTAGCTCAACTTTGCGGACGCCGATTTTGCGATACAGGAAATGTGGTTCTGCCATGTGATTCCTGAGTTGACTGTGACTCCTAGAAGGTGCATTGAGTCCTTGTGGTGGATTGGATGGTCATCCATTTGGATCTGAGGAACTGTTGATGCATTTTTTCTGGAAAATGTTGTGAAATGTGTCTTGTTTGCATTAAATACAACCAAATTTTCCTTTCCCCACTTCAAGATTTTGTCCAGATCATCATTTAAAGAGTTAATTTGTTCACATCTCTGATTGTGTGATGTAGCCGTATTCACAGGCCCACTGTTCGAGATGGAGGATATAAGAGTGCTGTCATCTGCAAAGCTGTAGATATTATTATTTCTCGATTCAAGCAAATCGTTGACATGGAGAAGAAATAGAGTTGGAGAAAGAATTGTTGTTCAATTGATTGTGTCCATAAGTGCGTTACGTAGCTTAACAGGTAACCAGTGGAACGACGGCTCCGAAATCCGTATTGCCTGTCGCTTATTAAACGATGGCCTTCTAGATGTTTGATTATTTCGACATTTATTGCCTTTTCCATTACTTTAGAGAGCATTGTTGCGATAGCATTGCAACGATAGTTTTGTGGCAGACATTTCTTCCCTTTCTTTCAAATAGGTTGAATGCGAGCGGTCTTCCAGCAAGAAGGAAACGTCTTCTGGGAGTACGACATGCTAAACAGCTTACAGAGTACAGGTGCAAGTTCTTGAGTACTATAGCCGGGATTCCATCGGGTCCCGTTGCCTTATTGCAATCTAGTTCTTTAAGGATGCGTTGAATTATTCGAGGCCGAAATTTCACTTCTGCCATCGATGATTGTATCCTCGGGATATTTGGTGGCTCTAGCTGTGCAGAATCTAGGGTGGAATTCTTTGAAAACATGCTAGCGATAAGATCTGCCTTTTCTTTAGGTGTTGTTGCTAGCGTGCCGTCTTCTTTTACTAGAGTTGGAAAAGAAGAGCAACTAAAGTTATTACTGATTGCCTTTGCCATGGACCAGAATGCGGGTGAGCCGCTAGGACATCCAATCACTTTGTTAGTGACTCTTTCGCTGTAAGTTGTCTTCGCCGATTCAATAATTAGGTTGCATCTATTTCGAAGAATTGTAAATTCAGTTCTTTTTAGTTCTGAAGGGTTTGACCGCCATTCACGGAAAGCCTTGTTTTTCGCTGCGGTAGCTCGCTTGCATTCTTTGTTAAACCACGGTTTATTTGAAGCTAATTTTTTGATGCAATGTGGAAATAAAGTTCCATACCGAGTAAAATATTTTCGGTTACGGCTTCTGCGCACATATTGACATCAGTATCTCTACAACTCATTTGAATTTGGTACAACTTTGTAGAACGACCTTTAGCCATATAATGTCGAGATCCGTAGGTTCCATCTCTTCTTCTATTACACACGCCAGATCTTCTCGGGCAAACACATATATAGTCCCCCCTTATATCGAAAACGAGGATGTAGTTCGTATTCTGGACATTGAAGATATGTGTAATCAGTTGTTGAGTTTATTTGAGTCTCTGTTAAAACTAGGACGTCTGGCTTTTTTTCTTGCAGATATGCTGGTGCACACAGCTGACGTTGTGACATTGTTGAGTCCTAGACCTCGAATGTTGCAGAAATCTGTTGCTAGCTTTCTTCTGTTAGTGTTAAGTCTCTTTTGTCTTTGTGTTCGTTGATGTCTGACTTCATGCAAGTCTTGTGGGTGATTATTTGCATGTTGAACCCCCTGAGATAGTCCCCCCCAGAGATCCGAATGGGAGACTAGTTTACCTCTGGAATTCTTTATCTCAGGAAGTTGCATCATGGCTTTTGTGTCCCATCCGTGTTGCACCGGCCCATCTGCCAAACTCCGAAACGTAGTCAAGACTACTTCACCTATAGCATGATGTGGTGGTATCTCACCGGGTGACAGGTGGATGGGTCCCTGTCTACCACCTTTTATTTATGATTTATTTTCATTTGGTGATTTATCCGGTTTCAAAATCATAATTACTTCTGCTACATTGACTAGGGAGTTGGGACATACCTAAGTCTAAAGGCTGCATTAATAATACGTAATAATTTTCGCAGCAAAAAGATCAGCAAAAGTGTTCACCTTTTCTTTGGAATTTTTCGCCCAAAGGCCCGTTATCCTGCCTTATAGGTGGTGCTTGTTTCATTGGTTTCCTTGAGCCTTTCACCGCCTTCCATAGCGAGTAATCTGCATTTTTATGGGCAGAGAGGCTATTGAGATATGTATTTGCATAAGGACTCGTTTTTAACTTTTTGTATTAGCACTTTTAGTTCGTGGCATAGTGCGTTATAGGCTATTATATTCTCAGGTTTTCGGCCATTACCAAATAATTGTACAAAAGTTTTCCAAATTTTTCCCTCCCTCTTTGTCGCATATTCCATTTAATTTATTTATTAACAAATCCAGACGGTCTGCTTAGCGTTCGGGGTGACATAATTTATTAGAGATTAATTATTCATTTTATTTTCTTTCATGTTTTCTTCTTGATCTTCCAATTGTATTCTTTCTAATGACATCTCTGAGTTACTAAAAAAGAAAAACTCTAAAAAAAAAGAACATTTTATTTTTATTTAAACTTATTTCATCTTCACCTAGAAATTATTCCGTCCCGTCTGACACATTCCCGCTTCTTCTCTGAGACTTCGCCCAAGACATGGTCTACCAGAGGAAAACATTTTATAATTAAGTGAAAGAAACACACAACACTAAGTAACATTTCAGTTGGACATTTAATTGTGTTCAATCGAGTATCTAAATGAAAATTAAAAATAACACTCTGCCCAATCTCTCCTGTCGTGTACGATATATATTTTATTTCCACCGAAAATAATACAAAACGAAAAAAAAAAGAATTCCCAAAATGTAGAGAGATATTCGTCTCGAGCACCCCTCAAGATAAATTATATGCATATGTATGTTAATTAGAAAAGCATGAGTCTAAAGTTTTGCCGCCGCCTAACTCACGGAGGTATCCATGGCCATGTCGTATAAGCTGTGTAGTGTACGCGCATCAGATACATCGGATTTATATCAAACGCTCTCGAATATAAATAGTTTGATTACCTACACTGAAAATAATTAACCGCCTACGCGTCAAGATATATTTTATTATTTTTTGTTCTATTTCAAAAACAAGAAGACGTACGTTTCGTCTTCCAAGTTCTTGAAACAAACACGGCAGGGGTGTGGCGGTGCAACTCGCACCATTCAATTCAAACTGTCAGTGTCACACAATGAAGCGGGAGAAAAATTGTCATCTCCATCCAGTAGTAGGAACGGATATAAAACTTCACGGCGCGCTGTGAGGTACAAAAGATACTTTATAGTGTTGTCCCACTGTCGTTGGGTTCTTCCCCTGGTAAATGGAAATGGAAATGGAAATGGAAATAAAACTGCAACTGGACAGGAGAATGGAAGTAGGAAGTTTTCCTTTTTTTGAAAAATATACCATTGCCACGGGAACACCTGTTGGGAAAATGTTACGTGTGATGCAACGAATGCAACTGTGACCGTGTGACGTATCGGCGCAAGAGCGGCACTAGAGAAAAACAATAAATCTATCCGATTTTGGGGAACGGAATGCGCCCAACAAATTCAAGTAATAAATTAAGTAATTCAGAATTTTCGCGCTGGTTTCTGTTGTAAAAACAGACAGCGATTCATATAAATATGTCCGTGTGTACTGTGTAGTGGGTTCACATTGAGCCGACTTATTTCGATGTCGTTTACATTTTTTGTTGTTAGAGCCTTGCGGATAATTATAGACTCGTATAGTGTTTATTGTTTAGCTCAAGTAATTAGTTTGAGTCGTTGTCTGTGTGTGGTGTAAAATTATGTTCGGAATGATTGATTTTATGGAAAGTTTTCGGTATGGGCTTGACGGTTTTTCAAAAGATCAGTAGGTAGAAATATTTTAAGCGATTTCTGTAACTTACCACAGACTAAAAGAACATTTTTGAAAGTTGCATATTTTTAGAAACTTACTTGCAAAATATAATTTAAGAATCAAAAAATGACGGAACTTGTTTCTTCTGAAAATGCTTTGCGAAAGACACTCAAGAGTGCTTAAGATCGAGTTAAAGTGCGGCCCAGTCGTACACATTTTTCGAAAACAATTTTCCCGATGGGTACTGTGACACAAATAGTTGGACGAAAAACACCCATAAGTCCCAAAATGCACAAAGAATAGACGAATTGAAGAATTGTCATTTACAGTGAATAAATTTCAGCCGAACTCGCAATGATTGAGAGAGTTTTGTGCGACCCAGTCGTGCACTTCATTCAACTACGCATTTCTTGATATTGAAAGATGTCACTGCTTTAATAGATAGAAAAGCAAGTTCCAGTGCCCATGCCTTTTTAACTTTCTCCATTACGTAGTAAAAGTAAGATAGGTAGACATTGTTTTCGTACACAATTTCGAACTCGAGATGTTAATCAGTTCTGACATTACGATGATAGAAGAACTCAAAAAAGTGGGTAACAAAATTCTGTCCGTTTGTACCCGCAGCCTAAACGGTAGCTCGGATTTCGTTCAAACTTTGGTTTTGGAGTTTGGGGGCTTACAGTTCGGGACCGTTTTTTTTTTTTTTTTTGCAAGGTAACCTCAATATTAATGGTATTTCTCATACACAATTTGTATGCCAGTTCGATTTGTTCGAAAGCAGCTTTAACGATTTCATCCAAAATTGATATTTGAGCTTAAGGTTTACCATGACTGCATAGTCAGTTTTTGACTAAAAAAAATCGAATAACGGTACTCTTGAAATTTGGACATATAAGGGTGATTTTTTAAGAGGCTTAGAACTTTTAAAAAAAAAAAAACACAAAAAATTCGAAAAAATAAATGAAATATTTATTTGAATCGATAGTTTGAACCTTGCAATTTAATGTTTAAAGATAATTTCATGCAAATGTTGACCGCGGCTGCGTCTCAGGTAGTCCATCCGCTGAGTCCAATTTTGGCATACTCTTTCACACATATCGGCCGGTATCTCACGAATGAATGCATGGATGTTGGCTTCCAGTACGTCAATCGAAGCGGGCTTGTCCCTATACACATAAGCCTTGACATACCCCCACAAAAAATAATCTAATGGTGTCAAATCGCACGATCTAGGCGGCCAATTGACCGGCCCGAAACGTGAAATTAACTGTTCACCAAACTCGCCTCGCAATTGCGCCATTGTTTCGCGTGCTGTGTGGCATGTGGCACCGTCTTGTTGAAACCACATATCATGCAAGTCAAGAACTTCCATTTCGGGCAAAAAAAAAGTTTGTTATCATCGCTCGGTAGCGTTCACCATTGACAGTAACGCTGCGATTCGCATCATCTTTGAAGAAATATGGCCCAATAATGCCGCCGGCCCATAAACCGCACCAAACAGTGGCTTTTTCGGGATGCATTGGTAGCTGTTGCAATGCTTCTGGCTGATCTTCACTCCAAATGCGGCAATTTTGCTTTTACGTACCCATTCAACCAAAAATGAGCCTCATCGCAGAACACAATTTTTCGACAAAAAAGCGGATCCTCGGCCAGCTTTCCAAGAGCCCATTCACCAAAAATTCGGCGTTGTGGTAGGTCGGCTGGCTTTAGTTCTTGCACAAGCTGTATCTTAAAAGGCTTTACGCACAAATCCTTCCGCAAAATTTTCCACGTAGTGCTGTAACAAAGGCCTAACTGCTGGGAACGGCGCCGAATCGACATTTCGCGGTCTTCTGTCACACTAGCTGATACGGCCGCAATATTTTCTTCACTACGCACAGTACGTAAACGTGTTGGTGGTTTAATGTCCAACAAAGTAAATTTGGTGCGAAATTTGGTCACAATCTTCCGAATAGACTGCTCAGAAGGTCGAGAATGCCGATCATAAATGGAAGCAGCGCGCGATGAACATTTCGAACCGAGCACGAATTTTGATAGTAAAATTCAATAATTTGCAAGCGTTGTTCATTTGTAAGACGATCCATGGTTAAATTGCAAACCAAACTGAAGCTGTTTGACAGTGACACAAGGTACTAAACACACGTCAGCTGTAAAAACCAGTGTTGCCAAAACCAAACCAGCTGGGTGTTGTATGAATAGGGTAGACACTGATTGGCTTCAACTTGGCGATACCCAGTCGTTGTAACTGTTCATACACATCAATTGTGCTTATTTTACCTCCGCGTGGTAGCCACCGGGTACTGGTCTTGTCCTTCCGGGCATGACTTGCTAAACTTATAAGCGCGAGTGTTGAACACGAAGAAAATAGCAACACTATAATGCTCTGTCGGAATGACTGCCTGATCGAGTCTCAGAGGTCTTACATGAGCCCCTCAGAAAGAGGACGTACGGCGGATGAATTCACATGGCTGAATCAACGGTGGCGTCAACAGTCAACATGGCAGATACCTCAATGAGCTACTTCGACGTATTTGGAGCTGAGGTCATTGAGGATTTTTCAGCACTAGTCAGGGTGTTGAAATAGAGATGGTGGCGGAAGAGCCCTTAATGGGTCAACGGCAGCTCTCACATCCCCGCAGCGGGTTACTGACTCCGGAATATTCCGGCTCCTTTTGCCCAAGGGGTTACAGAAAGGGCCTGGTCCTCCAGGTTGGGGGTTGTGCGTGGGGTTAACTACCCTACCACGGAAAAAAAGCACTGTTGCGAAGCAACCAAAAGCCTCGGATAAGGACGGATTCACTGTTGACGACCCTGCAAAACGAAAAAAGGACAATGACGTTCGGATCTGCACGTGGAATGTTCGAACTCTGAACAGACCGCGTGCAGCCGAACAACTAGCGGAGGCCCTAGACCGCTACAAAGCAGGTATCACCGCCATCCAGGAAGTGCGGTGGGATGGGCCGGGCAAAAGGAGGATGAAAAACTGTGACATTTACTACGGTGACTGCTACAGAGAACAAAAGCAGCGTCTATTTGGATGCGGATTTGTTGTAAGCGGCAGACTTAGGCAAGAAGTCTTGAGCTTTCGACACGTTAGTGAACGCCTTACAACTATCCGCATCAAGGCTAAATTCGCCAACATCAGCCTGATATGCGCTCACGCCCCCACAGAAGATAAAGACGATGCTACCAAAGAATGTTTCTACGAGCTCCTCGACAAAACATATGAGCAATGTCCTAAGCATGACGTTAAAATCGTCTTGGGTGATTTTAACGCTAAAATAGGAAAGGAGGACATCTTTGGTAGCACAATCGGAAAACACAGCCTACACGACACCACGTCTGGAAACGGACTTAGGCTGATTGATTTTGCTGCGGGACGTAATGTTACCATAGCTAGTTCACGGTTTCCTCACCTCAATATACACAAAGGAACATGGCGGTCACCTGATCATCAAACCGTCAACCAAATTGATCACGTTGCGATCGACGCAAGGCACTCCTCCAGTATTCTAGATGTCCGAACTTTCCGAGCGGCCAACATAGACTCGGACCACTACCTTGTTGTAGCCAAGGTACGGATGCGGATATCCAAGACGCCACAACAACGAGAAAATACTGTGAGGAGATTTAACGTTGGACGACTACAAACGCATCAAACCGCCAGAACCTTTGCCGATCGCGTATCCCTCAACCTCTCGAGAAGTCCTATGCTGCCAGCATCAAGTGCCGAAGACCAGTGGCGCCGATGCCAAGAAGCCATCAAAAACGCCGCAACTGATGTGCTCGGTTTCAACAGCCCACCCCCCCGAAACCCCTGGTTTGACGAAGAGTGCCGGCAAGCACATGCAGCAAAACAAAGTGCCTACGAAGCGTCGCTGCATAGAAGGACGAGAGCAGCTCGTCAGCTCTACGAGCAAAAAAGGAGGGAAGAACATCGGCTTCTCCGGAGAAAAAAGAGAGAGCATGAGAAGCGCGCGATCGAGGATATAGAGAGGTGTTACTCCAGGAACAATGTTCGGAAGTTTTACCAAAAGGTAAAAAGAACGTGTCATGGCAACAAGACCCGAACGGAGACCTGTAGAGACGAACAAGGAAACCTTGTAGTAGAGTCACAGTCGGTGCTGAGGACATGGAAAAACCATTTCTGCAAACTGTTAAACGGCGAAGACGACACAAATTCCGCTGTTAGGCAGAACGAACCATTCAACCTGGACGATGACAGCCAAGATTTCCGTCCACCTGACCAAAATGAAGTGAGGATAGCAATATCTAAGCTTAAATCCAACAAGGCTGCTGGTCCAGACGGCTTACCTGCCGAGCTCTTCAAGGCAGCCGGAGATGGCTTGGTAGAGTGCATACACCAACTCATCTCCAAGATTTGGTTAGAGGAAAGTATGCCTGATGAATGGAACCTCAGCATTGTTTGCCCGATCCACAAGAAAGGAGACCCTCTAAACTGCGCCAACTACAGAGGCATCAGTCTCCTGAACACTGCGTATAAGATCATGTCTGCTGTACTGTGTGAACGCCTGAAACCATTCGTCAACGATCTGATAGGTCCCTATCAGTGCGGTTTTAGGCCCGGTAAGTCCACGACCGATCAAATATTCACACTACGGCAGATCCTGGAAAAAACCCAAGAATACCAGATCGATACTCACCATCTTTTTATCGATTTTAAGGCCGCATATGACAGCGTTTATAGAGACGAGCTATACAGAGCCATGTCTAGTTTTGGCATCCCTGCCAAGCTTGTCAGATTGTGCAGAATGACGATGGAGAACGCTCGCTGCTCCTGTAAAGGTCGGAAACAATCTCACCGAGACCTTTGATGTCAAAAAAGGATTTAGACAAGGTGATGCGCTGTCATGTGACTTCTTCAACATCATTCTTGAGAAGATTGTGCGAAACTCACAAGCCAACACCAGAGGCACAATTTTCTATAAGTCTGTGCAACTGCTTGCATACGCTGACGACATTGACATTGTTGGTACAACACAGCGAGCTGTCACTGGTGCGTTTGCAAGTATTAGTACAGAAGCGGCAAAAATGGGTTTAGTGGTGAATGAGGGTAAAACAAAATATATGCTGTCAACAAGAAGGGACACACGACATCGACGAATCGGGCAGAACGTCACGATAGACAGCTATAACTTTGAGGTAGTTAGGGACTTTGTCTACCTCGGCTCCGCTATAAACTCTGATAACGACATCACATCAGAAATCAAACGAAGAATCACACTTGCCAACCGCTGTTTCTTTGGCCTAAGACGGCAATTGATTAGTAAGGCCTTGTCAAGAAGCACTAAGGAGATTCTATATAAGACTCTCATCATCCCTGTCCTGCTCCATGGCGCAGAAGCATGGACCCTAGCAAAAACGGATGAGGATCTTCTTGGTCGGTTCGAACGCAAAATTCTTCGAGTGATTTTTGGTCCCGTTTGCGTTGACGGGCTTTGGAGGAGAAGATTTAACAGCGAACTCTACGAGCTGTACAGTGACATCGACCTAGTCAGAAAAGTACGCATCAGTCGTCTAAGATGGCTGGGACATGTAGAGCGAATGGACACCAACGCTCCGGCCCGAAGAGTCTTCGATTCTAACCCGGAGGGACAACGCAGTAGAGGAAGACCTCGCCTTAGGTGGCGCGCGCAAGTGGAAGGGGACCTCAACCAACTTGGAGTGCGCAACTGGAGGCAGTTAGCCAAAGATCGCGCTAACTGGAGAGGCGTATTGGTTGAGGCCCAGGTCCACCCCGGACTGTAGCGCCACCTAAGTACATAGTTACCTCGAAAATGGTCCATACGATTTTAACAAAAATTTCATTTCTAAGGTAATATGATCACTTGTAATTTAATAGCAAACTCAGTTTTTGTCTATATTATCGTACTTATTTTGAAAAAAGTCATTTTTTAAAAATCTGAATTTCTTTATTTTTACTGAAAACGGCGATAATGATTTTGAGCAAAATGCATACTTAGAGTACAATTGATGTTTCCAAAATTATTGCGTCCTTCATTTTCAATTCGAATAACCGAAAGCGTTAATTTTAGCTATCTACAGCTCATATTTCGAAAATCCCAATTTCTATTTGGATAAAACTTTAAAAACAAAGTAATGCTCGCATCCCGAACAATGGGCCTTACCAATAAACATTTTTCGTTTCGACTTTAAATTTTAGTGAGCTTCCGTAAATTTAAAGTCGGGACTAAAATTTGTTATTGATACGGCGCAATATATTTTAATCAGTTTTCAGTTAGAAAGTTAAGCATAAGTATTTATGAAACTAAACGTTGAAAAAATGTTTATTGTTTTGTCTGCCAAATTTTATAAAAACCGCTCTAGTGATTTTGATCAAAATACATATTAAAGATAATTAATTATCCTTAGTAATAGAAATCGGTAAAATCTCTTCTAAAGTCGAATCTCGTTAGTTGTAAAGGTATACTTTTAAAGTTTCGTATTAATAAATCAGCTTTAACAAAAGTTGAATTCAACGTCATCATTGTGACTCATAATCACTTATTTGCTATTGTGAGCTAACACAGCTGATTTTTACAGAACAACAAATCACAAATTCGAATTTTTGATTTGAAATGGCAAATTCGAATGTTGTAAACTAATTTGAAAAATTTGACTTTTAGCATACCTACTTATTTTACAATTATATATAGATACGTGACAGGGAGCAAAACTGGACAATGATATAAAAAAATGATTCCTGGAAAATAATTGAAATGATGAGTATTGGTGTCAATTTGCCAATTTCTAAATTAAAGGCACAGTGGGTGAGAATGAAGACTTCGGCACGCTCCAGTATTTTTAGCTACCGAAGAGAAACGTATGCAACTGGAGGCAGACCGGAAATAAGGAATCAGATGGTTTAGATTATTCAATCAAGGAATTGTTGACAGAAGATTTCGAGGACAACGTTGCTGATTTCGACAGTGATGCTCTTTTCAATGAAAACCAAAATCCAACAGCTGATTTGACGCCGAAACAAACTCTAACAGCATCTTAGAAAAGGTTACAAGTACTGGAAAGGATGTTTTGCAGAAAAGGCTCGAGCTAATCGAAATGGAAATGGCAAAGCAACATGAGTTGTTCGAAATGCAAAAACAAATTCATATGAAACTGGAACTAATAAGTTTGCAAATTGAGAATGGAAAAAAAAAGAATATATTTATTTTAAGCAATCTTGAATAATGTGAAAGTGAATTGTGAAAATGTAACATATAAAGACATATAAATAAATTCTATATCGCTTTAGTTTGTAGTATTCTAGTGCATCAAACCGTTTTTTATATGTTTTTCGTTCTCTGTTATTTTCTGCATCATTAATAATATCTAAATCGTATGAAATTCTTTAAAAATTCATTTGAAACGTTTGACTGTCAAATTTAAATGGATCTTAGATACGGCCCGTCCACAACTAAGCATTTGTCGATTTTAGAAGTAGTTCGATCGTTTATTACTATCGATTTTGAGATAATTCGAGTTTATGTAAAACTCTAGTTTAAATTCGTTTATTACTAACGGCCATTATCAGTACCTACTCTAAATAAGATACCATACTTAGTTTTCCTCAAGAAATTCGAATAAATCGGTTTTTTAACTGTTTCTCAAAAATAACTTCCGAAATCCCGATCAGTCTTGGTATATTTTTTCTAAAACTCAATACCGTACTGCCAATAAAAATGCAATTACAACTACGAAGAAATTATTTTTCGCAAATATTTCCCCTTCTTCTTTTTTCATTTAATATTGTTATTAAACATGCATCTTGGAATACATAATTCCAACCACTCTTGGAGCTTACACAATCAGAAACCCCCACTTCATTTACACCCCTCCCACGTCAAATGTTTAAAAAAAAGATGCAAAACGGCACGTGCTGTTGCTGTTGATCTCACCGTGCTAATTATATACATAGTCGCACAATCTAAAATAGCAATAAATATGTCTAATTGATTCGAAAAACAAGAAATAAATTATTTTAGAACTCAGCTGATTATTTTTATGCATGAGGAACAACATTATAATGGCGAGAGTTTAAATTAAATAATTTATATGAATTTTATACCGAATAGGTACCTAATAAAATATTCCACCCGTGATATAAACTATGTTGCTCTGTAATAGTTTAGCCACAAAACAAGCTTTTTCTGATGACTAGTCTTAAACAGCTGCTGTATTTTTTTTAGTCTGAGCTTGTTATTTATTGTAGTTACTGCCACATTTGGTCATAATTGTTTTTTATTTTTTTATTTTTGTCTAGTTAAAGAGTTAACACAATTTAATACAGAATAATGTCAGCTAAACTACTTATTTCTTAATAGTCCACCACAAATTAAAATCATGTGGAACAAAATTCAACTCATAACTATTTATTTTCCAAATAGGGTCATGTAGCCAAGTCGAACACTTTCACAAGCCAAGTATAGGTATAGATGGAAGAAAGCATGTCCGATGGCTATGTTATCAGCTCGATATGTTTCATCTACAAAAAAAGGCGTTCCTACCTCTACCTTGCAAGAACTATCGAGGTATACATATCCCTGCTAAGTTTTGCATAAAGATTCTAATTGCGTGAACGTTTTGAGCAGTTTTGCAACACACTACCCTACCGGGCACATACTCGTACCAGTGTGGCCCGGCAGATCGACTACCTACCTATAGATCGAATTTTCACATTGAATCAAATCCTGGAAAAGATCAACGAATTTCAAGTCTTTTTATCAATTACAAAAATTAGTTTTATTAGGTACTCTTAAGGATAATAGACATTCCTTCTATTTTAATTTTAGATATTTCCAACCAGGGCTGTCGTTTGAAGGCAAAAAACAGTCAACAAAAGGCAGTACAAAGCAGTACAATTGTCATTTCCAGCTGTTCCTGTTGCCTCGAATGTCACTTTCTCTTAGTATGTTTGTAAAACAAATACAAGAATATACTTTAAGGGTGCGTCTGTATGCTTAAAATTCATAATAATATTTTGGAACATTTTAAGAACAAAATGCACATACATATATTAAAAAAAAAACAGTATTTTAAGTAGCTGTGCTGCACATCAGTATAAAGATAAGAAAGCAAACTGCTTTTGCAGTGCCTACAACGACAGCCCTGGTTTCAACCCCCAAAACCCCTGTAAACAAATAATTTAAACCTTAACCCTCGAATTCATATTAAACACTGACCCCCGTAATAATAAAAACTGTGTAAAAGTTATCAACTTCACGGTTAAAAATATGGAGGTGTTTTTTAATACGTCCGCATTATTACAGGAAAAATTAGTTTTCAATATTTCCAATTTATTAAACTTTTTCTGAAATATTTTTGTATTTAAATTTAATAATTGTTTCATTAAAATGTTCATTTTAATCCGATTTTTCTGAACTTTAATCTCCAAAGATTAAAATCCAATATTTTTGTTCTACAATCTAACCCAGTCTATATTAAAATCGTATTTCAATCAAGAACTTATTAGAATTAAGTTGTAGTTGACCTAAAATATATCATTTACTCTGATTACATTTTAATACGAACTTATTAAAACCCATCTAATTCAATTCATTTGTATTTGGTTTTAATACAGGATCTGAACTAAAGTTAATATATTTAAATACATTGGTATTACTTTTCAACCCAAGTATATTATTTTGTCGCTTGGTTAAGAATTAACAGTTAGTTTGAGCGTCCTACTCTATGGACATGGAGTGGATGATTTGGATAAAGTTTATTTAAGAAAAAAATGTTTTAAAAATATTAACAAGTAAAAGTCATGCTTAAAAAGGGAGATATTTACATTGATATCCAATAAGAATATTATTCTTACAAATGAGTAACTTTAATTTCAAACTATTCTTGTAAGAAGTCATAATTATTGCTTTTAATACTTTTAGTTGTGAAGCGCAGAGATGTTCCTAGTAGATTTGCTATTGAAGGCTATAGGGTGGTATAGAGATTCCAGTTTATTGTTTCAGAAATATAGCTATTACATACCAAAAAGTAAGTAATTAACTGAATAATTAATAAGATAATTCAGGCATTCATGAGTTCTCCTTCATTTAAAGGTTTATTGTGCACTCTATAGTATTATTTTACAAGGGGATAAAAGACACCGGAATTTGCCTGTGCTTGACTATAACGTAGATATTGTAATATTTAAAAACAATAAAAATGTGTATTGAAATAAAATATTTTTGGTGTTAAAGTATATCCCAAAGATATTTAAATCAAATCTAAAGAAGTATTAAAATGTAATAAGATTGTATTATATTTTAATCTGCATTTTATTTAATTCGAATACAAATGTATTTAAATTCTCGAATTTTTCAATATAAATAAGGGTTTAATTTAAATACATCTGCATTGAAACTCATTTCCATCTACTATATTAAAATTTAATAATTCAGACATATTTTGTATAGCAGATATTATTTAAAATTAATAAATCTTTTATTAGTTGCTAATTTTGAATAAATGCAAAATATTAAATTTTAATATTTTTTCGGCGTGAACTTGTATACAACTCTAAAAATATTAAATTTAACGCCAGGATTCTTAACCGTGACTCAGCAGTTATGTCCAATTTTTGTATGCTATCTGACGTTTGCTAACTAACTTAGGTACTTGTGCACATTTTTTTTATTAATAAGGGGGTGAATATAAGTTATCAACTCGTTACTTAGCAGCAGGGTTGCCGTTAACTTTAACGTTAACGGAGGCATTTTAAAAAATATTTCTTCAAAGAACCTTTTTAGGAATTTCGTATTCATGACAACTTTTTTTTTGCATTTTTAGTTGATTTCTGATGAGCATTATTGATTTCAAAGTTTTCGTTGACATTTTGTTTTTTAACTTATTCTTAACTACCTATGTACCTATATTTATGATACTAAAAATTCTTAAAAATGCGTTCCACTTCGGCTTTTGAATGTGGAAGGTGGAAGCAAAAAATCAAATTGAACATTTCAATTTGCAAGTAGTGTCAAACTCGAATACCTACCAGGGATGTAACATCAACATCACCAGGAGCTTAATAATTTAGATTTTTCTAAATGTTTTTGCAAAAACTCACCAGAAAAGTAACTAAAATTTTTTAGTGACGAAAAATACATTTTTGTCACTAAACTTTTGAAAATTCCACTAGATAGGTAGGTATAGCGACAGAGTCACTTCTACGGCAACCGTGCTTAGCAGTTATGAACGTCAAATTCGTGTAGGTATATACCTATATTCTATTGGATTGTTCTCTGACGTCTCCTAAGTGCTAACTAGTTTACTTGTGCATTTTTTTATTTTTCAGAAGAAAGTGGGAAAACTCCTCTGTCCACATTTGACATTCGTGCGAAAAATTTCAAAAACAATGATAGAAAAATTCGCAACATCTTACTATTGCAAAGAATTCGTTAAACTAGATTTTAAACAATTTTCCTGTAAACAAAACTAGGTAGGTACTTCGTATACAAAATACAACCTTCCCGCGTGCTGTGCGTACCTCTGAAAAAACAACAACACGCAACAACTCACTCAACATTTATTTGCGTATTAACCAATCTTAAACGTACGTTTCATTTGCTTCCGCCCAGCGACCAATGAATGCCATTTGCATTTGAATTTCAACTCAAAACCCGAGTACTCAGTACTCACACTTTCAAGTTTCACAACGATACATTGAGTGATGTGTAATGTACTCCACCTTATTGTTCTCCTCTTTTTTTTCAACTGAAATACAATTTCTACGCATCCGACATGTTTGCATCGAACATGTTCAAGGGTTGAAAGCAACGGAGAGGAAATAGTTTCAATCAAGATTGTTCATCTCACAGCTCACAGGTCGCAGAGTCGTCACAAGAAAATTTCAGACTCCAGATCCAGATCCAGAGGCTACCAAACAAAAAATGAAGTCCATTTTTATTGATATAAAAATAGATACGAAGGCGAAGACCGAAGAGTATCCAAAAAGGATGAAATAGATACAAAAGCAACCATACGCGGTATGGTTTTCGGTATCGGAATGGGCATGCATGGCGCTCTGCGGATAGCTGAAGAATGAAGATGAAGATGGCAAAGACCAAAGACGAAGAACGGTCTCGCGGTCGTGGTACGTATCTCTTTCAACAAAAATTGAAGAGTGTATCTATTTCTTTGACTCTCGTCTGCTCGGACTGAGTGCTGTGCTGAGTCTGGGCTGAGTGTATCTAATGAATCTATGCAGCATGTTGAGTTGTTTAGTTGCCGAAAAAAAAAAAAAAAAAAAAAAACAGAGAAAACTGTTTATGTCGAGGGTCGAGCCGATGTGCGCTGCTTTTCGGAACGACAGGGAAAAGAGCCGAGCAAGAGCAGCCGCACAACCAACTCGCACACAAGAGCAAACCAACACAATACGCCAGCCAAACGGCCAAAGCCAAAGCCGATGCCGAACACGACAATCGGTCAGACAGTCGGGACGGAGACGTTGTTGTTACGTATGTTTTGTTGTTCATTGTGTATTAATTTTAATGTGCGCAGGTTGTACACTTACTCAGGTTTTTTAACGAAGTAATAATGTCAGTACATTTTTAGCAATCAGGCGGGTAGCAAGTATATCCGTCGTCGTTGTCGTGTGTCCGTTGTGCGTTTCTTGATAATTTTACACAAAAAAAAAATATATACATAACCACTACCTCTGACAGAGCGAGAAGTACTATAACAACAAAATACAATATTACAAATAATAAAAATAACTTAATTAAATTAATTATTATTCAATTGCAATTTATTTTCCGATTGCACGGTGACAATTGATTAAATTTATTGTATAGAATGTTTTAAGTTTTAAATTGAATTGTTGGTGAATTTGAATTTGTTATTGGAAAACCGGTAAAAATAATATTATACCTATTCCGGCTGTTTTATTTAATTAATTGTTGGCCACCCGGTAGTATACGGATGTTACCGCATAACTGATTATTTATTTAAATTAATATTTGCGAGTGGTTGTTTTTTTTTTAAATCTTTTTTTTTTTTTTAATTGCATATTTACGGCTGCAAATTACATAGAATTTCTGCAAACAGTGCATAAAACAGAGATTGTGCAGTAGATTTTTGTTTGTTTTTTTTTTTTTTTTTTTTTTTTTTTTTTCGGAAATAAAGAGAATTATCTGACGCATATGACAAACGTATGTAGAACGAAAAAGAGAGAAAGACGACCCGACCAGTGGCAGTGTGCGAATTGCGATTGTCAGTGTAGAATTGCATTTACTCTATTATAATTTATTACAATCCATTACATTTTTTGTTGCGGATTTCGTTTACGTTTTAATTTTTTTACAAATCTGTGTGTGGCGTTTGTGTAGCATCTCTGTGCTCTCGGATTAATGAAATATTTTTCTGTTGTTCTTCTCTTTTAGTTTGTTGTCATTTGTACAATAAATCGCGAGAATGCAAAACAAACGGCAAAACGGAAATGGATGCATATGTTTGATTAATTAATTTGAATTGATTTATCTAAGTGAGTGAAGTTTTTTACTACCCAGATAGGTATTTGTGGTGGAATCTATTCGAAAAGATACATAACAGAGAAAATTTTGTGTGTTTATGGTGACTTGTGACTTGTAACAACAAAAAAGAAAAAGAAAAAGGATATTCAATTTGCAAGAGGAGACCGCGCAAGAATTCTTATTATGCAAATTTTGTTGTGTTGATTTCCGGTGACATTCAAGAAGAGCAAGGAAAAGGGATACATTTTGACAGTAAATCGTTTTTTTTTTTTTTTTTTTTTTGTCAAAGCTGCCAACTTCGCAAGGTAAGTGATGAATGAGATGAGATAATAATTGTTGGATTTAAGTTGAGAATAGTGTCGCCGTGTTGGTGTCTTGTTTGGTCTGGTGTTGGTGGTTAAGTGATTCGGCGATTTCTATGCGATGCAAGATATTGGAAGATATAGGTACCTTTATGCAGACGTTTTGAACAGACGAATGTAATTTAATAGAACTAGTAGCATTAAAAAGGGACAAGGTGTGGTTGTTGAATCTTGAATGTCAACAAGAACGAAGTTTGCCTTGGTTAAGGAATGTACCTTACATTCAAATACCTATCTATTTTGATATTTTAATTGAATGTGCTACGAGTTTGAATAAGAATTGGCCGAACTGAATAGGCTTGTTGGTGTTGGTCCACCAAATTAACCCCGAATCTTCACTTAAAAAATTTTTGTAAGCCTTTGAATAGTTTGAGTTGACATTTGTCGTTATAAGGTTTCTTATTTGCCGCTCAGAAAGCATCAGAAAATTGTCAAAATGACTTGTACCTATTTGCGACGTTAATTTCTTCTTGATTTCTTAACAATGGCAGCGTTTCATCTAAGTCTTACCATTGTCAATTAAAAATAAACTGAAATAGTTGACGAAATGTAACCTTAGTTTATAAAAGAAATGTCAGAGACAATCATTTAAAACTACGAGTAGATGCTACCTATAAAAGCTTTTAAGAATTTGCTAGA
Organism: Cheilosia urbana; assembly: GCA_946477585.1. Lineage (NCBI taxonomy): Eukaryota > Metazoa > Arthropoda > Insecta > Diptera > Syrphidae > Cheilosia > Cheilosia urbana. The sequence goes on along the minus strand of OX297854.1, from coordinate 128,866,073 downwards.
CGTTTTTTTATTGAAACAGAATCTAAACAGTCACGAAGGACGTCCATGCCTTTCTTCAGTGAGCCACAAAATAGGTACATAGGGTGATGGCCCCTAAGTTCAGCCCCCTCCAGTAGTCAGCCTCTGGAATAAAAAATGCAGCGCAATAGTTAATTCTTTGGTCTTTCTTTCAAGCAAAAAATATTATTCCCTTGGCTAACATTTCTTCTATCTGCGTCCAAAAACTTGCAACAATCACGGTGCTGCTTCGCGCGTAAAAAATATATACTTGAGTACAGTTTTTATAAACGCAGAAAACGAGTGGTCGGTATTCCAAAAAAATAAATAGTGGAAGTGATTTTGGAAAAGTGATACAAATACTAGTCCATTTAAGGTATTTGCATTTTGTGATTATTGCTAGGTTATTGACAGTTTATTTTAACTATTTCTTAACTTAAAATGTTAAAAATATGTATTGTTAAATAATTAAGAGGGGGACCGACCTTATGACACATTATTTTTATGATTATCCTAGGCTCAGGCCCTCCGGCTGACTACTGGAGACTACGTTAATTTTTTTTACAATAACTGAGTATGCAAAATGAATGGAAACTTCAATCTGTCTTGATTCGCACCAAAATTTCGATCAATTTTCTTTGTTTGCCAGTAGTCAGCCCCCTTGTACATTTACTAGAGAAATGGCGGCTGACCATAGAAGACACGGTTCTTTTAAACGTTCTCCAGTTGTCGGCCCCCCCTTTTCATGAAAATGTGTAAATTAAATTGGGGCTGACTACTGGATACTTGCGTGGCCGACTACTGGAGCTGAGGTGGCTGACTACTGGCAAATCATACCCTTTTCACTTATTTTCTAATTAGGTTGCATTAGGCAGTTCATAAACTTAATAAGCTTAGTATTTTCGAATCTACAGACTTCAAACATTCAGAAGAACCAAATACTTGATTATATATGTACCTACTTGAAGAATGGATTCTTAAGGACCAATCCAACTCAAAAAAAAAAGTTAAGGGGTCGACTACTGTTGCCATCACCCTATGTAGGATGTTGGTAGTTATTGCAGAAGGTTTTTAAATGAGACTTAAAGCAGGTCATGTTTTTTTTTTCTGTCCGCACATCTCTAAGTTCATTTAAATCCCTGGGTTTCGTTTTTGTGAGGTTTTATTTTTTGTTAACGAATGGAATAAGTTATGATTGGTACAGTGCTTTGCGTAAGAGATCTTTAAAATTCAATACCTAGGTACTTACATTGAAAAAATGCAACTATACTCAGACTCACGTCAAAGAGTAAAAAGTTGGCTCGTAAAATCAGCCCAGAGAATTTTCGAAGAATTACAAGGCCACAAAGAGCTAAATCGATCAGTGATCATTCACATTACTAGAACTTTTTGGCCAAACAATCGAATAAAAATTTTGGATTTTGGACTGTGCGCTGAGTGAGAAATCAATAGATCTACGAAGGTCTGAAGTTTTGAGATTGAGCTCCGCAATCTAGTTGTTGTCCAAAACAGAAAATAAAGGTAGGTATGGGTAATTTTACTTCGTTTATAAATTTATATCATGAAACAATTTAGTGATACGTATTTATGTTTATCTTTCCTCTGAAACATTTTTTTTTCTTTAATAAATACCTTGTTCCTCAATCATAGTTACAGAGAAAAATGTAAAAACGAAATTATTGAAAATGATGTAGGAATCTTATTTTCGAAAATTTTATTTATTGTCTATACAATGTCGCAATTTGTTAGGAAGATTCTCAAGTTGGGCGCCATTTTTAGAATCTTTTTTTATTTTTCCCGTCATAATCTAAATGACTGTCCTTGTCAAAGCTAAATATGCAAAAACAAAAAATTATCCGATGTGATCTACGGATATATAGGGACTAAACTTGAACCTCCGTTCATTGTACCAGATGCTTAACATATTTACAAAACTGAAAATATTGTGTATCTCTTAAGAATCGATCGTACTTTTGCAAATTTTTAGCGCTGAATCTTTTTAGAAAATATTTTAAATGCAAAAAAACAGAAAATTATTATTTTATGAGCCAAACTAATACTTTCAGTGTCGAGAGCTTACTATAAATGGATCAGTAAGGACGTGTACAGCGTTGTTCTGAAGTACCCTATTTGGTAATTTAGCTCAAGTATTTTAGCTTTGGATGCTCCAAGGCCAGACAGAAATGGCTCACATTTGTCTCAAAACATATTTCTTAAAAAAAAACATAATTTTCTTAAAAAAAAAGAATGTTGAACAATAAATATATAATATATAAAACGAAATTAGGAAATGAGAATTTACTCGACTGAACGTCACCATCACAAAAAATAGCTGGCTAAAAGATTTACCAAGGGAACACACCCACCAATTTCGCATTTATTTGTTTAATGTCGTTTTCCATTGGGATTTTCAAAATTCAGATTTTTCATACCCGCCAATGGAATATTAAAAGATTTTTTTTTACTTTGCATTTTAGGTGACGCGTGTTTGTAAAGTCAGCTGTTCTTAAATTGTAATTTGTGTTCACAAAAATCCATTCAATTTATGTTGATATCCATTGCAACGGCCAAATGTAATTTTTTCTCTATTTTTCAAAGACTTGTCGTCTAAAAACGTTATCAATAACACACTTCCAAGTTTGACAAATGCCAATTGACTATGAAGTCTAACAACCAGCTGATTTCGAAACCAGAAAAACTGATTTTTCTGTCCCAATGGAAAACAAAATAAGAAATTACAAAAAAAAACCTCCCCTACCTCGTTTTAATTTAACTAATGTGGCTCAAACTTCTGTGGATTAGCTCGGAAAATGGCTCAACTCCGAAATATCTCCGAAACAACTCTGAACGTAAGGTACAAAGAACTCACTATATATAAATAAACAGAACTTACACAAAACTTGATGCAGGAAGCCACAGCCGAGATTTAGCTACGTGCATATTTGACAGGCTGATCAGCCTCAAAACTGTCTATCAAACCGTTGCAACTTGGGACGCTTGCGATTCTTATGCACCGCGAGTACTCTCTTTCATGGCTACCACTCTTCGACATTTAAGTAGGAAATATGGAATTTGTTTAGATCTATAGTGTATAGGGATAAATAGTTGCTCCACGTACCGATAGAAATTTGTTAATATGACGAATGCGTTTTTTAAATCAACAATCTGTTCCTTCTTTTAATCCAAAAAGGAAAATGATCAATGCAATTCTATTCTTTTCAAAACTAAAAACCGCCATAAACGAGAACCTACCTAGTTGTAAAGGCTCTTTCATTAGTGACTTGACAACTGCAAACTTTCAGTGTGAACGCACCCTTAAACCGATTACCGAACTGTCAATGTCGAGGTATTCAGTAAAACCAACATTTACGTCATGGTACACGAGGGAACATCGTTTACAAATAAAAAAAAATTACTACCGAAACTCCGAGATGGTGGTCGCTACTTTACGAGCGTCAACGCCAATTTTCAATCTTCAGCGATGATGCGCATTTTTGCTTAACTGGACAGGTGAGAACCCTCGCATGTGCTTCATTAAAAAACACTTTATCCGTAAGTCATCGTTTGTTGCGGTTTTCACGCCAGTGGCGCCAGTGCGCCGATTTTATTTTTCATCGATAAAAATAACCGTCACGATACGATAAATGGTATTCGCTTATCAGAGCCATGTTGGAACGTTATTTCTTTGAGCAATATTGCATGGATTTGACATCAGTGATATGTGGTTCTGGCCTTTTTTTGTGACAATTCATTTTGACATTTAACTTCGAATATAGATAAACAATGATACCAAACAATAAACTCTTGAAAACGTAACAGAGCTGATGTACAAAAGTACTAGAATTACAATCTTAGAGGTATACAAACTATTGCATATAATAATTCAATTTTCTTTCTCATTGTACCTATCAAAAAATGTCAAAAAATCTACCCAACTATTTTCTATTTTTGAGTAAATTTTTAAAATACGATTTTGGACGCTGAACTGTCGAAGAAATTTGACTGTTAAGTGGGAATTTCGCTGAACTATTAGGCGAGGTTCGAATTCCTTACACGATAATAGAACTTGCATTGTACATAGGTATTTCGTGAAAAATTGCAAATTCAATATTTCTGGACACACTCATATAGAACTCTAAGAAGTACGTGATTCTGGGACGTCACAATACTATAAATCTTGAATCCAAACAGACCGTCGTTCTTGTTTGGTTTCTCAAGTTCAGAGACATATTCGGAGGTAAAAATTAAACCTGGACATGAACACTCATTTAGTAACTTTTCAGACCATTATCGTTGAAACGATAGAGCACGAGAACTAGCCACTCAGTGCAAAACTTACGAGTTTGAGTGCTTAATCCGATTCTTTTGTCCCCAACTATAATGAAAGCTGACTATAATAAAAAAAAATTGGCCAGAATATTTATATAACTCATTATGATCATCAAAATTTTAAAAACGATATCGTCCAGACGATTGTTGTTATACGAAATCTGCCACTTTCTTATTTTTTTTTTTTTAAATCTCTAGTCAGATTCAAGGTTAAATGAGCAAAAATTCAAAATTAATCTTTTTATCTCATTCCGCTGGTAGCCCTGTCAGATCCCGTCGGTTAAACCACTGATCGAAGAGGGTATCCCAATTATTTGTCAGATCGTAAAGCGATCATCGTTTTTGAGAGCAAATCATGACGAAAATATTTCACATTCAAGTCTACGAAATTCTGTCGAAAATGTGACCTACATTTTTTCAATTATTATTATTACCAAAAAGGGGTTGTTGTACGGCGACCTTCTGGTATATTGTACCCCCTGCTTACGTCTCAGATAGGTTTCAAAGAGTGGGTACATAAAAATTCAGTTTTTTTTTTCAAAGCGCCACCTCTTGCGAACGCCTGACAAACATTCGAGAGTATGGCTATCGGAAACATTTAAAAATTGCAGATCCCTTCCATTCGTACCAAAAATGAAAAACACGCACAAAACGAATGGTTGCGAGAAGCTAGTCCTAGGCATTGCCACAGGGAAGTAAAAACCTGAACAAAAAGCGCTAAATTGCGCTAGATTGCGCAAAAAAAAGTCATTAAAAATTTAGAAATAAATTTAGCATCAGTACTGAAATTCTGACATATTTTGAAAGGCTATAAGTATTTAATGTAAATTTTAAAATATTCAACTCTCATAATTTATTTACACTTAATCTTGATGAGAAACAATCAAACCAGTGCGTCTATATCAGGTACCTGCATCTATTGAACGATATTATAGGGAAATGCGAATTGTTCGTCTTTTTTACAAATATTCTTCCAAAGGCCACAAAATTTGCATCCTAACAAGAGTTTTAGATGAATTTTACGACGATGTTTCAATGGGGTCTGCGAAATAAGGCCCCAAAAAGAAAATGAAATAAGGCCCCAAAACATTATACAGGAAACAACAACGACGATTTTTAATACAATTTGGGGTGTTATTTCCTTTTTTGGGGCCTTATTTCCTAATGCAAATATTTCATAATGAAATAAGACCCCAAAAGAAGAAATGAAATAAGTCCCCACATTTTTTTTTTTTTTTTTTTTTAATTGTTACCCTTCCGATATGGAATGCGTGGGTTTACTGTTATATTACGGGGTGGGTACGAGGTTGAGTATATAAAAAGTTCCTTTAATCTAAATTAGTTTATCCAATATCAACAATATTAAATAAAAAGTAGTTTTTGGGGCTTTATTTCATTTTCCCTTTTGGGGCCTTATTTCATACAGCCGTTTCAAAGTGTCAAAGGGTAACACCAAAATATTGAAATAAACTATCAAATTAAAAGGCCCAGAGCCAGAAGTCTCGCTAGGAGCTAGAATTTGTAAATGCACACTAAAACTGTTAAAAAGATCTAGATCTAGCTTCGAAAGCGATAAACTGGCAGCACTGGTCTTAGGGCCAACTATTTTTGTTTGTTTTTTACATAAAAACTACAACTGGGGCCGAATTACCGCATCTGGGAACGAGTAATACGTCAGTGAAAAATGTTGATTTGGTATGATCGCATACGAGATCGAGGTATCGAGTATCGAATTTTGGCATTCTGTCACCAGTGATCGAGTATATTTTCATACGGTAGGGTTCGTGGTGTCTTCTCCATTGCCTCACAAATGTTGGAAAATATTTTTGAGACTGCACTTTGCGACATTCCGATTAAGTAATCGTTACCTTAAACAAATATTTGTCCAATTCTATAAGAAATAAAATTTTAAGAATTTATAAATAAACACCAATTTATTTTCAAAACAACACAATACATTTGACATTTGTCAGCCATCAAATACGAATGTAGCAGAATTATTGTGCTAGTACGATAAGTACAATTTTAACTGAGCAACGTGACCATTCGTATGTGATCATCCCAATGTAGTTACTCGATCACTCGATAACGTATGCATTTCATTCACTCGATAACTGATGTGGTAATTCGACCCAGTGATGCCAACTGAAGCATAACTATGTCTTTTATGCCTGTGACACACATAGGGTTTCGATACCACGGTATCAATACTATGGCATCGTCAATACCATGCTAGGTGACACACTATACAACGTAGTATAGGCTAACAGTTGCCATTGGTTACCTTGCTGGGACAGACAATAAAACCCGTGACACACACCTAGTACAGACACCCTGTTGGGAATACTAAAGCATTTTCTATGAAAATGATAGGTACTTTAAGTAAAACTAATCTCCACTACATGAGAGTGGCGCTGTTTTCGCTAGGAGGATAGCTATACCACGCAAAAAACCCTAGTATCGATACTACGCTCAAACCACATTGCTCGCATGGTATGACCGTAGTATACCCTGACAGACATGTGGTTCATCTCGATACCATGGTATCGAAACCCTATGTGTGTCACAGGCATTAGGCATAGTTCCGATCCTTGAGGCATTGAGGAATAATTTTAAGGAAAAAGGCATAATTTTTTGAGAAGAGAAATTCATACAAATGAACTTTGAATTTGGTAAAACTGGTACATTCTTCGGTTAAAGTTACATCACTAACTTTCATTTACAACTGTGCTTCATTCTTATTTTCTTATTCTCTACTTGACTCACTCACCAAACCCAAACCATGAATTATAAAGATCGAAAAAGGTAGAATTACCTATCGATCGAGCAATATTCTTTTATCAAATTTTAATCTCCCTGTAGGTTGCAGTTTCGGTTTCTTTCTAAAATAAGCAATTTTTATCTTTTTACCAAAAAGGCATAATATTTTTGAAAAAGGCATAATTTTTATCGGGCTTAGGCATAAAAACTCTGATCCGGGTTGGCATCACTGATTCGACCCCTGACATATGCGATTGCCCATGATGTGTTCATTCAGACTTTGACAGCTTTACAAATTCCTGTGACAGTAAAACATGACAGTACCTTGGATTACCCACCGTCGTTATCGACACATAGTTTATTACTCAAAACGTACTAGAATGTCATTCGTAATCTCTTTTCTTCGGGAAAACACTTCGCAGAACATTAACCAGAAGCAAGCCCAAACAAAATGCGAAACACTGCGGGTTTCAACTGAAAAAAAAGGATAATTAGCTCACTTATCCTTAAGAATAAATGAAAAAAAAAAAAAAAACACAAATGAAAACATTAAATTCTGGCAATAATTGCGTAGCTGGGCCAGAGAGTTATACATGCAAAAATTGTGACAAATTAAGCTCGACGTCTGAAGTGAGTGTTCGGGGGGGTAGGGGTGGGTAGGCATAGGCCGAAGCCGGCTAGCAATCATTTCGCGCATCCTATTTTTCGTCATTTGTTCCGAAAGATAAATTAAAATCTTCAAGGCAATTAGCAGCAGAGAAGATCTCATTTTTTTATTTAATTTTTGGTTCTCATTGTGTAGTTTGGTAAATGTCTGCTTTTGGCAATTATAATTCGATTTGAATGAATCCTCGCAGCAGAGAAATTGTATAACTTTGTTAATTTGTATTGATTTTTACGCCTGCGGTTGTCTCTGTCACGGTATGATAGATCGAATGGGAGTAAACTAACTGTCTCTTTGGATGCACTCGATTTTTCTTCCTTTCGTCGAACATTTGTACAGAAGATTCGTGCGTATAGGTCTTGTGATTAATCAAAGAATCGCCTCTGTTGTGAGTCGACATGGTTACGATACCCTTTGGCTCAAACGCAAGTCATTAATGGTACAAGGTGGGTTTTGTTTGTTTTTTTATTTTTGTTCTTCCAGATGGAATAGCTGCCGAAATACACCTCTCTGGATTGCATGTGATGCTGCCGCATTCTATATGCTAGATCTTACACAGTGCTACTAATTAGGCGTTGGCCACGGTCTATTCGCATGATTTGTTTTCTCTCTCACAGAACAAATTGTTCTGGGGGCAAAAGTTGTAATCAAAAGAAATGTAGTTTCGATAATTTCGGGAACGTCAATACAGGAAAAAGAATTCGACACGATCTATAAGCTAATTTTATCTAATAGTATTTTTTGTTGTTGGGAAATTATACCGTTGAAAATTAGTTACTTACAGAGCACGACGATGTGCCGGTCGTTGACCGGAGAACGGGCTTTCGATCTGGCATAGATGCAGGTTTCGTAATTGGGAAATAGCGACTTGTTGTGCAGTGATTAGAAGTTGAAACTGCCTGGTTCGATCTTTTTCTATACACTCTGGGCCTTACTAATAATCATTTGAACCTTTAAACTAAATATTTTGTAGGTCACAATGGGTTATTTTATATTGAAAATTTCGCCATTGTGAGTTCGTAAAATCTAACCTAAGCTAAGCACTAAATTATGATTATTAGTTTCGCGCACTGTCTGCATAGAAAGGGGTTTTTGCTTGGTTTCTCTGCACATCGGTGAGATACACAACTGGCTTGCCTTTTTGCTCACTGGCCACTTATTGACTTTCACTAGACGGACAGTAATTATGTATCGTGTGAGCAAGCTTAATAGATGATCTTTACGTACCCGGGGCAAATGTGACAATACGATTGTCTGGGCGGTATCGTTTTCGAAAATTTAACGACCACAATGGCTGACTAAGCTTCTATGGACTGACTTATTTTTTATTATCTGCAGCCTTAACACTGAATATTTGCGAACGCAGAAGTCGAGTCTCCTTTCAAAAATAGTAATTTAAGGAGGAGCTTGTTGGTTGGTCTATCGTTTCGGTGACAGTCGTCTGGAAAACTAGGACGAACATAGGTAAGCCTGCCTTGTTTAATACACATTTCTGTGTGGCATTAACTTAAATTTCATTCATTTCTGCCAATAAAACGATTGTGTCCCATCAGTTACCTAAATAGCCTTAAAAGCTGTCGAAAACTACAGTATGTTCTAGTATGTGTCTAACCCTCTGCTGGGTGCCTGGCCGCGTAGGAATAGAGGGCAGTAAAATGCCCGACTCGCCCGGGATAACACCTTCAAAGAAAAATTTAGGAAACTAGAGAAAGAAAACAGGTCAAGAATCTGGCGAAACACTCAGGGCATGAGGCAGGCCAAGAAACTTCTGGGGCAATACAACCGGAAAAGATTGAGATGAGCAAAAAAAAAACCTCCGTATCCTAACGGGGCATTGTAGACTCAAGGAACACCCTAGGAAACTGGGTATATCTGAAGAAGTTCTCTGCAGATTCTGCGATGGGTCCAGTGACATCCCAGAACACTTGCTGGGATAATGTGGGGCACTGACCCACAAAAGATTGAAATACTTGGGCAAGTACCAACTATCTAATGAGGACATACTGTCACTGGAGCCAGCTCTTATCCTTAGATTCTTAAAGGAAACTGGACTGGAGAGCGTGCTATAAAACAGATTTCGTCCGCCAATTAGAAAGAAGGGTACAAGAACCTCTAAAATGATTCCGAAAGGAATTATGCTGTGAGGGGAACTCTTATGAGGGTACATGCCTCTCTGAGGCGTAAGCAGGAGCTAAAATAGACCAAAAGGTCGCAGTACAACAACCTCTTTCACATAATGATAATAATCGGGTCTGTCACAGAATCCGTCGTAGGGTAAATTTTTTTCGTGGTATATTATTTGATACCACTTTCTACGAATTTCAAATTCCCCTACGACGGATTCTGTAACAGTTCTTTCGGGGTTCGTAGCAAAATTCCGAATGCGACAGATTCTGTGATAGACCCGAGTATGTTTTCGTAGAATGGCAATTTGTCTGTGTGTTTGTAAGATTACATCGTCAAAATTGTTACCACGATTCATGTCACCTTGTTCAATCACCTCTTCGTGATTGCCGAAGAGGGGAGTTCAGATCAAACCTGTGGAACTGAAAAAGGTTATAAGTTATCTAATGCTACTCCTTCAGACCTCCTCCAGGGAGTCAAATTGGTCCAGTCCGTGCTCAACAGCTTTGTCTTTGAGATGCTATTTGGTTATGTCCACATCGGAGAGTATAGCGTCTTCTAAAGTGAGGCTTTGCCACTCCGTGCAACATTTGTGGAGTGTTTGAAAAACCAGGTCTTTGGCATCTTTGGCATTTGGACATAATATTCGAAGAAGCTCTTAACTGAAAAACTTTACTTTTTCAAAAATGTTTAAAAGGCAAACGGAGCTAATTCTTTTGTTGGCGGGATATCATACTTGGGTTCAAAGGCCGTTCTTTGAACCCTCTCTTTAACTAGAGCGGAGCCTACACTGTGGAAGTCTGATAAACACTTTACACTTTCAGTGTATTCTAGGCCCATTTGCTGATACTACTAATAGCGATCTATGTTCAACTTAAAATCTTATGTGACAATTTATGACAAAGAAAAATATGGGCAACATAAGGTATTTAAGTAGAACTTAATCGGTATGAGGTATGGGCCTTAGAGTCTGAGAAGTGCAACTGGCATTTTGCACTGTATCTAGTACTGTCTCAGAGCAAGATTGGATCTATTATTTCCTGGCACACAGTGCAAACGCTTTCATATTTCTGTTTTTTTCAAGTTTAAAGCAAAAAAAAAAAATTCTTCTTTTTTCCAACTAAGAAATTTTTTGACAAACAAAACAAAAAACAATTAGGTACCTATTATTGAAAAAAAGCGGAATTTAATAAACAAAAAAAGGGTTTGAAAAAAAAAACGAAATCAAAAAGCACGCGCTTTGGAACATTTTCCAAACCGTTTTTTATTGTTTGCTGAATTTTAAAAGGCACAATTTTGAAAACAGAATTTTGACCCAGCCAAACACTTAACACATATTTTTTCGCAGATTTGAAATAACTTCTTTCGCAAATGAATATTTGAAAATTTTTCTTTTTTATTAAAAGCTATGATAATTTTACTATACAAAAATGAATAATTTCTTAAAAGTTAACTTCACGTTGATAATTAAAAAAGAAAATTTAAAAGTGTCATAAATATCTGCGGGGCACAATCGTCATCCGGTTGGGGCACTTTCTTCATGAATTTAGATGACGCATTAGTATTAACAATCAACACGGATTTTATTTGAATAGTTAAGCAAATCTTAAATCTAAGAACATAAGAAATAAATGAGATCAGAAATTAATTTTTAATCTTAAGTTTAATAAAAAAAAAATCACATTATAGTTTTGAGATCTCAAAAAAAAAAAAAAGAGTAAAATATAAATTTAGAATAAAAGGAGTAGTTAAAAAAATCATTGCCCGTTGTATCGACCGCTTCCAAAAGATAAAGTTTGAAGATCTTGAAGATCCATCAGACCCATGTGCTTCTGTCGAAAATGCCCCGTTATTGTTTTTCACAAAACTTATAAAAAATGCAATTAAATGTTATAAATAACTTAAATATATTATAAACCCAAACATTTGCCACTCAAAACGTGTAAACGAAAAATTGCAAAAAATTACTGAACGAACTACAAAACGGTCTAAGCACCGATCACAGCTCGTCTACGATCTGAGAAAACAGTGTGCCACGAGTTGCCATTAAACCATTTTATTTTATTTAAAAATTAACCGCCTTTCTGCAATAGCGAAAGTCGGAGGTGTCCCTTCGTCGAAAGAACCCCAACCCCACCCTACCCTACGTTTCTATTAAAAATATTGTCCGCCCAGAAAACCTTCAAACTGTATGTTCATATAGATTTTGCGTTTAGTGCGACAGCAGGGAGAACTCGCTTAAACCTCCTTCAGTCATGGTAATTTGTTTCGATCCGAATTAAAAAATGCTACAGAAACTGACTTTGCTATACCTACCCCTATAATACGTTAAAGCGTTAAAGCGTTAAAGGTTCGCCCTTTTCGAGAGAAGGAACGAACTGATGGCCACTCGAATAATAAACTGTTAAACTTTTTTTGCAGCTTAGCCAAGTGTGTGAGAACTGAGAATACATAAAATCTTCTGTCTCAGTAACTGGCTTCAAATATTTATATGACTCGATCCACTCGACCACTCCGAATGCTACAGTCTTATTTCTAAAAATGTCTTAAAGAATAAGCTGCCCGATTCCAGGCATCGAGCTCGTACTTCCTAAAAAAAAGGCTTCATATACTACATACAGTCTTTACAAACGGCCCAAATAATGACCGTTTCGAAATATAATTGCAAAACAACCTTCATTCTAGTGCAAAAGTTGCCCAGTTACCCACGTCTCAAAGGCGCTTCTCAAGGTACATGTGCACCTCACTCCAAGCCAGTAGGTAGTCCAAATCGTTATTTCCCTTAATTATATTTCAAATATGCAAATGACCCAAATACAGCTTTCATCCAGCCTATTTAAATTTAGTCTTAGGGAAGACAATAAATGACATCATCGGGCTAATAAGATGAAGAGGAGAGAAGAGGAGGGGAAGACTGCACCTTCAGTCCACCACCACCATCCTTCAATTATAAATTCATAAAATCGAAATGCCGGATGAAAAGCCGAACAACCAAGGGGTTAAGGACTGAATCAGAAAAAACGAAGCCAACCGAAAGAATATCATCCTTGCGACGTTTATTGTCTTCTTTCACACGATACATTTGATTCGCTATAGAAATCAGGGAAAAGAATATTTAACTGTGAATTGTTTTTTCCTTAAATGGTGTTTTTTGTTTTTTTCCGTTCGGCATAGTACCCGCTATACTCAACCCGTTTCTCCTTGTGTTTTTGCCTGTGTGCGAGTGCGTCTTGAAACCAATTCCGCGTAAAATAAATTCATGGCAAAATCAAAACCATCCTTTTCCCTAAAAATACCACATCATCCACACCACCGCCGCCGACGCGCCCGCTAACCACTTTACTTATATTGTGGTCACCCTTAAAATAAACCGCCGTGCCACCCAACAAAAACCACCCACCATTTGTCATTATCGCGTAAGGACGAACGAAGGAAAACACTAAAAAACACAAAAAAAAATACACACACACAAAGCCAGATTAGAAACGGGGTAGTGGAATGTTTCGTTTCGACAGCGTTTTGGAGGTGATGTGCTTGTGCAATGGGAAAGGACTAAATCACCACACTCCATTGAAAAAAAAAAGGTTATATCTACACAGAGATAGATAGAAAAGACGGATGGAAGCACACGCGACGCGAAAGGGGTTCGCTTGGGCTGCTATGAAGTTTAGGCCAGGCTCTGTGATATTTCGACCAACATACAACACACCGGCACGACAACACAAAAACATACACCAATCATCCACTCTATAAATACGACCATAGAATGGGGGTGTTCAACGAGAGCGCTGGTGCTGTTGTACTTCTTCGTTCATCGGTGTATAGCTAGCTATATATGGATGGAGGTATAATTTGCTAGTACTACCAACACTTTGTGCTATTGCGGTACTTTAACCCACTTCTAGCCTGCAAAGGGCGGTAAATTTATGCTGTCAGACGAAAATTATTGAAGATGCCCGTAATGCGAATATTTTAAATGAAAAATCAATAAACATAATAAAAGCACACGGAAAATAAAAGAAAAAAAGAAAAAAACACTGATTTGCTTAGAAGGAGTGTGCCAAAACAAAAAAACAAGAAAAAAACCACCCAAAGACAGAAAGAATGAGTAAAACCTCAATTGAAAGACAACGGCGCATCAAAGAAAATGAAACGAAAATAAACAAAATTGCGGTTGGTGGTGGGTCGAGCGATGGAAATGTCAAGGGCCGAAAATGGTTCTTCTATAACAAAAAATAATAATTAAAATCAACAAAAGCGTAGAAGGATTTCGAACATAAATAGGACACTTGTCCAGCTGAGGTCTTATTCGTGGTGATGAAATTTGCCTCAGTCTATATGGAGATTCCGAAGCCTTCCTACACTTCTTCGCAAAAGTGATGCCTGGTGGTCTCGTCAAATTTAATGTGACAACATTTCCGTGAACACTATAACCTATAGTATGCACAGATACCTAGGTATTTTGGTTGCAATCCAAACCAGTATCTCGTAGTTTCGACTTAAAGCTGTTGACCGTAAAAACAAGCATATCCCGCAGACTAACATTTTTACTGGCATTGTAGTAAATTCTTAAGCGTGTCACTGAAGAGTTGATTTGAGAACCTTCGCATTTTTAACCACAAGCACAAGTACAAGTGACTGTTTGACTAATGCAATCAAGGACCAAACACGTCAATAATGATCGCAGTCCCTGACAAGATCGGTAGATCGGTGTCAGCAGTTGACATATAACATTTCAATCCTTGTCGTTATCAACTTGATGTAGATAGAGCTGTATGATTGTCAATATTTTAAAATTTTATCAAAATTTTCAAACTTGCGATCGCAAACTTTATCCAAAACCATTGTATAGGGGATTACTGATCGGCTCAGAATAGTTGTCGCTTCGATTCACACTCATTCTGCTTGGACAAAATCATTTCATTAACATCCGGCTCTAAAGATCCAGTAAAACTCAAAACTTGTTCAAAAGCGATCTTGATATTTTCCAAAAGCAGTTGCAATTTCGAGCACAAGGATTGCAAAATTTGTCACTTCGAAAATCTGAGCGATTTGTTATTTATACAGCCTGCGCAGTCCTACTTTTATCTGGCAAAATCTCTGATCGTTTCCTCCAATTCGTAAAATCGAATCCCCTGTCAGTTTGGACAGCTGGCCAGATCGTCACCGAAATTAGTGATCGAAATCTAGAAAATTGTTCAAAAGCGATCGTGATCTCAAAAGCATTTGCTGTGCTAGCTCAGGATAGTACATCGTCGTTGGGAGCATAACTGATCAAGCCTTTGCAGATCAAGCACTTGCGATCGGTGTCTGCTTTTTCCAAAGGCAAACGTGTCGTTTTCCACGATCATTGCGACGATCAGTACTGATTTCATTCGATGCAGATCAACCCCTGAAGCTTGATCACTGATCATTTCCATCTTATCGATGGAAGATTTTTCGACAAAAACATCGAAAGTGATCGAAATTACTCACAGCTCACAGGATCTTGACTGGTGCGTTGATCATTACCTCTAGTAAGTCACTGCTGATGGTTATCGACTTGCTTTATGGGCTCGAGATTTGAAAACGATTTAAAAGCGATCGCGATTGTTCACGAAAACAAACGTAGCGCCGCCGTATTGTTGATCGCCATTTATGTCTCTTTGACAAACAGATCAAAACTCAAAACTATTGCGATTTTTCTTGCTGGGAATTGCGGATGGATTTTCACGATCGGTGCCGTGATCAGCACTATCTTGACCTATACCGATAATAAATAAATTGAGACTACTTCTGTTATCAGTTTTTAAGGTCAGTGTTCAGGCGCAGTAAAAATACGTATCCTATTTTGCCACCTTTAATAACTGTGATCCCATCACACCTACTACAGCATAGCTTTCCTTTGACTGGAGTTACGTAATGTCACAACAAACTCCACCAAACTGGTCCAATTATGTGTCACACATAATGTCCAAAAATAAAACAAGGCATCGCCAAAATTAAAAGCAATATTAGCGAGACAATGCTAATGAACATGTTGAAACCAGTTAACAACTATATCGACTTGAGTTACAAGGGCTTAAAACTTGCATTTTGTTATTAATTTTAGACTCAAGTTTAACTATGTTATTTGGACTTGTTTTAAATAACCTGTTACAAATAATTCACAATTTTCCAGCATGTGGCACAGTTAATTATCGAGAACAAGACAAGAACAGTGGTTCGAGGAATTATCAAACAGATATTCTCCATCGGCATATTCTTCATTTCGAAACTCTTGACATTTATTCGTCTGTAGCTTAATGCAACTCGAAACGTCAAATGTCTTTGTCAAGCTTGTGACATTCGCGACAATAATTTCTAATCTCTTGCAGACTATCCTTCCATCTTCGCCTGGATAAAAACGTTCAAAATTTGAGTGCTTGTCAAAATTCCAACCATCGATCCAATTGACATTTTCGATCTACATATACTGACATTTGTGATTGTCAATTTTGTTTATTATTGCGTATTTTGTTATCTCTCTCGAATGCATTGATATTCAATTTCATCACCCCACCTATATAGGATTAATGAAGTTTAGCTGAATTTTAGGGCGTTTTCGTCAATTTTTGACACCAGCTTAGGTAAAGCCAACTCAAGTTAAGCCAACTAAAGTAAAGCCAACTTAAGTAAAGCCAACTCTTATTTCAGTTGACATTTTTGGGTTTCAAACGAACAAAATTTTGTATAGAAAACTCTGGTTAATTGGTGCCTAACATTTTTCACGAAATTTGACAGCTGTAATTTGAGATTTAATAACAACATTAACGTGACATTCAATTTAACTTAGGACCGAGCTCTACACGCCGTTAAGTCGCGTCTGCAGTTCGACTAAGGACCAGTTCCATATACGGAAAATGTCAAACACGTCAAATTTAAATTCCACGTCACCTGTTGCATGATACGTTAGTTTATTACAAAATACCTTTTTAACTTACACAAAGGGGATATAGAAGGAAATTCGAAAGTCCTACTTCCAGCTATTGGCGAATTTCACTGAATTCGACATGAAAGGCAGACGGACTTTCTTTAAGTTGAAACCTACTTCCTAAACAAACACACGACCTCAAAAATGACATTTGCTGCTTGAGAATGTATTCCACATCCACCTGTGCAAATTGAATGAAAGGAAATCCAATACCTAACCCAGAGTCCTTTCATTCAAATGACATCTTCAGTTCGAAACGATGTACCGTATTGCAAAGTGCAACTGTCAAGTGGAAGCGGAATAGCCCACTAAAATGGAATTCCCACACTGCACCTACTCGGAAAGTGTGTGTTCCAGTTCACATTCCAAATGTCAAATGGCTCTCCTAAACAAACACTAACTTTGTGTCTGTGAATTGTCCTATGGTGCCATTTAGTTTTTTTTTTTATGTCAAATTGATGCACTTTTTTTTTCAAATTCTAACGCAGTCGCAGCAATTCCTATAACATCCCCTGAAATGTGTCTGCAAAAGTGCAGGGATTTTTCTTATTGCTCACGTTTTCTTCGCCCATTCGCTCCGCGGAACTGACGTTTTTTTTGCAATTCTCGACGTCTGGTTCTGGTGGCGTTGCTGCATCAGAGAAATTGGCAAAGCCCGCCGACGACGACATCGTTGCTGTGGCTGTGTGTGTGTTCTGCTTGTGCCCTCTTTTCCTCTTTTCAATGTGCTGTTTTTTTTTTTTTTTTTTTTTCGTTTCCGTTTTATGTACGACGAAATTTTCAGTAAATTTTGCCGTTTTCTGTTTTGGTGGTTGTCTCATATTGGAAAACAGCTGAAAAAGCACGTGTCGCGGAATTTTTTTTTTTATTTTTTTTTTTTTTTTGCAGACAGGATTACATAAAACGTGTGGATAGCTATAGTCATGTAAATGAGTGGGAAAATCGCGCAACGAGGTTCAGTTCATTCAAGCGCAGAACTAAAGGGAGAATTGTGAACATACATACGTGCATAGGTATGGGTACCTACCCCCCCATCGTATATACCTAAATGGTTGAGGAAATCAGATGATGACGACAATTATTATATGGTGAGGATTGAGGGTGTAGGCGAAATGAGTAAAACGGAAAATGACGACAGCGAATGCTGCTGGAGGAAGATGGAAGAGTGAAAAGAGGGGGCGAATTGCATAAAAGGGCAAGGGAGTATCTGCTACAACAGCGTGTGCCTTGTGCAGAAATCAGTGTTGCCGCGTGACTTGAAATGTCAAAGTTTTGTAGGTAGGTAGATGTGGCTTCTAGCTTGGGTTTTACATTTTTCGGAGTAGGTATTCTTACCAAACTTTAGATGGGACTAGGTACGTGGTGAAGTTTTTACTTAAAATCGATTAAAGTTATTTCTATTTTTTAGGTAAATTTACGTGGTTCAGTAGGTAGGTAGGTTCCGTGAAGATGTAGCTTGTGTTCCGAGCCATTTAGCAATTTTGGTGGAAAGTATTTTCTACGAGTTGAACTTAAAGATGAAAAAAGCTGGTTACTTTGAAATTTTATATGGCGCTTAATTCCATTTTCCGCAAACTGAATAAATATAGCTCAGTATATTCAGCTACCGTACGGTTGCCATGTCCTCTTTTTAACCCCGGAACGCGGTACGGCCTCCAATGTTTTTAAGAAATTGTCCTCTTCTTTCCCCTTCTTTTAAGTAATTTTGGAAATAAAAGAAATCATCAGTTTCTGAATTAATATACCTACTCACAATGGAGAAAGAAGAGAAATAGACTACTGAGTGGGGAAGCGAGGAGCAACAACAATTCTCGCTAGTTGGGATTGATATGCATATTTTAATTTATTTTACTTTAGAAATGAAATATATTTTTGTTTAAGTTCATGGACCTAGTTTGTGTTTTCGTTTTGCCCTCTTTTTTTTTTTAAGGTAGATGATGACCTCCAAAGTCCGGTAGATTAAAACTTTTTGTCCTAGTTTAGCTGAGGCAGCCATGGCAACCCTAAGCTTCTGTAATTTATACTACTTTCTGAACGATATTTTCGCACGATTTTTGACAAACGGAACAGTTTCTTCCCTGAAACTTTTCGCTTTAGTTCATTTAGAGATGAATCGTGTCCACATCGTTGTCAATGAAGGACTGTAGGTGGAAAATGATTCATATCTAGACAGACACTCTTTCATGGCCAGCCGTAATAACTTTTAGTAGAAATATATATATAGATTCTATAAATCTTACCCAGAGAGACTTTCTGGATTTCTCCCGAGTTCTTCCCTGAGCTCTATTCATAATGTTAACGCTAGCATCTGTTTATGGGAGATCTGTTTCATCGACTGGGTCTCGACCCAATGATGTCCCAAGATCCTCATTCTTTTGCCAGCCAACGCCGGACATTGACACAGTATATGTGCCGCTGTCTCAGGTTCCTCCAGGCATAGTTTACAGGTATCATCCTCTCTAAGGCCCATCTTCCTTAAGTGATACCCGAAATTACCATGTCCTGTTAACAAAGACACAACCCATTTCAATGTTCCTCGACTCATGCTTAGAAGCCTTCTTTGAGTGGAGCAGGTCGGCCTCTTAATTGCCATTTTAGCCTGTCTACATTGTTCCACGGTTGACCACCTTCTCAGGTTTTCTGCCGTGATCCATTTGTGAATCAGCTGTTCTACTTAGTAGAAATAAGTCAGTCTTTTCCAGGGATCGCCATGAGTCCATTACAGTGGCGTGTGGTGCTTAGCACTTAAACGTGATTAAATGTTGCTTATGAATTATAAAGTTAGTTTATCAAACAAAAATAAGTGACTGATCTTTAAGTTTTCTAGAAAAATGATTTATTAAATTTTCCGTATGAAAAACTTTTTCCAATCAACTTCTCAGTTAATTCCACAAAAAAAAAAACATTTCTTTACTGTCCCATCTGTCAGGATTTTTTTTTTCTGATGGATTCCAATCAGTGGGTTTGTTGTAATTGTTTTCGTAGGGAAACATTTTTCTGACAGATATTTTGCTATGACCGCCTCGACGTAAAAAAAAACTCTTTTCATACTGTTCCAATTTTTTCGGTTGCATTTTACGTTTGGCTATATATGTATATATATGTCGTCATTGTGCAATGCTTCCAGCAGGGTCTTTTAAAAAAGCTGTATCAGCTTGGGCAGAATTTTTCTTAAATGTGTTACCTAAATTCTGTAACCTTTAGGTAAGGCTAGACCATAAAAGGATTGTCTGGGCGTAAGCGATTGAAGTCAGGTCATAGCATAAGTTACAACTTTTACGTAATCGCATATTTGGGTATGAATACTCCCACGGAACCCAAACACAATGTTTCTCACAAGACTTGTCAGGGATCCCTATTCAAAATTCAACACAAAATTAGCTCAGGTTGCATCCATTCGGGCGAATATTTCCACCCAAACATCAGCAAAAGTCTTACAAAAAAACTTTTCTATTTTCGACTCTAAATATCAGTAGTTATACAGTGAGCGATACAATACCTACTAGTAATAATATTTTTTATTAAAAAAGAGAATAATAATCATTTTAAGTGTCCAGACTAGATTTTACGAACACAGAATGGCAAAATTTTCCATATAAAATTAAGTGTGAAGGTTAAAAATGATTAGATAGTAATTAGTAAATTTCCCAATTTTAAGCTTGCGTAAATTTTAAGTCGATTCTAAAATTTGGAATTAGTAGTACCCCGCTATTATGTCCATTAAATTGTCCCCCAAAAATAATTTCATCTCAATCGGCAACACTTTTCACTTAAAAGCTACTTCAAATTCCATTTTCAATCCGAAACTAGTACGACCATAACCTGCCACTCTACGCCAAAGAGTAACCACTGTGATCAAGTCATATCTCATTTTCAATCTCAATCTCATCCAGCGACAGCAAACTGCAGAGTGCAGATATGCAGATCTGCAGATTGCAATCAGAAATGGCAGTCGCAGTTCGCAGACGGCCGGCGTAGAGTAGTTCGTTTGTCAGAAAAACATCAACCGGCGGCATTTCTACTGTCGGATGTCCCGTCCCCCAGTCCTCATCGCCCGGCTAACCGCTCTTCAAATAACTGTGTGGTGCCGCCATCGCATTTCCCATATTCGCATTCAAGCAATTCAACACTCGCGTGACTTGCCTGTCATTGGTTCGCTTCGAAAATATGTTGCTTTGCTTCTCTTAAGCTCAACACAACACTCAGTAATTTTTCACTCTTCGTGGTGGTCTGCTGCTGCATTGCGCTACGATGACGTTTGACGCCTCTCCAGTTCTCCACAATGTTCGAGACTGATGTTTGAAGCTCAACCAGAGAACAAAAATTCCCCCGTTGAGCGGAAATTACACAAATTTCATCATTCTCAAATGGAGTTGTGTTCGCCGCTCACCGGGAAAATAAAGGAAAACTTATTTGCTTGGGGTTGGGATGGGATTTCCCGCACTCGTCATCAGCGTCACCCTCTTTTGCACACTCATCCGACTCATCAGTTAATCATCTTTTTCGAATTTAGCTTATCCGTTCTAGTAGATAAACAATAATCTTCACAATTTTATCTGGAAGATACTTTTGCGGCCTCGGTCTGTGCTACACATGTGACGTTGCCATTGCCGTTGCCGTCTTTGAATGGAATTTCGGACAGCGAGTTTATTTATGTTACATCTTCGACTGAAGACCGCACTTGAATACATTTTACCGCTGAAAGGACCTTTTTAACACCCAAGCGCAAGGCGTTGATCCTTTTCACAGTCATACAATTGCATTTAATTTTTCTTCTTCTTTTTTTTCTTCGTTGAAACATGACCCTTTGTCCACACACTTTATAGAGTGCAGATGAGCAAGGAATACAGGGAGGAGGAGAAATTGACTGAAGGCATTATCATCACAATTATTTATGTTGTCCCTTCTTTTCGCTTATCTCCTTGATAAATAATTTTTCAAGTGATCCTTGGCACTGAGGTTCTTATTGATACGCGTCTTATAAGAAGTATAGTCGCCCTCGTCCTTACAGCACAAACTAATTGTTGTTTGTGTTGTTGTACCTGCAATAAGAGAGTACCTGTGTTCTGTATGCGTTGTGCTGTGCCTTGTGCGCCGCCAACATTAAACACCGTAACGTGCTGAAGGTGGAAATAGGAGCGTAAATGAAGAAAGGACGATGACGACTACGAGGGCTGGAAATAACAAGTAATCCTTAAAATAAATTACGCCGAGAAATGCCAATGCGTGCTAAATTGTGCATTTCGTTTTTTTTGTGGGTTATAACATATAATCTATTTTTGGAAAAGGGATTGTGTGAGTGCGGTGTTATTGTTTTCTTTTTGAAGGGAATTTTTTGGAACCAGGACCTATGAGGACTGGGTATCATCATACATGGCGGGCGGATAGAGTTTTTCCAATGTTAGGTTGTTAGGTTATGGGGAAAACTACAAGTTTGTGTAGTATATTGCAGATATAAGGACACTTTTGTGATTTTTTTTTTCGGAAATTTGTAGGTATGAGTTGGTGTTATAGGCATCGACTGTGTGACCGATTTAATATTTGAAATCATGCTAAGTTCAGCAATATAGAATGTTTTTTTGTGGTAAAAAAAAAGTGCTTAAAATCGTGCTAAATATTTTCTTTTAAATCAAAACCAGTTAGGAATCTAAAAAGGTAACAAAAAGGCTGTTTTTCTGAAAAAAAAAAGAAGAAGATATACCTATTTAACAAAAATAACATTGAATAAAAATAACTTCGTGACGCTAAGTATTACCTAAATAAAAAATAAAAACATTTTAATTCAATTAATTATACAGTCTTTTGTATGTTAAATAAAAATAAATGTTAGGTATTATTATTATTTATAGAGTTACAATACTTCTCAACTTCTATGAAGTTGGAAATTACCTATCCCGGGCTATGCCAAGGGATTAGGCTCTGATGACATTTTTTTTTTTTTTCTCTCTACGGATGTTCTAGAATCCTGCAGGTATTGAGAATGACCGACTTTGAAACTTCGTGCAAAGGATGGTTGCATTGCACTTTATTAAGTTCTTCAACTAGATTTTTTCCAACAATTTCCGTACTGGACATAACAATTGGCACAATTCGCATACTTCTCAGTCTTTCGCCTTGCTTTATTTCATGAGCTAGGTCCGCATAAATTTTAATACCTTTTCCCCAAATGTTCTAATCATGTTTGTTGCTAACGGAACCGCTATATCTATTATGAATCCACATCTATTCATTTTGTCTATCCATACAATATCGGGGCGGTTTGCCATTATTGCGTGGTCCGTACTTATTTGACGATCCTAATAAAGTTTAAAATTGTTGCTGATAAGGACTTCGTCAGCTTGGTACTGGTAGTATGGTTTCTTGCAGCTCAAAAGTTTCGACCTCAAGGCGAGTTCCTGGTGAATTATCTTCGCAACATCGTTGTGCCGTTTAAGGTATTCATGATTTGCCAACACTGAGCATCCATTTACAATGTGTTCAATTGATTCTATGGCTTGGTGGCATCATCTACACATATTGTCAAGATTCTCGTGAAGAATTGCCCGGTGGTACCGTCTTGTTGCGATGATTCCATATTGAATGGCCATGACAAATCCTTCGGTTTCGGGAAACAGCTGACCTCTTTGAAGCCATTCTGTTGAGCTATTCTTATCAATTTAAATTGAGTTCAGCTGGTAAGGATACTTTCCATGAATAGCTTTGGCTTTATTATTATTATTGTTATTAAATATTATTATTATTATTATTATCATTGTTATTATTATCATTATTATTATTATTATTAAAATAAATTAACTGTTGGGCTTCGTTTAAATCCTCCTCAAAAACATTGCCCATACCTCTTGCTTCCTCAGGTGGATAATAAGATTTTGTTAATCCGACTTCTTTTATGATTTTGTGAACAAAAGTCGCCACAATTCGAACCTGAACCAAAGGTACTTCCAATCAGGGTAACCGAAAAGAGTCGGAAGGTAAAAACCGTCATTAACTTTGAATAGTTTAAACTATAACTAAACGAACAACTCTTCCAGCCAATGGGGACGTTCGGATTCCTAGTTTAGTAAGTCTGACAGCTGACTGACTAGATGTACCTATTTAAGTTGTTATTGGCTCAGAGTGGTCACGTGGACAGTTTTTGCAGTTGACTGAAGGGGAAGCTGACAAATCTAGTCAAAAAAAATCCTACCTGCGTAAATAAATTAAATAATTAAAGAGAGTGGCCGCTGTAGTATTCTGAAGAGTCGAAAAAAGGGTGAGAGAAAAAGGTGTCATTTTTAAAGCTACTCTGCAAATTTAAAATTTTCGCACGATATTTAAACACCATTAGTTCTCATAACAGTATAATGGTATTGTGATAGGTAACTGTGTTACATTTTAAATGTTTCTATTTTCCGAATAAAAAAGGCTGAAATCAAACAAAGGTAACCCTGACAACACAAAGTACAAAAAACAATTCAAGTTACCTATTCAATGCGTTCGGATACCTAGTCACGACAAATCTAGTTGACATTTTACATAAACTGGGTATTCGAACGTCCGCAATATAAAAGCCATTTAATTCAGAAAACTCGTTTATTCGGAAAAAAAAAAATTCAGAATCAAAGAGATTTTTCCGAATAAATCAGAGTCGTTCTTAAACTATTTTATGTAAAAATTAAATTAGCAAAAATTAAATAACTGATGATTATACTACGACGTATAGGTAGCAAATAGATCTCAAATATGTAGAAGTCGGAACAAATCATCAAAATGTGTTTTGGGGGAATCCCGAAAATCCACCTTTTTTCGATAAATAAATATAAATCGTAGTCCTTAAGCACAAAGTTGATAAATATTTCTGCATAAATAAACATGATTTATAAATCAGGTGAAAATGTCAGTTAAACAATCAACAAGTAGAGGTTTCTTATATGTTTTCAGTTGCAAAAATGAAATATCATAAATTTTATGTAGTATTTGCAGTCTTTTGTGTGAATAAAATCATTTTTCGTTTTAAATTCTTGCATTTTTTCATCAATAGGAAACGCATACAAAAAATCTCTCATTAATTCTGAAAATTGGTTTATTCGGACTGACCTTCCCCCCCAACCACTCCGAATTAACAAGCTTTTACTGTATAAAATAAAAATGCAAATTTCTTAACCGGAGAAAACCCTATATCAGCGGCTTTCTCCAGTAGTTCAAATGAAGGAAAAAAATAAAAAAATAATAATAATAACTACCTACTCAATGCATCTGTCTTTGCTAATCTATTCGCTTCGAGCACTCAATACAAACATATTAGCAGGTGGCTACACAGAATCTGTTATACTGCAAATTAAAATGCGGAAATAACTTTCTTTTGTTTATTTGTGATGAAAAAAAATGAATTAAATAAACCTAAGAAACCAATGACCGAATAGTTCGTCAGCACCTTTTTGTTTATACTATTCTTACTATGGCAACGTTACTAATGATCTCGGATTTGGTTATTATTTACAAAGAGTAACATAAAAGGCAATAGATGAAGTGTGATGTGTCATAATCAATGCGTTTGAAGTAAGATCAGTGTTTGTTTAACGAGTATTTATGTATGCTTTTCAGTGTGTGGATTTGTTTATATTTTTCTGTCTGTATCAAATATCTGTACGCCATAAATTGTTTGCTTGCAGAACTCGTACACGTTCGGTCGAATAAAACATTTTGACAGGCGCAAACTGTACTGAAAATTATAGCCAATATGAGTGAATACTGATGCCTCGTACTTTCTGCATGATCATGATCAGTGATCTTTAAACTTGAGATTAGAGTTGTAAAACTTAATCTTCTTGCATAGTTTTCAATATATTCTTTAATGAGCCAAATAGGGCTTAGATCAAATGACTAAAGATGGCACCGATATTTCTTGCAAGATCACTGATCTTTAGTTGGACAAATTGTTGCGTTGAGTGGAACTTAAAAGTTCATTCTGGTTTTTTTTTTCGGTACTGAGAAGCGACTTTTGATTATTTTGTATTCCAAATAGGACGTCTGATCTTGCCTAAAGATCACTGATCATCATCTGTCAAGATGGAAATGATATAGGCGCAGTGGCAATTCCCGAAAAAAAAAAAAATCATCTTAAGGTTTTTTTTACTCTGCGCCACTTTTCGCTTCTCCATCAGACGTTTGGATTGGGGATAAAATTGTACATCCGTTTCATTGCTCCCACAAAACGAATCGTTGTGCGGAGCCAACTATTTATGTATTTATTGACATGATATATTTTGAGACAACATATATAAAGTGCGATCCTCTGACACCGGGTCCATGAACCACTGATGTCCAAATATTTCCTACATGATCAGTGATCTATATACCTATTTGAAGAATTTTAAATGTAGAGCATAAGGCAACTTTTATGCTTTATAAGTAGGTAACTATAATCTGGAGTTGATTGTTTGTTTGATATATTAAAAAAAACACTAATGATGGCAAATATTTTCCTGCATGATCACTGATCTTTCATAGTAGAAATTATAGAGTTGAAGAAACCTCAAGTTGTCTCTTACTTTTTTATGCAGAATGTCGCGTTTATATCTATTTCTATATGCCAAAGAGGAGCCGTAAAATACCTGAAGACCACTGATCAATATTTCCCAAGACGAACATTATATGTTTTGATATGAGCTAGTGAACTGATAGGCTTTCACCTAGAATATTCAATCAGTTAGTGGAAGATCAATGGACTTCTAATTCAATTTTTACTGCAAGATATTCAAATTTCAATGAACCACTGAAACACCGATGTCAAATATGTTCTGCATCATCGCCGATCTTCACATTTTAAAACCTTAAAGACAGCTTAAATTTATTCTAAATTTGCTCGTTTGTTTTGTATGACCAAAGGGGGTCCATAATCATCTTGAAAGATCACTGATCAGCATTTTCTAAGACTGATGCCAAATATGTTCTGCATCACGCCGATCGTCACGTTTATTTAAGTGATTCTAAATAAACCCGCAGTATTGTGATTTGAAAACCATTTGTTTGGTATGACCAAAGTGGGTCCGTGATCATTTTTGAAGATCACTGCACTGATCGACATTTTTTAAGACTGATGTCAAATATGTTCTGCATCATCGCCGATCTTCACGTTTAAAAACTTTAAATATAACTTAAAGTGATTCTTTATTTGCCCGCAGTATTGTGATTTGAAAATTTGTTGTTTGAAATGACCAAAGGGGGTCCATGATCATCTTTTAAGATCACTGATCAGCATGTTTTAAGACTGATGCCAATTACTTTGATGGGCATACTACCTACATCTTTAAAATGTACGATTGGTTTTATCACCTAATCGATGGCCAACTACTGATGTCAAAATTTGTCCGCATGATCAGTGATCGCTGGTCTTTATACTTATGTAACTTTACAGCTGCTACTTAAAGTGAGTGACATTGGTTTGTATTTTTTATGAAATAAAGACCCAAAATTCTCACTGATCAATATTTCCTCTCAAAGGACTAAAAATCACTATCTCAAGTATAATGCACACATCAGAGGATTGGCATTAATTTCGTTCAAGTGCTTCTGCTGCTGATGTTGACTTTTCATGTTGCACAGCTTGAGCCCAAAGAGCAGAAGGCGTACTAAGTACTGAAAAATAAAAAAAAATAAAAACACAGGTAGTGGAACGTAAAAATTCGTTTCGGACATGGTCAGTTTTTTCGTTCAGCTTCAGGTAGCACCAGGGTTGCCATTTCAAATCCGTTCTTCCAGTCAGATTTGACTGGGAAAAAAGCAGTCAAAAAACTGGAATTCAGTCAAATAAAACAGTCAAAGAATTTTAAACACAAATCCAGCTAAAAATCCAGCTAAGATAAAAAAAATTGTTCATTTTCATCGCTTTTAAGTGATTTCGGCGGCGTTGGTGAGCTTTGATGTTTTCTTTTCTGTGTAGTGCTGAAATATCTAATTATGTTTCGGAATTTCTTTTAGTAATCTGCGATACTTTAAAGATAGAAGATATGTATTTACCTTTTTAAATCCATGTTTCAGCAATTTTTTTCTATTTTAATAGTACCTCAACCTCACCTCAAGAATGAACAGGAGTTTTGTTTTGATGACGTTTATTCGATGTGTTTTTATTTGTGTAAACGAAGCAGGGCAGCGCAGCGCACAGAGACAGAGACTCGCATCACACACATCACCTTTTCACCACCAACCGTATACCTGCAGAATTTTCATTTTCAAACTGGTGTTTGTGAGTCAGCCATCCCAAAGTAAGCAAAACAAACAAATGTGTATGAATTGGCTCAGTGTGTTGGTCGGATATGGAAACGTGTCATGTTCAGAGCATAGTCAACTAACAGTAAAAATAGTTTTTCTACTATTATTTTTATATGGTTACATTGAATTTGAAATTGTTCTGGAGGTTGAAAAAAATGCCATTTTGAAAAGAAGTTAAAAGCAGTCAAAAAAAATTGAATCCAGCTAAAAAAACCAGCCGGCTGGATTTCAAAAAATCTTCCAGCTAAATTCATTTCAATCCAGTCAGATCTGACTGGAAAACAGTCAAAATGGCAACGCTGGGTAGCACACGTATGGAAAACTCACCCCAGATGAGAATAACGAAGAGAAAAAAACATATATATACTCGAATAAAATAGTAATAAATCTTTTTAATTTCTTTTTGTACATTTTTACATTACAAAAAAAAAAATAAGAGAAGAAGACGAAAAAATGTTATATACGCTACACACTTTCTTGGGGATTTCTCACGTCCTTTCAATTTAACCGAAATGAATGCAAACACTAGACGCAAAAGCCTGCATCACTTTGGGCTTAGAGTATCTATTATCTCTCTTTGAATGTTTTATTGCAGTTGTTGGTTTTTTTTTTTTTTTTGGTTGTGAAAAACCTATACGCGGGTGTGTTACATTTTTTGTTTTGTTTTGAGAATAACCCTCCGTTATATTTTTAAATAGCGCCGCGCCAAACAATTAAAACCAGATACCCGCTTGAATGTAATAAATTTGTGAAATAAGTAATAAAACACAGACGCAGAGGATTGTTTGGGTTTTTTTGAAAAGAAGAAAACCGTGTAGCGCAGCACTTGGTAAATAAAATAATTAAGAATGGAAGAGAAAACAATAATAAATGCAATTATACTGGCAAATAGTCGTAATTAAGCTTCCTAATTTGTGCATACGAATTGGCCTGCCAGTCGTATATTAGTGGAGAGGAAGTCGGTAAGAGATACCTAAACCTATAGATCTTTGCACAGTTTGAATTCATATTCATAAACTCGAACGATAGTTGACCGATTGGTTTTGTTTCTTGAAGAGACAGATACGTGTATGTAGGTAGGTAGTGTGTCAGTAGATACTCAATGAGTTGGTGCATGACAATTAATTTCAATTATAGCTAGGATTAGGGCTAGCTAGAGCATGCCTGTTGTCTGTATGCAATATGCATAATGCCTCTGACGTGCAGTGAAAATATTGATCACATGCGACTTTGTTTATTGGCGAACAGAAGTGGCTTATGAAATTGACCGACATGTATGGTATCAGTGAATTGTTTTTCTCACGAGCTAGAAGTATTTTAGGCTTGCGCCTAGAGGTAGGCTCTTTTTATCGGCTTTGTGATTTATGCATTTGCAGTTGGCTATGAGGGTTATTTAGTGTGGTGCAAAATTCGACGCCAATCGTTTGCTTTGTATGAACTGTGCAACTTTAAACTTTTAATAACCTCTTTGGCGATCATCTGTTCTGAAGAGTTCCACAAAATTTGATTTCAAACTCAATTTCGACACACAGTTTTAATTTCAATCAGCTATTTAAGTTGTGATCGCGATAGGACAAATATAATTCATCGTCTTTGTATTAGAGTTGTTTTATATCGAAATTCGGCACGACGGGTACTTATATTCAGCTGTCTGATAAAGTTGATTATCAGCGCCATCTGGCAGTGAGTTGTCATCGCGTAAGATTGTATTTTGTAGAGTGGATATTCCCGTATTTTCTAATGGTTATTTTCGAAACAAATGCACTTTTGGGTGTTTTTTTTACTTCTCAATAGTAGTTCTTGTTACATAAATAACAAGCTGGACCAGACAAAACTCCGTCTTGCCCGAAAAATGCGAATAAATCGATTTTCTGGAATTTTCTTTCTGCCTAAATCTGAAATACAGCAATACAAATCAAACAAAAAAAAAAATCATGAAAATCGGTCAGCGGTTATGTAGTTATAAGGACATCGAATTTCACCCCGAGTGAATTTTATATATGTGTAAGTAGGCTAGTTTTAAGTTGATTGTTTTTATATTGGAAAATGGCACAACAACAGTTGACTTGTGTTTTTTACTCAGGTTGCACATCTGTTTCACGCCATCTAGCAGTGAGTTGCATCTTTGCACCATCAAAATAGGTGTGTGTATATTCGTGACAATTTTCGCCCGCTTTTTAGTAGACCCTGTATATCGATCCTTCTATCAGACTCAATCTAAAATATACGTTGGAGCCAAATGCCAAACCTATACCCACTTCCCACAAAACTGCATGTCAACCTAATTACTCCAATTAAAGACATCGCCCATGCTCAAGAGGAAATCGAGTTGTTGTGGAATTAAAATTAACCACGGCATAGGAAATAAATACTCTCCCTTGGCATGTGACCACGAAAACGATATCCAGTTACACACACTTTGTCACCCACCGACCGAGATGACCCCAAAGGTAAATCACATCAATATACTGATATACACTCCTTGGCCAGGATACACAATCCACACATATATACGTAACATACCGCGCGCACAAAAAGAAATCGCGCCGTTTTGTTCTGTGATTTTGGGCTTTCTTGCGGCTTCCGATATCCCCTCCCCACTTAGCCGCCTAACCTTATCGGGTGGCCAACAGCAACGTCACACACCGAAAATAGAGGGGGCGGAGGTAAAGGCAAGAAATTAATTTACGCCATCGTCCCGGTAATAAATACCGACATCGTTAAATGCCAATGTCGAGTTGACCGCTGCCGCCGCGACCAGCGACAATCTGCTGGCTGGTTGAAGGTGGTGGTATAGTTACACATCGTACCTTGCCCTCGTCCTGTTTTTTTTTTTTTTTTTTTTTTACAAGAGGGCCAGAGGGTAAAGTAAAAATGGTAATTGGTAACCATTAATTACAAGCAATGACACACCTTTGAGTGAATAACAACTGTAAATGAGAGGTAATAAAAAATATTCAAGCATTCGTCCTTTTTGTTAGCTACAAAACGGATTTGACTGCTTGATTACTGTGTTTAGAATTCGAATTTTTTCTCTAACAATATACACAACTCGAATTTCGCTCGAAAGGTCGGGGCGGGGTGGGTATAGAAATTAAGTGCGATAGGCGTTACATTAATTGTCGTCGTCCTTCGCCGCCCCAAGAGTTCATGTGTGGGTAAAGGACGACTTAGGTTCTGTTCACAATAATTGTTAATTTCATTATGAATTCATAAATAATTTTCTTTTCATGTAGTTGCCAACGCGCGGCTATTACAATTATTATTCGTATCTAAACTTTGGCAAGGATTGGGTGGTGGGTGCAGTACAAGTTGGTACTACACCTGCCCAGTGCCCATGGCTACTAAGTCATATAGTTGTAATTGTTATGCTCACGAAACATGCAATACAACACTGGTCGGAGAGTATAATTTCAGCAATTTCGGCATACGTTAACGGGTAATAAGGATTTTGTTCCTGGAATCGTTATTAGTCGATGACTGTTGACGTCGTCAATGATATGGTGGAGTTTGGTTGTTTAGTGTTTCTTTGTACGTTTTATTATTGCGAGGGTCTAACAATGTGACTTCTTTTTTCTTTGCAGATATACATAACGTGCGGCAATTTGACGATAGTCAGACATCGTTTTGAAAAGTAAGTAGAGGGGAATTTGAATTTATTTATTTTTATGCGAACATTTAGTAATATAGCGTCGGATATTTTGTTGAAAAAGCCTCTAAATTTAATTTATTAATATTATTAAGCACAAAGTGGCTGGAAAAGTATACAAATTCCGAAAAAGATCAATTGAGTAGTATGTGACAGTTCTCGACATCGACAATAAATCCCATTCAGAATTGAAGTCGATTACGGGCCATAAATAAAAAATGTTGCACACCATTTAAGCGGTGCTATTTTTAATTTTCAAATACTATCCAGTCAATTATAATCTTTGACATCTAAGAACCCCAGATTACGATTTTGAGTCGAATTTAATCATATTCATATCTGAAAATTCGATCGCCATCTTGAAGCTTTGAAAACCCTGATCCTTTGAACGCATTTTATTGACAAGCTTGGTTGATGATATTTTATATGTTGACAGATATATTTTTGACGTTTTATTGGGAGTTGTGGCGTTTCTGCGCAGACAAAGCTAAACGCAGACGCGGGAAACGCAGTACTTTGTGCAACAAGCGCATGAAATTAATTATTTTTTTATCGAAGTCATACTTTTCACAGTTCAGATCCTAAGATCCATAAAGCATGCAGGACTGGCTAGCAGTATAGATAAGATTCAAATCGAAGCTTAATACCTACTAGACAAATTAGCGTAGTGCATCGCATTTTTTTAACAGCCCACAATTATTGCTTTATCGATATATCTTCTAGATTTATTGGTTTTCCACATCGCAGGTTAGTCAAAATTGTAGCAATTAAAAGCAATTAAATTTGCAGTTTCATAAGTTCTTTCAAAAATTAATGTCAACTTGTAACGATAATGAATTTGTATATAAAGGCGTGCATTTCAGTTAATCAGAAATCAGTCTAAAAGGCAAATTCAAAATGAATACTTCTCTTTCATTCTTCCTACTCGTCGTCGTCTTGGGAATGATCCTCTTCCTGGTAAGTCATAGATGTCAGTCGTTGCGGTTGCTTTGCTTTATCCTTTAAATAATTTTATATTTTAGGACTTTACTTCGGCAGCCGGAATTGGTATTAATGTCCCAGGTGTAGATCTAGGACTCGTTACGGTTGGTCTCGATTTGCTAGGTCAGGGAAGTGCCGGAGTTGCACTATGAAAAGGGAAGAGAATTGCCCATTTCCTCGCCCATAGATTTCACATTATATTTTTGTTTGACTAAATAAAGTTTTGTCACGATGGGCATTTAATTATTTTCTGCAATTTTATTCTTTATTTTTGTTATTAGATTGTACCTTGTTTTTTACTACTATTTCATTTTCCGGCAGATACGTCTTCTATGAACAGCTGATTAACATTAAAATCGTTGTTTTTTGATGTGTATGCGTTTGGGATGGTTTTTCCCTCCACATACTGTCAAAATTCCCATAATTTGCCGACAATGGTGTCCCGTTCTCTTTTTTGAGTTGAAATTTATTAATACACTTCGCGGTTATCGTATTTCCAATTTCAAAAGTAAAACGTTTCTAATTGTAGAAACTGCCAAAATTATGTTGGCAGTTCTGCAGCATTTTAGCATTTGAAGGTTGAGAGAACTGAAAAGAGAATGTCGAGGTGAGGTTGGTAGCTTTAAGAATGTAGCTCTAGAGTCAAAGTCGAATTATTGCTTCATCCTGTTGTGTTATACACCATTAAAAGTCAGAGTTTATAAGAAAAAGTGTGATTTCGCTGTCAAAGTTGCTGTTGCTGTCAGAACTTGACGTAACTGGCTGATAATTAAATTATTCTTAAGTAGATCTCATTATGTTTAGAAAGCTTCTCCTTAGTTCAACAGAATGTTAGTTATTATTCTCAAAATGAATTATTGTATTATTTGAACTTTTACAATTTTAAAGGGGTTCATATGTAAAATATGTAATAGAAATCAGTAAATGAAATCAAAAATGAAACTGTTGAGTAACATGTCGGTAACTGTTCCGCAGTGGTGTAGGTATTTTATTTTTGAAGAAAATTCAACTATTTGGCACATCATTTACCGGCTTGTTGTATAATTTGTGCATAGCCAAATCTAGTACATTTTTTTTTTGTGTAATTCTGTCATTATCGGGCATGTTATGGCTTTCATTTCATCTACAGAACCAATCGCAAATATAACTACCAAATTTATATTCTCATGTGGATAATGGTGAACATGGAAAGACAGAGGAATGGTACGATGGTGATACAAACGCAGCTTTTACCATGTAATTGCCATTCAGAATTGAAGTCGATTACGGGCCATAAATAAAAAATGTTGCACACCATTTAAGCGGTGCTATTTTTAATTTTCAAATACTATCCAGTCAATTATAATCTTTGACATTTAAGAACCCCAGATTACGATTTTGAGTCGAATTGAATCATATTTATATCTGAAAATTCGATCCCCATCTTGAAGCCGCCATTTTGTCGGCCAGCGTTGATAATGCAGCGCAGATGACCAGTCTTCCTGCCCTTTGGAATGTTATTTGCATAGTACTTAAAATAACTACAACCTTGAATGCTATTTTACTAAAACTGCAGTCGGTAAAAAGACAGAGGATAATGACAGCATATATATTCATTCAGTTTGCGTGCCTATTCCCTATTCGACACCAGCTGTTTGCGGAGGATTGTATGCATGAACTCGACTTAAACTTCGCAACATAGGTAATTACAAAATAATACAAAATGAAGTTCACGTATCAAATGCGATTACTACCTTATCGACTTAATTTTTATTTGGCAAATGCTAAAATCGAAGAAGGTTATAAAATCACTGTCAGATTAACTTTATACACAACTTTAGCGGGGTGCTTGGCGAGCACGTCTTGGTTTTGTATGCCAGAGCCTGAGAAATGTGCGTTAGAAAATTAAAAAAATAAAACTAATTATAGGTAACTATGTCTTTACTTAATATACTGTATGATCAGTGGCGTCTCGTCAGGGTGTGCAAGGTGTGCATTGCACACCCTGATCTAACGAAAATAAGTCCCTCATCAAACACTGTGTAATAATAATTACACACAAATAATGATATGCACAATTCCATAACCCATAAAACCTCCATAACACAGCCAACAGTTACAGCCTACACCATACCTTTTCGTATTCATCCTTTATAAATTATAAATCTTCTTTTAAAATTCCTTCACCGCTGAGAAAAAAAAAAATTAACTCGTACAAAAACTCGCTGTGCACCATTCTGTTGATTTCATCAAATAAATTCATCCAACTCCAAAATATATCCCTCTACAAGATTTCTCCAGTATTCATCCCCATCGTCATTCGTCACCCGCACGCCGCCGTTCTTATGCCCAATTCACAATTCGGCGTTGCACGCGTGCGTGCGTCGGCGCGCTTTGACACGCTTTATCGAAATTTTACGATTTTAAATGCCAAAGCGCGCGAACAACAATTTTGTAAAACAAAATGCTGCTTTGAAGCGAATACGCGTTAACAGGGAAAACTTTGACAAACTAAAAGTTCTGTTTGTTTTTTGGCTGAAAAATACAAATTCAGAGCAGAATTAAAATTTCAAGTCTACTCCCCCTTTTTTTTGAAGCTGTAATTTTTATGCACGAATTGAAAAACGATTCTCCAAAATCCAAGAAAATCATATTTAACAATATATCAAAGCCCACAACAACCTTAATACGGATACAAGACCCTTGATTAATATTTGTCCTACAAAAAATCTAAAGAAATTAGTAGTTGCCCTACAAAAAAAATGTTATTCCTCATTTCCACACACTGAATTAATTAATTATGCTTTGAAAAACCATCATATAGCTTTTTAAAAGTTGTGAATAATAAACATTAGCGAATCTGTGCCACTCCATCTATAAACGGTACATTCTATGACTTCAAATCGAACAATTCGAAATTCTAAAGTTGTCAAACGCGCGTGATAGTAGAAAGTAGCTCTACTCACGCGTCGCGTTGAACTTTACGATATTTACGGTCTAAAGTCGACTCAACGCCTGAAGCTGCATTTTGTGTGGCACCATATGAACGCTTTGTTTCTACATAATCTGTCAACGCACGCGCGCGTCAACGCGACATTGTGAATTGGGCATTAAATGGCTTTACTTTCATGAACTTGTAGTGAACTCGTGCGAAGGTTTTCTGTGCACGGGCTGTATTCATTTTCTCTTCTTTTGCATCTGTTTTCTGTTCTGTTCTGTTTCCGTAAAGCGTCATAAGTCAAATGTATTACATCGATACCACTGTTGCAAAAAGGCTTACTATTGTACTGTTTTTTGTACTATTTGACTATCCCGAGTACGCAAGTAACACTTCTCAATTTTGAGTACTATTTGTACTGTTTTTAATTTTTGAAATAAATTGAACATAATGAGGTTATTTCACTTACCCACGTCCATATTATTCACTCCAAAAATTTAACCCAAGTCCATAATATTCAGTCATTATACGCGAACACAGACTCATTTTTTTTAAACATGTCAGCTATTAAAATTTTAACTCGGGTTGAAATTAAATCTCATAATAGTGACATTTCTTCGTTCAGAAAATAAGTAAAAGTGAAATAGTATGTAAAATGTATCAAGAAGCTAAAAAAATATATTTAACTTGTAAAGTGGATGCAATTTTGATGGCTTCGTAGTTAGGAGATGAATTTATCGAAGAGCTGATGGAAAAGCAGATAGTGAATTAACGTCGTCCTCATCTTCGCCAATATTCGTGTTTTTTTTAGCTTCGATATCAGCATAGCAAAGTAAAGTAGGTTTTTCGAATGCTCAAGCGGGCTTGAGTTAATAATAACGAGCACACAGCAAATCAAAGCGATTGACAAGACAAACAATAAAAAATAAATGTAACTTTATGTGAAATTTAACATAACGTAGGTGTGAAATCGATCGTAAATCGGTTTAAACTCCACGTTTAAATGCAACTGTATCCAGCGGGTTTAATGCTTGTTTTTGAGTGAAAATTATAAATGAAAATTTAAGCCATCGGTTTCAAAAAATTCGGACTCGGGTGTAAAATTAACTTAAATCTAATCCACGCTCGGAGCGAATAATATGGACGTTATAGATTCCATAAAATAGGACTTTTTCGAATGCAATAACATAAGTGTAAGCATTTAAAAAATTGTGTACTATTTTGTACGTTTCAGTACTATTTCCTTTCAGTTTTAAGTACAATTGAGAAAAGTCGATTTGCATCACTGATCGATACTCGTGCAAATAAAAGCTGTGCACGAAAGCCGATGAATGAATGGTTGAACTTAGCTTTTCGTTTAAGTGGTTGGGGATTGGGGTTGCAGTTTCGTTCGGTGCTTTTGATTTTGTATGCGAAAGTTTTATTTTTCTATATTTTATTTTGAAAACAAAATAAGATATCAAAAACAGCAAAACAATGATTGAGAAAACAATAAATGGGACGTGTTTTCAGGCAATTAATTGATATTTCTAAAAAATGTATAATTTTAAAGAATTTGCACACCCATCTAAATAATTCACGCGACGCTGCTGTGTACGATATACATATATCAGAACGATGAATGTCCATTCACAAAATTTCATTGAAATCGGGTAAGTGGCTTCGAAGATCGACACAACGCCACCTATCGGGTCCAAAAGTATCCTCCCTTTTAAGACTGCCTACACCTGAAATACAACAATACATACGAACAAAAAAAGAAGCATCATGGAAATAGGCCCAGCCAGTGGTTATCGAGTTATATCGACATCGAGTTTCACACCGAAAGAATTATATATATAGAAGATTATTATTGAAGATAGTTGAATTGAACTGAAAAAGGAAATATTCGCCTACAGGCCACATGTTGAATTTTCCGACTTTTCTTTTTTCCTAAACCATCCCTGATTCAAGACGAACAAAATAAACCAAAAATCATTCAATTCGGTCAAGCCTTTACCCGACTAACACACAGCAATTGATTTTTATATATATCGTCGGCTTACAAGCAAAACTGACCAACAAGTATAAATTCTATATTGAATTATCGATGGCAAGTGTAACAGAAAAGCAAGTAGAAAATTCTGCCAAAACTGACTATCTAATATTTCCCCTATAAATATGCAAAGCATTTAAAAATGTTGGTTGAATATCTGCCTTCATGTACAAGAAATTCAGGAAGAACTGATCAACTGCGTTGAGCGCTTTGAAAACCCTGATCCTTTGAACACATTTTATTGACAAAATGTATTCAAGCATTCGTTGACGATATTTTATATGTTGACAGATATATTTTTGACGTCCACTAAAAGAATCAGTCGTTCTCTTTGCCACTTTTTGTATAGTGTTGCCAATTACATATTCTTGAAACAAGTTCTACATTATTTGATCGTTCCTGACACCTGAATTTGTATATACATGTACAACATCTAAGACAAGTCTTTCACATGACGTAAAATAAGACTTTCAAACCATTTCTTACTTTTGTTGTAAAATCTGGCAGCATGTCGACTCCGAAATGTATCACAACTAATATCGTTTCTTTTATTGGGAGTTGTGACGTTTCTGCGCAGACAAAGCGAAAACGCAGCCACTTATGACTATTGAACATCAGTGCCCAATTAAATGCACTCTTTTCAGTTGTCAAAAATGCCACTAATAAATTGGAATATGCTCAGGACGATATAATTTGGCGGGCATTTTATAGTTTTAACTCCCAGAAAATAGAAAGTTTTTGCTCAATTTTAGGACTATGCTTGTGATGATGCGCTGCTATAACTTCGACTACAAAATTATCATTAAGCGGCAAACGCAGAAATTAGTGCTATAAGCGCATGAAATTAATTATTTTTTTTATCGAAGTCATACATTTCACAGTTCAAATTCTAGGATCCATAAAGCAAGCAGGACTGGCTAGCAGTATATATAAGATTCAAATCGAAGCTTAATACCTACTAGACAAATAAGCGTAGTGCATCGAATTTTTTCAATAATCATTTTTTTTACGGCCCACAATTATTACTTTGTCGATATATCTTCTAGATTTATTGGTTTACCCACATCGCAGGTTAGTAAAAATTGTAGCAATTAAAAGCAATTAAATTTGCAGTTTCATAAGTTCTTTCAAAAATTAATGTCAACTTGTAACGATAGTGAATTTGTATATAAAGGCGTGCATTTCAGTTAATCAGTAGTCAGTCTAATAGGCAAATTCAAAATGAATACTTCTCTTTCATTCTTCCTACTCGTCGTCGTCTTGGGAATGATCCTCTTCCTGGTAAGTCATAGATGTCAGTCGTTGCGGTTGCTTTGCTTTATCCCTTAAATAATTTTATATTTTAGGAATTTACTTCGGCAGCCGGAATAGATATAGATTTCCCAGGTCCAGATCTAGGAATCGGTCCGGTTGATTTGGATTTGCTAGGTTTGGCAACTGTTAAAGCTAAAGTATGAAAAGGGAAGAGAATTGCCCATTTCCTCGCCCATAGATTTTAAATTATATTTTTGTTTGACTAGGTAAATAAAGTTTTGTCATGATGGGCATTTAAATTAATTATTATCTGCAATTTTATTCTCTATTTTCGTTACTAGATTGTAGGTACCTTGTTTTTTACTACTATTACATTTTCCGGCAGATACGTCTTCTATGAACAGCTGATTAACATTAAAATCGTTGTTTTTTGATGTGTAATAGCTAATAGATCAAGGACTTTTGTTCTTGTTATCGTTATTAAATTTTGACGGCATATTCACCGCAGTTCATTAACAGTGTTCGTATGCGATTGCGATGGTTTTTCCCTCCATATATTGTTAAAGATCCCACAATTTGCCCACAATGGTGTCCCGTTCTCCTTTTTGAGTTGAAATTTATTAATACACTTCGCGGTTATCGTATTTCCAATTTCAAAAGTAAAACGTTTCTAATTGTAGAAACTGCCAAAATTATGTTGGCAGTTCTGCAGCATTTTAGCATTTGAAGGTTGAGAGAACTGAAAAGAGAATGTCGAGGTGAGGTTGGTAGCTTTAAGAATGTAGCTCTAGAGTCAAAGTCGAATTATTGCTTCATCCTGTTGTATTATACGCCATTAAAATTCAGAGTTTATAAGAAAAAGTGTGATTTCGCTGTCAATCAGAACTTGACGTAACTGGCTGATAATTAAATTATTCTTAAGTAGATCTCATTATGTTTAGAAAGCTTCTCCTTAGTTCAACAGAATGTTAGTAATTATTCAAAAATGAAACTGTTGAGTAACATGTCGGTAACTGTTCCGCAGTGGTGATGGTATTTTATTTTTGAAGAAAATTCAACTATTTGGCACATCATTTACCGGCTTGTTGTATAATTTGTGCATAGCCAAATCTAGTACATTTTTTTTGTGTAATTCTGTCATTATCGGGCATGTTATGGCTTTCATTTCATCTACAGAACCAATCGCAAATATAACTACCAAA
Organism: Cheilosia urbana; assembly: GCA_946477585.1. Lineage (NCBI taxonomy): Eukaryota > Metazoa > Arthropoda > Insecta > Diptera > Syrphidae > Cheilosia > Cheilosia urbana. The sequence goes on along the minus strand of OX297854.1, from coordinate 128,825,959 downwards.
TTTATATTCTCATGTGGATAATGGTGAACATGGAAAGACAGAGGAATGGTACGATGGTGATACAAACGCAGCTTTTACCATGTAATTGCCATTCAGAATTGAAGTCGATTACGGGCCATAAATAAAAAATGTTGCACACCATTTAAGCGGTGCTATTTTTAATTTTCAAATAGTATCCAGTCAATTATAATCTCTGACATCTAAGAACCCCAGATTACGATTTTGAGTCGAATTTAATCATATTTCATTTTCGACAGCTCAGTGCCTTGATTTTGTGCGGTTTTTGTCGCAATTGCGGTTGCGGAGAGGGTTCACGTATAGGCGGATTCTATAAATGTGTGCGTGATGTCGAGAACTGACAGCTTCCAATATTTCCTGTTCTATTGTGGCCTTGTTTCTGAAAATTCCAGGCGCGCTTTCCCATACGCAACCTATTTAGGTTGCGAGAGGGATGTCGGATGAGAACAACTGACAACAGCGTGACCGTTGTGCGACAATTTGGTACTTTTTCCGAGGTCCCTGATACAATTTGTTGCTAATTTGTTCCTTTTTTGTTAGTTGGAAAAGACACTTCGGGGAGTTTTCAAAAACTGTGATTTCAAAATAAATATATTTAAAATCTAACGCTAGGGAACAGCGTTTCACTCTTTTCGGTTAAAACGAGGCAATACTTGTTAAATATTCGGGTCTATCACAGAGTCCGTCGTATTCGGAATTTTGCTACGAACCCCAAAAGAACTGTTACAAAATCCGTCGTAGGGGAATTTTGAAATTCGTAGAAAGTGGTATCACTGAATATACCACGTTCTACGAATTTCGAAAGCAAAAAATGTACCCTACGACGGATTCTGTAATAGTTCTTTCGGGGTTCGTAGCAAAATTCCGAATACGACGGATTCTGTGATAGACCCGATAGTGAGAAAATTCTAAATTTGCAGAAGAGCTTCAGAAAAGTGATTTTTCCTTGAATTTTTTTTCTATGCAACTTTTTAAAACTAAATTGAACGAGATCTTAAAATGTGTTGATATATTTACAACCAATGTTTTATTAATTACTATATATTTATAATTCAAAATCAAGGCTTTGAGGTTTTCATTTTAAAATTTGTCATTCGAAAACGAACTGCATCTATTTTTTGAACTATCTTAAGAAAAATCTCTAATGTGTTTTTTTTTTTTTTTTTTTATTTATATATGAAAATTTCTATGAAAATTATAATTTTTTTTTTTTAAACTACCTATAATTTATAACCTTTCTCTAACACTCAGGGTGGTGAAACAATAAAGGACAATATTACTAAGGTCCAAATGCCATACGTAAAACGAAACCGTACCAATTTTCTTTTGCTTTTTTTGACCACTTAAACTTGATGTCTGACCTCAATTTTGATCTTAAAATGTTGCTTATGAATTATAAAGTTAGTTTATCAAATTCGTTTTTATAAATTTTTCCGTTCGAAAAACGTTTTCCGATCACAGAAAAATTAATAAATTCTTTTTCTATAAAATTGAAAGATAATTTGCTTATTTTTTTTTGATAAACTAACTTAATAATTCATATTCAACATTTTAAGACTAAGATTGAGGTCAACTATCAAGTTTAAGTGGTAAAAAAAAAAAACTTATGGCTATAACTGGGGCCTAAAGCTTCTGTGCAATTTTTTTTAATTTTCGCACAATATTTTCACAAGTATTGGCTCGCTTAACGTTATAATAGTATTGTGATACTCAACCGCGTTATATTTTAAACATATTTATTTGGATATCACAGTTGTTTAAAGAATTTGCAAAGTTCCTTTTTCAACTAAGAAAATGGAAAAAGTACCTACAAAATGTATTAGAGCCCTCGAAAAAAGTGTCAAACTTTTGCACTACGGTCAAGCTGGTCCATTAAAATTCGATTCGGAACGTTCCCTAGCGCAATTGCGACAAAAACCGCACAAAATCAAGGCACATATTCTAAGATCCATAAAGCGTGCAGGACTGGCTAGCAGTATAGATAAGATTCTAATCGAAGCTTAATACCTACTATACAAATTAGCGTAGTGCATCGCATTTTTTTAATAATCATTTTTTTAACAGCCCACAACAAAGTATGTCGATATATCTTCTAGATTTATTGGTCTACCCACATCGCAGGTTAGTCAAAATTGTAGCAATTAAAAGCAATTAAATTTGCAGTTTCAAAAGTGCTTTCAAAAATTAATGTCAACTTGTAACGATAATGAATTTGTATATAAAGGCGTGCATTTCAGTTAATCAGTAGTCAGTCTAATAGGCAAATTCAAAATGAATACTTCTCTTTCATTCTTCCTACTCGTCGTCGTCTTGGGAATGATCCTCTTCCTGGTAAGTCATAGATGTCAGTCGTTGCGGTTGCTTTGCTTTATCCTTTAAATAATTTTATATTTTAGGACTTTACTTCGGCAGCCGGAATTGGTTTTAGTGTACCAGGTGTAGATCTAGGAGTCGCTACGGTTGCTTTCAGTTTGCCAGGTTTGGGATCTGTCGAAGCTGCACTATGAAAAGGGAAGAGAATTGACCATTTCCTCGCCCATAGATTTCACATTATATTTTTGTTTGACTAAATAAAGTTTTGTCACGATGGGCATTTAATTATTATCTGCAATTTTATTCTTTATTTTTGTTATTAGATTGTACCTTGTTTTTTACTACTATTTCATTCTCCGGCAGATACGTCTTCTATGAACAGCTGAATAACATTAAAATCGCTGTTGTTTTGATGTGTAATAGCTATTAGATCAAGGACTTTTGTTCTTGTTGTCGTTATTAAATTTTGACGGCATATTCACCGCAGTTCATTAACAGTGTTCGTATGCGATTGCGATGGTTTTTCCCTCCACACTGTTAAAGATCCCACAATTTGCCCACAATGGTGTCCTGTTCTCTTTTTTGAGTTGGCTTTCACAATTTGAAAGGCCTTAAGTCTATATGTAAAATATGTAATAGAAATCAGCTAATGAAATGAAACTGTTAAGTAACATGTCGGTAACTGTTACGCAGTGGTGATGGTATTTTATTTTTGAAGAAAATTCAACTATTTGGCACATCATTTACCGACTTGTACATTTTTTGCATAGCCAAATCTAGTACCTTTTTTTCAGCGCGAACCAATCCATTTCTTTCTTGTGTAATTCTGTCATTACCGGGCATTTTATTGCTTTCGTCTACAGAACCAATCGCAAATATAACTACCAAGTTTATATTCTCATGTGGATAATGGTGAACATGGAAAGACAGGGGAGTATGACGATGATACCAACGCAGCTTTTACCAAGTAATTGCTTTGTTGTTCGTGAGCTTCGTCCCCGCTTCGCCCCATTCATACTCAATTTGAAAGTTTGTTCAATAATAATTATTATCCTTTTGCTTAGAAAACATGTGAATATAGTGGAATAGTTTGGTAATAAATTCTAAACAGATCTGAATACATTTGAATAAAATTCCGATGTATTCTCTCTGTGTAATTATGATTACAGTGCGTATAACCAATCTATGTAATCTTTAAAGCCCTCGAAAACCCTAAATCATGTGATTATAGACCGCTGTAAAATTTATTACCAACATTTTGTTTCCCCTTTCGTTTTGTTTAAAAATACATTAATCGAAGTAGAAATAGAATTGGACACATCTATTCGAAGTACAGATCTACCTACTTTTTTTATGAATTTCGACTACAAAGGAATGTAGAAAATACAAATCCATAGGAGGTCTATGGGTGGCATTTTGAATTATTGTTTTACTACTTATGTATAGTGTACACCCGAAGAGATCTGGGACACATTATAGAGGCGGAGGGTCAACAATAGGGAATAACAAAAAAAAAGTAATCCGACATGAGTTTACTGGCGGCAACAATGTGTCTTTCGGATGCATGCACGACATAAGAAGACCAGTTCAAAAGCTGCGCCGCAACTGCCATTTGACTATTCCTATTGAAGCCAAGCAAAAGAACTAAGCGCGAAAAGTGCCGCTGTGACTTATGTGTCTAATGCCGATTCGCGAATAAGGGGTTGTCTATATATGCATGAGGAGTACCTATTATTAGGCATTAAACTTATGAACCGGCATTCTTCTGTTGGAGTGACATAAATGAAAATTCTGAGGAAGTACAGAATTACAAAGGGATGCCAAAATGAATACACACATCAAGTTGAAGATTTGTTTATTTTTCATTATTTTGTGTGGTGTTTTATTTGCAACTTTTTTTGTTTGCGCTTTAGCACTCTAACCCAGAAGTTGTGATACAATTTAGATTTTATGAGTCATTTTATGTTCTATTTGAGGCATTACCGAGCGGTTAATATATATCGAATATGATAGCAGATAACGACGATTACCTTGACCTGTCTTGTGTGGACAGTTTTTCCCTCATCAAGTTCGTTTTGTTTATAAAATTCATTAGTTGGGACATATTTTCAGGTATTGTAGTGTGCAATATTCACTACTAGGGGTCGCCCCGTGGTCGAAATTCGACCAATTTATTCTATAAGTTCATTTTCAAAGGAGAAATGAAGGGGAAATATCGGAGCGCTTAAAAATAGGCAATCGAAACCATTTCAGGCTTCCCTTGAATTGCTATAAAGAGTGTCCAGTAATGCGGACTATTTAATATGACAGGTAGAAAAAAAAGGGTGCATAGAATAGATATGCAAAGTTTCATCGTTTAGTTCAACAGTTTTAGAGTTATGAGGACCTTAAGTTAGAAGCCAACATTTTGCTTAAATTTTATATAAATCATAAACCGTTAGGCCGATTGGTACAACTTGAATTTTATTAGATTATTAATGTCGAATACTTTCGAAAATATAAAGTTTTATCACTTTGCTTGCTGCGGTTTCAGAGATAACACGGTTTAAGGGATTGCGATTTTTTTTTTCAATTGGTTCTAACTTTCTAACGGTTGAAGTACAAACGAAAAGAATTTCACTACAAACAACTACAAACGATTGTCTATCGAGCTGCATTTTACGTTTTTTATTCTATGTTCTATGTTGTTGTTGTTGTAATTTCATCCAATTCGCTTAAATTTACCTGCTGTAATTCATAATGTGTGGAAAATGTTTGTATTGTGCACTTCTATGTATTGTCCCCTACCCAAATATATATAGCGTTGGCATATTTATCTGACGTATAATAGGAAAAATGGGTGGAAACACGTTTTAGGCAACTCCGTATTAATATATAGATATCGGACTCAGTGCGACCATAAAAACACAAAATATATTCCCATACCGTTTCCGTTTTCGTTCCGTTTTCCATACTTCATTCAAATGTATTGATCGTTTTCAGGAGCATTAGAATTAGAATTATTTAAAAATGCTGGACACAAATTTTGTCTGTAAATGAGACTTCCAGTTCTACTATTACTTTCGACTGACAACTCCTCTTGATCACGATCAATGTATCGATCACATGACTGACACCTGATCCTCCGATGAATATGTCAGTCATATTAGATCGTAACTACTGTTTGGTATGACTGATCAGATCACATTACATCACCCGTATAAAAACAACAAAACGATCCTTCACTAAAATCTATTTCAAATTGTGATCGTGAATACCTTTTTCATCTATAATTTTAAAGTAAACATGATGATTGATCAATTGTCTTGTTTCAGGGAAATATCAGAATATGCAACAGACATCAATTAAAATCTTGTCAATAGTAGGTCACAAGGTTGCCAGATTTTTTTTTTCAAAAAAACTGTAAATACCCAAAAAAAATGTTATTCCCAACCAAAAAACTGTATAAGCTTCAAAAAAAATAGAGATTTTTGTGAAATTACCCTTTTTTTATTTAATTAAACAAAAATAACAAAAAACAATTAATTTTAAATATAATAACTAACTTTTTTTTGTAATTAAAAAAAAAAACCGAAAACATTTTACTTTATTCTTTCAAATCTGAAAAAAAAAAAACTGTAATTTGTACTAGAAGGTAATTTTAAAAACTGTAAGCCTGTCTAAAAAACTGTAAATTTAGTTTTAACTGTGAATATGTCAACGTTGGAGGTCATTTAAAAATAGAAAACAAAAAAACAGGTACAACCGATCTCCTAACTTTGCAGTGATCAACCAGCCATTTACTCATTTTTTATATAAGCCACTGATCACTTAACTCTTCCGTCATAACTCTTCTTGATAATTTTTATTTTAGCGATCAAACTATGTAACCTACATGTACTTACCTATTTGGATCATGCCAATCAATGATGAATAACAAATTAAAAATGTAATAACCTATCATTAGTTGATTAATCAATTTTTGTTGGCCACTTCTGTAGGTTAAGTACAAGATTAAAATCATAATAACCGTTTATTTAAATATACGTTAAAAGAAAAAAAGCGGCTAATGGATCATCTAAATTTTCTATGATCAAATATCATTCACAATGCCGTTAGCTTTCGATCGCGACTACATCGCGGTTAAATATTCCAACATTTCATTTTTTTAACGTATCACTTCTGAATTAAATCAATTTAATTTAGCTACATGAACTATGTACTTAGCTAAAAGCTCTTAAGAAATTAGCCTCCTATTAATAAAAGCTCCATAAAAGCTATTTTGATCAACTAGTTACACACTCGTTACGTCAAATTTTTATATATTTAATGACGTCTACTGTTTAATCTGTCTGTTTGATTACAGTAAGTTATCTTTTTAAACTCGATTGAATTATAACCATCAAACTGAATTATAATAAACTACTACTTTAAGCATTTTGATTAGGGTCTTCTTTAATGCGTCATAAAGCAAAAATTACACGTGTAAATTTTCGTGGCAAATTTTGACATGTCGACGTCATTATGACGTAAACACTTGTCCTAAATGTTTCACTAGGTGATCAAGCGTCAAGCATCTGTTCTGTGGTCATGCTGGCTATCGCAGCGTACTCTCACGAGTGACAATAGAAAGAGCGAATTGTTGTGACGTCAGCATGTCAAAATTTGCCATGAAAAATGACATGTGTAATCTTAGCTTAATAAACACTCAGCCATGTTCGAGCCCGAAAAGTCGACGTTGATCACTAATCACCACTCAGTCATATTCGAGCCCGCATTAGTGTGGCGTAATATTCCTTCAGTATTCTATGGAACAAAGTATACGATCATTTCCACTGATCGTTGGGTAATTTACCTTATTAGTCATGTCTTCTTTAAACCAATGTTTTCGTAAGCCAAAGATCTTTCTGAAAGACACAGTGATCGGTAACAACTGCTAGAGCTAATCAGACCTGGCAAGATCGATTCATCGCCGGTGGCGATCGTTTTCACTGTGGACGCCATCTCATGAAAAGTTCTCCTCTACCTGAAATCGAACTAAAGTCGAAGTGTGTATGCATTTGACAAGCGATCTGCTGATCTTGTCAGGCGATTTTACTGTGAAGAAAAGTTGTTTACAATTTTGTGACAGGTAAGTTTTTGGATTGGTTTGAATAGTTCTTTGTGACTTTGCAAACTATTGCGATCGCATAACCAATAATTTCTGACAATGCGCAATATTTATTCTTACCGATCGTGATGATGATCGTGTGCCAATTTAAAATTACCTATTCCTATTTTTAGTTGGTCAGCCATTCTACAGTTAAATATCGATCAGAGTTATTTCATTGATCCGATCATATTATATATTATATATATTGCCAGTGATCGCCGGTAGGTGCCGAACTCGACCGCTTGAAAGCCTGTGATCGAGTTGCCGCATTCGTATGTATACTAATTTGCTTACATATTTCTCATTCACGCATTGGACGATAAGGCACTCGATTATCCCTGCCAGCATTGGAAATTTGGTTAGTGATCATTGATCACTGATCACTGATGCCTGTGTAAGCGGATGTTTTCTTAAAGGTCTTGTATATTTTCCCCTTATCCTTGTTTGTACTTTTAATCGGTAGTGCTACCTATGACCGTACCACAACCTCTAAAATCATTCGAGTAAAGAACAATGAACATGAAGCATCGTTTTGCGGCAGAAATGTACGGCTGCAAGGCGAAACGAAAAGCGTTCTTCTCCGTGTACGGTTCAATAGCTTCGACTGGATACACTCGACAATCTTCCGGAACGATTTTTACGGCCCTCCAAATCGACACACACACACACACGGGTAGTCTAGTACATTTCTACACCCATTTCGCCCCATTAGAATATGACTTCATTATGAGGTTGAGGTTTAGGTACGAGTATATATCATATCTGAAGAAGATACTACGGATTTCGATCGATTGAACGCAGAGAAGAAGAACAACGACGTAGGAGGTAGGACGGCCACCGAAAGCAATAAGCAACATTATTTGCGTTTATTGCTCATTATTGAGAGCGCGTTTGGACTTTTAATGGACCTGCACTTAGATATTCACGTCTACACAAAACCGCCAAACGGACGTACTGTGGATGTACTCGCTGCCATTTGAAATTCGAAAGATAATTTGTTTGTGCACAGTGGTACGGTTCGGTGGAATGAGGTACACCCATCAGGGCACATCAGTACACAGCAAGTAGGCGCAGCGCCGCCGATCGTAATGTTTCAATTAAAAGCATTATTATTGTTATTATTGTTTATTTCCTCCAAATTGCTAATTGATTTTGAATATTTAGGTTTGGTGCTCATTATTTTCCTTTTGTCTCGGTATAGTCTGTACTTGTAAGACATTCGAAAGAAATGAGCTGTGTTAGAGTGTGTTTGTGAGTGTGTTCATTCATTGACGATATTAGCATTTGAATTGTTTTCAGTTGTAAGTTGTTGGTATCCATGTGTTTGGTATTTCGTATATAGAAAACCGGAAAATATTAATCAATTCTCAATTGTTTATAGTGCAGGAATTAAAAGCTAAGCGAAAATAAAACTATCACGGGAACGAATTTGTGGTGGTGGCGTTGTGAGGAAGGGTATTCGCAGACGGACTTGGGCAGTAGTCCATAAAATTGATACATTGCGACAGTTTTTGTTGTACTTGATAACAAAATGATGGACGGAAACTGGTGCAAAGTATGAGTATATGCGGATCAACTGTCATCCAGTTTATGTATGTTTCACGCACTTCAGTTAGCTTCAGCAAATTGGTTTTCAATTCCTTAATTAGCGATAAAATTTCTTATCTTCCCGGGCATCTTCCTTCATTCTGGCAAAGCAACTATATAAGCAAGTGCTGGGAAGCGATTTTATGTGTAAAACATGAAAACAACAAACTGGACGCACGCTATCTTATCAATTATTTTTGTCGTAAAAATCAGCGGTCGTTAATTTTTTTTTTTTTTTTTTTTTCACGATTGAGGTACGCAATGGTAAAGTGCTTGAAGTGGAGCTACAGGGTGATCTGAAACAACAAGTGGATATTAGCAAAGATATAGCGGCTCACCTAACCGATCCTAGCATAGCAACTGAGGTTGGGCACCTCGGGAGATTTTTACTTTAACAAGTCGCGTGGTTGTCATATTTGACTAACAAATGACAGTTGGATGCTGACCTTAGGTTTACCGATCAGCAACTACATCACAGAGATCGCCATTAACTATGGACTGCACGTGCCTTGAATTTTATCAAAAAGATCAGGGATGTACACAGATTACCCTTTGTTTTCTTTGTCTGACACAATTGGCACTTGTCGTTTTTGTCATAGGTACCTACTTTGGTCAAATTTGGATCATACAGTTGACTAGTTCTTGTTTTAAATGTTTACGGTGATCAGTAACAACCGATCAGTTGCGATTAGTACACCACTCTTATGCTTACGTTTGGTGTTTTAAAGAATGACAGTTAAGCATGGCGCCAGAGTCTTGACAGATTAACGTTTCTGCAGTCATTGTTGAGTTTGATAAAATCGCAGACAACAATTGTAGACATTTGGCCGCTTTCAAAAAACGAGTTATCTTAAGTCGCATAAATTGTAACTGGATTGGATGTTACCTGAATGCAAAAACTAGATTGCTCGGGAATGTCACTTTTCCTACGTCAGCCACTTATGCGAACTGTCAACTTAGTACTCAGTCATGAATTTCTTGACTAGATTCGTCGACTACTCATCCATAAACGTCAACTGAAACAGCTGTTCACATGACCGATTTCAACGAATCAAAACCGAGATACATCTAGTCAGACAGCTGTCAGACTTTTCAAACTAGATACATGAATGTGTCCTTTCACTGACATAATAAAATAGTATACCTACATATATCGACTGCTAGTGAAGTGTCAGTTCCATACAAGCTATGCCCAAAAAATGATGCCAACATAACTAGAGCCCTTGGTTCAAAGCGAAGGAATAATGGCCGCGTTCCATTGCCCGCTAGATGACTAGCGGTATGTCAAAATCCATATAAAAAAATTGATATTTCACCATTTGTGCTAGATGTCTAGCAATTTTCGTTAAATATCCCTTTCAGGGAAATTTCTCAATCTAGCGCCAAACTACCCGCTGCATTGAGAGACAAAAAAAAACGACCTGCCGAAGGAAATCGTTCAAACGTTTACAAAATAAAAATAAATACGAAGCTGAGCAAGTGTAATTGTGATAAAATTTGTTATAATGTAAATAAAATAGCAATGCAGATATTGTTTTTTTTTTAATATTTGTTTTTAATTGTAGTGCGGACCTTGCCGCTGCCGCTAGTGTTCTAGCGCGGGCATTCCATCATCTGGGATATTTTTTGCTAGAAGTCTAGCGGGCAGTGGAACGCAGCCAGTGGAACGCGGCCAGTATAACAAAATGTCAACCATCTTAGATTTTTCCATAGAATGCTAGAGACACCTATTGGATGTTAGTAGATTTGCTAAGTAAACGATTGACATTTAAATTTTTGCGGAATGTTTTACAATACCTAGATGTCGCATCGAAAGTGTTGTGCTTCAAATTGTTAATAACAGATGAAACTAACAAATTTGAATACAAAATCGTATTGTAATGCATTTATTGCCGCCATAGATTGCACAATTCAGTTTTAGAAATTTGAAATGTGTTTTTGTAAGAGTTATGTCCGGGGACGTAGTCGCAGTGGCTTAGTGTAAGTGTGTTGGACTACTAAGCGAGGGGTCTTAGGTTCGAATCCCGCAAAAACCTAAATTCCAACTTATGTTTTTTTTTTTCCACTGCGCTACCTCTCGCGAACGTCCGACAAACATTCGAGAGTATAATTGTCTTGAAAGAGCTTCTCAGTTAGCCGTTTGGAGTTGGCATAAAATTGTAGATCCCTTCCATTCGTTCCAAAAATGAAAAACTCACACAAAACGAATTGTTGTGAGAAGCTAGGCCTAGGGTGCCTCCGGACCTGTTGCGCCAACTATTTATTTTTTATGTCCGGGGAGAATGGAAGATAAAATACGCGTCGTTTCCTGTCACGCTCTTTTAAGAATGTCAAGCTCGATTTGACAGCTAAGTTGGTTACGTTCAGGAATCAAGAGTGAAATCGTGTTCAGTGCTATTTGTTGTAACATAGTTAATTGGGTGTTTACAAGTTTGAATAGATGAACAACTCTGGAAGATGTACTGTAGGCTCGAAATCATCTGCACGTTGGAAAGGCTGCAGGATCGGATGGAATTCCCTACGAGTTATACAAAAAAATAGAACAGGGGAGCTATTGAACAACTTATTCCTTTGTTCAACTTATACGAAAGAAATGTATTCAAAGCTTTTTTGTCTTGAAAGTATTAAAAAAAATATATTTTTAATTTAATACTTGTAGAACCTATTTCTTTGCTTTTTCAATTTATCAACTGAACAGGGCAGGAGTACGAGTATTTATGCAAAGCACTTGTGGCGGAATCTTTAACCCAAACGTCATGTATTATATTTTCTCATTTGACTACTTATATATTTTTTGCTACGCACAAGCAAATAGAACGCGAACCGAATGTCGTAATCTTATATTAATCTCATTCATTAGGCTTTAAAACGTCAAAGCTCCAAGGGGTAGGTACTCCATTGTTGGATTTAACTACAGAAAAGCTTACATTAAAGACGGAGTCACAGTTTGAGTGAGTTTGAGTTTGTGTTGCTTTGGCGGTACGCGTCCATCTCGCTTTTGTTTCTGTTCGCTCTCACCTACTTATGTTCCGCTGTCTTGCTAAAGTCATGTTCAAAATTCCTTTTTGAAACACCGAATTCGCCAATTTGCTGTTGTTTTTATTTAAAAAGTTCTACGAAACAATTAATAACACCAAGAACAGTGTTCCCACTTACATTATCTAGTTGACTTATTCAATTGCCTTGCTGTTAGAGTTCGGAACGATAAAAAAAAAAAACTTCTTACACACCGCCGATGTTAAGGTTTCACATTTAACTAGTTTTACTCAGAATCATCTTTTGTTACCAGCTAAAGTTTTATAAAGTCACAAAGGTGCAATTTTCCGTACCAAAGTTCGAAATGTCGTTCGCAGCTGTCACTGATATTTGGTTGATTGAAATTGAAACAAAGTTGAAAGTCACTCTGTAATGTGCAGGTTTAGTGATCATAAATTAATTTTTGGATCACCCTATAGACAGTAGACACCTGTCAACCACTATCGACTGTACCCGCTCTTATTCGTTTCTTATTCATTTTTGTTGTGGCAAATTAAAAAAAAACGCACAACGCACTTAAAACCTTAAAGTTCGCCTTACACTACACACCGGATAATAAAAAAGTCAATTACCTACTCTGAAAGTTTTTTTTTTTTTTCGGGGTTTTTACATTTCGTTTGACACATTTTTTTGACAGAAAAATCTAAGATCCGGATTTTCAATTTAGAAATACAAACGCACAACCGCGATTCATACCACAATACTTAATTATTTCCTTTCATTAGCACATTTTATTGTATCGCATGCAGGTACATTATAATTTTTTTTTTTTTTTAACATCAGAAAATGTGCGAATTTATTTGTTTATGTCGGTTTATTTTTACGTTATGCAATGTTTGTTTTTATATTGTTGTTGATTATGAAATGTATTCAGCAAAAGTTTCACCACTTTGTTTCACATTGTTCAATGCAAAATAGAAACTTTGGGTTTTTGTTTTTTTTTTACCACATCATAAAGTCATTTATATGCCAAGATTCGAATTAAAAGGTGTATAGCGTTCAGGCCATCTCATGTTCGGGCTTCGATTTGATTATACTTTCAATTCACACGAATTTACTGTCCGACGTAAGTACCTCTGCTGCTCCTAGCCAATGATTGTAAAGTTAATCCCATAAAAATGTGCCTACATTTGTCATTGGACTAACGCCATGTGTAATGTACACGTGTGTGTGGTAAAAGACGCGCGGTTTACATGTGGCGTTGAGCGGCTTGACATGATTATAGTGAAGAGACAAATGATTGCGTGTATTATGGAGCTTTCTCCTCGGGGTACAATAATAATCTTTATTTGGTTTTTTAATTAAATACGCACATACCTACCTCATATACTAGTTATGCAAATTGGATTTGAACTCAATTTGTTTCAAGAAAAAAGGTAAAACGTATTTGAGAGCTGTAGAAAATGCTTGTCCGTATAATATTCAAAATGGAAAATAGCGCTGACATCCGTGATGATTGATGTCGAACGATAAATTGGAAATAATTTCGTATGCTTTTGTAAGCCCACGTTATCGAGGTTCAAAGCTGAAGAAAGGCCGTTGACTTGGGGGGATTCGTCGACTAAGGCACGAATTTTAGCTAATAACAGAGATGAATAAAGTTGGCAGAAAGACACCTTTCAACGTCAAAGAATCTGGAATTTGCATTGCATATGTTACCTGAACTTGAGAACAGAAAGAGATTGCAGAAAATTGAGGTTAACTGTCGAAAGCTTCCTAAAAGTTATCTGTTTGTAGGACTAAGTTGTGACACAGCTGGTGTCTGACCTGACATTTTCACATTGAGGCGTTTCTAATTTACCACTTCAACTAGCTGTCGCTAAAGTGCAGATCTTCCACCGCCTTCAATTCTTTATCTATTCACCTCCGCACAAATGGGTTATTCCAAATATTTGTGCTGAATTTTGCTATGGATACATTTTTATTTATGTATCCTTACCCTCTTTTGAGGGGGGTCATTCGGAAAAGCCATAATACTCAAAATATTTCCCTTGTTTCAATTTTGTTTTGTAGTTTTATGCATGTACAATCGACTAAGACGAAACTTAGTTATTAAAAATAATCCACTGTATTCATTTCAATCAAGGTTTTCATATGCCCCTTTTGAGGGGTTCACTCATTTCAATTATTGAAACACCTATCGGATGATTTTTCTCACAAAAATGCTGTAATAAGGTGCAAGGGCGAAAGTTTTCTGGTCCATTTCCTACAGAAGAATCTAAATATTTTGCTGCCTCTAATTTTTTGTCAATTTTGATGTCCAGAAGTTCATTTGTTAATTTATCAGTTGGCTTACCATCTTTAAAGACAGCTGTTTCGACAAAAGCTTGGCATTAATCTGCAAGCCAATTAATGTTTCGGTTCATGACATTGCCTCGGTGCTTACCCCTTGTGAGGGGGGGTCATTTAAAAAAAAGTCTTACTCTTGTTAATAAAAGACTTCCCGATAAAACTACAATTTTATCTGTTAACTCCGTTCGCCTTGACTAGAATCCATTCATGGCCCCAATTCCATCTCATACTCAATCCTTTCCCTTCTTCATAACCATTCAAAAGAGTTGCCATGTTGCCAAGCTTACATTTTAAACTATAAAATTTCTTCTTGTTTCTCAGTCCCTTCCGACATTTAAAACAGTAAAATCTGCGTGCAAACGAAGTTAGATTATGCCGCAAACAGCAACGAAAAATTGTATATGCACAATGGCAGACTATCAGAAAACTTTAAATTCGTATATCTTCTAAATAAGTTCGCCGATTGCGATGAAATTTTAACTTAATTAAGCTCCATTAAGCCCGATGTTATGCCTGAGAAATAGATGTAGATGGGGTGAATAAAATCAAAATTCACACACAAATAGAGAAACAAATTTATAAATGTAGATATTTCCCGATGAAAAACAAGTACTCCCTCCCAAACGCTGCTTAAATTTGACACTCGGGTCAATATGTGAAAAAATGTAAACAAAAGCCAATTCACAGAACAACAAACGTCGCCTCCTATCAAAAGTGCATTCCCACGAACTTCACGAACTTGTTGCTCTTTGATAGAAAATTAATTAAAAAATAGGAAAAAAAGAACATCAAATCTATTGCAATTAAAGCCACAAATCACCGTTGCCTATGCGATACACCCACCGTTGACTTCTAATTTAATTAATTCCATATCATATCACGTTGCCTGCATTTAAATACGAACAAAAAAAAAACCCAACGATAATATTGGAATTAAAATATATTTAGATAACCAGAACAAAAAATATTTTCTAATTCAATGCGAGTTTCATTTGGCCATAACAGCACATGACAAATATTCGTCGAAATTAATGATTAACATTTTGCAATTAGACAAATGTTTGGGGAGGTTTACCCCCCGTATTTGGTATTTGTGCCCATCGTGTGGTTGCAAATAATTCATTATCCTGGCGAGTGGGAGTGCAGCCCCTCAATTAGGGTTAAATTCGATTTAAGCTTAGTTATAAAATAAATAAATACACAGCAATAATAAAACTGTACACATTTATCTAATTATCCTAACAAAATATAAATTCAAATTGCATTTGTCGATGATTGCGAATAATTGCGCGAAATTAGATGCACTTTCCAGATGTACTCGTACCTACAGTAACACAAATTGCGCTCTGCCTGTTTGCATTCCTGTGTCTGTTTTTGGAATTATTATTGCATTGACACACACACACCCACACACACACACACGCAATGACAAAAATGTCAATAAAATACGAAATTTTAACATATTAATTAAATATAACAAAATATCGCCGCTGCAGGGCTGATGATGGTTTTCTAATTTCGCCATAAAATTGTGCACATGACTAGGACAGAGATTTTGATTTAGCTATAGAATAGAGCACGGAGTACTACCTCCCCGCTGGATATTTATCTAAATGCCTTAAATATTGATAAATCAGATTCCACTTCTATATGGTGGACACAGAAACAGATGACTGCGAACGGACGGCTCACTTTTATTAGACAAAAGCGCCATAAAAATTAAAAGTAAATATTAAATTGAATAATTCAAAATAATTGCTCGCGAACTAATTGCGTTAATCATTTACGCAAATAATGAGATTCAGCATTCGTTGTCGTCGTTCGCGCGAGGTGCTCCTCCGACTACATACAGATGGAGAATTTCTCCCAAGTCAGATTGATGCGACATAGCTGCTGGCAACTGGCGGGCGGGGTGGTTTTAGTTATGTCCACACCACATTCAACTTAAAGTATGACTACGACTGCCATTACGACTACGGCTTCGACACATAAAAGTGTTTCCAAAGGTAGTATGATTTTTGCCTTCTTCCTTGGCTGCTGTGATGACTTTTCATTATGATGGCCGGGACGAAAATTCCGTTTCCCCCTCGGCGCTAACTTTAAAGCGGCCTTTAAGATGCCAATCACTTAGCATAGATGCTAGAGAAATTAGGATACAATTTCGACATCTTTTATTTTATTGTCATTTCAGTGTGGTTGCACGAGTGCACACTACACATGCGTACATATGAAAAACAACAAAAAAAATTCATGATAATTGAACTAATTGAGTAATTTCATTTGAAAAAGTCGTGTTCAATTAATTTTCATGATTTTTTTTTCCTGCTTCTAGTGCGGGTCGGTATACTTGCTGGTATTGCTCTCCTTGGGTTTTAAATTCTCTTAGATACGCCATACCTATAGTCGGGTATTTCTGTTTAAGTTGGCTTTAAGATGTGGGTTACTGTTGGTGGTTGTTGTTGGGTGGTGATTTTTTGTTTTGTTTTTTTTTACTCGGTACACATTGGCGGTGAATTGTCTTCGTTCGGATGTTAGCTTTTTAAATTTTAGTTCATAGAACAATTAATTTATTGTTTTTTTCGGCTGGAACGTGCAATGGAAATTAGCTACAGACTGTTGTTGTCATTGCTATTTTTATGTGGCGAAGAGTAAATATTGGTTTTGGGTGATTCCTGTGGATGACGGGACGGGAGCAAAAATCCGTCTTTCATTGCAGAAAATGGGTAAAAGCCATCATACTCTATGTGTCGATAATGCAGTGCACACGATGTGGACATTATTTCAATCGCAGAGGGAGACGTAAAATATAGGTCACTGAATCACTGTGCCACTGCGAAACTTGTTTGAGATGTTAATTAATTCTGACAACTCGATGATAGAGGAACTCAACAAATTGAGTCGCAAAATTCTGTCCGTTTTTCCGTATGTCCCGAGGCCCACTCATATTTTCGATCAAACTTTGGATTTGGGGGCTTACAGTTCGAGGTCGTTTTTTTTTTTTTTCTTGCAAGGTAACCCCAATATTAATTGTACTGCTCATATAACATTTTTATACCAATTCGATTTGTTCGAAAACGGCTCTAACGATTTCAACCAAAATTGACATTTCAGGTTAAGTTGATGGGGTTACCATAACTGCATACCCAGTTTTTCGTTAAGAAATCGAATAGCGGTACTTTTGAAATTTGGACATATCTCGAAAACGGTCCATTCGATTGTAAAAAAAATTCATTTCTTAGGTAATATGGTCATTTCTAACGTCTATATTGTACAATATTCAGTTTTCTTAAGTTTACCTGAAAACGGCATACTCATAATCGTTATGACCAAAATGGAAACTTAGAGTAAAATGTATATTTTCAAAAGTATTGCGTCCTTAGTTGTCAATTTGAAACAATGAAAACGCTATTTTTAAAAAACTGCTCATATCTCGAAAACAACATTTTCGATTTTAATAAAATTTAAAAATCCATGTAATGCTTACATTCCGAAAAATAACTTATACTCGGTATTCAGCTTAGTTAGGCAATAGTATTTTTCATACTAAAAATTGTTATATTTGGATAAACTGGGGTTACTTTGTGCCAGTTTTTGAGGTTTTTGTAAAAACAAAACTTTTATTTTTGTATGAAACAAACAAAATAAGATATACCATTTTAAACTTAAGCATTAGGCAATAAGGGAAACGATCTCAAATTATCGAAGGGGCTTAGGATTTTAAACCTGTAAGCCCACGTTTGGGGAAAACTTTTGCCACTGACGAAATCCTTTGTTAATCTTGTCAAAATGTAAGTTTGGTTGAATTTTACCCCATATACCATTAAAACACACGATAACAACATTTTTCAAAAGAAACAAGTAAAGGATTTCTATTTATGAAAAAAAAAAATACTAAAAGCGTTAAAAATACAAAATTTAACAAGATGTTTCGGGGACGCTTCAAAGACTATAAAGCTTAGTGTCGGTTCATAAATGATATTCTGCATTCAGGGCCAGGCATGTTGTTACGGAAAGGAGTTTATTTCCTCCATAATTATGTCGCTTTTGTCAATTCGTCTTAAATCAAGAAAAGTGACTGGAAAACCATTAGCGGATGTAGGAACAACCCTTCTTCGGTACGGAAAACGGTTTGACGTCCCGCAACATTTGAATGAGCATCTTATCATTTATTTATTAGAGTATTCCTATGAATACCAAATTGAAATTCGTTCCCTTCGGACTTCCTGTACAGACTTTTTCAAAGCTTCCTGAGTTAAATTGCTGTAGGGCCCTCCTCCTATCTTTTTTTTATAAATACTTTCGAGGCATTTCGGCTCAAGTCTGGAACCTTCAAATTTAAAATTAAAAAGTAAGGGGTTTCTTTGGACCAATGTCGTTTTACGTGAAAAAGATAATCAATACACAGGGGGTAACTTTGTGCCAAGAAACACCAAGGATGGTGGCACAAAGTTACCCCATAAACTTGCGATCTTATTAAAGAGGGAACGTGAAAATTAAAACAATAGGTTTTATTTATTTATTCTTCAAACCTATTGCTCCCACTTTCTGATCTCTTTCGTCTTTCTCTCTCAAACGGAGAATTTCCCCAGATTTGGAAGACCTCGGTCATTACCCCGATACACAAAAAAGGAACAAAAAATTAAGTTACCAATTACCGCCCAATTGCCAAACTCTCGCATATACCCAAACTTTTTGAAAGTATTTTATACGAAGTCTTAAGTTTTCGGAGCAAGTCCCTTATTTCACTCTACCAACATGGCTTCCTGGAAGGTAGATCGACTACTACAAATCTCGTCGAATTTGTATCCTTTGCCGTCTCAACCTTAGAGAATGGCAACGAAGTCGACGTCATTGCAACCGACTTCAGTAAGGCCTTTGATAAGATTTCACACCAATTAATCCTATTCAAATTGTCTGTCCTCCGCTTTGAACCTATAAAATGGATATCTTCCTACCTTGAAAACAGGTATTATAGCGTTCGCTCTAGGTCCGTACTTTCGTCCTCCTTCTTAGCAACATCTGGTGTCCCACAAGGCAGCCATTTAGGTCCCCTTCTCTTCATTCTAACGGTAAATGATCTTGAGAAGGTTATCAAATACTCGTCCCTCTCTCTCTACGCAGATGATACTAAATTCTTCAAAAGCATCTCTTCACCTCAAGACTCCTGTCTCCTTCAAGAAGACCTCGATCGTTTTTTGACCTGGTGCCTCAAAAATTGCTTAGAACTCAACATCCGCAAATGCCAATCCATTACCCTATCACGCAAGCGCAACAAACCCCTCCCCGACTTTACCTTCTCCACGGTCAACCAATCTCTCTCGTTCATTCTCTTTGCGATCTTGGCATATTGTACGACAGGGAGCTAAATTTTCGTTCGCATATTGACGAAATAATTCGTAAGGCCAATTCATCACTCGGTTTTGTTAAACGATGGTCTAAAGAATTCTCCGACCCTTACGTGACTAGATCTCTCTATATCACCTTAGTTCGTTCCCTTCTTGAATACGCTAGTCAAGTGTGGTCTCCTTTTCATCGAGTTCATGCTCACAGAATTGAGAGCGTCCAACGTCGCTTTCTTCGATTTGCCCTCCGAGGTCTGCCTTGGGACGATCTTTTTATCTTGCCACCGTACACAGACGGGCTCAATCTCTTAACCAGAATACCCTTGAGGAACGCAGAGACGCTGCGGACATACTTTTCATTTATCGTCTTCTTCTTTCAACAATTCTATTTTCTTTAACACAAACCCCCGTAATTTACGTTGCCCTCGACTCTTTTACCCATCAAACCACCGTACCTCATATGGCTCCAATGAACCAATCTCCCGTATGCTGCGAAAGGTTAATTCCAACCTTTCAATTTTCGATTTCAACCGCAGCTCTGCCCACCTCAAACTTGATCTCCTTCACCACTCTCCTTATCTTTAAGTCTAAGGTTTAAAGCTTTTCATGTCTTAGTTGTAAGCATCTTAGTTTTAAGTTGCTACTTTAAGCCTAAATGTTAGTTTTACCTTGTATTAAGCCAAATATATGGGGGTATTGCCCCCACTGAAATTAAATTAAATTAATATTAACTTAAATATTATTTATCACAAATAAATCTTAAAAAAAAAAAAAACACCTTCAATTCCTGGAAAGCTTTTCCAGCAGCCTTGCACAGTGAAAAAAATGTTCACGTTTTATGTAAAAGTATTCGTAAAGTGATATTGAATGTACAAAAGTACGGTTGGCACAAAGTAACCCCAGCTTCTCTGAATTTAAGTTCTGTTTTAGTGTTTAGTGTATACAATTGTTTATTTATTTATTTGTTCGCCTGTCCCGTGACCATGCAATTCCAAATGTAATTGTCAAACATATTGTAAGTGATTTTTAAATAATTACTATTTACCGCAGTGTATTAGGCGCAGTGGCTTAGTGGTTAGTGTGTTGGACAACTAAGCGAGGGGTCGAGGTTCGAGTCCTGCAAAAACCCAAATTCCAACTTAGGGTTTTTTCCACTGCGCCACCTCTCGCGAACGTCTGACAAACATCCGAGAGTATAACTGTCTTGAAAGAGCTCCCCAATTAGCCGTTTGGACTTTGGAGTCGGCATAGAATTGTAGATCCCTTCCATTAGTTCCAAAAATCAAGAACTCACACAAAACGAATGTTTGTGAGAAGCTAGGCCTAGGGTCCCTCCGGACCTGTTGCGCCAACTATTTTTTTTTTACTAACCGCAGTGTATTACCTACCTATCAATTGACTCAACCAAACTTTTGATAAACGATAAAGTTTCGTGCGACCCAGTCATTCACTTTTTTTTTTGCAAATCAGGACGTGAAATCTTAATATATAAAAACGTTCGTGCGTATGTATGACCGACGATAACGGCTGAACCACTGAAGCTTTCCCCCTTATATTCACACCATATGTTTGTGTGGTGCTCCGGATGGTTTATGTTTATTTTAGACCCTATAGGGGGCGCTGGGGTCGCTTTTTTGAAAATTCTTATTTATGGACCGATTTGGCTGAAATTTACACCATATAGCACTTAAAAAAATAGAAAGCTTTTGCCAAAATTTGGACCCGATAGGTGGCGCTAGGAGATATTTACGACAAGTTAGATTTCCCTGCACATCAATTTTGTATCATCAACACTAAATTTAATTGTAGTAATATATAGTTGGCGTTGGTTGTTTACACTTTTTTGAATTTGACATTTCCGTAATTCATATTTCATTTAGCTGTAAAATTTTTTGACGAAAACTCCAAATTAGTTTTTAATCAATTTTAAATAGGTAAATAAAATTTCCATTCGATTTCCGGCACAAATAACAAAACCGAGGAAAATGTTCTTACTGGGCCAAATTTTATGATTCTTCTTTTGTTTTGTTCGTATTGGTGTATTTCAGGCAGTCTTAAAAGATAAATTTTTGAACCCGATAGGTGGCGTTGTTGTCGATCTCCGAAACTGCTCAACCGATTTCAATGAAATTTCGTGGATGTATACATACTTCGTTCCCACTTGAAGGCTAGGATACTTTTGGACCTGATAGGTGGCGCTGTTGGGTTAGGTAGGCGCAGTGGCTTAGTGGTTAGTATGTTGGACTACTATGCTAGGGGTCGGGGTTCGAATCCCGCAAAACCTGAATTTCAACTTATGGTTTTTTTCACTGCGCCACCACTCGCGAACGTCTGACAAACATCCGAGAGTATGACTGTCTTGAAAGAGCTTCTCAATTAGCCGTTTGGAGTCGGCATAAAATTGTAGATCCCTTCCATTCGTTCCAAAAAATGAAAACTCACACAAAACGAATGGTTGTGAGAAGCTAGGCCTAAGGTCTCTCCGGACCTGCTGCGCCAACTATTTTTTTGGTTTTTATAGTTTCGGACCCTATAGATGGTACTTTGCAAAACATAAGCGGGATAGGAGAACGGGTTGTGGAAGCATTAAAATTCTTAATGGACATTGTCCAAATAAAGGACTTTGCTAAATGTGAGCAGGACTTAATACGAAAGGTATGAGCAAATCCGGATGGGTACAGCTACACATAAAAAAGACTGACGTCCGTATGTGCGCACTCATAACTCGGGAACCGATCCTTCAATTTTTATGATTTTTGGTTTAAATTCGCATGGGCCCAAGGAAGGAAATATGCTACTTTTTGTCGTGAAAACAAAACTTTATAGGGATTAGTTGAATTTTTGAATTCTTTGGATGTTCCGGACTTACATCTATACAATTGAAAGTCGGCTCAGTTATAATTTTGTTGCGCAACCTCAATACACCGAGACTTTGTAACAGAACGCGTTTGATTTGGTGGTAAGGGATCCAAAATCAAATGCCATGCAAGTGACGATTTTGAGTGGAAAATCCAAAGGCAAACACTCTAATTCCGCAGATTCCGCTTATTCAGAACGATTTGCCATTCCTATTTAAGCGACTTAGAATTCCTGTGCGTCTGGCTTTCACTATGACAAATAATTTGTTGCAAGTATAGTCGATGGATGTTTGTGCATTTATAGTATCAATCTTGAATTACCATGTTTCTCACATGGTCAATATAGTGAAAAGCGGAAGGTTGGCCGAAACGTCAAAATCGTTGCGGTTTGATTGAAACAAATCAACATTGCTTTTCGTCATTTATTTCTATTGCATTTAATATAACTTTTGAATGAAGCATTTTAATTGGCCGAATTACATAAATTAGCAAGCGCATTGTACATGCTCGGAATTATTATTTTCATTACATTAACAAATTTGGGCGGAACGAAGTTTGCCGGGTCAGCTAGTATATTATAATTTATTTGCAAACAAACATTAAATAACAATAAAGAACTGAATGAATATTTGCAAACTGAACCTGATCGGGGCATATAGGAGCACACGTGTTTTACCCCAAGTCGCTTGATTCAAATCGTCGTCGTCTAATTAGCAGAGAGGATCTACATCAACATTTTCTGTATAGAACCAGACTTGGATATACCAAATAAATGTTATAGTCATGACTTTTTTTAGTCCACAATTTTTGTTGTTTTTATTAGATTTCGTTGGGCCGATTTTGACACTATTTCAGCATCTTTATGAGCAATCTGTTGGTTCCAAGATCACGGTTAGAAGGTGCAAATAAGTACCAGTAATTAAAGCCGAGGCTGAGGTCTATTTTTATTACCCTTCAACGTCGATCTGGGCGTTGTAAAGATAGGAGTTTACACCTACGTACACAATCGGAACGTTGCCCTTAATCAATATAGACGGATAATGTAATAGGTACTTTCACCTCACGAATATGTAAAGTGTGATTGGAGGTATGGTAGGCTTTTGAGGGTTTTTGTTTGGGTTCGAATGGAATTTTAGAGATCACGTGCCATAAAAATGGGTTTATTGCATTCTAACCAAAATGATCCGTAGAAATGCATTAGGGGTTTATTTGATATAAGTACTCCGATGAAGGAATGTTAAAGGTGGCCTGAAGGTGTACCTTTTATGGGTTTTCTATCATCAAGGTTGGTGCACCTTCTACTATACGCATAGTCGGGTCGTTATTCAACAGGAACAGAAAAACCCCATCAGTTTTATGGCTGCAATGACAAAACCAGTTATTTAATCAATACCTAAAAGATTGATTTTTGTTATCTTGTATGAATTTATAAGCCATCTTTGGAAAGACAGTCTGTGATATTTGACAGGCAAACAAAGTGTGCTTGGTTAACTGTATGAAGAAAATGCGAAAATAAATGCAGTGTATGTAATTTTACGTTACAAATTTAAAATCTGTCTAAACCTGCTCTAAATGCTCGCATTTTGTTCGTCGGTTCGGGTTTCGCCGATTCTTCAACCAAGTTTTAAAACATGTATCGCCTGGGATTGTCAGATGAACTCGCCGGCGAACTAAATATTTTTTAAGGGAATTCGAGGCGAATGAAATGCGAATCGCCTGCGAACAAATAATGTATACCGTTTTTTTGTTTCGAAACCAATGCTGAGAACCAAAATAAAATATTCTCTTTTCGATTATTATGAAAGAGCTTTTAGAAATGTTCAGACTAAACTGGATGCAATTCTCAAACCGTAACTTTAACACTAAGTTGCTCTATGTGTCCCCTACTTCGACGATAATCTGTTGTAATGTTGCGTTGGTTGCGTGTGAATAGTTTGCAGAGTTTATTGTAATTTTATTTCTGAGACAAACAGAAGGGACCTACAATCAGTTGCCGTGTCCAATCGGACAAATTGAGAATCATCCTCCAAGGTGCTTATTTGTCAGGCGCTTTAACCTAAAATCAGCATTGATCCAAAAAAAAAGAAGCCAACTCATCTGAATTGACCTACAAATTTCCACGAATAACCATTCCCAATTTCAAGGTCTTCACCAAAGTACATCTGCCCGCCTAGAACAGCAGAACAAAAAATCACTCTCCCGACACAAATTAACATTGCCCCACTTGCAGTGTATGTCGCGCATCATTCAATTAATTTTTGCTCCCAAAGAGTAATTATTTTAATAAAAATGTTTCGTTTAATCAAAGCAACATGACATTATTGTCTCGTTAAACATCATCATCATCATCATCATCATCTATGTAGTTGTTTTCGTCGTCGTCGTTGCGAATAGCAGCTGCCGGGAGCCTACAGCAACAGCATCAGTGATAGTAGCAGCACTCGGATCGGAACATGTTCGTATGCGGTATGCCCACCGAATCAAAGAACAGAGACGCCGCCGCCGCCGCGCCGCACGCCGGCAAATAATTCATCATTTCATACAGAAAATAAAAATTGCTTCTATGGATATAGACAGAGAGTATGGAGATATCAATAATAACTTTCGCATGGCCGAATGGTTAAATCAATTAACTATCAAATAAAAGCCAAAATCAAACTTCCATATACGAGTACGAGTAGTAGATGGCATGACAGGGAGTACTCGCGGGCATCATGTTCACAAAGAAAAACTGTTCGCCACCTAGGTAGTTTCTTTTCTATCTTTTAAGATTTTAGATGCTCGCTTAGCGCCTACTCGCAGGTGGGCTCCACGATCGACCATCTTCGATGTGAAAAGCACCAAACAAAATGTAATGTTTGGTTGATGTTCCCCCTATTCTTTGACATAAAGTAAAATTTAGACGTTTAAGTTAATGAAAAAGCAGATGTTACTTAAAATTGATTGTGAATGGCTGTATGCGTCGCAAGTGGGGTCTGAGGTTTGCCATTGTACTAGAATAGGAGGTATGTTTGACAGCTGAACTCAGCAACTGACTGGGGACGTTCAAGTACCTAGTTTAGTAAATCTGACAGTAGTCTGACCAGACTAGATGTATCTCGGTTTTGATTGGGTGAAATCGGTCATATGAGCAGCTGCTTCCAGTTGACGTTTATGAAGGGGTAGCCGACAAATCTAGTCAAGAAATTCATGACTGAGTACTATAAGTTGACAGTTCGCATATGTGGCTGACGTAGGAAAGGTGACGTTTCCGACCAATATAGTTTTTTCGTTCAGGTAACATCTTATTTAGAAAAAATCTGTTCGACATAAGACTACTTGATTCTTGAATGTGCCCACTGACATAAAATATTTGTGCGTAATAGATCATTTATCTTTCTACTCCATTCCTACTTCTCTTTGCACAATTTGGTCATTTGTAAGAGTGCGACACCAATTTCACTGATAGCCAGTTCACACTGAGGAATCTGTTCAAATCCTACTCGAAATTCGAAAATTTTCCAAAGTTTGTTAAAAATGCAAATATTAAGAAATTCAGGCGCAGTATTTGCAGCAAATTTGAAATATTAAAACTCTATGCGCAAAGGAGAACGAATTATTATGGTGTATAGTTTCTAGAATAAAATCTAGTGAACGAGCCCTTCTTCGGAGATTTTGAGATTTGATCACATTTTGACAGAACACTTAAACAGTGCTTGGGTCGGTCGAAAAGTGAAAAGGAAATGAGACTGATTTAAAATTGCAGTCATTCATTGTTTCGTTGTTTTGTTAATTTTTACAAAATTTGCATTTTTTTTAGCCTTAAATAGAAACATAGTTTTATAGAAAAATGGCGAACAATTATGGGCATTTTTCTTATAGCACATTCACACCGAAAACCGTGTTCGGCGAAAAATCGTCGATGCATTCACACCGAACATCAACTAGTTTTCTTTTGACGTTTCAAACAGCTGTGAGAAACTAGTCGTGAAAGTTCTGTGTGAACTATTTTCGATTCAAATTGCGATCGAATTAATAAACAAAATATAAAATGAACTCAGAGCATTTAAAAAACATTAGCCCATCAATTAAGTGTGGAAAATGATTTTAAATTGTGAGTTGTGACATTTGTTCGGTCAGCTGGACTGCTGAATTTGCTGAATATTGCAAAAGGTGTGCTTGTTTCAACAACCCAACGATTGAAGGTCGTTTTCGTGGTGTTTTCGTTGAAAACGACTTTAAACGACTCGTTTTTGAAACTGAAATGTTTATGGGAAAACTTCTGTTTTCGATGAAGTTTTCGATTGTTTTCGGCTCGGTGTAAATAGGGTACTAGATTGTATCATAACCATTTTTGACATGAATGACGTTGAACAGAAGTCTTAATTGGCCTGTTGTCAATTTTGTTCTTGCTTACTAATGTCGTTTTCTATTGAAGAAAAGAATTGCCCTTTCTATGAAAAGAGCAAATCCAGAAGTGCTCTTTCTATGTTTAATATGTTTCATTGAAATAAAAAGTGCAGTTCCAGGTCAATTCTTAACACGACAGAAGTGTCCGAGATATTTTTAAAAAAATTGCCCTGAACTCACCACCACATACTAGCAAAATGTCAGATTTAAATGTTTGTTGTGCGTTGGAAAAAAATGTTGCGCTTTGTGATCAGAAAATATACATTTAAACTTAAATTGAAATATATAAATTTAGCCTTTTAAAACATTCATATTTACTGTAGAAAAAAAAAAAAGAAAAAAAAGTAGCAACAGAAAAACAAATCTCACAGATGGTGTCTACCGCTATTACAAAAGTGCTTCATCGAATTTCATTGAAAAGAGCAATTCTGAATTTCGGGGCAATTCTCTCGGATCTTCAATGAAAAACGCCATAAGTCTGACAGCTGACTAGCGTGACGTGTCTGAATTTGTTTTTGCCTAGATTTATAACACTAGGTTTGTTTCTCTTGACATATTTGGAGGAGGAGACACACAAATCGTGTTAAGAATTGTTCGACTGAGTAATCAGTTGACACTCCAAACTAGACGGTCATCTTCCGTGCACCAACCCGATTTTCTCCGCAGCTTTTGGATGACAGCTGTCTCTTACGCGCTCTCATTTTTCCTGTCTGTGAATACGTATTATTAATGGCCGCCGGGCGGCGCTTTTTCAATCACAAACAATTTGTAAATTAATTTATAAGAATAAATGTAAAAAGAATAAATGTTGAGTATGGTTTTTTAGATACTTTTCCTTGTTCTCTATCCATCCTCTGCGCCAACAAGTTTTCATTTGTTCACATCTCAGTTTTTTTTTAGTTTTGTTTATATGAATTATATTTTTGACAGCAGAATTCATGCAGCTGTCTACATCTTGGGGGTTGTTCCAAAAATAGTTAATAGTTTTTAAAAAAATGTTCACGAATATTGCACAAATTTCTACTTGGTTTTATGGGTGTTTTCAAATTCGTTTATTAAGCATTTACGATTGGAAATTCTGTAGTTGAATAACACTGAACAGTGTTGAATGAAGTTACTTAGAACAGTAAAAATGCAAATGCTATTCTTGTTTAAAAAAAAAACAAAAACATATTAATGTCGGAAAGAAAAATCGTAAAAATATGAATAATGAACTAACAAAACAAAAAAAAGACAATATAATGTGATCTGGTAATTAGTAATTGGATTCTGCAATTCGGATTTAACGTATTCAATCGAACGTAGGATTAATAATATAACAATATATCAATTAATTTAAAAACCAAAAAAACCCGACTGACTGTAAAAAAATCTCGCTGGCATTTGTGTGACAATTGTTTTTTTTTTTTTTTTTTAATTTCTATTTTTATATTTATTTGTTTAGCCTATGACACTCTGGGAAAGAATACCGATTTAATGACACCTTACTCTTCAAAATCGGTCAAGCCATTTGGGCTACAGGGCGTCACGTAGGAACGTGCGAAACACATAACCCTCTCAAAATTCTGTCCAGTCTGTCCGTCTGTCTGTCTGTATGTCTGTCCCGCAGGCCTACAGCCTAAACGGCTGACCGGATTTCGTTAAAACTTCGGATTTGGAGTTTGTGGAAAAAGGAATCGGGCCCGTTTTTTTTTTTTTGCAAGGTAACCTCAATATTAATGGTACTTCCCATACAAACTGTTCGTACCAGTTTGATTTGCTCGAAAACGGCTCTAACGATTTCAACCAAAATTAATATTTAAGCTTAAGTGGGTGAGGTTACCATGACATACCCAGTTTTTGGCTAAAAATTTGAGTAGCGGTGCTTTTGAAATTTGGACATCTCGATCCACAAGAAAGGAGACCCTCTAAACTGCGCCAACTACAGAGGCATCAGTCTCCTGAACACTGCGTATAAAATCATGTCTGCTGTATTGTGTGAACGCCTGAAACCATTCGTCAACGATCTGATAGGTCCCTATCAGTGCGGTTTTAGGCCCGGTAAGTCCACGACCGATCAAATATTCACACTACGGCAGATCCTGGAAAAAACCCAAGAATACCAGATCGATACTCACCATCTTTTTATCGATTTTAAGGCCGCATATGACAGCGTTTATAGAGACGAGCTATACAGAGCCATGTCTAGTTTTGGCATCCCTGCCAAACTTGTCAGATTGTGCAGAATGACGATGGAGAACGCTCGCTGCTCCGTAAAGGTCGGAAACAATCTCACCGAGACCTTTGATGTCAAAAAAGGATTTAGACAAGGTGATGCGCTGTCATGTGACTTCTTCAACATCATTCTTGAGAAGATTGTGCGAAACTCACAAGCCAACACCAGAGGCACAATTTTCTATAAGTCTGTGCAACTGCTTGCATACGCTGACGACATTGACATTGTTGGTACAACACAGCGAGCTGTCACTGGTGCGTTTGCAAGTATTAGTACAGAAGCGGCAAAAATGGGTTTAGTGGTGAATGAGGGTAAAACAAAATATATGCTGTCAACAAGAAGGGACACACAACATCGACGAATCGGGCAGAACGTCACGATAGACAGCAGGCTATAACTTTGAGGTAGTTAGGGACTTTGTCTACCTCGGCTCCGCTATAAACTCTGATAACGACATCACATCAGAAATCAAAGGAAGAATCACACGTGCCAACCGCTGTTTCTTTGGCCTAAGACGGTAACTGATAAGTAAGGCCTTGTCGAGAAATACTAAGGAAACTCTGTATAAGACCCTCATCATCCCAGTCCTGCTTTATGGTGCAGAAACATGGGCGCTATCAAAGGCGGATGAAGATCTCCTTGGTCCTTTCGAACGCAAAATTCTTCGAGTGATTTTTGGTCCCGTTTGCGTTGACGGGCTTTGGAGGAGAAGATTTAACAGCGAACTCTACGAGCTGTACAGCGACATCGACCTAGTCAGAAAAGTACGCATCAGTCGTCTAAGATGGCTGGGACATGTAGAGCGAATGGACACCAACGCTCCGGCCCGAAGAGTCTTCGATTCTAACCCGGAGGGACAACGCAGTAGAGGAAGACCTCGCCTTAGGTGGCGCGCGCAAGTGGAAGGGGACCTCAACCAACTTGGAGTGCGCAACTGGAGGCAGTTAGCCAAAGATCGCGCTAACTGGAGAAGCGTATTGGTTGAGGCCCAGGTCCACCCCGGACTGTAGCGCCACCTAAGTAAGTAAGTAAGTACATATCTCGAAAACGGTCCATTCGATTGTGACAAAAATTGATTTCTAAGGTAAAGTTAAAGCAAAAGTTACCTCTCAGTAACAGAGTTTACAGTTTGCAACGTATAGAAGTTGCAACTTGCCGGCTGAATGAGGATACAAAATTGTTGTTTTGTTGGTGTGTTATCTACCGGCTAACGGTTATGGCAACTGCGTACAATATTTTTAAAATTTGTACAGGGATATCAATATCATACGCATATTTCTCATATTCTTCCCCTGTTAGTTCGCATTAGTCAAGCCCGTAAATTTGCACAGCGTTCACTAAAAATTTTGCTTTAGCTCCCTCCGCATTCGCCCGAATTTGGTTATTCCGCTGGTTTTTGAGAGAATCACATCAAATACGTTCACTGCCATTCACCGGGATTCCACAGGAAACGTGTATCGCCTGAGACTCTTAGATGAACTCGCTGGCGAATGAGATCTTCTTTCAGAGGTTTGCTGCACAATACTCTGGTGAATTAATTTTATACTGCAAACAAAGGAAGGTGTACGAGTTCAGTAGTGAATGAGAGTGCAGAGTTTCTAAGAAAGGGTTTTTATTCGGCCGTTTGGGCAATAGGCACACTTTATTTTTTTTCGTAGTTTTTCTTTATTTTCTCAGCAAAAGTCACGTGGCGCCGTACCAAGGGATTTCCTTTTAATTATTCACATTCACTTCCAGTGGCATGTACCTACACTCTACAGTACATGAATCTTCGTCTTCGTCTTCGTCTTCGCATATCGCATACATGCGGGGACGACAATTTTATGTAGTGATGTGTAAAATGAATGCAATCAATCAAAGTTCCACATAATTGATCGTTAATAATGTTTCGGGGAAATCAAAAGTTTTAGTCCACCTATTGTTACATGACAAGGTGAAGCCGTATATCTATACCATACCAATCCAATATAAATTAATACAATCCAAGGGAATATCCGCAGTGCTTACTTTAGCATGTATTTCATCTTGTACTCTCTGCGGAATATAATGCTAAAATATTGTATAAGGGTCATGCAAGTTTATTGACGTCAATTTGAATTTGTAATATATGAAGTAGGTGTATACCAGTATCCGAGTACAATGTACCGACATTGTTATCGTTTTTGTTTCAAAGTTTACTTTTTGTAGTTTGAACAGGTTGTTTGTGTACTTTTTGTGGGGAGCGCTTTTTTAAGGATTTGATTCAGGGAACAGTTTTGTCGGATTTTTTTTTTTTTTTTTTTTTTTTGCTGAATAGTGAACGTAAGTTAGTGACTCACTCTTTGACCTGCTGGGTTTTTGAAAACAAGGTCGAAGCATCTACAAAAAAAGGGTAACCTGAGACCAATACTGTTCGCGAACATGTTGTAAGCGCCAACAGTCTCAGATCAAGTTTGACTCCTCTTATCGCAAAAGTTAGATAGGCCACATAGTGATACCAGATCATGGGTAATTACCCATTTCGTGGGCATTTTGCCTTTCAAAATAACCTAAAAGGGCGAAAAATTACATTTTTCTGACGCTCAGAACAAAAAAAAAATGTATTTTGATGTTTTTTTAACTTTTTAATGTCGCAATGGGCAAAAAAAGGCATTTTTGGGTATTTTTGATAATCATCGTGGGCATTTCAATCCGAAAAGTCTGACCTCACTGAGGCCACAGGCCATTATAGTTAACTAAGTGACAAGGTGACACATAAAAATGAATTCATATCACAAAAATAGCCCCTCCTTGAATTATTGCTTCGATTCGGACTTTGTTCGATTCCATTTCGCCGAAAGCAGACTTCGTTCGCTGGGGAACTCATCTGAGAATCCCAGGCGATGCGTGTGAATTCGTTCGCATATTCTCCTCTTGTCTCCTGTGAGCTGGCATCATTCACTCCCGTCAATTATCGTGTCCTGCAACTAAAAAAATTGCATTTGCTTTCTCAGTAAATGCTCGTATTTTGTTCTTCCGCGTGGGCTGTAGCGAATCGCCACCAATGCTTCACCATTTGTGCGAGAATCCCGGGCGATATATGTATCATGTAAAACAGTTTCCGTCGCTGCGAATGCTGATGGAAGAATCGCCGGCGAATCGCCTAATCACACGCGACAGGGTAGGGGCCAGATTCCGTATATATAACAGTATTCTTCTGGACGATATCTTTTATTTGAAATTTTGATGATCATAAAAAATGTCATCAAGTAAATCGTCAGCTGTGAATTACATTTGTGAAAAATGAAACTCAAAATGTTTGCACTTGGAGGTCCATCCATTCGATGAAATTCATTTAAAAATTACAGAGTGCCCAGTATGTGAACATTTGGAGGAAGGTTATGTAAATTGAAGTACTTCTGATGGAAAGATGAATATGCGAAATATGTTTCAAATTTTTATATATTTTTCTGTGTAATTTTTACACAGAAAGGGACTGTCTTTATTTTAATTTTCAATTGTTGTTCCTTGGTTGCTCTTCGGTTGCTCCTTGGTGTCGCCCTCATTTCGGTTACCAACAGAAAAGACTGTTGGCTTCAAAACGGATCTGGACTCCTGCTTATAACCCAGCAATATGCACGCAGCATTATACTGCCTTTCAAATGCACAGATGGCGACGGGTACAATATTTCACAATAAAACCTTCAGTCTCTATTTCCAAACAGTTTTCATCCGCTAATCAGCTTTTAAACTACCCCCAGGGTAGATAGATCTGTACTAGGTCAATGGGGAAGCATCGCTTTCGAAAAATTCGTAAAACACTGCGTAAAAATACAACTTTCGCTATGACCTCCCTCAAAGCTATTATCCCATATGCCACTGGGCACAGCTACTGTAACCCACATAGACTCTTGGTTCAAAGTTGACCCAAAGGGAATCTACATAGGCGCCCACTGCACAACACGAACCAAAAGCCATATGCCTTCTCGCATGCAGCCACCTCTTCCTTCTTGATCGCCATCTTCATCATCATCAGCCACGTCCACCAAACCAATCACTCACTGCGTTTATTGTATTTTAAATGCTCCAATCTTGTATAATTGATGAGTGAATAAATATTTTCATGTCTCGGCGGTACCATCCACATCCACATATACGGACGGACAAGGGCAACGCAACCACTCGCCTATATGTATATTATAATTATTATGAAAAATGAGTTGAACATCAATTACTGTTTTCTGGACGCTGGCTGACTTCTTCTCGAGAAGAAAATCCGTACACACAGTTCCCGTTGTTTGTAGTTATGCCCATACAACCTGTGATCTATTTCATGATCACCCATGGATAATGTTCCAACAAAAGATCGCTTGGCGTAACGTATCTATAAACATCACTTGTCCAATTTAATGATCTAACAATTATTATCTGTTGTAATTTGTTTTTCGGTTTTTTTCTTGTTCTTCTTCCTACCGAGCCGAGGGAGCGTAATTGATTTTTGTTTTGTGTCCGAGTCTGACCCCTTGGCAGGGTAATTAATGGCTTTCTCACAATTCCGATGAAGATGAGATCAGACGCCGAGGACGAGTATTTTCTTGTGCGCCTACCTATAGGTATGATATATTTGATTCGTTCTGTAGAATGTTTTTGTAATGTGTTTAGGGAGGCGTATTTTTATCGAGAAGCTCTTCAAAATTTTATTAGTCTAATGTGAATAATGTAATCGTGGGTAATTCATATTCGGCCGCCCTGAAATTGTGGCCTATGGGTCTTGAACTTGAGGTGTGAAGTTCAGTCAATCATTGAATGGTACTTGCGTGTAAACTAACCCCACTGATTGTTTCTTTTAATTGCAGATTCCGTCCACAGAAGAACAACATAGGGAGAAAGAGAAATCCCAACCGCAGCTTCGGCGAGATGACGCAAAAGGAAAAATGGACAACAACACAGTGCCATCATTGAATTCGAAACAAATCCCATTTTGGATATAGTGTCCTCCCACCCAGCGCCCCATTCGCGGAACTTTGGCACATCCTCCTATAAAGCAAAATGATGAACTCATAAAGAAAAATTCACACCAAGGATACACAGGCTTTCTATAGTTTCGGTTGAATTTTTCGTTTCTTTTTTTCGTTCTGTTGTTTTATTTAAAAAAACAATTTTCCAATTTAACCAACAAAAACTAATTCCCGCATAATATAAAAAAAAAGAAACCATCGGCGCAAACTATCATAAAAGCTGAAGAAATTATATTCCATCCGTGAATCAAAAGTTAGAAAAAATAAAAATCAAGAAGAAAACAATCAACATAGATAAAGGAACGAGAAAGCAAAACTAATAAAACAATTCAACCTAAATGACTGAATCAACACAACTGCAAACGACAGAAAACAATAATACGGGGGTGGCAAAAATGGAACCACCACCACCCATCTCAACATCACCATCACCATCGAGTCACAATAATGACCAACAACACCATCAGCAGCAGCAACAACACCAGCAGCAGCAGCATCATCAACACCATCAACAGCATACTCTTCAGCAGCAACAACAGCACTACGCCCTCAAATGGAACGACTTTCAGACGTCAATGTTGTCATCGTTTCGTCACTTGAGGGATGAGGAGGATTTCGTGGATGTCACATTGGCCTGTGATCAGAGATCGTTTACCGCACACAAAGTCGTACTGAGCGCGTGCAGTCCATACTTTAGGAAACTACTGAAAGCGAATCCATGCGAACATCCGATTGTCATTTTGCGTGACATCCGCTGCGAGGATGTGGAGAACTTGTTGAGGTGAGTTTGTCTCTAACGTCTCTAACGAATGACTGACATTCGCTTATAGCTCCCCCAAGCGGACATTTTTGAACCCACAAATTAAAGAAATGCTAGCTCTAGTTAAGGATTCTCCTGGTCAGAAACTGAAAGCAGTTTACCGGGTTTCAATTATGAGAACTTCTCTGTCCCAGAACTAAGTTTAGCTAATGTCTAAACCAAAATCTATAGATAGTTCCAATTATTGCAAAATTTACTATACATTTAGGCGCACGCTTGAACTACTGCACTGTACTTGTGCACCGACTTCCAAGCCTATTTCAAACCGCTTAAGTGTTGAAAAGAATTCACGATCGCCCATTCCAATTTGACAGTCATGCAAAGCACAATGTCTTGGCTAAAATTTCATTTTTTTTTTAGAAAGATGAAAGAAAGAGACTTTGTGTTCTCCTATTAAGAATTTGACAGAAATTCCCTCATACTTTCTCTCATTACAAGGACTTCGTAATTAACGAGAATCTTACCAGGAAATGGCTTTACTTGTTAGTGTCTGAAATTAAGACTATTCCACTCGCCCAAGCTTTAAACTCGTTATTCTCAATAAACTAACGAATGCCGGCAAATTATAACGATAACGAGGCTGCAACTCCTCGTTGCTTTAAGAAACTCTAAGTTCAACTTGCAGTGAGGAACCTATCAAATGAAAAAAAGTCGACATGCAAACTATTCGTTAATTGTTCCATTTAACTCGTTACTTTGCTGGTTACATCTTCTACTGTCACTATTGTTAAGTACACACACTTCGTAATTAACAAGAATCATGCCAGAAAATGGCTTTGCTTAGTCTATACCTCTCACCCACGCTCTAAACTCGTTATTCTCAATAAACTAACGAATGAGGAAAAATTATAACGATAACGAGGCAACAGCTCCTCGTTGCTTTAAATAAGTCAAAGTCCAACTTGCAGTGAGAAACCTATCAACTGCAAACTATTCGTTAATTGTTCCATTTAGCTCGTTACTTTGCTAATTATATCTACTACTGTGATTATTGTTAACAACACACACATTCTAAATAACGAGAATCACACCAGATAATGGCCTTAGTTAGTGTGTGAAATTAAGTCTATACCTCTCACCCAAGCTCTTAACTCGTTATTCTCAATAAACTAACGAATGAGGAAAAATTATAACGATAACGAGGCAACAGCTCCTCGTTGCTTTAAACAAGTCAAAGTCCAACTTGCAGTGAGAAACCTATCAAATGCAAACTATTCGTTAATTGTTCCATTTAGCTCGTTACTTTGCTAATTATATCTACTACTTTGATTATTGTTAACAACACACACATTCTAAATAACGAGAATCACACCAGATAATGGCCTTAGTTAGTGTGTGAAATTAAGTCTATACCACTAGCCCAAGCTTTAAACTCGTTATTCTCAATAAACTAACGAATGCCGGCAAATTATAACGATAACGAGGCTGCAACTCCTCGTTGCTTTAAGGAACTCAAAGTTCAACAAAATTATAAAAATATTCACTAATTCGCTAATTGTTCCGTTTAACTCGTTACTTTGCTAGTTACATCTTCTACTGTCATTATTGTTAAGAACACGTGCCGAGTTTGTTGGCGCTTTAGAAACCAACACGAATTTATTATAACATCCATCAATCAATCTTTTCCAGTTTCATGTATAACGGCGAAGTAAACGTCAGCCATGAGCAGCTATCTGACTTTCTTAAGACTGCACATCTACTGCAAGTACGCGGTCTGGCCGATGTGAACGGACCCACATCCAAGCTCTCCTCTTCAATAACGAGTACGAAGCTAACTCTTGGCAGCAATAACAACATTAGCAATAGCAGCAACAACAACAACAACAATAACAGCAGCAGTAGTAGTAATAACAACAGCAATAGTGCAACACCATCAGCAGTTACAGCCGCGCTTACATCCATTGTCACACCCGCAGTACAAGAGCTGAAGGCCTCTCCGTCACCTGTAAGACAACAAAAAGTAAAGTAGACAGTGCCAATTGAAAGATTGAATTGTCAACTTTTGTTCACGATCATTAACATTAATATTGAACAATTTGTGTGCTCTTGTTTCTTTTCTGTCTCTCTCTCTCTCTCTCTCCCTCTCACTCTCTCTTTTATAGTCGAATCATCACTGGGACTTGTCCGATGACAATCGAACGAGTCACCTAACACCACCGCCACAGAAACGCATCAAGAGCGCCGATCTGTTTCGTGCTCAGCACGGAATTAGCCCGGAGCGCCTACTGATCGAGAGGGAGTTCCCCCTAGGTGGCAATGGTGTCGGTATTGGGAGCAGCAACAGTAACAGTGGTCAGCATGCCTTGACACGTGAACGTAACCGTGATCGAGATCACAGTCGTGAAACATCGCGAGATCGGGACCGTGATCGCAGTCTAGAGTTGAGAGATTCGTTGTTAAGCCAAGCACTAGAGAGTGGCCAGCAAATGGGTGGAAATCAGGTGAGGATATTCAAATAATTTCAACCTTTTTTCACTTATTGGATGACTTTTGCATAGACGCATCCGGATTTGGCATCACTGCACGCGCAAAGTGCTGGCGAAGATTCAAATAGCAGCGACACAGAGCCATCTGATCGTGGTGATGGCCAAATGGATGGTACAATGGACAGTATGAATGGTTCGTTGGACAATCAGAGATCTCATTCGTTCCCAAGTGCATTTTTAGGATTACAAGGCTTACCGGGACTACTGCCCGGACCATCAGGAATTCATGGTGCTAATGATTTTGGTGAGTACTTTTGTTATAATGCATAATTTTCTTGTTTTTATTTACCGACACTGTGATGCATATATTTGTAAAATATTGCATAATACATATAGAAATACATAACTATGTATATATATTTGCCTCTTGTAAATTATTGAAAATTATTATTGTTTATAAGTGTTTTTGTTATTTTTTGTTGTTTGTTATTGCATTCTCGAAGATTTTTATAATTTTATAATTTTTTTTTTTTTGTTTTCGAAGAAATTTAGTCTTGTTTTGTGTTAACTTTTATGTTTAATTAAAAGAATAGTATTTATGGCATCCTTTTGGAAACAGCAGTTAGGAGCAGGAACATGTGATAAAGAAATTCTGTGGAAAGTAAGTACGCTGTGTGTTTAGCGGTATCTGCTTTTCTATCAACGTATTCGAAATCTTTTTCAATCGCAGAGATGGTAAATACAAATATACATTTTTTTTTTATTGTTAATACAACCAAATCAATCAATTCTCGTCTGTCAATATTTAATGCGACCCATTCACGTGACAAATCAAACTCTTGACATTTAAGCTTAGTACGCTGCTCGAGCTAAACAAAATTTTATCAGCTCTCCAACTTTTCTCTCCAAACATTAGCTAAAATAAACTAAAATCCCAGATAAATTTTGACATAGGGCATGCCGCGGATAATTGTCACTGAAAACAGCTGTTCTTTCAAAATAATTTACTTTAAATATTTAACACTCTCTGATTTCAACCATTTCCGATTTGTAGGTGCTCTTCGTCGAGGTATTTATTAAAAAAAACTCATCCTTGCTTACTTCTCCCATTCTCCGCTATACAAAATTGCAACAAAACAACAGAACATAACGATCTGTCAAAATTTAGCTTGAGAAAATGTACCGCCCCATTAAATGGGCACGCTAAATTTTGACAGATACATGAGGTACATTCTGAAACAATAAACATTTTTAATTTCGACTCTAAATTTTAGTAGTTCACAGTGGCTTTTTCGATGATGTAATAAAAAGTTTTATAGTGCTGCCAATAATCATGCCGATAATTGCATCAATAAGCGGATATGCAGGATCCCAAACAGTAACGCTAACCATCCGGGCAATCGCAACAAATTTCGCAATTGTGAGCTTCCGTAAATTTAAAGTCGGGACTAAAATTTATTATTTGTACGGCGCAATTACTCGATTTGCCGTTTGGCGTTCGACATTTTGCCTAGACTTAAGAGAAACGCATGCATCCACATAGAATAGTCAATAGTCAGACATTCACATTGACAAATGACTTTTCGCTATAAAATGCATAAGATAAAATAAGACCAGTTTATTTTTCGGTTATGCCTTTCACAGTAAACCAACATTTTCTTAGTTTTTTGACAGCAATTTCATGCTTGAAGTCGAGTATCCTATCCTAGTCTCCGTCCCTAGTCTCCACTTCGTTTCTCCACACCAAAGATTAAATTATTGAACATGATAAAGATGGGACAAAAATCAAATTCTCATGGTAAACGTCAGTATACGTTATTTTAATTAAATCCGTAATTATAATTTTCGAATTTTAGACTTCAAAGACGACTTAATATTTGAATATTTCCAAAACAATGCGCCTAACCTACTAATAACAAATTTCAGTCTCGACTTTCAATTTACGGAAGCTCGCACAATTGCAAAATTTGTATGGAAAGTGTAGCTATTTTGAAATACTAAAATTTAAAGTCGAATCTAAAAATGTTTATAGGTAAGGCTCAAAGTCGAAGAAGATTATTATCAGTGGTGCAGCTGCTTAAATAATTTGTGTAGTACCCAGCAAGACACTTTCGTTCGTGTCGCGTAAATTCATATTTGCAAAGGAAATTGTCCTTGCTGGTCGTTCCTCCACAAGCCCCTAAAGCTTTTTCTTTCTTCTTTTTTCATTGCATAGAAGGGTTTTTTTTTTTCGTTTTCTTTTATTTATCACGCAAGTATAATGTTCTCTGCGGTTTCCTGCAAAAAATCGTTCGTTTTCCCCCGGTTTTGATGTCAAAATTTATCATTGACTAATGTATCGGACATTTATTTCGAGAGCTATACGAGTGGAGACTTGTCATCGGTTCATCTGTATGAAGTTAAGAATCTAGCGTGCGCACATCAGGATACTGCTTTATAAACTGCCCTGCTAAATTTTATCTTTGTAGACATTTTTGCATGCGAGATCAAATTTAGCGCAAGCAGGATACTAAACTGGATCCACTGACAGTCTGAAATGTCAAAATACAAGCAAGTGTTCATTTCGTCGCAAAAATAATAACTCTCATTAATGAAACGGACGGGTAGGTAACCTATTTATTTATTGTAGCACTGCTGTTCTCAGTGTACTGTTACTCGGAGACAATACTGAGACCATCAACTTCGACTACAACTACAACTACAAGCTATATTTTTACGGATTGTCCTCGTTTTTGTGCGCTAAAGGCAACAACAGAAACAATCAATTTAGACTTGTTTACGTTCTGTCGTCAAACAGGCATTTTTCTGTCGCTAAATTCTGTTGCTGAAAAAAAAAGTTCTGTTCCTAATTCTGTTTCTGTTGCAAATGTATGGGACTCTGTTTCTGTTCCTGTTTCTGTTCTTTGTCACTTGGTGCCTTAACACCTAGTAATGATACATAGAAATTCGTAGGTATTGACAAATGTCACGAAACTTCAACATCAACACACCCTCAAAAAATAGGAACACTTCCGCTGCGGGAAAAGTTGCTGCCCGCGTTCATAGAATTTTATTCGTTAGATTTGAAATTATTCGTTACATGTGGAAATTCCTTTTTTTTTAGGAATAAGTGTACTTTTTCTTAAAATATTTATGAAAAATTAACACTGCAGATTGATTGTAAGAAAATAAAAACATTTTGAGCAAACTTTCATCAGTTATTTAAGAAAAACACGCATGAAATCGAAGTTGATGATATCCAAAAGCGGAAAATACGCAACCATGTTTGTCCTAATATGTTTCCAGTATACAAAACATCGCATTTAGATAGTTGTGTGAACCAAACAAATTATATTAATCGCTTTTTAGAAATATATGATAAATAACCAATAGCATTCAGTTGTGTTAAAATGTGGTATTCCCGAACTCTGTCACATTCCCCATGGTTGGTAGCGGTTTACAGCTTTGAGTTTATATTTTTTATATGTTTTTGCATGTCACACGGATTCCAAATTGACAGAACCGATAGGAAAACAAAATGGCGAATTTGAAAAAAATAGCAAGAGGCATTGTGAGTTTTGGGGGTCTCTGCTGTGACTGTCACTCACTTTGGCAGCTCCATTAGCGATTTCAGAACTGACCGTTGTTCATAAAAATTGGTACTCCAAGCTGTAGGCAGGTCCATTTCATATTGTACATCAACAACTAAAAAATCTCCCAAGTGTAATATCTGGCTGAAGTGAATTCCCTCGCCTACATTTTAACCAATTTAATTGAATCATTCCACACTGGAGACTTTGCGGCATTAAACACCATCCTGGGCGCTATAAAATTGATATGTACCACACCGATTCGAACGGTCTTCTAAAATATATCGAAAAACACATTTACTGGCAATAATGAATAATAACAGAATATGATTTCCAACTATAATTTCCCCCCACCGTCGTAGACGCCACCGAAATAACCATAAAATCTTATAGTCACAGGGATATTGCAAACACTTCGATCCCTATTCAGAGAGTACTCTCAAAGTGTCCATGTCCATCTCCCTCCTTGCAGACACGCTTGCACACATTTTCTCCGAGATGATTTCTTTTTCTTTTTTTCCTCAAAGATATTTCTTATTCAGTTTTTTTCCCTTTTTTCGTTCCGTTTGGGTCGAACGTACGTGCTCTAAATAGTATCTATCTTCGACAAGAGCATAAAAAGAAAGGCGAATAAAAAAAGAAAGACTGAAATAATATCCTTATCCTCAATGGTCATTGCTGAAAGGATATCCCGACTATAGAATACGCCGCGTGCCATTGCCTCGCTCCCCAACCACTTGTGTATTAGTAATATCAAGGATATATTGCATTAAAATGATAATATCACATCGTTTAAGTGCGATCAACTTTTTGACCATCCTAATAGCGCCAGTTATGTCCTTTCTGTGTGACTTTAACCCCCGCACACACGTTAGTATTGTTTTGTTTTCGTTTTGTTCTCCGTTCAGTGTTATCCTTTTTCTTTTCTTTTTTTCAATATTGTGTAATAATAGCATTTTATACGTTTTAATATTCCATACACATACGTCATTTTGAAATAAACGCCAAGTTATATGCGTTTGCCATTGTGGATATGGTGTCTAATAGCGGCAGAAACTATATAGGAAAAACGGCTTAACTAAGAAAATAAGCGCATGGGATGAAAACGGCAAAGCATGGCACAAAACGAGCAAGCACCACCAACAGCAACGAAATGAAAGAAAAAAAAAAAGGGATCAAACTGATGGCGATGGCCGATGCGATGGGGGCACAAATCGAATTTAATATCATAAACATTCAATAAGAAAATGTCATAAAAGCTATAAGTCGATGGAATATGAAATCGTACACCAGAAGTGTAATTGGAAATTCTACAAAGGACGCACACACGTGGATAGTCAAAAAGAAAAGAAATAAACGAATCGTTGATGAATGAAAAACAGAAAAATAGGCATCAAATCGAAATGGTCATCATCATCAGAATTGAGATAGGGAGTGACAAGTGTGCAAAAGGGCGGCGGAAAACTTGTGGGTCACTCGTTTTGGTATAACCTTTTACTTCTTTCTCATTTCAAAGGAGGAACACCTAAAAAAAATCGACCTTAAAACACATGACACAATGAAGTGAAACCGTTTTTAAAACTTTACTTGAAGACTTATTTTTTTCGTTTGAGGTGAAATGAAATATAGACTCGTATGCCCATCAGCGCTGTATAGTCAAGCCATGAGTAAGTGAATGTTGCCATTGGATGCCTACCTTTATCAAAAAGCTGGGTTTGAGTAAGCTACGGAGAAATTGTGTCACCTATCATTCTATCTGTTGGTGGATGCGAATTGACACGTGTTTATAACTCGTAGTAGTAGTGTAGCTTTTCCAAAGAAGACTGTTCAGTTAAATGTCTCGAGTAAGCGTCACGAAAAGCAGTGAAATACTTATTTCTCCTTAACCAGCTTTCTGAAATGGAGCTCTTTAAAAAGAACTCCTTTTGTGTTTTTCCAGGGTTTGAAATTGAAACACCTCGCTCAGTAATAAAGAGTACACTAACCAATAGCCAACTGTTCACCAAAATGTCACAGAGCCTTTCAAAATATCTCGCGAATTAGCGAATAAGTGGAACAGATTTGTAACTGTCAATGGAATATCCTTGAAATAAATCTAGATTCAATAAAATTTCACAAAACCCAGATGAAAACAATCCTTGATGGCTATTGATTGGTTTGGTAGCAGAATTTTCTTCCAACTAAATGTGGCTCAGTGGGACTCCATTCCATACACCACACTTTTCCCAGAAACTCTATTCCACTGTTTACTGTGTTCGATTTGGAGAAGTCGTTCAACAAATTTTTCCTCGATAACTTGTCACAAAAGGTGTGAAACACGTTTTAAAAAAAAAAAATGGAATTGCCAATATGTCGCGAGATGTAAAGGATTTTTCAACAGGGACGCTACAAAAGTAGAGCGATAGGGACAGCAAACGACGCCGAATTTCTTGCCGCTCATTGACATTTCTCTTCAGTAAGGTTTGCCATTTCATGATGGAAAGATATACGAGCCAACAACGAGTCGAAATTATTAAAATTTACTACCGAAATTCGGAGTCAGTGGCCTCAACGTTAAGAGCGCTACGTCCAATTTATGGTCGTCATAATCGTCCTAGCAGATCAACAATTGAGCGTATAGTGGAAAAATT
Organism: Cheilosia urbana; assembly: GCA_946477585.1. Lineage (NCBI taxonomy): Eukaryota > Metazoa > Arthropoda > Insecta > Diptera > Syrphidae > Cheilosia > Cheilosia urbana. Next base: position 128,782,357 of record OX297854.1, on the reverse strand, counting down.
TGAATCCACAGGCACAGTACAAAATATTCCCGTGCCAGTGAGACAAAGAAGTGCCCGTAGTGTCGAGAATATTGCTGCCGCTGAGGCTTCAGTTGAAGAAAGCCCAAATGTGTCTCTCACACGTCGTTCTCAAGCGTTCGGCATCTCTGTGACGTCGTTGTGGCGAAATTTGCGAAAAGATCTTGGCCTACATCCTTACAAGATTAAATTGACGCAAGAACTGAAGCCGCTTGACCACCAGAAGCGTCGTATGTTCGTGAATTGGGCTGAGCAACAACTTGAAAATGATTCGGATTTTCATCGAAAAATCATCTTCAGCGATGAGGCTCATTTCTGGCTGAATGGCTTCGTCAATATACAAAATATGCGGTATTGGTCAGGCAGCAATCCACACGTACTCCATGAGTCATCGTTGCATCCCGAAAAAATTACGGTTTGGTGTGGTTCATGGGCCGGCGGCGTCATTGGGCCGTGATTCTTCCGTGATGATCAAGACCGGCACGTAACTGTGCATGGGAATCGCTACCGTTCAATGATAACCGAATATTTTTGGCCCCAATTGGATGATATGGACTTTGAGGACATGTGGTTCCAACAGGACGGCGCCACAAGCCACACAGCGAATGTCACAATCAATTTATTGGAAACCAAGTTTGGAGAACGTGTTATCTCACGAAATGGTCCAGTCGCTTGGCCACCTCGGTCGTGCGATTTGACGCCGTTAGACTATTTCCTGTAGGACTACGTCAAGTCTATGGTCTATGCCAACAAGCCAGCGACGATTGATGAACTTCGTACGAATATCGAAGGGGAAATTGCAGCAGTATCCGCCGATTTATGCTTGAAAACCGTCGAAAATTGGGTTCAGCGTCTGGACTTCTGTAAGCGTGCCATGCAAAAGAAATCGAGTTCCATACATAATGGCATCGAACGTTCTTTCACAGAAATAAAGAATTTCATTGATATCCAAAACCGTTACCATATTTTTATTTAAAAAAACTTTTGTAGCGCTCTTATTGAAAAACCCGATATTTTAAACTGTCCATCTACAAAAATGCCATCAAAGCGAGTCGAACTACTTTATCGACCTATAGTTTGCTTTCACAAAATCGAACGCTGTCTTGAAAAGTACACTTGAGATTTCTTTAATGTTTACCCAAATTGGTTTCAAGTACATGGTTCGATTTATAAAACTTTCATAACTGTCAAAAGCTGAAATGCAAAAAAGGTATACAATTTGTTTAGTACCTAGCTTTTAATAATAAATTTTACTCCATGCGGTTCACTAGCCCTAACAACTTGTAGACGAGAGCTCAACTGAAAAAGCTTGGTTTAAGATAACTGTCAAACGATTGACAATAGACAAATGGTTTGATAATTTAAACAGCAGCAAATTCGACTTCAAGACTTTACTTTTGATTATTGGTGTCTGACAGCTGGTTCAAATAAATTCAAATATAAGAAATTGATAAATGCTTGATACGTGACAGACGAATTCATGAATTTATCAAATCCGCTAAGGTCCATCACAAAAAAAAAACTCCTTTTTTGATCAGCAGATAATGACTGATCAGCACGAAGCTCGAATCCTCATTACTCCTCATTTTGCAGCTCTGTTTAAGTGTGTCTTGAGATAATCTCGCTAACTTACCTCCCGCCAGTCGCAACTCTTGTCAGCCACCTGAATATGAAACAAGCTCGCAGTCTCAGTTTATTTGAATGCACAGCCCCTTTCGTTGGGTGTCAGAAGGTTCGTTCGTTCACCTTTGTTATTATGAAAAGTATTGGATACATCTAGTCCACATTAAGTGAACAAAAGAAACCGAATACGTTTTCATTTTCTTTGAAAATCTCCAGATGTATAAACTAAACAAGAAATCCCCTTCCCTTGACGTTTATTTTCATATTCGTATTTCTAGTATTATTTCTCCACCCATTGCCCAAGACCATATGGAAACTTAACTCTGTATTTAAATTAAATAAAAACATTCATACATTCAGGATAGATATACGAAAATCCTATTTACTTTTTAGAATTTCGTCCCACAAAAAAAAATTACCTACACCCACACAAATTGAATACCCACTTTGATTAACAAATATAAATTTGAATTTTTTGGTCACACATGCGACTGTTAAAAGGCCTCCAGTATGTACGAATCCTTTGCGTTTCATCCACACACAAATACTGAGACTGTTTCCTCTGTCCATCTCTCTTGACCTAGAAAAACATCTTCGGGTGACATGCGAAACGAAAAATAAATATTAAAATTCTCCAAAAAAAAGGAAGCAAAAGTACACATCCCCCCAGTAACAGTTTTGTCGTCGTTGTCCAGCTTCTTTCTTTGCCGGCCGATTTATTTAATAAAAACGCAGAAGGAGAAAAATAAGAAGCAAAACTTAGGGAAGGAAAAAACTAAAATGTAAACTTTAAACATCACATTGTCAATGAATGCTCTTCATTTTGTATTCACTTCAGGGAAAAGGATATATTCAAGAATTCTATTCTTTATTTCTCTATAACGTTCTGTTTGTTTGTTTGCTATCGGGCAGTTTGGAGTTTGGGTCGTGGGGATTGAATGTAGGGTTTGTTTAAGATTTCAGCCCTACGCCCTAAAGTATACACTTTCTTTCTTGCGTTACAAGGTGGCTAAACTTTCAAATATTGCGGGGTTAGAGAGTTTGTTTTTCCATTCTCTTTAAAGTAGTTTTGAGTTCGTCAAAAGAATTTGTTTTTACAAAAGTCAGCGATGGAGCAATAATAAAAGGCACCGCTGTATTCTTTTAGCAGCTGTCAATTTAAGAATGCAAATTCTGATCGAAAATTTGCTTTAGAAGTTTTAAATAAATATTTCTTGTAGTGTTGATGAAAACGTTAACAAAAGTCACTTAAGTGTCTAGATGCATATTTTCCAAAACATCATTACAAAAAAAAAAACTTAACGAAACGTCAAAAATTAAGTATGTATTACTATTTCGGTGTTCTACTGAAAGTTTCAGTGCTTCTGCTGAAAATTATTTCCTTACCATGCTGGACTTCTCATATGCATTAATAACCATTGCATACTGCACTGATTTATGTTTAGACTATGGGTAATTAAGGTTCAGCCACAATAGAATTATCCTTGATTGAGGTGTTGTCAAAAACTGGACGAAAACACAGAAAGATAATCCGCTCAAATATTTTAAATACTCAGTAATGATATTATCATCACTGACAATATCATTAATTTCAATATCACTGTAGCATTTTTGAAAACCAGCATCGACATTTTCGGACTTGCTTTATAACCTGTCAGTTGTTTGGATTTGACATTGACATTCGTTCAAATTGTGGATTGTTTGTAGTTACTATTGCGGGTATACCAGCATGTGACTGTAAAACTTTTAAAAACTATCATCCACATCTTCGGACAACTGCTTTATCACCTGTCAGTTTCAGTTGTTTACATTCGTTAAAATCGTAGATTGCATTAGGTTCATTCACGTACGTGGATAAAAATCGATCGCGATCGCACAAAGTCTATACACGTTCTCACCAAAAATGACAGAAAAAGAGAAAATTAGCAAAATAATGAGTAACGAGTAGTTCCTCTCTTGGCTAAAAAAAAACAGCTCAGAGAATTTCAATCGGCAAGTACTGATAAATATGTCAAATGCAAAAAATTTACAAGAAACAAATTCAAAATCAGTCTTAAGAAACAATTGCACAGAAAAATAAAATCTGTGAAAATAAAGAAAGTTCGACTGTGGTGGAATGTTTTTCTAGAACGCTTCATATGTTGCAAAAATGTATAAGTTACGTATTTATATGTGATGTGGATAAGATGTCAAATTTGAAAGTGGCTCAAAGTAGCTCGAATTCTATCCACGTACTTTTGAGTATATTTTCAGCTCTCTGAGAGAGTTTCGCTAATTTTTTGAGTTTGACAGATTTTTAGTGTTTGACGCGATTGTACGCGAATAGACATATTTCGTAGCTGCTGTTGTCTACAAGTCACTGTCATATTTTCGAAAACAAGCATTTGCATAATCGGATAACTTCTTGCGCTGTCAGATGTTTGCATTTTATGCAACTTGTCTGTCAAAGTCGCTCGTTTTTCGTTACTTGATAGGATTAGTTGCTCTATTTCGATTTTATTTTATTTCATGAACGCAACCGCAAAAAACTTGTGATAGATAATTTCTTGAATAGTCAACGTGTCCAATCCACGTATGAACTAGTCCAGCGTGCAAACCAATTACAAGTGCGAAAGACTTATTTAAAGTCAAGTTTCAAATCACAAAGTTGAAAAATGATAATTTCCCTCTCTTGTATAGGGACAAATGAATCAAAATAACCAACACAAGTCCCATTCTTCAAAGGCAATCAAGGATGTCTCTGTTCTTGGAATACCTTTGCTAGAACCGCCTTAGTTGACATCAGCAAATTCAACTTTAACATATAATTTCTTGGGAATTTTATTCTTGGTAAGAATGGTACATTATAACGTCCGCAACCTTTGTCCGATTTTTCTGGAAATCCATTAGTGCTGCACTTAGACGCTTTTCTCTTGACCATTATACACGTTTTGCTTGCGTGTGTGCGGGAACATACCAACTACCCATTCCACGTCCAAGCACAATGGAACGTAGCAAGGCCGTCTCCATTGTAATTAAAAACGGATCAGATTTTCTTCATTATCCATTACATCCTCGCTGTCTTACGTCGCAGAGATTGCTCCCATCTCACAGTTAGAAAGAATACAATTACTACTATCATAGGTTCAGCTTGCCTCTCTCTCTTTCTCTCTGTCCCTCCCTCATCTCATGCATGGATGTGTTACATTAAAATTCCCAATTACACAATGAAAGAAGAAGGCATCCGTGCGTACACACTTTCAACTATACAAACATCCTTCCACAGCGCACAGTAATGTATTTGTATGGTGTATTAAAGTAAATATCCTTTAGCCGAGAGTGCCAACACTTTTATATAACATACCATGCGACTCGTTCTCCATCGGACTGCTTCATGCGTGTTATATTTACATTAAATGTATTTGCAATAGCAAGGCATATATAAAAATTGTACAAATATCCTTGTTCGACGGTAGTCGCCCGACCAGTATATCCCATCCTTCGACTACAATTCTGCTCCCAAAAGGGAAGGAAACGAAGGTGTACACGATTGTGAACCTACCACCGAGAAATAGGAAAGGAAACTCAAATCTAAATGCACACATCCTTACATCCACCCAAACCTCGACACAGTCCATCATCTTACATGTCCGCTGGTCGGAGTCGGGGTATTGAAGGTAGGTACACGTTCGAAAGTTCATGTGTACGTTTGCCCATGAAAAGTAGTTGCAAAACCTGCCATCGAATATAGGAAGAAGACAACGCAACAGCAACACAGGAGCAAGAAAACGAAAAAGGATATGAAAATCGAAATAGGATATTAACTTTTATCGGGAAGTGAAGCGTCGGTGTGCGGCGGTAGGAAGAAATATAACAATACCACTCCACCCAGTTGATGGTAGCCCACACACAACACCACCCGCAGCAGTGAGCTACGTCCGGTGTTTGGGTCAACAGAGTTTCCCATTCTCCTAATCCAGCATAGCTGCTGGCCACTACCGTGTGTGTACTCTGAAAGTATGTCCTTGCAGAGCAGAAAAAAAAACGAAACGTTTTCTCCAAACGTACCTAAAATGCTATTAATCTATATCTACAGATCCATCTATTTGCCGGTTTGCACGCACGTTTTTTCCGCTCGTCCTAGATACACAGATACACAGTATACACCCCCAACCACCCAGCCACTATATCAGCACTACCAACACTGTGAAACCAGTGCGACTGGTTCTGACTATCCCTCTGAATTAGACGGATGTGATAGATAACAAATAGATTGCGTGGTTCCTTATTCTTATTCCACCTACCTCCGTATCCCTATGTACCTACCCTACCTAACCATACTCGGTACTGCTCGCCATCACATTTCATTCCGTGATATACGCAGCTCAAGTTCGAACAACAACAACAACAGCAACACCAGCAAAAAGGGATAAAACTTTTTCCATTGCCAAGCTGTTTCTAATGCGAAGAGAATGTCCTTTCCTCTTTTTTACATTTGAATTACTTTTTTTTTTTTTTCCTCCTTTTTATACAGGACCTTGCGAATTGTACTTTACCAATGTGTGCCTTCAAAGGACTGCGATAGTACGTGAGAGTGGTAGGTAACTTTTCCACATATCTAAGTGCCGGAAAAAAGGACTTTAGCACAGGCAGAGAGGACTAGGACACACTTTTTGCGTGTTCTTTTTTTTAAATTGGAATTTGAAAATTCACAAGGGTGAAAGGCAAAGGATCTCACGAAAATGGCGTGATTAAATTTTAGTTCACATTCGAAGTGAATATTACTTTTACTTGCCCAAAAACAGGACGTTCAAGGAACAAGAGAAAAATACAAACAATTTGTCTATGCGTATATATTAAATTGTTTTTTTTTTTTTTTTTTTGAGGGACATTGACAAAAGGCAAAGGAGTTCGCAAAAGATAAACAGGGTAGGCAGAACGGAGCAGGCGAGAAAATTGGCGACAGCACTGTGCATGTGCATGTGATAACTGTTAGAGTTGGATCGGCATCGAATATGTGGACTTGTGCGAATAAACAGTTATTATCGAAAAGCGTTTTTTTTTTTTTTTAAATTTTGTTTTGGCTACAGGTAATCTGGTCGCATTTAGTTGAAAATTGCCAGTAAGTCTACCAATATTCTTATTTACCCCGTGCTAATTTTATTCCGATTCACAATATCGAAATACCACAAACATTCTGGAATTTCCTAGTAAAAGAAAATCAACTGAAATGGTTGAAGGGGGATCACTTGCACTTCCAATCAAAGTGTCTCTTTTCAAAAAGGTGATTCCACGTTTTCGCAATGGTAACGAAAGGATCAGGGGCTGCTCCACATTCCTCTCTCTCTCTCTCTCTCTACTGGAAGGCAACCAGGGTTGGAAAACGTGTTAGGCCCCAGTAGTATAGCCATTCGTAAAATTCAACCGAAAAAGTTGGAACAGTATGAAAATGAGTTTTTTTTTTCGTGTTGGCGGTCATAGCGAAAAATCTGTCAAAAAAATGTTTCCCTACGAAAATAATTACAAGAAACCAACCCCCACTGATTGGATTCCATCAGGAAACAATTTCCTGACAGATGGAACAGTAAAGAAATGGCATACTTCAGTGGAATGATTCGGTTTTCTTTTGTGGAATTGACTGAGAAGTTGATCAGAAAAAGTTTTTCGTACTGAAAAAATGAATAAATTATATTTCTAGAAAACTACCAGGTCATTCGCATATTTTGTTTTGATAATAATCTAACTTTATAATTCATAAGCAACATTTTAAGACCAAGATTGAGTCAATTTTAAGTGGTCAAAAAAAAGAAAAAGAACATTTTTACGATTTGGTTTTACGTACTGCTATAACTGGGGCCTTACGCAACATTTAAGTTACAATGGACTTTGAAAAAATACAAAATACGATCTTAGTCTAAATTATAAGAAACTAGCTGACCCGGCAAACTCCGTTCCGCCTAAATTCGTTAATGTAATGAAAATAATATTTCCTACTAAATGCTACTTTATGTAATTTGGTCAATTCAAATTCGTTATTTAAAAGTTATATTAAATAAAATAGAAATAACCGACATAGGTATATCAATCGATGTGTTTCCGCTTTTGCACTAAAGTGGTTTGTTCGCACGTGAGGACGCCACATACAATTGACCATGTGAAGAACACGGAAATTCAAGATTGATGCCATATACATCCAGCGATTATCCTTTCGACTTATTATTTGTCATAGACACTTAAATGCCAATGGAAAATCGTCCTGAATAAGCGGAGTCCGCCATTTAAATTGTAAATAATTTTTGTTGTATTGGAAGTCCATTCTATTCATTCTGTTTTTTGTTTTTTTTTTTTTTTTTTTCTTCTTCAAAGTGCGGTTCTATTATCAGGTTTGAGGACAAATCTGCGATTGTCTGAGTTCATTTTCTCCATTGCCGTTCTAAACATCGTAAGCCAAGCGTTGTTCTTGTTTGCATTAAATAATTGTTGCAATTGTCAAGTGACGTTTTTTATCACTTTTCTTTGCCCTCTGCACAGCCCAGTACATCCTATCGACTTGATCATCCCCCGACAAAATAAAGTACACCTGCGAATATTGGTGTATACGTCCTCATTTACTGGGAAGAAGGCACACATCCGATGGTAAATTTGGTCTTGAATCTGTTAATCCGAATCGTGCAGTGAAGAACTCCATACCATTGTTAGAACATGTGTGTTTGCATGATGTATAAGAGAAAATATTGAAAGTCGTCATGAAACCCAGTTTTTATAATGATTTTTGTTCCGAACGAAGTCAGGAAACAGTTGTTGTACTGTCGAATGTTCCTTAAAAAATAATCCGATTCAAAATATTTAAATGGCTCTGGAGGTGCATCTAACGGACTCAATTGCCACTCGCACAGCAAAGGCCGGTCGTTTCGACTTTAAATTTCAGCGCGTTTCAATGGTGGCACACAATTATAGTCATCGCTCCAATATCGAAAATCGCATCACCGCCATCATTTTCTGCTGGTTCATACTGAAGTGCCAGTCGTTCGAATGTCGGCAACGACATTTCTCATGGCTGTTGATCTGGTCGTATGTCATGCGTTGTCCCATTCTTCGGGTTCTTCTTCAGTTTGGCTTCATTGATATATTAATTGGTGACTTGCTTGTCTTGTTCATCGGCCAACATATGAGCGCATTCGTCTTGGCATTTTCAAAAATCACTGAAATTTGCTTTTCAATAACTATTTTAACCACGTTTATACTTTTTACATTTAATTTTTACCTTATCAACTGTATAAAAGATATGAAACTTTTAGAGCCATGCACAAAATCAAAAAAAAAAAAAAAAACATCGCCATCAACGTATAATATGTACAAATCAGAAATTCTCGATTTTATATCTTCTTTTTGAAAACAAAAAAAAATCCGCACATAGTACGTAGTTTTCTAATTAATTTTTGAGATAGAAAAGTCAAAATAAATATTTAATAGGAAGCATTAGTGGACACCAAATCAGGACTGCACGGCGGAAATTTCTCTCTTCCTAAACCTTATATACAGCAATACGAACAAAACCAAAAAAGCATCATGAAAATCGCCCCAGGCTTTATCGAGTTATAAAATCATCGAGTTTCACCCCGAAAAAAATATATACTCGTATATAAAAGATAAAGAATAAAGATAAGTTAGGAAAGAGTACTTAGTCATCGCTGACTAAGTCAAATTTAAAGTAGTATCTGTCAAATCCAGTTCTTTGAAGTTCCCACTGGGGTGACGGGTGAGTTCCAAGCTGATTTTTGTTAACGTACATAAAGTAATAATTAGTTCGGGAACTTATCCTGCCACTACCACCGCCGTAGTTGAACTTGGCTGCGCTTCGGATCTGTCAAAATATTGAGAATGGAGCTTCTTATAAGGACCGATTATGTTTTTTCTTGCCTGTCGTACAAAATGACACAGCCGCATGTGTCAATCTTTACGCGTGGACTCGTTGTATTTTCACATCAATCGTTAGTTTTATCAGCCAGCTAAATTCCGATTTTTGATAACGTATGGAGGGATACCAATTGTAACAGACTTTTCTCAAACCGTACTGTGAGATACATATAATAAATGGCTTAACTAGTTTTTTTTTTACCGTAACACGTTGCTTTTAAAAAAAATAAATAGCTTGCGCAACAGGTCCGGAGGGACCCAAGGCCTAGCTTCTCACAACCATTCGTTTTGTGTGAGTTTTTCATTTTTGGAACGAATGGAAGGGATCTACAATTTTATGCCGACTCCAAACGGCTAATTGAAAAGCTCTTTCAAGACAGTTATACTCTCGGACCTTTGTCAGACGTTCGCGAGAGGTGACGCAGTGGAAAAAAACCCTAAGTTGGAATTTTGGGTTTTTGCGGGCTTCGAACCTCGACCCCTCACTTAGTAGTCCAACACACTAACACCTAGGCCAATGCGCCTACCATTTATTATTTTAGAACATAACGAGAGTCAACAAGCTGATGCTGATGCCAAAATGAACACTTTTGGATTACATCGGAAATCGATTGTACGAACAATTTCAGCGCTCTAAAAGTAGCACTGCCAAAATCTGATTGACAGGTTTTGACGTTTTTTATTGATGAGTTAGAAGCGGTTGAGCATTATCAAAAATAAACACATTACGACCATGATTTTTAAAATATGTACATAAAAATTTACTAAAATGCGAAGCAGCATGCTGAGTTCAATGTAAAGACGGGTCAGGCAAATGCCAAAAACTAGTGCCACGCGACTAAAAGAATAAGACGGGTGATTTCGGTCAAACCATTTGCTTGAAAGCCACCATTCTAGTGACAGATGCAAAGAGATGTTTATTTAAAATCATCCCTTGCTCTCGAGTTGCATACTTTCAAGTAAGTAAAAAAATCCTTACAACCACTCTTCTACTACCAAATACAAACCCACATCGAAGCTTATGGCACAATGTGGTAATGTGTACTCATCTCGTCCACAAGGCAATTCGTTTACCTAATGATACAATATCCAAACCACCCCACTGGCCGCGTTCCCTTTCCACTTCAACTTTTGACCCATAACCTTCAATACATTTACCAAATTTATACCCATGCCGTTGCGTCCACTCCCAAAGTAACCTCTGCAAAAACTCTCTCAATCAAACGGAATACCTATAACAGATCGAAATTGTGGTGAGAAAACAAAGTGCAAAAGGACGATAAACAACTACACTGATAACAATAAACCGACACATAGAACCCGGCACATCTGCATGTGAACAGGACAGCTACTGCTGCGGTGCGGTATGGAGGAATAAAACTTCATTTGGTAATTTATGACTGCACACAGATAGAAATGACCAAAAAATATTGAAATATTATCCTTGGTCATTATACGAAGCACCCAGTAAAATACATCACGGCAAATCGTTTTCGCTTCGAGACTTTTCTGATGTCCTGACCGGGCCGACCCACAAACAGCCAGCCCAGCCACAGACCTATATCGTTCGTTTGCTAACAGGAGATACAGATATTTACGCCATAAATTTTAAGGACAACAGTAGGTATAGTATCGACAGCAATAGCTGCAAATAGGCCGACACTTTACCAAACAATATAATATCCTTCAATTATTGTTTTGGTGTGGCCGGCGGCGGATTGTTTGATAGTTGAACAGTACGCCGCGCCGCATTTATCGACGGTTTGGCATTATTTGGCATCAAACTTATTGGGAGCGAAACGCTGAACACACCTTTCCGATTCGGCCGAAGCATCGCATGTCCTTTTATAATAATATGCTTTATATTTGAAATACCCTTGATAGGTTTGGTATATAGGTAGGGGGCGGATGACTTCAGAAACGGATGTGTGGGTGGAAAGTATATCCACCACCACCGTATGCACTGGGCGGAGGGACATTAAAACAGAAACTTTAAATACTAGCATTAGGGCCGGCGCTACAATCCCAAAGTCCTTTTGTGCTGAATTTCAAATGTATATCTCCGGTGCGCGCCGCCCGCCGCCCGCCCACCACCCGTCCATCGGCGCTCATTGTCATTCGGATGACCCCTTTTAATATTACTCAGTTTATGGCCAAAGGATCCAATATATAGTACTCGTCGGCAAATAGAACCGAACCGATCCTATCCGGCGAGCGGGGGAGGAGAATCGAAATAAATTTATACATTACACCTACTTACGTATGTATGGCAATAACTCATCCATTAAAAGGGATAACTATGCGGATAGCATTGAAGAATAAGAGTCCTTCTTCTATACGTCTTCTCCGTGCTCCGTATTGGGATATGGGATGATGGGGTGGCAATGGCGCAGGGATTTCTAAACTGCTACCCCGTATACCCGTAACTGCTGCGTCCGTGTGCCTTTTTAGGAAAGGTATGCTACAACGCATATACGTCTGTGTTAGATTTATTATGTATGCAAGGATATAGATACGTTACGTATATCCTCTCGAAATCCCTTTCACTATGTCACTCTGAGCGAATAACCGAACACACAATTCAAATTATTAGTTTTGCCTTTGTTTTATTTTTATTCTCCTTCATATCGGTTGTTGGTCCTTGGTCCTTGGTCCTTCTCCGTGTCGCCTTATTCTGCTTTTGTTTTTGGGCAATCCAATTCCCGAAATTCTGGGTATGAATGGAGGCTGGGAGGTGTGTGATAGTTTTTGGGAAAAACTTTTTTGATATTCAATACGAATTGCCTGTGAGTGTATGTTGCCGCCTATACGCAAACGGCAAACCTATATCGCCATCGTGTGCATACATAAGTTGGTGTAGGGAAAGTTTTTAGACTTGGTACACAAATGGTACAAATGGAAATTCAAATTATCCCTGAGTAGGGCGCTTCCATACACTGTACACTGGTGGCAATGACGATACATTGAAATAATCCCAAGGATTGAGCTGGAGATTCGAAAAATATATATAGCATGTTGATACGGAGGGGGGCTGTGGGGGGGGGACTAAGTCCGGAGAGCAGGACATACAGCCAGATGAGAAATGCGAATGCGGTAAAAGTTATCCCTTTTCTTTTGTCTCTGATGCGTGATAGAGAGCGTAGCCGTTCGGACGTATAAATGTAGTATTGCAGGAGAGTTCTTTTTCCTTGTTCGTACACATGCATATAAACTAATTTATATGGAGATTTATATGGTGTAATGTGAAAACAATATGAAGGAGTAGATGGAGGTGAATAAGGATATACTCTTGCAGGATGTTGAATAGATTTTGCATGAAATGCTCGTTTTTACACATGACCACTACCGCAAGTGACAGGAAAAAGGTGTCGTCAGGGGTTTTTTTTTTTTTTCTGGGGATTTACGTAAGCCTTGAGGTTTTAGGGACTGAAGACATGTTTCAGAAAGTGAAGGATATTGGCCCTTGCACAGAAGTTTGAGTACATATACATCTAAGTGCAGGTGATTGACACGATGCGGATAGAGACAGAGACTCTTAATGCGGTTGGAATTTGTCGAGTCCGTTTGATTGATTATCCTTGTTTGATAAATATTTTTTGTAGTTTTGCATTGAACACGAATTATTATAGCATGTACACGAATAAATGGCAAGATCTCGTTTTGACGTTCCCATTTTTTTCGGAATTTTAGTGGTCATCAATATAGTGATAGTGACAATGATAATGATTTGGTGAACGACGTTCAGGTTATGAGTTTTTTTTACTTGTCGCTATGGTTGATTTTATAAAACTATGCTTCAATTTGAAATCTATCTTCATTATAAATTAAACTCAAATTTTGCATACGATTTCAGCAAATTTTTATTTAAGAATTGTTTTGACGTACGTCCTATTGTCCTACAACGCAACGTACGCCATCAAACTTCAAAGGTTTGTCAGTATTGTTTTGACTTATGTGCGCCTACAAATTCAAGGTTACACTGTTTAATCGTATGCATGTACGTCATAAGAAAGAAAAATATTTTTGTTTTGTTTTGCGGTATACGTGCATACAGCATACGATTTTATCGTAACCGTAAAAAAGTATAAATACGTTCTCTTTGAAAAATATTTCAGAAGGTGCTTCCCATCTTTTGTAGTGAAGTAAGTCATTACTTGTGATTTTTCTTATAAAAAAAAAATTAATTGTTAGAAATTAGTTCTCTACTTTACAAAATGTGAAATAAATACAGTGGTGGTCCAGTATAACGAATGCCGATATAACGAATGATCGATATAACGTACACGTTTTCAATTTCATTGGTGTCTCTTTATAACATATGAAAAAAAGGGTTGACATTCGATATAATTGATGAAATATGTGCCTATGTCAGCTTTACGGAGGCAAGAAGAGATGGTCGTAGTAACGAACACTTTGACTTTTGTCCTAAAAACCTCTTTCCCAGAAGTAAGAATCACTCGCAAACGCTAAGGTATTGTTTTATACAAATTACATTATGTACTTTACGCTGACTTCAATGCAGATGACTTGGAATCTTGGAGCAATGCTGAAATGTTTCTTCAAGAAAACGATGTTATTGATGTTGACAATGATGAAATTGCTAGCTCCTCAGAAATGGGTATAAACTCTGTTCAGAAACTAAAACATACCGATGCGGTTGAGAATTTTAACACGTGTATTAAAAGGCCCGAAGAAAACAACGTAGAACATTCCAAAATATTTTTACCTTAGTAGTCTTCAAGAAAAACCTGTAAATTGCTGCGTTCAAAGTTTACGAAAACAAACGTTTATTTGTGATTTATTTTTAAATAAAGCATCCAGACATTTTTCCTTTTTACTTTGGATAGTTTTGTTTTTTATTTAACTTTATGAATGAATGAAATAAAACTAATGAAAGAAACAAATTGTACATTTTATTTAACGTTTCGCAAAAGTAAAATGTTCTCGATATTACGAATTTTTCGATTTTACGAATACCTACACCTGGACATTATATCATTCGTTATACTGGACCACCACTATGTTTATATTTTTTGTTCTCAAAAACGTTGTCTTTTATTTTTTTAAACATAAAAACGTGTGCTATATTTCGTGATTTTAGGAAAATAAATTTTGTACTATTTTATTATTGGAATACCTACCGTATGGGCACAATTTTTGACGTGTGTGAATGAGTAAATGAAAAAGTATTGATTTTAGTGGCGTATACGGCCAACTCATTTTGTAATAACTTTTAAATATTTTAAAAACCTAAAGCGTTCTGGAATAACTTCTTACATTTTTTGAAAGAGGATTTCCGTGTGAATATCGTGTCAAAAAATGAAAAAATCCCAGCGGTTGGTTTTTCGTGCTATAAACTGTCAAAACTTTAAATGCGATTTCCCAAAAACATTACAATGGTGTTTACGGCAACCCAATGTTGGGGCGACGTAATCTATAAATTATTGGACGAATATAGCGTGAGTTGGAGCTTATTTAGCTGAATATTAGCTAAACTTAGGAATTACAAGATTTAAATTTATAACTCGCTGAAGTCTTAAAAGTTAAAAAAAAAATCATTCTCTAATAAATTGTATTGAAAAAGTATCGAGTAATGTTTAGTTTACAATACTTTAGTGATTACTTGACAATAATAAAACAAAGTAAATAAAATACAGTAAGCATTGCCAACATTACTTATTATTATTATCCATAGAAAATTATTTTGAAAAGAAAATCTGCTTGGACTAAAGTCGATCATTTCGCATTGGTTTTTCTTAAGCACCTAGATAATTGTTCATTTGAAACTAAATATGTGCAACTTTGTTAAAGGTGAATTTGTATAAATGTTATCATGCTATTGCAAGGTAGGTAAGTAGGAGTGGCGGTTTAATTAAAAACCCAAGTATCACTATGTGCCGTTTGGTTACCACAACTCATTTGACCCGTTTGTTAAAGATGGTTGAGTAGGAGAGTTTAGATCCAGCCTGTGGAATTCAAAAAGGTTATCAGTTCCTTGATAGTACTCTTCGAGACCTCCTCAAGGGTGTCGAAGAAGGGTTTACCAAAAGATCGCTGTCTAGCTCTAGCTAATGCCGGACAGGTGCATAGGTAGTGAGAGAGGGTTTCTTTTTCGGCCGCGTCATTGCAGCTGCGGCAGTGTGTATTATGTGGGATGCCTAATCTTACAGCGTGATCTCCTATAGGCCAGTGGGAGTGGCCCGTGGTTATCGCTGTTATTCTGGCAATATCTTTTCGTGACTTGCTCAGAAGGTGGGTTGTTTTTTCCATGTTGTAGTTTGGCCACATATTTCTGGATATGTTGCAGTTTGTAAGCCTGCTCCGTCTAAGGTTGGACCTCGATTGGATTTCTGAGGAGATCTTTGCTTTGACCGGTCCGAGCGGAATATGAACCGGTACCGCAAGAGAACAGTGAAGGGCTGAGCCTTGCCTGGCCAGTTGGTCAGCGTGTTCGTTCCCACTGACGTTGCTGTGACCTGGGACCCAAATCAGGGTAACTTGGAACTGGTCAAGCTAATACCAGTTCTAATACCAGTTTTGAGGTTATATTGACTGAGGCGATAGCCCTGATAGCAGCTTGACTATCAATGAAAATGTTTTTTTTTTGCCTCGGAACTAAGTTTGTGTGTAGTTTGATTTGACGGCAGGCCTCGCGGATTGCAAGTAATTCAGCCTGAAAAGCAGTTGCAGTATCCGGAATTCTAAAGGATTTTGAGATGTTTAGAGACTCCGAAAATACACCCGCACCTACCCCACAGTCCATTTTAGAACCGTCTGTGTATATTGTTAAACTCGAGTCTCTGTTCAACCGTCCCTCTTGCCAATCTAATCTTGAAGGGAATTCTGCTTCAAAATGTTTAGTGAAAAGCATTTTGGGAGTAATGAAGTCTGTTGAGGGTGGTAAGAGTTCTCCTGGTAGAGAGAGCAAAATGTTACTATGGCCGTAGGATCTCGCAGACCAGAACCCCGACTCTCTGAGTCTAATCGCGCTATGTGCTGTGATGTTGGTAATGTGAAGGTCTAATGGTAAAAGATGCAGAAGGACTGTTAGGGCTCCTGAAGGTTTAGACCGTAGAGCGCCTGTGGTACCTAAGCAAGCCGTTCTTTGTGCTTTATTAAGTTTTGTTATGTTGTAGGCTTTACTTAGAGCCGGCCACCAAACTATTGACCCATAAGTAAGGATTGGTCGTACAACGGCTGAGTACATCCAGAGGGTCAGTTATGGTTGCAGGCCCCATCTTTTGCCGAATGTTCTGTTGCAGGCATAGAAGGCCTTAAGTTTAAGTTAAGTTTCCAGCTGAGCTTGGGATCCAGGATCACTCCCAGATACCTAGCGCTGTTCGATAAAGATAATTGTTGGCCGTTTAGGCGAGGAAGTGTGAAGTCGGGTATTTTGGTTTTAGTGATGAAAAGCATCAGTTCGGTTTTGCTCGGGTTGACCACATCTGCTGGCCCAGGTGCTAACCTTCACTAGAGCTATTGCAAATCAGAGAAAATATTCTGTAATCATAATAAAGCAACGATTACAAGTGCATTCGCGTACTAATCGGCTTAATATGGAAGAACTTCCAAAATAACGAGTAACGAGTAATCCCTCTCTCGGCTTTCAATAACTCGAATTCCTTGTAAATTACACTGATAAACATGTCCAACAAATACAAAATAAAAATTATAACCTAAAATCAGTCGAGTGCAAATTACGCTTTCCTGGGACTTCTTTATTGTGTCCACGCTAAGGGCTCTAGCGCTTAACATGATTGATTCAAGAACGAGCCACTTTCCGTATCAGCGAGGAAACAATTTCTATTTCGTTTCTTTTAACTCAATGCAATATCAATATTAACTTGATTTTGAGTTTTCTAAAACTCGATTTCGGTTTGCGGTCGCACATATTTTTAGTAGTTATAAGTGATTTCTGATTCCAGTTTGACAGATCGTTTTTTAATCATTATTTTTCTTTTAAAATACTCATTCTATCAGAAGCACTTGTGCTTTCGCTTTCAGCTTCATTTGCTAGATCTTTACTGACAAATATTAATTGACAATACATTCGGTAGACTGTTTAACTTAATGCGAACCATAATCCAGCTTAAGCCAATCTGAAATTATATTTAAGCCTAATGTCTTGACCATAATTAGTGTATTTAGTCAGACCTTTTAAGAATTTGGCAGAATTTAGAATGATTTTTATTCATATTTGACCCACATATCTTTATGGTTGACCGTTAAATCTGACAGCTACCTGGTGTGATTTATTGTAAATTTTTGTTGGCCTAGATCATCACTTGTATCTTTTTCTGTCAACAATTGCTGTTTCAATTATTTAGTTATTTTCAATAATTGTATCCATTTAGTGGAATTAGAAATGGAATGGCGTCTTTTAACTGTGCGGCTTTTTGACAGCTGTTGGTACATTTAGTACTGCCATAAAAAAAAACAATTCAAATCGAAGCTATTCACGAAACGGTGCGGTGGCCTTATCCGCATCGAGGAATATTTGCAAAGACACTGAATTTTTTCACAAAATGTCAAAAATCTCAAAAACGGAATTGTGCAACGAGATTGTAGCGAATGACAGCTCCAATTGCGGCTGCGTTCAAGTAGACAAATATGACTGGACATCTGCTTGCATTCTATAGTGGATTTTGGTATATAGGAAAACAAATTGCGCTAGTTAGCTAACGTTAGTGGAACGTAACCTACAACTACGAATCACATTTTACATACCTAGTAGACCTTTAGTTGGATTCTAGCCCAATAAAACATGTGATGTTGAACAATTTGCTTTTCAAATTAGCTCGATATGGTGCGCTTTTGTGACCTCAAATGGCACCAATTTCAACTTTCTTATTTATTTTTTGACTGACAAGTTTTTTCTGATATTTTTTTCTGACATTTGAATTTTGTATTTATTTGTTTTATTTCGGACAGTTGTTGTCAGTATATTTTGTTTAGATTTGTGCACTCCCCCTGTAAATACCAACCCTCAGGACCGGATTTAGGGGAGGGAATACAGGGCTATAGTCCCGGAACATCCACAAAAGAGGGGCCCCACAATATTGAATTTGAACAAAAAAAAAAAAATTGTACAAATTCCAACGAGTAAACACTAGTTAACGACTTTTCTTTGATATTTCCTCCAGGAGCTTGATTTCAACGTAATCATCAACGATTTCCTCTAAAAAAGTTCGGAAGATTTCGTTCGTTAACGCTAAAATTTATTTATACGCATAATTTTTGTTTTTAATTATGTTTATATATGCTTGTTAAACGAATTTACTTGTTTTCACAATAAGTAATTTATTGAACAACTCGACTGATCAAATTTTGTATTTTATTTGGAAAACAAGTAGCGGTCAGGGGGCCTCCGCTCCTTTGTTGCCCTAGGTCCTCCAGACCTCTAAATCCTGCACCCTGATAATAAAGCGAATTTATTACTTTTCTCGGTTTTTTTATTTATAAACGGCACTATCTTCTGAACGAACAAACTATTGTACTGAATCAGCTAAACGTCATAGCTGCTTGCTTAATGAAAAAAGTCGAACGAATTTGACCAACAAATTTATTTTCCCTTGGGCTTTTGCTTAATGCTGCTAAGCGAGATGCAAATTGTACTAGATCAGTAGCTCCAAAGGGAATAGTGTTGCTTTGAAGCGCGTTTTAAGTCGAAATATTGTTTTTCTCATTTGTTGGGCTTTCATTTTAATTGATTTTACTTGTACCAGTGTGTATTTAGCAATCATATTTCTTTGTATATACTTACACCTGAGTGGTTTGAGTACGCGCTCGAGATTATTTGGTTTATCTTTATATACTTTATACGAAGTATGTGCACCTTTAGTTCATCGTTGACCAGAGCGAGTACCTTCGTAATATTCTGATGCCCTCGAACAGAAAACATTTTGAAAACATCAACCCATAAACACCCAATTAGAATAAATTTCCACAGTCCAACACTGCATGTATCCCTCGGGGACTAGAATTATACCCCATCCCACCTTAGACATACTGCCTTATATATTCCAATTTAATTTAGCTATTCATCAAATGTAAAAAGCAACAAACTCCATACCAACTATATGTTTACATACTCAAATAACTCACAATGGCTCGTCGTGGTAACCCACCCTCTGTGCCCCGTCGTCATCAGATATACCGCCACAGCCATCCCCCCATCTCTACCTTACCCACATATCTCTTTGGGCACGTACGATGCCCAAACACTCGAAACTTATTATAATACAAAGCTCGTTTACTAGTACTGATTCTCAATTGCGCACACAAACAAACTCGCATACACAATGCCATACCTATGCCGCCCCCTCAGCTATACACAGCACATTAGTTTTCAAAATAGTACTCTGTGCAAAAGATATCCTTCTAAATAACCTTCACATAAATCCATTACGTATACGGACCATCCGTATTGATTTATTGCTTTTCACTGTTTTATCCAAAGCCACCTCTTCAGACGCCCCTTGGTCACCCCCTTATAGGACGACCCAAAACTGACAGCCTCCACTCAACCAACACCCAGCCTGCACACAATGGGATGCCATGCTTCTTCCACTTCAGTCGTATATAGTTTTGGTCTCTTTGTTTTGTTCGTTGGAGCAAGTCGTGTGTGGAGAGTCTAAGCCTTTTCCTATTTCACCACCATAGTCCAATACAATACACAAAACAACAAGCAACGAACAACAAGAGCAAGAGAAATGAAAAAAAAAAAAAAAACGAAAACTTTCATACAACATCCCTTGCGCCCAACTCCCGGAACACTTTCAATTCAAAGTTTTGGCAAGTAACCAACTCCAACCACAGTCCGCACACATTTCCTCGATGCCTACCTTAAATTTCACCCACACGCGCGCACAGATATAGTACAATTCACATCACACAAATACATTGGCAAAGCAAAAAAAAAAAAGAAGAAGAATCGGGTCGTTGGTCACCCCAAGAGGCGCCCGTACTACCGCCATCACCCAACATCCATCTTTGCAGTGGAACTTTTAAACAGAGGAATAGATCTTCTATTTATTTTTGCACCCTCTCTCTGCAGCAAGTACACGCCAGGCTGCTTGTTCCTCATCCTTTGTGCAATACACACACACGAACCCTTATGAGTTGTGCCGGAAAATCCACTTTTTTATATTCCGGTCTAGTGTACTACACATATACACATGATCCATATCCTTTTCGGTGTTTTGATATACGATGAGAGTTTCAGCGCGCACTCCCCCGCTCCACCACCCAGGGAACATGTCCTTCAACGCACACATCGCATCAAATGGATAGTGAAAATGTTCAGTACTTTTTGGCAAAATCGGAAAATGCCGGCCAATAACTCTCTCCTACATTACTCGATGTACGTGTATAGCCACTATGTGTGTGCTGGATAGTGGGTGCGTGAATTAAGTAGATGGAGAAGAAGGACGACCAAGGATATGTGTGTGCACGGCAAGTGAAAATTGATGGATGAGTTATGGCCGAGTATAAAGAGGGGTTAAATCAAAAGAAGAATGTACATAGAAAGCACAAGAAGAAGACGAAGAAGTATCCTTGCATGGCCATGGATATATCTTGAAAGAAAATCCATTTGATTTTTCTTTTTTTGTGCCTTTCCCCTTCAAGGATAATAATATGTCCATATGTAATTGTGCTCGACGGACATTACAGTTGTTGTCGATAGCGAGATGGGGCGTGGGGCGTGTGGGGTGGGTGCCGGCACATTAAATCAACTTATAGTGTCCTAACCCAACACTTATGGACCATGGATTGTCGGCCGGCCGAACGGGCGGCGGGTGGTAGACAGTATCCTGTGCCAGTGTGTGTATGTTGGGGGTGGTTGTTTGGCGTGTGGATGGTATCTGTCTTTCTATTGAATCATTTGAAATTTATTCTCCATCTCACAGCAATTGTATGTAAAGTCGAAGATGATACACACGTTTGCGAGGCAATGGGACAGTGGGAGACGATTTCATCGGGTCACTTGTTTTGATTGCAATTTGGGCTTAGACAGAGATGGTTTGTTTTTGACACAAGTGAATTATGTTTGCTTCAAAATAGATTTTGATTCGATTTAGCTCACGGAGTTATGCCGTCGAATCTCATGTTTCCACTGACGAAATTTTGCTCCAAATGGAAGGTTTGTTTTAAAACGCCAGATAAATCCACAGATCCGGGTAATCTACATTTTTTGATTAATAGGTACATCACGCAAATGTCATCGCGAAGATCAAAAATATCGAACGCACCTCTTGTGAAATTCAGCTTACATCCCTGGATTTTCACTTTCCCGTATAATATTCATGAGTTCTTTTCGTTTCTGCGTGTAGTTTAACTATTATGTACTAAACAACAACCACAAAGCAAACGATTCGGAAGTGGAAGAGAGTGCTGGGAGAGTGACAGTTTGACAGCGTATGCCTATTCTAACTGTCATATTGACAGAGAACTAAGTTCATGCAAAAAATAATAAGAAATCGATCTCCCAACCTGCACGGTATTGTTGCCGTCAATTATAAAACGATCACAGAACTAAGTTATTTTTACGGTTCCGAAAACTGCCGTCGTTCATGAATAACGCGACTGAGTGCAAGCTCCGATAGAAGAGAAAATCTTAATAATAAACGCGTTTCGTTGAACGAAAAAAATTCCAAGCAAGATACATAATATATAAATTTTGTTTGCTAATTCTTTTACGCAAATTGTTACCTACACGTGTAATAATTTATTTATTAATAATAATAATTTATTTTATTCCTAACCCTGGCTGAATTTATTACTAATGACTTGTAATAAATTCAGACAGAGTTAAGAATAAAATAAATTATTCAACTGTGATGATGTAACCCCAACTTTACTCCAAACAATTTTCCCGTGAACATTTAATAAAATCACTCACTGTTAACTTAAAGAGGTACTTTCCGTAGCTTCTGATACAATGGGAACGTTCAAGTACATATTTAGTAAGTCTCACAGCTGACTGACTTGATGTATCTCAGTTTTGATTAGCATAGATCGGTCACAATTAATTTGTCGGGCTGTTTCATTTGACGTTTATTGTATACTAATAAGTTGACAGTTTGCTGTGTGGCTGACATAGAAAAGTGATATTCCCGACCAATCTAGTTGACTTAAGCTATCTAGTTTTTTTAAAGTTTCCAATTTGTTCGAAATGCCTGCTGTCGTTTCCGTTCTGTCAGTGAAAATAGTTTTCAACACGAATTTAACCAGAAACTTGACATTTGAAGTTAAAAATGGCGAATACGATGCTTACGCGTTCAGAGATGCTTAGGGTGTTCTTTAATTGTTGCGATGTACCTACCTACCAGACGAATGAAGTGCTACTTGACAGCTAGAAAAATAAACGAAATTCAAACATAGGTAACTGACTACGTAATCTTTCAAATCGAAAACGTAACGTAATCGTATATTCCTAATAACATCCATTTGTTAATGGAGTTGACTAAAAGAAACACAACAAAATTAATGGCGTGCGGAGACGGACTTTTACGCAAGAAACATAATTTGTGCAGCCACTTTAATAAGCACAGCAAATCATTAAGCACCAGTGGTTTATGATGACGTTAAACCCATTAGGAAGCGCCATCTTCATCAAAATTGTCTTGGCATTGTTTTCCATGAATTCCATGTTTCTATTCAAACATTATCAGTATTGACACAGCAGCGTCAACATCTATTCCAACTGCTGGCTTACAGTCACGGTGACGTTTGTGTTGACATTCATTTGTTTCAAATTTGTTGTTAACTTTTGTTTGTTTTTCCTATTCCTTGTTCAGTTTCATAAATCATAGGAGATGACAATTTTATAAAAAGGGCATTCACTTGAACGCGTAAAACCCTCATAAAATGCGTAAACTGCAGAAATTTACTACCGTATATCGAGTTCTTGACCAATTTGAGGGTTATGTGCCGACGGAAAAATTTAGTATGTACCTCGCAAATGAACTGTCAGATTTTGTTAAGTTTATGCAGGCCTCATAATTTTCCGCGATCAATTATGCTGCATTTACACGATCACACATTCTTAACACGGAAGATTAAAGGGGTGCTTAATATTAAACAGCCGTGTGACTGAAAGGGACAGCATTACCTCACACGGAAAAAAAAACGTGACACACATTTTGATCGGCTATCTTGTTTACGTGGTAGGAATTATGGTAAAGCTATGCATGTTGGTATTTTTATAGCGATGGTGAACTAAATCCCCCATTCCTATAAAACAAAATGGCTTCCGAAAGTGATAAATGGACAGTAATTAATTTATTTCGTATAACTGATTGATGAATTGTTGGTTTAATTTACTGAAACTCACATGTTTTAAATCGGAAATAGAAATGTTTTCAAGTGATTGCAGGAATTTTGGTCGCCGGAACTGCCGTTTATTTCCGCTTTACGTATCTATAATTATGGGCAGAAAATCCACGAAATTTTAGGCGTCTGATTTGTGATCTCATTCTTACGCTTTTATTAGCATTGACTGCTGACAAACGGATTTCTCTGTCCCGTCTCGTGCAAAAATGCGCCTGCATGATGATGGTGTTAATGCTCGGAAATCGACTGCCAAAAGTTAGGCAAATTTACAAATGTCAGACGGTCAAACTGTGACAAGCGGTCGTGTGAACTGTGAATTGTTTCTCATGCTTTTAGAGTTGCAGCCATGACGGTAAGAATTTAATAAAATGGATAGTTATTATATTGTCTTATCGTTATTATAGGTTATCGACAGTTGACTTACGCGAATCACGCAATGACATTTCCGAGGCGTATTTACGAGCTGCATAAAATTATGAAATTAAGTGAATATCCTTGATGATTTTATTTTCTATCATTACATTACAATTGCAAGCTTAAAATAGGAAAATATGAAAAATTTTCTAAACTCCACCTAGTTCTGTCTCCTGTCAAGAAAAGTTAACAAACTCTTTAAATGACCCACTGAACTAATAAAATTGTCGCTCACTACATCTGCATACAAACAGACTGGCGAAGACATCGTTTTTATTACTTCTCTTCCTTGGCTCGCAGTTTTTTTCTTGCAGTTCTAATCCGTTCATTTCGAAAATCCTTGGCAAAAACCAATAAAATCATCAGCAAACACATCAGGAAAGTGTTGCAGGAACCAGAAATGTATACATTTTCCTCTTCTCATAAACTGTTCTGTGGCTGTTTTTTTGTTGCCACCATTTCTCTAGAAGACACATTTCGATTTTAAAACTTAAAAAAAAGGATTCAAAGGAGGACACAAACTTAAAGATAAAAATAAATAAACTTAGAAGTAAAGAAAAACAGGATATAAACTTTTCTCATTTCATATGTTAGCCGAGATCGGGGAGAATAATGTCCTCCCAACCGTCAACTTGTGTGTCTCCAGGTCCTCCCACCTTTCACAAAAGTATAGAAAGAAGCCCGCATACGAGAGTGTCCTTAAGTTTGTTTCAACCTTTTCTGTCTTTTTTTTTCGTTTTCGTAGATTCTCGGCATGTGTCCTTTCACTTTAGATAGAATCGAAGAATCTGCCCAGAAATATACAATTCAATTTTTTTTTTCTGCACATATTTGAAAGGTCTGACTATGCACAGCAACAGCCAAGAGTAATGTTTGTAAAGTATTTTCTTCCCATCCAAAATGTATAAAAAAAAAGAAAAGGAAACAATGGAGAGGGGACAATATCAAGGAAAAGAAATGAAAAATCTAAACTAGAGAATAGAAGTAAACACACGCGCGCATAGAAGGAAAACTTTCCTCAGGTCAGCTTTTCCTTCCATCAGGTTTTTTTTTGCTTTTTTTTCCTTTTTTTATTTGTTGTCTTATTGATACACACGTCCACGTCCCTTTGGATTCGCAGTCGGGCGGGACGATTTATCTATGGTCAGTCAGTGTGTGCGGGGATAGTTGGGGAGGTGATATTGCATAACGTGAAGTGGAGGGACCATACGCTCGGGATGACATATGTGAAATGGATTAATAATGTTGGTAACATGTGCACCACCGACGCGCTGCCATATAGCGAATATACACGAATACAAAGAACTCTCTGGTTGGCAATTTTGAAGGATAAAAATCAATTTTGACGGAAGGGGAGAAAAGGAGTCAAGCTGTCGATTAAAATGCAAAAGTTAATATCATATGAATTTTTCCTTTCGGGTTTATCATTGAATTAAAAAAGTTTGTGTTTTCCTCCCCCATCCATATATAGAATAAGGTGGGGGGGAGTAGCAGTAGGTTTATGTGAATTTTTGAAACATGTTAACTGTTTTTATGGCAAAGTTATTGGTTTTTAAATATTTATTAGAGCTCATAATTATTATTGCAATTGAAATGCGTATAGTTTTAGAAAGTTGGTCAGATGGGATGGAACCTCCTGTAGGTAGGGTAGGTGCTTAGTTAAAGGATGTCATTTATGGAATTATGATTGGGGGTAATGAGGCGGTTTTGGAGGAGTTGACATATGGTGGGAGTATGAATATGTAGGTAGCTTAGCTTCAAGGTTGGCGATATTCTAAGGGTCAAAATATCAAAATATATTCGTGTCCATTGTTGTTAGAAACATTTTTGAAGGCCCCTGGGTCTTGAAATAGCTAAACCTACGAAGGCCAGCAGGACCACATGTGGGCGCCATTCATAAAACGGTCGCTGTTGGTGCGAAGGTCACAGGTTTTTCTCAGCTCACAATGTTGCGCTGAAAACAATCGGAAGTAGCCTCTATGACCAACAAACAATCAGTTGTAATACCTATCATTGTAAGCGGGGCCTCCGACTGGGCGCCATAGTTGTTGCAGGCTCAGGTATTTATTGCAGCAGGATACTCTTTGCCGATTGGTTGAAGTCACGAAATAATACGTTTTTCCAATATCTCCTGTAATGTCGAATAGATAAACTGCATTATTACCATAACAGCCTCGCATTGGGCGCCAGCGTAGTCACTATTTTGAAATGCATATTGAAAACACTGACATACTTTTTCATTCACTCTTTGGTTGAGGTCACGAAATTATACATCTTTCCAATATCTCCTGTAATGTCGACAAGATAAACTGCACTATTACCATAACAGCCTCGCATTGGGCGCCAGCGTAGTCACTATTTTGAAATGCATATTGAAAACACTGACATACTTTTTCATTCACTCTTGTAAGACAAGTTTTTAAAAGGCATTTAAAAACCAAAAGCGAAACAACAAACAACAATTATGGAACGACTCTCTAAAAAAAACCGTCAAATTATAGCTACCCCTTTGCAAAAATATGTTGTAAAACAGAAAAATTAATCGTCAACGAAAAATAATTCCACTACACATTTCCACGTCGTTATCCTTCAATCTCTCATCAAAAACTCGGAATTTCAACTCTCGGACACAATATAATCCTTAAGTTGGTGTAGTTTTGTTTTTTTCTGTATTTTTATGGCCTTAAGATTGGTCGCCACCATCCCTTGGAGTTGAATAAAAATTTTATAGTTCTTTGATTTAATTTGTTGACATTTTCGCTGATTCTTGTGCTTCTGCTTGGGGTTTTTCTAATTTTTCATATTTAACGACAGCTTTTCGCTTCTCTCGGGACACATCAAATAAATTGATTTGAAACGGAAATTGTCTGACCGATTGACCATATTCCTTGGATGTCATTTGTCATGTGTCATCCCCTTCTACTTTATGTTTGGGTCGCATCAAGATATCAGAATCGCCAAATAGTGTTTTTTTTTTTTTTTTTTTCGATTCACATTCGTCGTTATATCTGTGCTGAAAGTAATATATCAGCGAATGGTTTATGTATAGAGATGGATACATTTGAATAAGTACATTTTATTGCCACTACTGATAAAGTTACATAGACACATTCACTCATACTCCTTGGGCAAAGTCATAATGGTTTGTTTTAATTCCTCCTCTCTTGGCTGTGCATTAAACCCTCACGCTTTTGTCTACGATATTGTGTATTATTGTATATGTGGGTTGTGGGAGCTGGGCTAGACGAAAACTTAACCATCATCGAATGCCCCTCCCCCGTTGAAAACCCTGTTAACGCCAGTACATCCTGCCATTAAATTCATCGAAAATTTAATAGTTTCCTTCGTTTTTGTGTTTTGCGTTTTAACGCTGGTGGGCCTCCCTCTGACTGGTATAGCGCTCTCACTCTGTCTAACTGGGCACAGTTTGGCTGTTTTGGCATGTATAGAAAAAAGATTTACGGCTAAAGTTTTAACGATTTCGAAGGATCTTTATTATGTTTCAGTTCGTCCACATATATATACCGATGAATTCCGGATTTTATATTACTTCACTTGTTTCCTTGTATTTTTTTTTTTGTTCTCTGTTGTACTGTTTTATTGCAGTTTTGCTTTGGCACACTATTTGATTTCAGTCTGCTCCACTATAGATACACTCACACACAATCTGTGTGCAAGTTGTATTCGAAAAATCAGTGAAACATAAATTATTGCCGAGAGTACATTTTATTGTTTTACATTATAATTACAATACATTTTATAGCGTAGAGTGGAAAGCCGTTTTATGGGTTTTTTTTTTGTTTGTTGGTGGGCTTTCCTATTGCCATACGTTTGGGTAGTACAAAGCAGCCACACCTTCCTGGTCGGGTGCTTCGCTAGGATCACTAACCTAATCCATCAAACGTAGTTTGCCTAAAATAGTCGTACGGCAGAATGCCGTATTTTGTACCGGAATTGGTATTGTTTGGTTTATAGGCCTACCCACTTTATAAAACGCTATTGCGGATAAACAAGTGGAGGTAATTTCTAACTGTGTAAGAAATCATCACCCGTAATTTTCTTTAAAGGAATCCCAAATGAAAGCAAATCTTGGACTTTAACAGTTATCGTTGAAGTTGCAGTAGAAAAACTTCATGAAAGCAGCAAAAAACTTCACCAGTTGTCAAATTCAATGCAAAATGCATTGGGAAATCTGAAGCAAATCTGAAAAAAAAATACAAATTCACAAAAGTATTCTGAAATCTGAAAAGGATTGTTTTTTTTTTTTTTTTGTTTTTTTTTTGTACCAAACGAGCATAAAAGTGCTTTGAGAGCAAAAAAAAAAAAAATACTCTGAGAGCGCCCAATCGAATGCCACAAAAGCAAACTCTTGTAAAAACATTTCTGCCTCAATAGTCAACGAAAGCAATAGTTTTCCACAAAAAATGCGATTTTGCTATATTCCCCTGAGTTATATTCGAACTTGGCAGTTTGACAAGCAAACGACACATTTACTGAACAATAAAATTATAAAATTCTAAAAATCAGTTTAAAAATTGTACTAGAATTGTTCTGGTACAATTTTGTGCTCGATTCTCTTGCGGTTAAGTCAAAGTCATTGTACAGGAATGCAAGGTGAACAGTATTTCGCTGGCAGCACAATTATTTTCATGTAGTTACCGTCAATTTGACACATATGTCAAACAAACCTGCCCAAAATGACAGTTTCATTTAATTCTAGTCTGCCATATTTCTCAATAATCTGGTACAGAGCTATGCTATTAAATTTAAACAGAAGCACTTCCGAATATGGTGAATGAAAAATTTGTTTTCAACAAAAACGTAGCAGGAAATCGAACTATCCACTTCACTTTACAAAATTACAAATTTGACACAAACCATCTAACCAGATTTCCTTTCCAGCCTCAAAGTGTTATGCTACTAAAGCTAAGATTACACGTGTCATTTTTCGTGGCAAATTTTGACAATCTGACGTCACAAAAATTCGTTTTTTCTATTGTCACTCGTGTTTATCTCGTTTTCATGAGAGTACGATGCGACAGCCAGCGTGACTAGACGCTTGACAGGCGATCACATGTAGTGACACATTTGGGACAATTGTTTACGTCATAATGACGTCGGCATTTTCAAAATTTGTCACGAAATATGACACGTGTAATCTTAGAGGGGTCCCAGGTTCGATCCCTGAAAAAGCACAAATTACATCTTTAAGTTTTTTCCACTGCGCCACCTCTCAGAATGTCAGAAAGGCCTTTTGAACCCTTCAATTCGTCCCAAACATTAAAAACTCGCTCAAAACGAATGGTTGGGAGGAGCCTACGGACCTTTTGTGTCAACTTCTTATTTATTTAGACATCTTTTAGATCCATTGCACAAGAATGGAATAAATGAACTGATTGTACTAGATTACCTCTAAAAGATATGAAACTTTGAACTGTCAAATAGAATAAATGAATAAAAATGATGAATCAAACTCTTGCTTGAATTTTTCTGCTTCAAATGTCATTCTGTCTGTCATCAAACAAAGAAAGCAACTGTTTGCTTTGTATTATCTGTAAAGCGAATTTGTGCAAACAATAAATTTCTGATTTGTGCACAGGACAGTATTACGTGGACATATAACTTTTTAATACGGTTTGTTGTAGCTGTCATCATCAACAGAATGTAATATATTCGGCATAACGTAACCAGCTAAGCATTATAGCTAAATGTCGTCAATCCCACATTTTCGCAAAATGTCGTCAATGTTGCGTTGTAATTCTATAAGACAGGCCATCGTTGACATAATTTTATTTTTATTCACCCGTTGTCGTACTTACAATATTTGTGCACTCGCTCTTAATGGCAGGGGTTACGATTAGTTACGAACATAGGTATGCGGTTTAATCATTACAGCATGCAGAACTGAGGTTTGAATTAGTGTATCCATGTAAAAAAAAAAAAAAAACTGTTCTTCAACAATCGCAACACAAAATATTACCACCAAACTTGATTTATGGTTATTATGGTAATTAATGTATTCGCATTTGGTGCGATACACCATTTAACCCCGTCCTTCCACACACGCAATGTCTCTTTGCTAATTTAATTATATTTTCTTAATCAAATCGATTTGCTATTCAATGCTGTTTCTCTTTCTTCTTCTTTTTGTGGGTGTGCATAACACTGGACTAATGCCCCGAAAATGCGAAGTGAATAAATGAATTGGCACTTACACCACCCAAAAACAAAAATACACGCAGACTTTGTCGAACATAATCCATTTGGATTTTGATAACTCGCTGCTCGAAAGGAAAAGTGAACAAAAATGAAATATTTATAAAACTAGGTGTGCTGCTGCTGCTGTATTATCCTGCCGCACGTAGATTTTTATGCGTACATTCGATTAATGCCAAGTCCTTCGAGGGCTAGTCTCCTATTGATGTTATTTCACACGATTATTGTTTCCGTCCCCTTCCACAGGGCATATCGTCGCGTTCCTTCTTTTTATTAGAAAACGTATTGAAATTGCATGCAGAATATGGCTTTGACTTAACGTATCCGTGTATGGGTGTTTATGATACACTGTGCTAGGATCTTATAAAAGAAAAACTAATGCCGGTCGAAAACGCAAATCGACATGTTATTCCCAATATTTCCTGTGTGGCCCCCATCGCCAATAACCGAAAATAAATACATTATGTAGATTTTAAGGGTGTGTTTAATGCCTCTTATAGTTGCTCGTAATCGTTATACGTTTATATGCCGTAGAAGTGAGTGGTTATGGTGGATGGGGATAAATGTTTTTATTATGCCAATATTGGAAATGGAGCGGTTAAAGTCCGGTTTGTTGGTCCGCTGCGCAGTTTGGTAATACTTTTACTTTCTTGTAGAAATAGGTAAATATTATAGGGAACTTATCGTGAATTCAATTCCCTACTGTCAAAGGAAGGAGAAATGTTTTTTCATCAATCTAGTACTTTCTTTATGTATTTTTGCAACGAATTCATCAATTATGTTCTGACAACCATGAACGTTTCCGATTGAAAGCTGACTGTCCATCATTGCAAAAATGTTAGGCAACTATTTCCCACCTTCAATTGTACTAGTTTGGGATGAAAAAAAAGCTCTATTACATTTTGTCGGTAATTTACTTTGCTTGACAGATATTTTATGTTGCCAAAGTATACTGTGAGGTGTGAGTGGATTGATTCTACAATGCTCCAAAAATTCCCTAGATTTAATAAAATAAGTAATATATTGTTACCCTTTAAAGTATGTAGAGCTTCATTGAACAGGGAAATCTCTCCTGCTCAAAGGTATAATAGTATTATAGTGTAGGACTGCACAATGCAGCTCGTCAAATGGGTCAGACGCAGTTCGTATCTGACTTTTAAGGGCGCTTGACGAGTTTCCGCAGTGCAACATAAATGGTGTTTATAATAAAATATGTTATAATAAATCTATTACATTTATGTGTCATTCATGCACGATCAATCACACAATTACTGTTTTCATGGTTTGTTTTAAACAGTTCTAGTACAATTTTATTTGTTGTGAAACTGCAGAGATTGAGTAAATGTCTACTGTTTCCTTTGAAGAGAGTTCATTTTTGTATTGACAGAAACTTTAATGCAATAATGTCAAAAGTGAATAGTGTCAAAATGATAGTCTGCAGACATGTAAATATGCAATCTAAAATAGGTTTTCGTTGATGAAGCCATTGTATTTACACAGTATTTATTCTGTCAAATGGACAAAGTGACATTAATGTCATTAGATAAATGGTCAAAGGACCATTTTTATCAAAGCGCTAATGCAAAATTATACGTCGATGCAAGACTATTCCTATCACGTCTCAACTGATCGCAGAAATACAAAACTATTTGCACAAATAAAATGTCCATTAACGCTTGAATGGAAACTTACTCAACTTCAAAACCATATTGAATTGAGAAAACTTAATTTTGTGATGTAATTTCATACTTCAATTGACATGCACTTCTCCAATCGCAGCCATATTCATCAGCATCTTTATTGAAGACCGGACAAAGCGCGTTCCTCCTCCTCCTCGAAAGCTCGTATCCTTTTGAAAATAGAATTTTGCACTCTTCTGCACTGGAGCATCTCCGCATTTTTGGGATGCGAACCCAAAGACGAACAAGCAGAAGAATCCTTTGTATATAATTTCATTAATTATGCACATATAAGTCTCGTAGATATACGGCGCAACGCAGATTTATCGAGATGCGAACAACATGTACACCCGTACATATACATAATACACAATGTGCACTCTTATTGAAATAGCTCATTTTAAAAGGCATTTACGGTCCTTGCTCTATCCTCCTACGGGTTCTCCGAAAATGGTTGGCAATCCTTTAGATATAGTTCCATTCTAACGATATACCCTCCTCAAACTTGGTTCGCTCATGTTCATAGTTCGCTGCAAAATAATAATCAAGGATAAAATTGCGATGTCTAAAGATAGACGCTTCGTCCCTCATCCTGATTTGTTTGAAATGCATCTGAATTTCATTATTTTTAAATGGATCTGTGTATATCTGAAGAGCATCGCTTCGGCTCACGTAGATAATAATCTATATCTGTGTTCATCCTTGTTTTAGATTATTTATGTTAGCTAAATGAAGTGGTTGGGCATCATCGTTTTAGATTCATAGAAAAGATGAGAAATGCCTTCTCTGGTCGTATACATATAAAGTGCTGTGAGGATGAGACAGTCGAGTCGCTTGCATGCGGATATCAAATCAATAAGACCTTCGAAGTCTACGAAGGGTGTTTGCTTGTTTAATTAGATTAGATTCGTTGAGGTGTGCTCTAAGGAGCTATACTAAAATATTTTGAACAATTGGTAAACTTGGCTGGCAAAGAAACAGATATTGCAGGAATCCGCTAGATGAATGAATGGATATGAATGTAGTAAAAGCGCTTTATCAACAGAGAGTATAGGTATTATTTTTTTTTTTTTTTCAACAAATCATTATTAATTTTTAAGGTTTGCCAGGCAATTCTCTTGCCTTTGACATCTCGGCTGTTAAGATTGGTTGAGTGCGAGAGCCGCAAGGGGGATCTACACGGCACGGAGCATTTTATTTCTCTTTGGGTCAGAACGTCAAAAGTGACATTTAATGGAGGCGAAAAAGTATCGATGAAGGATACATATGACATTCAAAAATGTATCTAGTTCTCTTTAGTCGACTAGATTGGTCTGGACTAGATTGAACTGGACTATAGATTGGACTGAACTAGATTGGTCGGTAACGTCCATTTTCCTACGTCGGCCACATGCATATACGAAATGCCATCGTAGCAGAAATTCTTGACTAGATTTGACTGCTACCACTCCATAAACATTGAATTATTATTGAAAAGAAAAAAAAAACTACTATGTAACTATCTGCGCGAATCTAAACTAAAACAGATCAAGTCAGCCAGATGTCAGACTTTCTAAACTTGATTTCTTAACGTCCTCATTGTTTGATAACTAAGTCGAAACTGTCAATCAATAGCCTTATACGCTATTCACACCGCAAAAACCTTCTTGTCGTCGAAAACTCGTCGATGCATTTACACCGAACACCAACTAGTTCTCGTTTGACGTTTCAATTAGATGTGAGAAACTAGTCGTTAAAATTCGGTGGAAACTACTTTGACTGCAAATTTCGATCTCATTAATCTATACTTATAATAAAACTGTAGGCAATTTTTCTGTTACCTAATGGCGTGAAAACTACTGCACAGATTTCGATGAAACTTTTTTTGAAATGTTTCTTAAGATTCTGTGCAACATATAGGCTATTCTTTTCATTGCCATGCCTATTTTTTGGAGCGTTTTTGACCAAAATGTGTTTTTTTTCCGACTTTACTGCATTTAACTCGCCATTACTCAAATAATTCTTTATCAATGCAAACAAAACAAAATACTTAGGAGAGCCAACACTTTTATAGATATTTCAAGCCATCAATAAGCTTTCTATGTCCTCTAGAAGCTGAGCTACAACCTAAAATCTCACATTATAAATTTATTTTTTGAAATCGAATATTATCAGCCGCCGCGGTTCTTGATCGTTGTTCTGCTTTGGGGTGGTTTTTGGTGGCGCACATCGCACAAGCAACTTCATATGAAAAAAAAACCAGCCACAACGTGTTTCTTAGGAAATGCGCAGATGGCTGATGACGTGTGGAGTGGTGGGGGACGTATGGTGGAGGTGGTGTATATAGAAATTGAGTTCAAGGTTTTTGTTTTAATGGTTGTTATAGTACCTACGTTGATACTTACAGTAAAGAATTGAAAAATTCAAGAAGTAAAGACGATATAGGTGACTTATGTTGTTTGATTTATTTATTGTTAGTGTAGCTACAAATTTCCGTTAAGGCTTTTGTTTAAGTGGTTGTTTTGATATTACCTACGTGGTACCAAAGAATATATAAATACCAAGAAGTATTATCTGACTCTGAAAATGAAATCGAACACAAAAAGCTTTTTTTTAAATATTGGAAAAAAAACCGACTGACAAATAATTGAGAGAGAAAGCTCTTTCTCATACAACCTTGATGCTTGATACAGATCCACAGCCACACGTATCCATAATTCCATACACCATCGAAATCTCCAATACTACGCATATGCGATTAAAAACAAAAAACAAATTTACATATATAGAACTTCAGTTGAAACAATCCTTAGCAAAATATTATTTTGAACACAAAAATTGTTATTTGATCGTTTTATATTTATCTACCACTACAATCGCATAGTGAAAAATGAAGGAAAGCCAATATTTGTTCATTCTTTATTCTTATTTACACCTGGTGTGCCAATGAGACTGATACCTCGACTATAGACTTGCAGCTGAAGGGGTCTCTTTTCTTGTGGAAAGTTGTAAATTTCTAGGTAAAATGCGTGAAACTGAAGAAAATAGTTTAACTACCATTCTCATTCTCAAAATGTTTGTATGATAACTAAACTTAAGCAGAATTTGAGATTTGAGACATTACAAAAAAAAAAAATGTTATCGTCTACCTATGCCGACCGTTATTAAAAAAAAAAAAAACAATTTTAAGTCTGATGCTCTCCGTAATTTTCAAACGGTTGATAGATATTTCCAAAATTAAAACTTAACACAATCTAAAAAAAAAAAATCAGTTTATTTACAAAATTCATAAAGGGTCAAATCAGGTCAGTGGTTTTATTTGATTTTTGGAACTAAGCGACTAGAATCTTAGTTTTTTTCTTGCTCTTTGACTTTATTTCGTCAGTTGCCCAGGAACATTTTTTTCTTAAGAGGACTAAAATCAAAAAATCAACTAATTTTAATTTGTGATTAAGGCAGAAGTCGTTGGAAAACCATTCAGGAGTTTCGTTTATGCATTTTTGAATTATATTTTCTTTAATATTTCTAATATCAGGACTAACTGAAAATATTGAATCAAATGACAAAATGTGTTTTTTACTTATTTCAAAAAATTCATCTGAAGGTGCATTCAGGTTCCCAATCCGTGTTCCGACTGTAATTTTTCTGGAATAAGAAAAGTTCTGAAGGAGAGCTGATCACTTCATCTCTTTTCTTAATTCTGGCACTGCATATATCACACCCTATTTTGGGTGCAACTTTAAAAGCAACGTAGCCTATAAAATACCTCATTGATACCAAATCAATGGTCATTTCAGAATTACAACTTTCAAAATTATCACAAACAAAAAAATCAGGGTACTGTTCTAGAACATCGAGGTCAGTAAATTCATTGGTACATAGCTGCTCATGTTGATTAGTGAGAATGGGCATGGACACAGAAACATTTTCGTCCGATCCAACAACGTTTAGTATGGGGTCGTTGTCCTCTTCGCAATTGCTTAAGGAACTGGATTGGACTGTATTAGTGGCCATAACTTTTGCAATTATTATATTGAATTCATATAAAGACGGATTTTGATTGTTTCCTCCTTTTTGTCTAACAACTGCAAACAAATTTTCAAATGAATCTTGATTTAAGCGTTTGGTCAGTAGAAAAAAATTCTCAGAATCATCTTTAAATAATTCTTCAGTAAGTTGTAGCACACCGTTTATTGTTTGTTCAATACCTTTCAAAAAATATACAGTTTTCGTTTTTTTAACTAAAGTAATTTGAGTGATATAGGATTGGAAGGATTTTAAAAATTCATGTGCACAATTATTTTTTTTAAGAGCTGATCTATAAAAATTATCCGAATTCAAGGAACCGCTATTCATACAATCAAAAAGGTGATCAATTTTAGCAATAAAAGTTGCTGTAGAAAGTGCAACTTCTTTTGAGCAATTCTCAAAACCACGTCTTTCTATAATTGTAAGAATAGCAGCCTTTACAGTTCTGCTAAAAACTTGTGTCGCAAATTTGACTCTCATTTTATCGAAATCAGTTGGAAATATATGTTGACTTGTAAGTTTCGGGCACATTTTCGTTTTTGTGTTTTGCTCCAACTGCCAAAGCTCCT
Organism: Cheilosia urbana; assembly: GCA_946477585.1. NCBI lineage: Eukaryota > Metazoa > Arthropoda > Insecta > Diptera > Syrphidae > Cheilosia > Cheilosia urbana. The sequence goes on along the minus strand of OX297854.1, from coordinate 128,745,600 downwards.
TGACAACTTCAAAACTTACCAAGCCATCAGGGGTATTGAGATCGGACTTTATTAAACAATTACGTAGTGATTTAATGAGATGTGGAAAATCATACAAGCAGAAGATTTTCCTGTTATCAATTGAAAAATATGGTTCCATATCCGAAACTCCTAAGAGGCTATATGCTTTTCTGTTGGAAGACCTTTGATCACATACTACTGCCCGAATTGTGATTCCAATTTCAGAAAGAATTTTCACATTTTCCAGTATTATTTTTTTTAACTGATCACCTGATAAACCGTTTTGTGTCGCAAAGTAATTGAAAATAAGTTTCCAATTAGAAAATAATCCTCTTACCAAGAAAACACAAACCTGCTTACTAAATTTCCCATTTCGCTTGTAGCCCAAATCTTCGAACCCATCGATTAAATCTAATTTCGAATTATACCTCAATTCCCTTTTGATTGCAATTTTATCATATAGTAAAACAACGTGTCCTTTGTCTCTTTCATCCATAGATAAAATTCTGTTTTTCAATTCTTCAAAGGCGTTATTTATGAATCCTGGTTGAACAAATTTAATAGGAGCCCATCGATGCAACGTGGATATATGAGGCATATTCAAATTTAATCTATTTCTTAAAAATGAATAAGTAGATTGGGAAACATAAAAAATATTTTGTGCAAGCCATTTGACTTCTTGACTGTATTCTTTTGGTCGTGTACTTATGAGTAACTTGCAAAATATTTTAGATTGCTCACTTATATTCAGAGAGTTTATATAAGTTTTGATTGTGTTAACTTTATTTTTTCCTATATTAGGACACTTTTGTTCAACCTTTTTTTTCTCATTCAGAGCCGCCTTAAGATTTTTTTTTAATTTTTTATTTTGTTTGTCTAGAAAAATATTTTTTTTCCTGTAAAACGCAGTTAATTTATTGTATTTCTCACAATTTGTGCATACAACTTCTACAGACATAGAAGTTTCCGAAGAATTCCTTCTTCTAGGTAATTCTGCAATGTTAAATAAATTAAGATGCTCTGTTTCAAAGTGCTCGTCTACATGAATGTTTAGATTTATTGTCGGCACAGCTCCATTTTTCAATTTTTTTTTTCCTACGTCCTCTGAAATAAAGTGACGGACACATATAAATAATTTTTTTGTTAAATTATTTTCTATGATTCCGCATTTTTCTCTCCAAATTTGACCCATAGGAGAATCCAGTAGTGGAAATTTAAATATTTTGGCTTCTGGATTCTGCCTTCGTGAAATATTACAACCAGTAATACAGCATTTTATGCCAGATCGTAAGCAATTCTTTCCATTCATTTTTTCGCAACGCATAAAATAAATTTGCCACCAAGATCTTTCTACCAGCGCATCAACGAAGCGAATGAAAAAATCGCCACTGTGCACAGAGTACAGAGATCGTTTTCGTTTGCCTTTTGTCAATAGAGTAGTTCGCGACAACGTCAGTGTCAAATGAGAAAAAAAAACAAAGTGACAGCTGAGCAACTTGTAGGAAAACAAACGAAATTTTATATGGCGGAAGATAGGAATAAATTTGAAATTTAATAAAAATTCACGTAAATGCTCTGAAATCGGGAAAAGATTGTTGTTTTTAAGTAGCAATCAAACATTAGAAGTGACCAAGAGCAAAATAAAGTGCTCTAAGAAGTCCATCGAATAGCACATCAGTGTTGATTAAGTGTTAAAAGTAACTTAGATCTCGTATTTTTCTACTTGATCTTCTGGCAATGCGTTGTTTGTGCCGCTGGAATCTTAAAGGTGATAGAGATGAGTTAAATTCACCGGCGTACCCCAGGTGGAGGCTTGGAAACCAATCCGGATTCAAATCGTCCACAGTTTGGCACATTTACCTAAATATAATATTTTTCACAATGGTTACATTATTGTAAATATATCAACATACCTGAAATAAAATGCCTGGAACAAACACGAGCTATTTTAATATTAATTTTCTTTAAATTTATAGCAGCTAGCCATCGTTTGCGCCTCTCCTTGGACAGATTTCGAATTTCAGGTTTTGTTCTTAATTGTGGAAATATATAAAAACGTATGTCTTCATTTTTCACTGCGTTGTTCGTACAGTTTTTAATGCAACAATTTGTCGGCATTTTTTCTTATTTTATTATGTTCATTGCCGCAAACACTTTTAGCAAACACAATATTAATTCCGCAGTGTTTAAAGATAGTATGTATTTTGCACTTTATCATAAAATTTTAATCATACAAAAAACAACTTATTTTATTTTGTTATTGCCGCCGCCACAACACGCGCGATAAGGTTTTTTTTTTTCTTAACTATAACTCTTCCAAAACTTTTAGCAAACACAATATTAATTCTGCAATGTTTTTAGGTAGTATTTAGCACTTTATTATAAACTTTTAATCTTCAAACGAAACAAATCATATCTCCCGCCATATAAAATTTGGTTTGTTTTCCTACAAGTTGGTTTGACGTTTAAGTGAAAGAGAAAGCAAAGTTTTGAAAGAGATAGCTTCGCGAAATGCCCTATCCTCGTCATCGTCCCGTCGTTCATCAAGAACCAGTTATGCAGAAAGCAGAATATTTTGTTGGTACATGTGCGTGTACCACGTACCTGTCTATATGCATAAAGAAGTATCGTAACTCGTAAGTCATACTATCCTGTGGATGACTGTGTCGTTGTCGTTATATGTGTTGTAACTTCTCTTTGGATTGTTTTATGAACTTCTCTGAGCGCAAGATTAAAAAGTTCTTGATAAAGCAAAGTAATAGCAAAAGCTGTGAGAGCGGGCAGCAATATTGGAACACGCCATACAAAAATGTTCAGTAGAAAAATTTATATGAGATGCGTCTTCTTGGTATTTATATATTCTTTGGTGGTACCTACAGTAAGGAAGTGAAACTTCAGTACTTACGCTGTTGAATTTAATTTTCTTAAGTTGGTGTTTTAGGTAAATAGATTTGTTTGATTTATTGTTTCAATGTCGACAATGTTCACCTTTTTTTTCTAGCTAGATTGTTGATTTTAAACAAATATGCCGTTGAGAAAGCGGTCAAATCTCTTTTATTGGAAACTACACAGTCTCGCGACGCGTACGAAGTTGCGGGCACAGCTAGTAAACAAATAAAATGAACATAGTGCATTTAAAAATAATATTATCAATTAATTGTGGAAACTGATTTTAATTTGTGAGTTGTGACATTTGTTCGGTGGGCTGTACTGCTGAATTTGCTGAATGTTGCAAAAGTTGTGTTTGTTTCAACAACCCAATGATTGGAAGTCGTTTTCGTGGTGGAAAACGACTGGTTTTGAAAACTGAAATATGTATGGGCAAAACTTCTGTTTCCCGTGACATTTTCGAGTGTTTTCACGAAAACACGGTTTTCGGCTCGGTGTGAATAGGGTATTATAAGTAAAATTGTCAAACGAATGAATGATTTCAAAAAAAAATCTACTGAATTCGATGGACTAATACTTATTTGAGTGTATTCAGCAATATTAAACAATTCTAAGTGAGTAGCGGCCGCCATACATGTCCAACTGATGACTAGTGATGCCTGGATGCTTGTGGAAAACTTTGAGTGCTGTCGCTTTCGAAAAGCTACTAAACAGTGTTCCTTAATTTGTGTCTGCCGATTTTGAGGCTATAAAGAATGTCTGAGCTTAAGGTTTTGTGTAACTTGTATAATATTCCTCGTTTGAAATGTGTTCTCCAGATATCATTTGTCTTTACTCCCAAAATAACACCCAAAATAACTACACGACAAGTTCAGTCAGTATTTCACTAATTTACTGCATTAGCCATCCTTCAAAAGTCATTGAAGGCAAAGACAAAAATCTGGCTCGAAGGACCTCTCAGCTTAAACCCAAAACCACCAATTGCAATTCCTGTAACGTCAGATAAAAAAAAACATAAAGGCAACAAATTCACCGCAAGTACGATTACAAAGCTCCACCTAACCTATACCGACACCAAATACAGTACCTTCCCATACAAAAGCAGGAATTTAATTCATCTTCCTGTAATGGTAAATACTAATGAAAACGCAATGAAGGGTTAACCACCCTCAACATCATAAACATAAAAAAAAAAAAACAAAAGAAAAACCAGTCAGAAGGCAATTCGGAACAGATTACCGTAAAAACAACGCGGTGCGGCTACAATATGACAAATTTGTAAATTATTACGATATGAATACGAGGTCGAAAAACAAATTACCATTACCATTACCATTATTGTGGCAAGCAAAATAGTTGTTACCAATCACACCCCTGCATGTTTAATGGAAAAGCCAAAAGAAGACACACAAGTCATGCCAGTGAAATAAAAAGGGTTGGCTTGTTCGATACGGGTTAACTTGCTTTGAATGCCGGCATATACACAGTCAGCGACGCTATACCTTAACGCAATCTGCATGCACACATAACAATAGTAAGACATTCCTGAATTACTACTGAATGTTAAAATCGCGTGCTGAATGACTGTTAACAGCACCTTTTGCCAACTGTATACACTGTTCCTATACCGTTTATCAGTGTATACATGTGAATGGAATAGACACATCTCTCTTGACGGTGAGGTGCAGAGAATGATCCAAAGAATGGAACCACTATCCTTAAAGTATATAATGACATGTAGATCTGCTATAAATCATATTAAGACAAATATATTCCGAATGCATATGGAATACATGTTTCGTTCGAAGCGAACCGTTTGTATTGTTATTGTTATTGATATTGATATTTGAATTCCCGAAATATTTTGGGTGCGCTCTCTGTGTTGGGAATACGAAAGATTACACATCTCCGTTGAATGTGGGAGTGTGCTAACTGCTAAGATTGTAGCAAAAGGGCATAAAAAAGGGAAAACTATAAAATTATGCAGGCATTGGATTAGGTATGATGCTGATGAGTTTTTTTTTCGAACAGCGGGTGAGTTATCAGTATCCCGACCCTTTTTGGCCAACACCCATTCCCTTGTTGGGAGTGCAAAGAGTGACAGCAAAAATGATGGTCAACCATTTGCACAGTCAATGGAAACCCATTCGACATATGTTTAGCACAAAAGATATTTGATACTCTGGTAGGGAATGAAAAATTGACAGTGGACATTAAGACTCATGCTCTGAAAGTCACTGGATAAGAATTCAAAATATACACAGCAGCACAATTAGTACAATTTTTTGCAAAGAACTGTCATTGAAGAGTTTGTTTCCAATTATCGTCGGAATAACATGCTTATTGTATTTGTCAAACATTAATGTTGACAGATCAACAGTATGAATGAAAATCTACTACAATTTGCCGTTTTTTACGCATTGTGTGCAAAGCTTATTTTTCTGTCAAAAAATGCGACTGCGAAAAGCAGCAGTAAATAATTGGTGTAAAGTTTCATCAGCTGCTACACAAGTAGCAGTGTTACCACCAGTAGCTTCGATTTGGATACCCGCACTTTAATCCTTGAAATTGTCATTCGGGATTTATCCTAATTTAGGATATTCACTTTAAAGTTTGAAGATTTTTAGGCTCCTTAGGTATTTATTCGAAAAAAATACATACTTCAATATCGAATGTGTTCTTTTCGTATAACTAAAGCTTTCTATAAAGTTAATTGCAAATGAGCCAACTCCATTTTCAGAACAGACTCACATCTCAGCAGTAAAATCATCTCACAAGATATGCAAATGCATGAATGTGAATATGTCGCAGTATGCTACGCGGGATGTATGTCCACTTCCAGCAAAATGTTTTTTTTTTTTTGAACGTTGGAAAATGGGAACTATAAAAGTCTCTCTCTGTTGTTTTTTTCAATTTAATATTTTTGTCTTTAAAAAAAATGTAATCAGGATAAGTTTTCCTATGAAGTACAAAAAAAATCGCATTTTTGATCTTCATATTTGCGTTTGGATATTTTTGGCTGCAAAATTTCTCAATTTGGCTCCATACCTTGGATAAAAGCGGCAACACTGCAGTACAAATGTCAAATTTCCGCAAGCAATTAATGTCCCGGACAATAAACGTGTGCGAAAAGAGAGTGGAGAAATGTACCAACCACTCTACTACAATTACCCACTTTTCGGCCATCATTTCGCAGCAGCTGCGTACTGCAAAACAAAAAGGAGAGCGAAATCGTTGTTCATGATTTCGTTGTGTCACTTTTGTAAAGCGTGGTATGCACCTCTTCACAAACGAAATTTTCCGGTGGTCTCCAAATGGACAGCGAAACGTCTGCGAAAAGGCAGCGGAAAATAATCTGTGTAGATTTCCATCAGCTGATACACAAATAGCAGTGCTACCAGCACTGGCTATTTATTTCCAGTTTGGCTTCTTAAAATTGTCATTTCGGATTTATCGTAATCTACGCTATTCACTTTATTTAAAGTTTGGCGATTTTTGGGATACTTAGGAATTTATAATTCTATTATTCCGATTAACTAAAACTTTCTAAACAGTTATGTCTTTTTCGATTATTGGGCATTTCAGATTTTGATCTGAGATTTCAGATTTCTACTGCCAAATGGAACATTAAATCCGAATTTGCGCTGTTTTTTTTTTTTTTTTGTTAACATTGCAAAATGGAAACTAAAAAGAAAGTCTCTCAATTACGAGTTTGTATTGTTTTTTTTTTTAATTAATATTACAAGAAAATATGCAGTTTAAATTTTCATATTTGAGTTTGAATATTTTCGGATTCAAAATTTCTCAATTTGACTCCACCCTCTTCTGAAAGCTGGCAACACTGCAGCACAAATGCCAAATTTCCGCAAGCAAAGAATGTCCCGGACAATAAACGTGTGCGAAAAGAGAGTGGAGTATTGTACCAAGTAATCTACTACAACTACTCACTTTTTCGCCATCATTTCGCAGCAGCTGCGTACTGCAAAACGAAAAGGAGAGCGGAATTTTTCGTTCATGATTTCGTTGTGTCACTTTTGTATGGGATATTTCGTTTGTGAAGAGGTGCATACCACGCTTAAGCGATTTTTCGTTGCGGAACAGCTAGGCGTATATTGGTAAAACATTTTAAAAGTTGATGCTCAAATTACCTGCATCTCTCATAATGAAACCTTTCTTTTGATCATTTTTAGTATTATACCAAAGGATGCCATAATATTTTATAGAATCTCCTTATTTATTACTCTATTTGATTGTATATTATTTTGCAATGCATTTTTTTTGTTAATATGTTGCACCAAGATAAATCTTTTATTTTTATTTATATAACGACCGTGATCTTTAAACAAAAAAAAAAACTATTGCCTTCTAATATAAATAAACAAAACTTATATCCAAATATTATTAAAAGGACAGAAATTGGCTACAAAATTGGTATTTTATAACGATAAGAACTGAATGAATTAAAACAAAATAAATTGGCACTAAATACAATTCGAACCCAATTGGCAGTGGAAACGCAAAATTTATATTTAAAAACAAAATGTTAACCCTCATTATAAAAGAGAAATTATTTTTCTTACAAATAAAGGGAAAATGAAAAAGTAAATAAACACAAAACAAATATTCAGTTCTGTTGTTGTTGGTTGTTGAGATTTTGTTGATGATCCTCAAGTGTCATCTGCAATATGATTATAAAATAGAACAAAAATTATAAAAAAAAAAAAAAAAAAACAGATCAGGGTCGGATAAAAGTGCTCGAATGTTGCTGCGAATGATTTTTGTTAAAAAAAAAAAAAATAATAATAATTAAATAATAGTGCGTACATTATACATATCTAAATCTATACTAGTCTATCTCACCTACATACATATTAAATAATCAGCTCATTATCTAAAAAAAAAAAAAAATATACAGAAACTTCTACAATCTTATCCATTCTCAAAAACACGTTTATATGCATCTCTCTAACACTGCAATCCCTTGCTGTCTATAACGGTTTGCAGATGTTCAAACTAAATACGGATTAATGGCCAGTGTCAAAAAGGAAGCCATCGACACATCTTATCCGACGGATGAGCATACATCGAAAAAGTCGCAATCTTCTCCGACAGACGACAAACATTCCAATATATTTCTGAAAATCGAATCAAACGGTCTCGATAATGACACTGATGAGACAGCAATTCGTCCAACGTCATTACCACCAGCACTAAAATCACCCGTTCGATCTCCATCGTCGGAGAACTCATCGAATGAGTATTCAAACGATTCATCTTCATCGGCCATGTCATTGACCGTGAAACATAATAATAACAACAACAACAACAACAATACTCAAAGCACTGATCCATCACTGTTTCATACGTTGGTGCAACAGCATCATCAACAGCAACAGCATCAGCAAAATCATCAACACCAACAACAACAACAGCAACAACATCAACAATTCCTGCAGAGACATCACCACGAGAACAAATGCAACATCAGCCAGCAACACTTGGACGAGATACAATCCCAACAGCAGCAGCTTACAGCGAATCTATTTATGGCCAGGACAATAGCTTTAAGTCGTTCGAGAGATTTCCCAGAGATCCTTCAGAATACGACAGCAGCTGCTGCTGCGGCGGCTGCTGCATCTACAACTACATCGGCGTCGAATAGCAATTATTTGTTGCCGTGCCCGTTGTGTGAAACACCGCTGGAACAAAGGGTCTTTCGGCAGCATTTAGATCGACATTATCCACGTGATAGTCCTGTTTGTCCTGTATTGGAATGTGGGCGGCGCTTTGCCCATCCCAATTCCGTACGCAATCATATGCGAATCAAGCACACGCTGCAGTGGGCGAAAATGAAAGCCATGCGCTCGTCGGGTGGTCCGTTCTCGGGAATACCGGATTTTAAATGAAATTGTGAGAGTGGCTAGTTGATCCGGTTGTGTGAGATTTTGCAGTTAGTTGGAAGAGAAAAGACAATGTCGTCACGCCTTAGAAAACAATGAATACTGTGAATTATTTACTTTTAGAAAACTAACGCTGCCTTTGCTTTTCCAATCCATACTTGCACGGTACTTTTTTCCTTTATGCTTACCCAAGCCTCTATTCTATAGAAATCCCTGACGGTGCAGGTAAGTTTTAAGCCAAAAGTGCCATCTATTAACAAAATATTACTCGCAAAATAGTCAGTGCTTTTATTCTTCATAAAAAGTCTAAATAGTACAATACGCAGTGTTGACAGTTGAGTGTCAATGTAGATAAAATGGGACAAATCTGACGTTAGAGAGGGCTCAATCAGTGTGTTCCGTTTCCGCAACCCCTTTGGCGAAATAGTAACGGCTGCGAATTTTAAGTCTGTTGATCACAATCCCTTTGAGGGCGTGTTGGTCACTCAAACAAATGTGGAGTAAATTTGAGTTAAAATTCCTCACCTAATCCGCTAAAACCCTAGTAATTTTAAATTTTAACGACATTGTCTTTTATTTGTTATAAGTGGCGTTTTTTGTTCCAATTTTAGCAACTAGCTTTTATTTAAAAACTAAAAAAAAAAACAATAAAGTCCTATGAAAATGAATTATTATGTTCCTATAAAATAAATTTAAAATAAAAGAAAAAAATACAAAAACAGAAACTAAACACAAACACAATGTACTGTATGTATATACAAAAAAAAAAGAGAAACTAAAAATATACTGTAATATGCTCTGAGTCATCTAAATCAGAAAAAAAAAACTATCCTATTAGCCAGTAAGACGGTACATGTTCAAATGTATTCAAATTAAAACAAATAATAATGTTGTTTATAAAATTTAAATAAAAGTAAATCAAAATAATAACAAACCAAAAAGAAATGTATCCTAAGAAATTAACAGTATTAAAGAAAAAGCTGTAGATTAAAGCAAAACATTATATAAAAAATAATAATGTAATATTAATAAAAAAAAACAAACAGAATGTGCCTGCATACTAATATTTTTAGCCAAAACAAATTAAAATCATATATAGAAATTTGTAAGAGCTCAATTTTTTCTAATAACTAACGACAACAACATTTTGATTTTTATGCAAACAAAATCAGTGAGAAACAGAAATATAAGTTTCAAAGATATTTATTTGTGAGGTTATATTGGAAAATGTATGGAATTCAATGCTTGAACTATGCGGATTGCAGATGCATGCTTGTCTACTTTAAGACAATCAACTCAACAGCAAAATTAATTGAATTTTATTTATACTTCCTTGGTTTGCGAAGGTACTAGATTTTTATAGCATTTCGACTCTAAACATTAAGTTTTACTTTTCTACACCTTTTCTTTTTAATGCAGTTGATATTTTAAGTGAGCTTGAATCTGAATAAAGAAAAATGCAGGTTTTTGCATTACTTTCCAAACTGGCTAAGTCGAATTTGTTGCTAAGGTATTTGTTCTGAGATTTGACGCAGAACACAAAACAGATTCGTGAAATTAGTCTATAGTGTAGCTCGCGACAACGTCAGTGTCAAAAAAGTATAAGAAAAAACCAAATGACAGCTAAAAAACTTGTAGGAAAATATAACAGATCTTATATGGCGTTGTATAATTATGTTAAAAGTTTAAAATAAAGTGATAAAAAAAAAAAAGTATGTTTATCAAAATAATGTATTAGATAAAAGAGATGAAGTTAGCGTAATGGAAATTGTGCGCTTTTTAACAATATTTGAACAGAACACTACTCTGGTAATTGTAAATTGGCTTTGTTATCCTACAAGTTTTTTTAACGTTTGTAAATAGCCCATCTGTGAAAAGATGCGCTTCGAGAAATACTATACAGAAAAACAAATGACATTTAGTAGACCGGCCGACCGAAGCTACGACAGCTAAATTTATACATTTAGCGAGACATATTTCGCCCATATCTGTGCACTGAATTTTGTATGGAAGCTGTGTTCACAAATATTTGTTTTTCCTATTCCAGAATTATTCATGTTTCAGCTAGAAGTATTTTTCAAAGATTCCGCCGATTGTGCTTATAAGGTGTGTTTATTTCCGCAATTTCAGCTTGTAATTGAACAATAACTGAACTCAAATACTTTTTACACCGTAGCGAAAACCGCGTTTTCGTCGAAACTCGAAATTGCATTCACACCGAACAATAACCGTTTTCGTGTGACGTTTCAATCAGCTGTGAGACAATAATCGTGAAACTTCTGTGTAAACTATTTTGTTTACCAATTTCGATCGCATTAATTAACAAATAAAATGATTTCAGAGTATTTAAAAATAATATAAGCCCATCAATTAGTGTGGAAAATGATTTTAAGTTGTGAATTGTGACATTTGTTCGGTTAGCTGCTCTGCTGAATGTTGCAAAAGGTGTGTTTGTTTCAACAACGCAACGATTGGAAGTCGTTTTCGTGGAAAACGACTTTAAACTACTCATTTTGAAAAGTGAAATATGTATGGGAAAACTTCTGTTTTCGATTAGGTTTTCGAGTGTTTTCGCGAAAACCTAGTTTAGGCTCGATGTGAATGGGGTATTATTTATTGTCACTGAAAGATCAAACTCGTTTTTCTGCTTAATATTAACAATTCCTTCGCATATATGTTTCAAGCTGTTAGTTTTTATTTTAGTATTTGATTATTTATTTTATTTTTTAAATCAATTTCCATTTAAAGTCTAGTTAATTATAAATTAAGTAAATAGTTAAACAAAAGAAAACTACACTAATGTCTTTTAAGAATTCGTACGCATACGTAATACAGGTTCCTATTAAACAACTACTACAAGAACAAATTACCAGAAAACTATTATATGTATACTATTATAAAAAAAGTTTTAGCATTTAAGTAAAAAGAGAGCTAAATAAAAAAGAAAAGAATACATAATTCAGTGATATAATTTTAGTTACTAAAAGAAATTAAGCTTAACAATGTTATGTTCAAATTTTGTTTCCAAAAACGATATACCTACGTGTATAAAGAAATGATTGTGCATTTGTTTTTAATTTATTTTAGTTAAATTTTAAAAACGAAAAAACAACAAAGTGTAAACCTTACGGCAAAAACTAAGGTAGAAAAAAAACGTATAGCAAAGAAACTATATAAAAAAAAAGATGGCAAATATATTTTCAAAAAACAATGAGATTTATTGTCTAGCGTTTTTCTTACTAATTTTGTTTTTTTTTTTTTGTATATGGAAGGTGTTCTTAGTCAAAAATGTTTTTACTAAAATTGGTGGATGAGAATAAATTGTAAATGCATTTTACGATTACTTTTGACGTTTATGTGTGGATGAATAAAAATATAACTTTGATGAAACTTAGAAGTACCTAAGTTTTGTTATTGAGCCAGCCATATTTATTAAGTAATACAAAATATATTTTTAATAAAATAAAAATACTCAGTTCATTTCCAATTATTGACAGATGGAATTTGTCTGCGATTACCTCAAGTGTCAAAATATATCCAGCATATTTTACTTTTACAGAGTCAATTAGCTTTATTCGTGGGTAAATCATGACGGACTAAGTTTTGACAAGGATAAAAATGTGTCCCAGGCTAAATTGTTGTCAATGTCAGCCGTCAAAACTATAAGCGCCATTTTTACGTATTTTTTGAATGAGTTTTAAGTTCATGATTTGAATTGAATAGTAAAATAAGCGTGTATTCATTCGTTATTTTCTTGGTTTTATGCAAATATTTTTAGACAATCAACATAAACGTCAAAAACGTAACTTCTTATAGTTGTCTGTGGAACTCAAAGGTGTATCCCTAAATTGATATAAAATCTGTGTCGACTTTGAAAGCCTTCCAAAAATCAACAACTTCAAAAACAAATCAATCCCTTTCTAACATCTTCTTTTACATTGTTCCTTTACAGTCTCACGTCGATCACTTGAAATGCGTGTCCGAGCTACCGATCCCCGTCCATGCCCGAAATGTGGTAAAATATATCGTTCCGCCCATACGTTACGTACTCATTTGGAAGATAAGCACACCGTGTGTCCAGGTTATCGTTGTGTCCTTTGTGGTACTGTTGCGAAATCACGAAACTCCTTGCATTCGCATATGTCACGACAGCATCGTGGTATTTCAACAAAAGATCTACCAGTTCTACCAATGCCAAGTGCTTTTGATCCGGATTTGGCATCAAGATTGTTGGCTAAAGCGGGTGTGAAAATTTCAGCAGCCGAACTAAGAGCCAGAGCTTCTCCTACTAGTGGCGCGCAGAGAGGTGGCTCGAAGCTAGACTTACGCAATACTGGCGAAGATGAAGACGATGACCCAGAGGATTTGACAACGGGCAGTGGATATGGCAATAATAACACAGACATGAGCCGATATCACGAGAGTTTGCTGAGTAATTTTGGTCATACTAATACAACAATAACCCGCATTAGGAACGAATCGATGAATCAAAAGAATTCGAATGATTCCAAGGATATGATGATGGGTACACCACTGCCACCGACAAGTACAGCGGCTGGACAATCGCTGTTGGACACGTATTTGCAGTTTATTACGGAGAACACTTTTGGTGAGTGTATTTTGATTGTAACTCTTTTTTGTTTATCGACTTTTTATGGCTGGATGTTGCTGAATGTTGTCCATCTACTAGAAACAATGTTTAGTTTAGACCTTAACCAAATATCCTATTAGAATGAAAATATTACTTGCCGACTTTGCTAAAACTTTCTCGCACATGAATTTCTTGCATTATGGCATGTGCTTGTGCAACAAACAAGGCAATGCTCTTCATCAATATTATCTCCATTTGTTTAAACTATGTTAACTAAGCAATTTCTTCGCAAAATAATAATTTACAATTGACTTTGGCATGGAAAAAAGGCAGTCGATAACGGAGTCGATACGGCAGTTTCTTAGTTCGTGTATTTGGTACCCATTTGAAGAGTGCCCCTACCCTACACTTTAAATTTTTTATTGAACAAAAGTTATATTATCTTATCCACACACAACTAAAGTACAATTTGCTTTACAACTATTCCTTTTTTAGGTATGGGGATGACTCAGGAACACGCAGCGGCCGCATTGCATGCAGCCAAAATGGCACAACTTAACGCAATGGGCCATGGTCTCGATAAACTACCACCCGGACTACTTCCACCGCATTTCGATCTCTCCAAGTTAGGCCAAAACAACGATATTTCCCGGCTGAGCCAAAACAGCATGCACAATAATGGTGGAGGTAACTCTCTGAACAGCCTCGGTGGAGGTAATGATCTTTCAATTGAACCTGCCATGCGTCATCACTCGCCCAGTAGTTCTGTCAATCATTTGAGTATACCAACGTCCAATGGTCCAACAGGCACAGACATCCGTCGAGACTCCTCCGAACCAATGGATTTAGGTCTCGATAACAACCAATCGGGTAGCAATATCGATGGTGGCAACTCAGATGCCGATGATAACTACTCCGAAGATGAGGGTGTTCACAATACGTAGGCAAAAATGCACATGATGCAAGTTAAATTTATTTAAGTTTTTTTTTTTTTTTACCTTTCCTTAAACTTTAGACAATTTTCGATGCGTTAAACTCTTCATACTTTTTGACTTAAAAAAAAAAAACAGATAAATATTTATTTATAGCTAAAAAAAAGATACATACATATACCAACATGAAAACGCGAAGCCTTACCGATGTATACCACAAACAAAAGTGAAACTTGTTTAAGAAAAAATATATAATCAGTGTATACGCATCACTAAATACGATTTACTACAGAAAATATTTAAAAGAAAAAAATAATATTTTTAAAGAAAAATTCTAAGAAATTGAAAATGAAGTTCATTTTCTGCATAAGTGTAAGCAGTATTTGATAGGGAAACTCACTATGTATATATTAATTAGAATTAAATATACAAAAGAACAGAAATGTTACTTAATTCATCTTAGATGGCAAACAAATTATAAACATATATAAGAAAACATTAAAACTATCGCAATTTATTTATAGAAAAAGAAACAAAATAAAGTGAACGGGTAATCCTAGATTTTAAGGACTTTTAGAATACACTGAAAAGGGATTCTTATATTTTAAGAAAACTGAGTCCTATTCTAATATTGTAGATATTCCTTTTAATTTAGATTGTGTTTTTATTGTAACTATTTGTTTTTATTATTATTTTCATTTACAGTGTACAAACAAAAATGGTAAAAAATGCATAAAATTCTTAATTCAATTGTGCCATTAATTTTTGTAAAAAAAACAAAACAAAGCAAGAAAAACTACTTAAATATATATTGTTGTAAACATGTACATCCTACATTTAGAGTGGAAAGTTGTTTAGCAATAGTAAGCCATTAACAACAAATTCTTCCATTAAAAACAAAGTTTTCCATTTTTTTTTTTTTTTTTTTTTTTTTGTAGTAGCAAAAAAGTAAAAATTATTCTTGACACTAAACAAAATACTCGAAATAGAACTTAACTCAAACTCAGGTTTTCTGACATTCCATAAGCGATATTTTATAAATGAACTCAAAGCAAAAGAAAATAGTCACAATTACGTAACACTAACCGATTTCTACCTCAAAGAGCAACTTAACTTCAAAATACACTCAACATGTAATAAAGAAAGCTGCCTCAGAAAATATTATGCATTTTTTTTTTAAATGTTGTTTTAGAATTCACAATTTTGAAACACAAGACAGTTCAGGTGATAATAAATATATATTGTTTTTATTATTTTACAATAATCGTTTTTGTTTTTAACCAATTACCTCCTGTCTTTTTATAAAGCAATTTAATTATAAAAGAAAAACAACATTTAACAAAACATCTTGCCAACTTAAAAAGAAAAACTATGTAAAAAAAACTATTAGCATAGGATCGTATGTTCTTATATATAAAACTAGATTTTACAAATAAAACTTAAATATTTAATAGAATAGCTTACAAAACCACATATACTTTATACAACTTATATCTTAAATCTAGTGTACAAGTGAAAGAACAAAAACAAATCACTAAATGACAAATGAATACCTCAGAATCCTCAGATATGCGAAAACATAAGATTTATTTAAGCGAACAAAAAATCATTAATATTGTTTTTTTTTTTTTTAGGGCATTTTCTTTTTACTTTCTGAAGAATGGAATTGAAAATGTAATTTGTGTTTGCTTTTACTATTGAATAAGTCTACCTCAATATTTAGTGTAGTTTATATTTTATTAGACTTTAGTTTGCATTTAGTTTTTATGGTTTATATTTAGTTGAGTCCAACTATTTTTGTTTTATTGAGCAAAAATCAAAAAATTAATAAATGAAATTTAAATAAGTTTTAAACATGTTTCTGTTTTATTTTTGGTTTTACCTTTCTTCCTTTTTGTTGCTTTTCAGTTTCTTTTTATTTAATTCGACACTTTTGTTCGTTTAGCTTTTAAAAGTGTAGGTCTTGTAACGTCCTTAACTCAATGTATCTGTTTTATCGACGATTTATTTTTAAAGTTCTTCCAAACCGTCACATTGACGGCCACTGTGACCATGACAATTTTCAAAATTCGCCGACACTCAACAAGCGGATCTTTAGGAATTTTTCTTTTTTAATTCAGAGCTGAGCACCAAACTAAACTGAGCTCGAGCATTATGAGCGGGCTCTGACCCGAGCGTGCTCAGATCGTTCAGATTTTTACTCAGCCTGCTCAGTCAATTTATTCGCTCTGATCATGCTCTGAACGAAAAAAAAAAAAATCCGAGCTCTCATGTGTCAGCTAAAAAAAACACGAACTTTTTGTACAAAAGTTCAGGTTCTGCTCTGAACTGAAAAAGAAAAACAACTTTTGTCTCACCAAAGGTGAAAATGTACCCACTACCCATCTGCCGAAAAAATAAATGACAATTGTTGTATGATGATTGCAACCACAACTAGCTACCTTAAAATTCCAACAAAAATTATAGTGCACACAATTACCTATCCCAGGACCAGTGTTGCCACAAAAAAATTTGGATAAATATGCAATTATGAGAAAAAAAAAATATGCAATGCAGATTTATATAGAAAAATCTTACGTTACAAAATTTGCCGACAAAATCTGAAGCCCAGATTTTTGGTCTGCAGTTCAATTTTTACTATTATTTTCTAAACTATGTTTTTATCAACTTTCTGTTGAAGAAAATAATAGTAAAAAAATCGAGTGTAAAAATCTGCACTTATGTCAACGCTGCCCAGGACAACTGTCAAATGTGAACATCAACGACTTGATCGATCACATAAGTTGAGTAGTCTTCTTATTATGTAAATGCAATATTTATTATTCAGTTGAAAGTTTGATTCTCACTACGAATAAATCGTCTTGTTTTGGGAAAGCCTTTACTTTCTACTTTGTCTACTTCCGTTGACAGTTTGGCCCGAGTTAACAGACTTTCGAGAAAATGAGATAAACTATCACGCGCGTTGAGTGCACTGATTCATTAAAAAATCATTAAAAGTCGGTAATAGTTCAATCATAAAAAATATTCTGTCTTGGGAATTTTCCAAATGTGGGTTGCAACGCATATGCGGCGGACAGTTCAACTGAGCAGTAGGTACCTGTGCACTTCGCTGTCTATAGGTACCTACAAACATCATTCTACATCAGCAAGAAAAGATCGCCGAATGTCAAACCGTTGATGTGAATAATTCAGCATTAGTTTTAATAATCTCAAAGGAAAGAGAATCAGTATTTGACAAGCCTATTAAATGCATATTATTTCTCCGGAATTTCATTTACACAATATCCTTATAAAATTCAGCCGTGTTAATAGCTAGGTATTTTATTCGTGATCAGTGATCACAGTGAAGCGAACGAAATTGATTGAAATCAATCGTTTGATAGTATTTTTGTTCTCAATTTTGGGTTTAACTGTATTTAACTGGATGTTATTGATATTTTTGTGTTCAATTACACTACACAGCACTCTTTCAGCAGAAAAGTTTAAAAAAAAATGTGCCCACAGAGTAGCTATTAAAGGTAGATACGATACAAACTCTTCCAAATATAATTAAAACACTTCCAAGACAAAATACTTCCAATCGCCAATCAAATCACAGAGCACCATTTTTTCTTTACATTTTTCCAAGCACATCGTTTTGTTTTTCGAATGAAAATAAGCAATTTAAATTGTATAAAATATTATTGTAAATTAGTTTTATACAACTCACCGTTAAAGTACAAATATTTGAAAACCTTATAATAATCGTGAACTCGAGCTTATACAAAGTATTTCTCATTTTGAACAAAAATTTCATGCATTTGCATTGTACAAAATGAATTGCCTGTCAACCTACCTCCAAATAAAAAATATTTTAATTTGTAAATAATATAACTTAACCCTAGTTTGTAGTAAAATATGAATGTTCTAGCAAAATTATTATGTATACTAGGAAAGTGTGTGTTTTTTTCTCTCGAAATTTAGCCTCTAAGATTTATCTATGATATATTATTGCAATATCGTACGATATAAACACAAGCGTTATACGAATACTCAAAAGCTATATTTTGTGCCTTTTATTTAAATCAGTTTGTAAATCTAATTAAATGATAACATAAATAAAAAATTTGTTAGTCCCTAAACTGAAAAGTTTCTTTTCATTTTCGAAAGCAATTTATCAATTAAAATTAAAATATATATTTATTTATGTATATTAGGCGATATGTATTTAACATATAATAACTGTGAATTTGAAAAGTGTATACCTATTATCTAAATTTAACCCAGTGATTGGTAGTAAATGTTATGCCTAAATTGGTTAACTTAACAAAATTATATGTAATGCAATACTATTTCTAAGCAACCAGTTTTAGAAAGAAATTGCAATTAGTCGTTGAGAATAAAAAATAGTAGGTTAAAATCAATGTAATAGATAACTTTAAGATTGCAACAACAAAAATACTTGTATAAACTTGAGTTATTGTATGTAGGCATTTATGTAGCGCTTTTACAAAAATAAAATTTAAAATTGCAGAATTTATTGTTTTTTTAATTAGCGGATCCATACATTTGGGACTCCTTAAAAGGAATACCGAATATGCATTGTTCAATCCGAGTGAATACTTCTGTGGGTATTTAAAAAAAAAGTACGTATACGCCAAAGTATTATAATCAACAATTCAAATTTTTTCATTCACCTGTAATTGTCCTTTATAAGTTGAAAGTGAAAGGATGGTTAAAAGGAACCGCTAAAGCTTAAAGTCAAAGCCTAGTCCACAGCTGTCCCGGAACGAAAAATCCCATACAAATGTGACACAACGGAATAACGAAGGAAAACAAATCTGCAGTAGGCAGATGCTGCGAAATGATGGCGGAAAAGTGGGTCATTGTAGTAGATTGCTTGGCACAAGTCACCACTCTCTTTTCGCACAAGTTTATTGTCCGGAACATTAGGGACGTTCAAGTATGGTTTAGTAAGTCTGACAACTGTCTGACTAGATGTATCTCGGTTCTGATTGGCTAAAATCGGTCATATGAGCAGCTGTTTCAGTTGACTTTTATGGAGGGGTAGCCGAAGAATCTAGTCAAGAAATTGAGGGCGTTCAAGTATCTAGTTTAGTAAGTCTGACAGCTGTCTGACTAGATCTATCTCGGTTGTGATTGGTTTAAATCGGTCACGTGGGCATATGTGACATTTGACGTTTATGGAGGGGTAGCCGACGAATCTAGTCAAGAAATTCGTGACTGAGTACTAAGTTGAGAGTTGACAGTTCGGGTATGTGGCTGACGTAGAAAAAGTGACGTTCCCGACCAATCTAGTTTTTGCGTTCAGGTTACATCTTATCCAGACCAATCTAGTCGACTTAAGATAACTAGGTTCTTGAATGCGGCCATTCTTTTCTGAGTATTAAGTTGACAGTTCGGATATGCGGCTGATGTAGAAAAAGTGACGTTGCCGACCAATTTAGTTTAACTAGGTTCTTGTATGTGCCA
This sequence comes from Cheilosia urbana, assembly GCA_946477585.1. NCBI lineage: Eukaryota > Metazoa > Arthropoda > Insecta > Diptera > Syrphidae > Cheilosia > Cheilosia urbana. The sequence continues at coordinate 128,725,816 of OX297854.1, read as the reverse complement.
TTTATTGCTTAAGATTTGTGTTGTCAGTAAGGGGATAGAGAAAAATTAAGAAATTTTGGAGCCAAAAATATAGAAATCCAAGCTCAAATATGAAGATCGAAAATGCGTTTTTTTTTTTTAATTCCTAGGTACACTTTTTCTGACTAAATTGTTTTTAGAAACGACAATATTAGATTAAAAAACAAATAGACTAAATTGGGATGATTCCCAAATGCCAATTTTAAGGAGCTAGTGAAAAGTTCGAGTATTCAAATCGGAGATAAATAGCCAGTGCTGGTGACACTGCTACTAGTGTAGCAGCTGGTGCAACTCTTTACAAATTATTTTCCGCCATCTTTTCGGAGACGTTTCGAGGTCCATTTGGAAAAATGCGTAAAACTTTGTTCCGCAACAACTGCGTCCTACGCTTAACGTTTAAAATTTAAGCTTATCGCTCGCTGTTTTATTAAGCTCTAGTACAATATTCACCACATAAATTAAATTTTTGCAATGCATTTCAGCGTGGGTACGCACTGTGACAAAAACGTATAAATTTGCTACCTATCCATATTTGCAGCAAAAAGGTGTATATGAAAATTGTACTAGAATTCTACACGCATGCCACTAGGAGTTATTTTTGTATATACCTATACTCTTTTCGGAATAAAATCCTGCGAACAAGATATTGGAGCATTTTGGAAAACTGTTCTAATTTTGTATACAACTAAATACGGTACCTACGCAGATTTACCGAAAATCGTTGCAATATTTCAATGTCACTTCTTTAAAAATTGCCCATTTTATGGAAGATTTTACTTTCAACGTATTGCTCTCGCACTATCTTACCGACAACTATAGCAGCCACCTTTCCTATGGCTGGAACTGTCATCAAACAGACAGCTGTAATATTCGCCGTGGGAGCACTTGTTTACTTTTTTATATAATCAAACAAAAAATAATAATGAATTTCACCAGTTTCACTCGGCTTTCGCGAATCATATTAAATAATTTAAAAAATCCGGCTTTCAAATCAACACATTTTAACAAAAAATCCACAACACGATTCCTAGCGCAGGCTGTCATAAACGAAAGCAGCTATTCCACATACTTCCGTCCGGAATATTCTCTTCCACCTGTCGGTCTAGTTTTGGGGCTTAGTTTTTTCAAGGCCAAAGAAGAAGAGGAGGAGACTCCCGAAGATAAACTTATAATGACCATAAAACGGTCAATTCTATCGATACAACGTCAAGAATACGACAAAGCTGAGCAAATGCTTCATTTAGCGCTTCGCATGGCCCAAGATTTACGACACAAAGACGGAGTGACCTATGTCTATGATGTGCTGGCCAATTTGGCAATGGAACGTGGTCAGTTCAAGAAAGCAGAACAGCTATTCGCGGATGTTATGAAACGGCTATTTGCGAATGGAGAAACTGAAGAAAGCTTAAAGGTAAATGAATTCATAATAATTGTTATGTGGCTAACATTCAAACATTGCAGATACTGCATATAAGTTCTAAGATTGCTCACATGGCACATTTGCAGGAGAATCTTGACAAAGCAATGCAAGGCTTCAAATGGACCATGGAGAAACTGGAAGAACATGTCAAAAAGTTTCCCGATTCCGAAGATGTTCGGGAAATTAAGGCCATTACTTGTGATTGGTTAGTGATGTTGAAAAAGTCTTCGTCATCTTCGTTTATACTATCAATTGACCAACAATCAGTCTAAATATGACATCTGTTGTATTTTCTTTTTGCAGGTACGGACAAATGCTTATAGATGATCAAAAATACACAGAAGCGAAGAAGTGCTTTCAGGAAGCATATGAAATATTTTACGAACGCTATGGCGCTACATATTCAGAGCTTATACCAATTCTTAATAATTTGAGTGTTGCCGCCCTGGGCGTAAGTAAGCATGGTCCCCAATGGTAACCAACCGATTACAGTCGATTTTTTTCAGCTGGACGATACCAAATCAGCTAAAGCCTACCTTATGCAGGCGTTGGAGCTGCTAAAAACACTTCCCGATGCTTCAACCGAAGGTTTGCTGCAGGCCAATTTGGGCCTGATATACCTGAGAGAAGGATTAACGCAACAGGCGAAAACTACTTGTGCCTACGCATACAAGTTAGGAAAAAAATTCAAAGACGATGACTCGACGGAGCAAGCATCTTATTGTTTGGACGAAATCAAGAAAGTCATGAAATAGTTGGTGGATCTGCGATTGATTAGTTATACTGTATGTGTTGAGTTGTATTTACGAATTGGTTTGTAATTCTTGTGCCGACCTTTTAAATGCGTGTAAATAAAACTGTTACTGGCAATCGCTATACCCTGAAACTCGAAGACCATAGAAGAAATCCAAAAGTATCTGGAAAAATCAGGTAATGCCAAAAACCGTGTTCCATCAAATCTGCGGACCGACTTCGTCTGGCACACAAGACATATCGGATTATACGGCCCTAGCCAGGTATACGTCGGGACGGAATATTCTCCGATTTTATACGATTCAGAGGATTTTTGCTGCGAGGTATTCTTCGGCACAACTGTTCGGAGAGTTGTTTCCACATTTTGTAACGCATATTGGCGAATATCGTTGAAGTGCGATGAATTTGTTAAATTTTTGACAGCTAGTTTCCAATATCCTCCGACAGAAATTGGTTGCGGAATTTATTTACGATTTGGCGTGCGGTACGATGCGCCATCGCAATTGTTTATTTCTCTTCCGAAGTCGGACCTCGACCTCGAATGCAATTTGAGCCTCCGAAAGAGTATGCGTTGCGGAGAACTTCCCGTTCCGACGGATACCTCACTAGGGCCGATACTCCCACTCGCTCCAACTCAAAACGCCGCAAAGAAAACTATTGTGCCCACGAGTCAAGAGTAAACTTTTATTTTGTATAAAAAATAGTTACAATCAAACAAACTGGCTTCTATATAACTTTTTTATACAACAATTGCAATATCAATCTCTCGGTCTTATCACACGTTACCGCACTACAAGTACCAGATACAAGACAAAAGATACCCTTCACTCAGTGTTACCACCACTGACTGACTGTTACCGTAGTCAATCAGGCTCGCGCCGTCTTCTTAAGTTTTCTACTACCTTGCTAGAGTTAATCTTATCTTATACACAGGTGTCTGTAGCTTATTCATAGTTGGCAATGAATACCATGAGACCGACTCCAGCGAGCAGCGCCGAAATTTCTTTAATAGACTGGACAAGTTTGGTGGACTCCTCGAGCAGTTCAGGTAGTACACTCACTGTCGCAATGTAAATAAACCCACCAGCGGTGAATGGAAGAACCCATGAAGCAGCAGCGTCGCTGCCAGCGCCCAGCAAAGCCAACGCAGTACCGGCAAGGGCACCAAGTGCCGTCACCAGCTGCAGCATCATTGCTTTGCGCTTCGAGCAGCCCGACTTGATGAGAATAGCAAAATCGCCGATCTCATGAGGCACTTCATGCAAGAGGATAGTGACTGTAGTGATGATACCAATACTGTTGCCAGCCAGGTAGGACGCCCCAATCGCCAGCCCGTCGGTGAAGTTGTGCGCAAAGTCGGCTGCCAAATTAAGGTAGCCAGCGATTTCAACTTCGCCTTCCTCTTCTTGGACTTTTTTGACTGCTTTCTTTGATGCTGCATCCTTGGGGCTTTTTTTGGGCTTCTCATCGGATTTTGCTTTTTCCGCGGGTTTGGTTTTCTTAGCGGCAGTTTCGTGTCCATGACTGTGACCATGTCCGCCTTTGATTAAGCGTACGATTTTCTCGACGGCGAGGAAGGCAATGATTCCTCCGAGAACCCAAAGTCCGATTGTCATATCGTGCGCGTGCCCATGGGCATGAGCGTCTTCGCCCTCGTGCTCGTGATGGTGATGATCTCCATGGTCATGCTCGCCATGGGAATGGGGGTGTGATGCATGTGGTATCAGATGAAGAAAAGCATCACCGAGGAGGCCACCGGAGGCAAACGCCAAGAGGATCTTGAGTCGTGGTCGCATCGCTTCGCTGTTATCCAATGGAATTATGTACAGAAGCACAAAAGGAGCGGCACTGATGAGGAGCGTCGAACCAATCGAATGTAGCCAAATGGTTTGCATGTCTAAAGGAACGTCGGAAACGATGAATTTGTTTTCACACTTGTTTATTGTGTTTACTCACCTAGTGGAATCTTTTCTCTTTTCTCATCTTCGTGATGATGATCGTAAAGGTCGTGATCATGATCATGATGATGGTGGTCGTGGTCATGATCATGATCATGGTCATGTGAGTGTACTTTTGCCGTATTTTTATCAAAATTTTCATTAGCCTCACGAGAATACTTGAAACTTGCTGCCTTGTGGTCCTGTGATTTACAGATTGCCGGCAGTGATAGGAACACAATGAGGAGCATCATCGCAATCGCTATATTGCGCTTCAACTTATTTTTGTTTTCTGGGAGAATCTTCATCTCGGTTCGATTTGTTTGGACTCCCATGATGGCAAATGGACGCTTTATGTGATGTGCTTTTGGTTTAAGAGGGTTTTTTTGATTAATTTTCGTACACGTCACAGGTTCCTAAACAAAATCCAGCAAGAGAATAGGAAATGTCAAACACAGTGGTACAATGCGACTACCGATTATCATGCCGATTAGTGAGATAGATGCATTACTGGTAAGGAGATGAGAGAGAACGAGATGCAGATGGTTTGTTGTTATCAGCCAGGCTCTGTCCGAGAAAATTGACAGCTTGAGTGTAGACGCAAAATATGTGTCGTTAAAGTAGGTTTCTGATGAACATTGAGCACTAGGAAATGTTAATTTGATAGGCAGTGGCCGCATTCAAGAATCTAGTTATCTTAAGTCGACTAGATTGGTCTGGATAAGATGTAACCTGAACGCAAAAACTAGATTGGTCGGGAACGTCACTTTTTCTACGTCAGCCACATACCCGAACTGTCAACTTAGTACTCAGTCACGAATTTCTTGACTAGATTCGTCGGCTACCCCTCCATAAACGTCAAATGTCACAGGTGCCCACGTGACCGATTTAAACCAATCACAACCGAGATAGATCTAGTCAGACAGCTGTCAGACTTACTAAACTAGATACTTGAACGCCCTCAGTGTTTTGGAATAATTCAGTAGTTGATAAGACAGAAGGTTATATTCTGCATAAATTGTCTGCGATGTATGAAGTTTGATTTTAAGTTTGTGCAAGGGCTTGTCTTTTTTTTTCCTTTGAACAACAAGGTAGCAATTTGCTGGTTCTGTTTGAAAGTATATCTTCAACACGTAATACTGTTGCGAAATAGGCATAATCAAACGGTCGATATTTTATTTTTTCTATCCACCGTAAGTCCCTTTGTATCAGATTGAATATATTCAACTCCAAGAGGCGACAAAACTCCCTCTGATATGTAAAAATAAATGTCCACTTTCTTCTTTTTTTATCATTTCAAACACGTTCTTTTTTTTAAATCTGTATAAGAAAAAAATAAACCAATAATACCATTTCATGTTAATCTCAAAACATTGCAGTAAAACTGCCGCAAGAAGAAAGATTCGCCAAAAACTCACTGGAAAAATAAGGTAAGAGGTTTTTATTTTCGACCAATGATCTATACAGATCCTGCTGCTGCTGTAAATCATACAAATCATTAATTATAGATCAACTGCAAAAATTAAAAACGCTTCTAGCTACTTTATATTTTGTACAAATGCGTTTAAAAAGATTAGGTTTGATCAAGCCAGCTTTCATTTCTTATCATAATGGGTTAAGGACTATTCACATGAGAGCGAACTGCGAATAGGCGAATTGCAAACAAATCAATTTAAACTGTATTTATGAATTGAGAATTGATATTTTTTCTATCAGAAAACCATTACATTTAATTAATCTAACATCTAGTCTAAAAAAAAACATGACTCAATTGATTTAAACAGCTAAATTAACAATTAAAGCAATTTTCCCGCGAATTGAAAATTCTTGTCGTGAACAACTGTCACACTTTATTCACAATCCATACAAAACAGTCTCGATCCACAAACCCACGAATGAAAAATTCGTTCGAACTTACCTTAAAAAATGAAACTGATACGCGGGTATCTGCGACCAAAAAATATTTTCATATGAATGAAGTGTCAGAAACTAAGAATATTCGCGTGTTCGCAGTTCGCAAATCGCTCTCATTTGAATAGTCCTTTAACCTGCCCCACAAATGATTCAACCAAAAGCCAACGATGTAACGTTGGTGTAGAAATATTCCTCTCTACTGCCATACCGCCACCGTTTGATGACGTCTCCAATTCAGCACAAATGTCACTCAGCTGTCACACATCTCTTGACGTTGAATGCACAACCGCCGCAGCAAGTTTAAACGAAAACTCAAAAATAAAAACCGACGTGATCACAGTTTATTGTTGTTTATTTAACATTTTCGTGTGAAGTAAATTGTTTTTATAAACATTCCTTTCATTTGTTATAAAGTGCGGTATCGCGGTAATCGAATATGTCGTCGAAAAGCACACCCGTCAATGCCAGAATCAACAAACTGCTACAAAATAGTGCACCGAAAAGCAATTCAACTCCAAATTCACTACACAAGCGTGTAGCCCGGCCACTTTTTCCATCGAAACAGACTGATAACGCATCTAATGAACATAATACTGCCACCAGCGTGCCATTCTTGCCAAATTCAGGTGCAAAAACGCCAGCATCAACCCAAAAATTTAAGCCAAAGACATGCACGACTCTGAATGCATGCTATACACCTTCGTCCCTATACAGATCGACTAAAATGACTCCGCAGAGTACACTTGCAACACCACGAAGTGCGGCCAAACATCATTCTGCCAATACACCCGATTGCTCTTTGAAAACTCTGAATTCTTCGCGTCGATCGGAGAAATCTTTAATGGAAAGTTCTGGCTTACTATCCAAGTCACTGATGGACATTGAGATTAGCAATCTTACGGTTGCTGTTCGCGTGAGACCTCTTAATGCACAAGAATGTACAAATCCCGGGGTGACCAACATAGTTCAGGTGAACGGCAATGATGTCACCGTGTACACAGGAACTACAGCCGACAACTCCGCTGGGGTGAGTCACTGTTTCCAATACGATCAGGCGTTCTACTCGTGCGATGTAGACAGTAGGGATTACGCAAATCAGGAAACGGTTTTCAAAGGAACCGGCATGGCGCTAATAGACAAAGCTTTCGCGGGCTACAATGCATGCCTCTTCGCCTATGGTCAAACTGGTTCTGGAAAGAGCTACAGCATGATGGGAATCGAGGTAGATGATAGCGATGATATTGCCACTAACGCGGAGGCTGGTATTATCCCCCGATTCTGCCATGAACTATTTCGACGCATTGAAGCATCCAAGGAGACACTTCACGCCGAAATCGAAGTGAGCTACTTTGAAATCTACAACGAGAAGATTCACGACTTGCTGTGCGTGTCGGGCAATACGGACCCGCAAAGTTGCAGCAGTACACACAAGAATGCTCTGAAAGTACGCGAACACCCGATCTGGGGTCCATATGTCGTTGATTTGAGCATCCAACCAGTAGAATCATACTCTGCTCTGCGCAACTGGCTGACCGTTGGCAATAGCCAGCGTGCCACAGCCGCAACTGGAATGAATGATAAGAGTTCCAGATCTCATTCTATTTTCAATATAGTTCTTAATTTATCTGAGGTCGATACGAGTGATGGGGATGGCGAGGAAGGAAAGGTCAAGCAGACTCGAAGAAGCAAGATAAGTCTCGTCGATCTGGCTGGCAGCGAACGCATAACACATACGGGTTCGAATGGTGATAGAATAAGGGAAGGAGTTAGTATCAACAAGAGTTTGCTGACCCTAGGCAAAGTGATCTCTAAGCTGGCAGACTCGAAGAGCAAGTCCAACTTTGTACCATATCGCGAGAGTGTGCTGACCTGGCTCTTGAGGGTAAGTGCTTTTTCTTTTTTGGATTACAGTGTTCTTATCAGTTTAAATGTTTCGAAATGCACTGCTATGAGTGCTAGATAGATATGTTGTGTGGCACACATAGATAAAGGCAAATAGTTCTTTGTTCCATCTGCTGTTCGAGGTATTAGAATCGATTGATTGATTTAGGGTTAGAAGTCAGGAATAGTTTTCCTTCGAATACGATGAACCGATTGCTCTACACTTATACGTAATCTACTTCAATCGATGTACGTTTATCTTAAGTCCACAAACGAGTAGAGCTTTTTAACAAATTTGCTAGGTACACAAAACTGAAATTCGCTGTACCTTAATTTTTGTCGGCTACTCCTTATCAGTCCAGAAAACGTTATACAATACCATGTCCAATATCCGAATCTCAGATGGTCAACTGCGTTTTTAAATACCTATATATATATAAAATTTGATTACGACGTTGGCCATGCGTACACAATTCTTGAACTGTTGGCCCGTTGTCTATACAATCTCTTGTAATTGTTTCTTTCTTTATTTTCCAATTGATTGACGTCACTTAACTTCAATATAATCCAAGCTTATACGCAATAGCCTTAAGCAATTTAAAAACGTCTACCTTTTTCGTTTACTATATTGATTCTTGATTGCAATTGACTTTTTTGCATACTAATTGAAGGTAAACGAATACCGACCGTATTTGCATTCTCCGCCACTAGAAACAGAATCCATTTTCTTTACCATATTTATTTGAATAACAAATTAATAATAAAAATATGTATTAGTCAACTCAATAGATAATGTCGGTCATTAAATGCATTCGATCTTTCAGTCGATGGATCACAGTCTGGTGTTTTTTACACTTACACTGTTGCGGATTACACTTGCATTTTGTTGTCGTTCGCTTTGTCGTCTTGAGTTCATCTGTAATCAAATAAGTAGTATGAAACAATTATTAGCAATTGACAAATCGAAATAATCAGAGAAATAGGGTCGATAATGAAAAGCACAGTCGGTGCTGAGGACATGGAAAAACCATTTCTACAGACTTCTAAACGGCGGAGACGACACAAATTCCGCTGTCAGGCAGAACGAACCATTCAACCTGGCCGATTAAAGCCAAGATTTCCGTCCACCTGACCAAAATGAAGTGAGGATAGCAATATCTAAGCTTAAGTCCAACAAGGCTGCTGGACCGGACGGCTTAACTGCCGAGCTGTTTAAGGCAGCGGGAGATGACCTGATAGAGAGTATACACCAACTCGTCTCCAAGATTTGGTCAGACGAAAGTATGCCTGATGAATGGAACCTCAGCATCGTTTGCCCGATCCACAAGAAGGGAGACTCTCTAAACTGCGCCAACTATAGAGGCATCAGTCTCCTGAACACTGCGTATAAGATCATGTCTGCTGTACTGTGTGAACGCGAAACCATTCGTCAACGATCTGATAGGTCCCTATCAGTGCGGTTTTAGGCCCGGTAAGTCCACGACCGATCAAATATTCACACTACGGCAGATCCTGGAGAAAACCCAAGAAGTCCAGATCGATACTCACCATCTTTTTATCGATTTTAAGGCCGCATATGACAGCATTTATAGAGACGAGCTCTACAGAGCCATGTCTAGTTTTGGCATCCCTGCCAAACTAGTCAGATTTTGCAGAATAACGATGGAGAACGCTCGCTGCTCCGTAAAGGTCGGAAACAATCTCACCGAAACCTTTGATGTCAAAAAAGGATTTAGACAAGGCGAAGCGCTGCTATGTGACTTCTTCAATATTATTCTTGAGAAAATTGTGCGAAACTCGCAAGCCAAAACCAGAGGCACAATTTTCCAAAAGTCTGTGCAACTTCTTGCATACGCTGACGACATTGATATTGTTGGCAGAACACAGCGAGCTGTTACTGGAGCGTTTGCTAGTATTAGTACAGAAGCGGCAAAAATGGGTTTAGTGGTGAATGAGGGTAAAAAAAAATATATCCTGCCAACAAGAAGGGACACACAACACCGACGTATCGGACAAAACGTCACGATAGACAGCTATAACTTTGAGGTAGTTAGGGACTTTGTCTACCTCGGCTCCGCTATAAACTCTGATAACGACATCACATCAGAAATCAAACGAAGAATCACACTTGCCAACCGCTGTTTCTTTGGCCTAAGACGGCAATTGATTAGTAAGGCCTTGTCAAGAAGCACTAAGGAGATTCTATATAAGACTCTCATCATCCCAGTCCTACTCTATGGCGCAGAAGCATGGACGCTATCAAAGGCGGATGAAGATCTCCTCAGTCGTTTTGAACGCAAAATTCTTCGGGTGATTTTCGGTCCCGTTTGCGTTGACGGGATTTGGAGAAGGAGATTTAACAGCGAACTCTACGAGCTGTACAGCTACATCGACCTGGTCAGAAAAGTGCGCATCAGCCGACTAAGATGGCTAGGACATGTAGAGCGAATGGACACCAACGCTCCGGCCCGAAGAGTCTTCGATTCCAACCCGGAGGGACAACGCAGTAGAGGAAGACCTCGCCTTAGGTGGCGCGCACAAGTGGAAGGGGACCTCAACCAACTTGGAGTGCGCAACTGGAGACTGTTAGCTAAAGATCGCGCTAACTGGAGAGGCGTATTGGTTGAGGCCCAGGTTCACCCCGGACTGTAGCGTCATCTAAGTAATTAAGTAAGTAATGAAAAGGGTTGACTATACTTTAATTTGATGCGCGTTTCGTATGAATCAGCTTATGGAATGTCGGTGTATGCCAGCATAACAAAGCATACCTTTCCTACCGAAGGTTTAAAAAGTCGTCAAACTCAATGAAACCTAAGACTTCTGCAAATCTTTCTCTTTTACTGTAATTTTTAAAGAGAGGGAGTAGGGTGATGGCACCAGTAGTCAGATATTTAACCTTTTTTATGAGTTAGACTGGTCCTTAAAAATGCATTCTTCAAGTATTTAATCAAGTATTTGGTTCTTCTGAATGTTTGTTAAAAGTAGTAGTTAAAAGGGTATGATTTGGGAGTAGTCAGCCCCCTCAGCTCCAGTAGCCACGCAAGTATCCAATAGTCAGCCCCAATTTAATTTTTATAAAAAAAGGGGGGGGGGGGGGGGCTGACAACTGGAGAACGTTTAAAGGAACCGTGTCTTTTATTGTCAGCCCCCATTTCTCTAGTAAATATACAGGTGACTGACTACTGAAAAACAAAGAAAATCAATCGAAACTTTGGTGCGATTCAAGACAGATTGAAGTTTCCATTTTGCATACTCAGTTATTGAAAAAAAAAAAAAAAAAAAAAATGTAGTCGTCCATAGTTAGCGGGAGGGGCTGGATCTAGGATAATGATAAAAATAATCGGCCTTACTAATAATCAAACACTAATGTCGGCTATTAGTTGGTTGCCAGTTTACAATAAAATGTACAGCATTTTCGAAAGGGTACCAATAAACAAGTTGACCCACACCTTTACTAGTACGAAGATTTTCTGTTGAATCTATTACATTTGTTGTCACGCGGAATTTGAATTTCATAATTTGTTTTCGTGAAAAACAAGGTCAGTCGTTTCTTTCACAACGAGGATTTTATTCTAAAAAAAGGAATACTTAAATTGCAATTAAATTTGCCCAACAGATATCTTTCAAAGGCTTTTTGAGGCTTTTTATAAGCAAAAATCAAAACACATAATAGGAAATCCACAAACTATCCGCCGATCTGTCAAAATATCATATGCAGATCAGTAATGCCCTATCATTCGTTCGGGAACAATTTTCGGTACTTTTTATAGACACTTGATTTCCAATTCATTATGATTGATTGATGAGTGCATTTGTGTCGTAACTACCCCAGGTGGCAGTCCAGCTTTACTGGAAAATCCACCCTCTTCGGAGGTCGGCTCTACGGATTCTGGGGAGAGCCGCTTATTGCAATCTATTAACCCTTTTATTAAAAGCTCAAGGGTATCTCGATCTCCTCCAACAAGATCGAATAACGCCGGGAAAAGAAGTCCGCCGGGAGCGCTAGCGCGTGAAAAACAGGACTCAGTGAAAGATAAAAGTCTTGAGGAAGAAAATAAAGAACTCCGAATCAAGCTTAAGGAAATGGATCTACTCTATCAAGATCTTAAGAAAGAGATAGAACTGCTAAAAGTACAAAATAAGGTTCTAAGGAACACCCATTTGCAGAAAGAACGCGAATGTACTCCACCACGCTTGGCTAGTCGGGAATACCACACCGACGAAGAAGAGCTAGCGCGCGAAACGAATTGGGTCATTAAAAAAAGACCTAGTAAGAAAAGGAGAGCCGGTTCTTCGCCTGAAGTCGAGCCCTTAAAAGAACAAACGCGTAAAGTACCGCAAGAAAAACAACTCCGAGGGCATATTCGCGCACCGCCTCCAATAAACGTCGTTGGGGTAACGGAGTATAATAAATTGCACAGCCTCCTTAAAGGAACGATAATATCGCAATTTAAGGTTACATCTTTGAGGAATAATGCGTGGAAAATTAACGTCGATAACCACGAAGACTACCGGGCAGTGTCCCAAAAGCTAAATACTGAGAAGATCCAGTGGTATACTTTCGAAATAAAGTCAGAAAGGCCACATCGTGTTGTAGCAAGGGGACTCCACCCCTCATGCAAAAAAGAAGAGGTTATAAACGACCTTCAAGCTAAAGGGTTTAAAATTCTTGATGCCGTTAATATCATCAAGAAGGAGAAACAGAAATCGGAAGAAGATAAGGATGTCATGATAAGGCGTGGACTACCGCTCTTTATGCTTACCTTCGATAGGTCCGATAATATCGAAGATATCTACCGAATTAAAACCATAGTAAATATCGTGGTTAAAATCGAGCCGATGCGCAGAAATTTGAAAATAATTCCACAGTGCAAACGTTGCCAGGAATTTAATCACACGCAAATGTATTGCAAAAAAGAGCCGCGTTGTGTGAAATGCGCCGGAAATCATTTCTCCCAAGACTGTGGAGCAAATAAACAATCCTCCGCTACTTGTGCTAACTGTAAGGGAAAGCACCCTGCAAATTATAGAGGTTGTGAAGTAGCTAAGGAGTTGCAAAAACGGAGAGATGCGCTTCTTAAGCCTCAACATAAAAAAACAAAGCCGCTAACGAATACAAAGCGTAAGACCGCCCAGGATGTAGTAGGGAACATAAAACCTCCGGTTCCAGAGCGTAATAATGTCAGAGAAAGAGAGACAACAGAAAAGCCCTTGACCTCTGTTGCCAAAAGAAACGCTACTGAAAAGTTACCATCAGTAAAGCCATCGAATAGTGGCCCTCGGCCAGCCAGAGAAGTGCAGACCTACGCTCAGGCCGCGGCATACGACGGAGCAAAAAACGTTGAAACTTCGCCGGACCCTGTTTCTCATGTATTCTCAGTAGTTCTACAGAAACTTGAAGAACAAAGCAAAATAAATAAAATTATTCTCGATCGCTTGGTTAAGCTCGAAAATAATTCACGGAAAACGCGTACATCAAATAAAATATGAATGAAAAACCAATGTTAAAAATATGCACTTGGAATGCAAACGGTCTTTTGCAAAAACTCGACGAATTGGAAATATTCATACGCGAGAAAGATCTTGACATTTGTTTAATTTCTGAAACTCACGTGAAAAAGGGATCGAGCTTAAAAATAAAAGGCTATAATGACTTCCACGCTTGTCACCCTTCGGGAAACGCGAGAGGTGGATCGTCATTGTTTATTAAAGACTGCATTGAACAATACGAAGACCTGAAGATAGAGCTTGAAACTATGCAACTGTGCACGATTCGAGTAAAAAATAGTCAGCGTACTCTTAGAATTTCATCTATCTACTGTCCACCGCGTTCCGCGCTTGAAAAAACTGATTATACTAACTTGCTTAAATCGCTCAAACCAAACTTCATTATTGGCGGCGATTTTAATGCAAAACACACGTTCTGGGGTTCTAGATATATCTCGCGAAAAGGAAGAATGCTATATGGGGCAGGTATGGAATATAGTTGTGATTTCCACTCGACGGGCAAACCGACCTACTGGCCAACTGATACTTCAAAAATTCCTGACCTGATCGATTTTTTCGTCGTGAAAGGAATATCTACCAACCACATTAAAGTTGAAGAGAGCTTTGATCTGTCATCTGATCATTCACCGGTTATTTTAACATTGAGCGTAAAACTAGTAAATAACCTTGAGCCAGCGAGATTAACTGGTAGAACAACCAACTGGGAAGGCTTTAGGAACGAAATTGAAGAGAATGTTGAACTTAGCGTTCCACTTACGACACCCTATGAACTTGAGGTTGAAGTAGATCGCTTCGTTGAGATCGTACAGCTCGCTTCCTGGAATAATACGCCTAATCCAAGGAAAACGCCGGCCAAATACGGTCTACGATATCCTCCCGAAATAAAAGAATTGGTCAACGAAAAAAGGAAGGCGCGTAAAAAATGGCAACAGAGTCGCGCCCCGCAACATAAAACACATTTGAATTATTTGTGCAATTTGTTGAAGACAGCTATTAAGGACTTTAAAAATCGTGCGATAGGTTCTTACCTTGAAAGTTTAACGGCGAAAAAAGATTCCAACTATTCACTTTGGAAAGCTGTAAAAGGCACCAAAAGGCCCAAAATCCCCGCGCCGCCAATTAAAATAAATCAAAATGAATGGGCAAGGGAAGATAAGGAAAAAGCGGACGTTTTTGCCGCCCATTTAGAAGAAACCTTTAAACCGTACGATGGTCGGGCGGTTCACGACAGTGTTATTGCGGCGGAATTACTATCCGACGATTCAATACTCACAAGTGCAACGCTAAGGGAACTAAAACGTGAAATTGAATCCCTAAAACCTAAGAAAGCTCCTGGTTATGATTTGATCACGGGAGAAGTTCTCAAAGTTCTACCAAGAAAAGCTTTAATTAAGCTTCTTCATATTATAAATGCCGCGCTCAGACTAAAACACGTGCCGAGCCAATGGAAAGTTGCGGAGGTCATAATGGTTTTAAAACCAGGAAAACCGCCAAATGAAGTAAAGTCGTATAGACCAATTTCCCTTCTTCCAGTTATATCCAAAGTTTTCGAGAGAATTTTACTAACGCGCCTACAACCGGTTATAGAATATAATAATCTTATCCCTGACCACCAGTTTGGGTTCAGAACCAAGCATTCCACGATTGACCAAGTGCATAGAATTACTGACGTAATTGAGAAAGCATTTGAAGAAAAAAAGATATGCTCAAGCGTATTCCTTGACGTCTCACAAGCCTTTGATAAGGTGTGGCATGACGGCTTGAAATTTAAATTACGACAAGTTCTTCCCGTACGCCTATATGATATTTTAGAATCATATCTCGGGAATAGACTCTTCCGTGTTAGACATGGAAACGAATACTCTGAGCTTAAGGAAATTTCGGCCGGCGTGCCGCAAGGAAGTGTCCTTGGGCCCCTTCTCTATCTGTTATATACTCGCGATATACCAAGAGAAGATGGCACTACTCTCGCTACCTTCGCCGACGACACCGCTATCCTAGCAGTAGGTAATACAATTGAAGAAACGACTGCAAAACTTCAAATCGCACTGAATAAGGTAAATGAATGGACGAGGGAATGGCGGATCGCCCTCAACGAAACTAAATCTGTTCACGTGAATTTCACGTATAAGAAAACGAATGACATGCCAATTTTCCTAAACTTGGCCCGAATACCCTTTGCAAACGAGGCCAAATACCTGGGAATGACACTCGACGCAAAGCTGAAATGGAATTCGCACGTGAAAATGAAACGTAAAGAACTCGATATCAAATATAGAGAAATGTACTGGTTACTCGGAAAACATTCCCAGCTCAGTACCGAAAACAAACTGCTTCTATACAAGCAAGTGCTAAAGCCGGTGTGGACCTACGGTATACAACTCTGGGGTTGTACCAAGAAAACAAATGTCAATATTCTACAAACTTTTCAAAATAAAGTGCTTAGAGAAATTGTACAAGCACCATGGTATATTAGAAACGACGATATCCACAGAGATCTCGGAATTACAATAATTGAAGCTGAAACAAAAAGCTTCGCGAGAAAGCATAGAAACCGACTAATCGGACATGTCAACAATTCAGTCCGACAAATTTTGGACGAGAACAATTTATTGCGCCGACTACAAAGAACGAAACCGTTCGACTTGGCAAGATAGGATTAACCGCGTCTAAATTGCGGAACATGCAGGATCTTTCATTGGAAAGTAGCCTGTCAAAAGTTGTTATTTCGTTATAGAAAAATTGCTTGATAAGTTATACCTTAGTTGCAGTATCTAACAATTCTTCGAAGGGTGGTGTTTTTAGTCAGTAAAAATCTGACACTACTATGAGCACGCGCTTGCTATTCTCATAGTGTCTTTGGAAGATTTAAAAAAAAAAAAAAAAAAATTTCGCATACATTTGTACAAATATGTGTTTTTTAGACTTAAAAACCATTTGCATTGTTGTACTACAACGAATAAAATTATAAAACATTTACAAATACTAAAATTACTTTATAATTGTAAACGCCCAGGCTGAACAACGGCGTATTTAAATTCGCTCCTATTACGGAATTTAATACCGTGAATTTGGACGATTGGGCAACACTTCTCTTCAAAATGACATAAAGGGAGGGAGGAGGATTTGTTTAGCTAATGCCCGAGATAAACATGACTTTCTCACCATTAACATTTAACCCTACAGTTAGCGATATTCTGGCAACTATTTTTATTTATTGGTAAAGCGATTTTGGAAAGTCTGGAGTCTTTGCGCAAACTGCCAGACTAATGTTGATTATTGGTAAGGCCGAATGTCTCATAAGGTTGGCCCCCCTCTTACTTATTTAACAAAGCATAAGGTCTGTTCCTTTACTTTTGTAGTAAGAATGGAAAAGACTGTCAAAATAGCAGTGGTGGGGATAAATTCTCTCACAGAGAGAGAGAGAGACGCTTACGAAAAAGTTAGGGAACACTTTCGTAGTAATTTATGAAAAATGACAGACACATAATTCGAATATTCAAAAAATGGTACGACAAGTCGCTAAAATGTCTGATAAAATCATTTATTTTGAACTTTGTCTTGATGAATCCGAATATGTGGAAGAGAAAAGAGGAAAAAGCGACACCGCATGAATAATTTCATGGAGGACATGATTCCCTGTTCCAGTGAAGAAGAATTTCATCGCCGCATTCGAAGCAATCTCAAGGAGAACATTCAATTTTATTTTGCCGCCTGTTGATACCATTTTAATACGCAAGAAATCAAAAAATAGTCCATACATATGTCAAATGGGACTGCAAATTTCAAATCAGCTGTTAATTGTAAGGTGACTGACAGCTTTTCCACTTCTTACACCAAGAAATTTGTAAAAATTCGAAAGATTCTCAGTGGAGGGGTAATATATTGCTCTCTCGAGGACGCTCTTTTTTACAAATTTTTCGAGTTAAGGAACGGCACTGAGTAAAAATTCGTAAGAATTCATAAGAATTAGTAAAAATTCGTAATACCCTGTTTCCACCGACATGATTAAGGCGAAGTGTTTAGTAAAACACGAAAGGCGTTTCCACCGAACTTTACGTGTTTTAGTGTGTCATTTACGCCAACTTTGCTCTATCAGTGATGGGACTTTTATCACTTAAGTGGTATTTCTACCGCTTTTTACACTTTCGGAAATTCTACCAACCTGAACTCGAAATCTACCACCTTCAGCATTTTTCTCGAAGAATTGCATCAGCAAAAACTTTCAGTCCAGTGTACACCATTTACTGCGCCATTACTTCATTATTTACTGAATTATTCATCATGGACAATTTTTTTTTTACCACCGTTTCACTTTCCTCAAGTCCCATCACTGACTTTTCGTTTGCTGAATGAAGTGCTGAACATAATAAAGGTATGTTCGATTTTATTTTGTGTGGACAGATACGTAATTAAAACTTAAACACGTCTAAATCACGTAATTAGTAATCACGAAAATGTATGGTAAAACACGTAATTAGTGAGGTGTTTAAGCTTAATCATGTCGATTTAGCTTAAACACGTCGGTGGAAATAGGGTATAAGATTTTAAAGTGAAGGAACAGACCTATATTTTTAACATTTTCAGTTAAGAAATGAGTAAAATTAACTGTCAATAAAGCTGCTTAACGTGCCACACCTCGAAACAGATCTGGCCTCAGCTGGATTCCAAGCGCTCAAAAAGTCTCATTACACTGAAAAGACCCATAATAAGCACTCTAGTAGGTGTCATCACGGGACACTGCATCATAGGGAGACATGCTCTCAGATTAGGCCTCCCTTCAAATGATTTCTGCAGAAGCTGTATGGACGAGGAGGAGGAGGAGACTATTCTTCACCTTCTCTGTACGTGTCCAGCACTGTCACTCCGTAGAAAACTATACCTCGGAGAATATTTCTTCGACAATCTCAGCGAACTCGCAAACATAGGTATCAACTGCCTCCATCGCTTCATTCTTAGCTCCGGCTGGTTCAACGGGTAGATAAGGAGTCGATATCGATCCTGTGGTAACACAATGGGCCTAATTTGGCCTAAGTGAGGCTGCACTTGAGGCGGCCTGCCACTCTAACCTAACCTAACCTAACTGCCAATAACATAACAATACAAAATGTAAATAGGTACCTTAAATGGAGTAGTGTTTGTATCACTTCTCCAAAACCAGTTCCACTATTTATTTTTTTTTTTGGAATATACCACTCGTGTTCTGCCAGGGTTGTTGCAAGTTTTTGGACGCATAGTTCAAGGATTATAGTTCAAAAACAGGTCAATCGCATAATGAAATGACAATTAAAAAGAAGTCTCTGCGAGAATATTCAACAGTTTGTTTTATATCACACATTTCGCAATACAAATTGTTTTTCTACATAGTCGTAGCAATCGCAACTACAATTTGTTTCTCAACATGCTCTAACACTACTGAATAGTGTATACGTGACCCGTAGGGACTACCTCAATTTTAAAAGATTAATATTACTCACTATCCATCCATTAGCTACATTTATTTTTAGATAAAAACGTGATCTGTACTCACCCCTTTTCTGTTCGGCGCCTTTATTTCCTTTTGAATGATCTTTTTGATTTATATTTTTCAAGAGTTTTGTCAGCATTTTTATGCCAGTTTTTTTATTGTTGTTTTTCTAGTTTTAATCTTTCAAGAGATGTTTTTGTTTACAAAAACAACGGATAAAATCGATGTAGGTATGTGTTGATTTATCTACACCTGACCTTGCTTACTTTATTTCGCAGTTGATATTGAAAGCTTGCCACTGATCGATTCTCAAATGGATTTCTTTACAATATTATTCAGTGGGCGTGAATAATGCTTGCAATTGTATATCGTGCGGATATTAAATTTCACTCCAACTGACTTGGTGTCTTTTCGTTGAATGAAACATGCATTAGATGGGAGTCATAAGGAAACTGTTTTCAAAAATAATCACTGCAGCACCAGCAGCGTGTGGTTGCTGTGGTTGATATTCTGTGTAAAAATAAATGTTCATTCAACTGAAAATTTTGAGCTATACAAAATTAGCTTTTAGTTAGAAATACCATACCACTTCCTTTGAATTTTCGTGGGACAAAACGCGTGATAAAGTCCCACGTTATCAACAATAAATTTGTGCTGAAAATATGTACATGTAATACGAAGTACTTATTTAAGTATGTACTGAGCAGCTAGTAAACGATGGTTTGTGGAATGTAGTTGGAGCAAAGATAACATGTGCAATTAAAATACAAAATTAAAGGAGCAGATTTTAGGATGCCTCATTACGTAGACCAATATTTATTACGTTCTTAAGTATGCTACCTATTTGGGGTTGTCAGTATTGTCAGAGACTATAGGTCTAATACTTGAAACTTACGACGCAGTCAGAAGAAAAATCTGTACTCCGTTCTCCAAATTCACAAATGGAGACAGATGAGGTGATTCTCTCATCTCCATTAAACAGATGGATCGAAAACAGATGAAGGAGTTGGAGCTGAGGTATACGGGATCAACACAAAAACGTTCATCTATAAAAGCAGGGACGACAGCAACTCCGTATTTCAAGCAGAAATCTTTGCAATAGAAAGATGTATCAGTGAAAATCTAAAAAAAAATGTATATTCTCTCTGATAGCAAAGCTGCAGTACTGGCAATCAAAAGCTATGAAATTACATCAAAACTAGTATGGGATTGCCTACAATTACTCTCACCGCTAGCCAGCGCAACCAGAGAACATCTCATTTGGGTGCCAGGACATAGCGGACATGTGGGCAATGAAATAGCAGAGATACTAGCCAGAAAAGGATCGGCATCGACCTTCCTGATGCCAAGACCATTGTATGGATTACACCTTAGCACCGCTAAATTCCACATTAAAACCTGGCTGAAAAACAAGGCAAACCATTACTGATGGACCAACAAGGAAGGTAACAGACAAGCTAAAATGTTCATGCCAACTACCTCCCTTTCAAGAACAAAACAACTCTTAAACCTAGCAAAGAGTCAGATTCATACAGTCACTGGACATTGTCAAGTCAAAAAAAAACCCATGACTATGGGTATAATACAAAACAACACTTGCAGACTATGCAACGAAGACAAATAATCAGCAGAACACATACGGAAATCACAATAGGCCTACTCGTGGCCGCAGCGATATGCCAACTTGCTTCCATCTCCCACTAACAATCTAATCTAATCTAGGACACACCTACCTAGGTTCGTTCCTTTACTTTTGTAGAAATAATGGAAAAGACTGTCAAAACTTATCGATCGAGCCCTCTCAGAGCAGTTTTTATCAGCTTTTTATGTTCGTTTGGTCCAAAAAAGCTCTTTTACAGATATCAGAGAACTTTTGCGAATCTGGATTTTTTTCTCAGATTTACCAATTCAAGTGCGTTTGAATTTGACAACTGGGGGTGGAAGCACGCAACTTGATACAATCGAGAGTCGATACAATCGAGCTCTGGCAGCACCTAATTTCCTTCAATCGATTATCCTTGATGTACCTAGGCGCAGTGGCTCAGTGGTTAGTGCGTTGGGCTACTAAGCGAGGGGTTGAGGTTCGAATCCCGCAAAAACCCAAATTCCAACCAAGGGTTTTTTCCACTGCGCCACCTCCCGCGAACGTCTGTCAAACATCCGACAGTATAACTGTCTTAAAAGAGCTTCTCAGTTAGCCGTTTGGAGTCGTTGTGCCAACTATTTATTTTATTGATTATCCTCGATTGTATCGTCGAAGTTGGCAGCACACAATCTAGAAAATGACGTTTGAAACAAAACATTTTACTTGATAGCAAATACTTGTCGTTAAGTTTTTTTTTGTCAAATATGGAAACTGAACAAAACATGTCAATAAACGAAAAAGAATGATTTTGCTAGAATAATTTGGAAAACTGCACAAGGAAGGAAAAATAGCAGTTTTCTCTGGGAAAGATTATCGAATTCCCTGAATACAGAGGGCCCTCCACAAATATATGTATATGTGAAAGATTTGAAAAAGGTTTTGATTTTAAATATGCAAGTGTACTTATTTATTTATTTAAAATTGTGATTTGTTTTAGACTTGGAGCGATTTAAAATATAAAGTGAAAAACAAACTGAGAAGTAATAAACTTAATTTAAAGGGCAAAAATAATAACGAAACAAGAAAAAGAGCTCTGAAACTAAAAGCACATATATTCCGGCAAACACAACTTCGAACTTTCAAACTAATATTTAAAATAAGAAGAATATACTTGAAGAAGAATCCGAAATTATATATTAAGGCAGTTTGTGTGAATGAAAGAACTCACTTATTTTTGCTTTTATTTTATTTTGTCTTTGATAAAATATCTACAATATTATTGTACCTGTTATCTTCCTATTTAATTTATTTACTTTTTAGTGCGTTCTATTGGATTTAATTAAAATATTTTCTACTCCATTACATTGTATACAAAATTGTTGTCCCGGACATGTTGTGCACTTCAGTGAATACCGTCCAAGAACTGATAAATCATGTTTATCCAGACATTGGTAAAATTCAGAATAATCCTATAGATTGATTTTATGAACGAGCAATTTTGACTCCAAAGAATGATCAAGCTGCTTTCATTAATGGCATCTTTCTTAAGTCCTTTGACAGGGAAAAAGTGTTCTACAAATCTATAGACATAGACTGGTAGACTAACTCTTCGGAAGGGCACAACCGTAATGCTCCTTCGGAACTTAAAACCACCAAAACTATGTAATGGGTTTATGTTCAAACCCGATACAATCCTCTTAATAGCACCGAATAACTTCACCAAAACAGGAATCGCACTTTTGCCATTTTCTGTGACAACATTTTCAAAAATGATAGCTAGCCCTTTGTTTGACAAAACCGTACAAAACCGCTGCAAATCAAAGCTTTGCATACAAATTTAATCGAAGCTATAATATTGACTGTGCCGTGACACTATGCCAAGCGGCATTATGCCAAATATAAAAATTGGCATAATGAAGCTTTTGAAAGTGACATGAGGCCAAATTCTAGCATTTGAAATTATGACACTTTGAGAAGGCGCAATAAGGCCAATTTGGCTTTATGAACTTTTGATTGCATATTCAATTTTGCTTACCTGATACGTATGTATATACTACTCAGTAACCATTCTGAGCAGGCAGCAATGTCAACAGATTTCTTGGACAACAGCTCTGTTTCGTTGCATGGCAAATTGAAACTCGAAAACGGAAGCGCCAGGTTCTAAAAACGCTTATGGCTTCCTAAGTGTTATTTCTGAAATGAATTAGCAGCCTACCATTTCTAAATTGTGATCTTTAGACCACCAATAAGGTTTGATTTGCATCAAAGCATTCTAATAAACTGTGTAATGTTTATGGAATAATTTGAAAGGTATCTTATTAAGTCACAAATGCACTCATCAATCAATAATAAAGTATTATAGATCAAAGGAAAGTGTCTATAAAAAGTACCAAAAATTGTGCCCGAAAGAATGATAGGGCATTACTGATTTGCGTAATGATATTTGACAGATCAGCGGATACTTTTTTATGGATTTCCTATTTTGTGTTGTTTGGGCAGATTTAATTGCAATTTATGTATTCCTTTTTTTAGAATAAAATCCTCGTTGTCAAAGAAACGACTGACCTTGTTTTTCACGAAAACAAATTATGAAATTCAAATTCTGCGTGACAATAAATGTAATAGATTCAACAGCGGCAGCCAACTAACAGGCGACACCGACATTAGTGTTTGATTGTTAGTAAGGCCGAATGTGTTTTACCTTTCCAGCTGTTCTCTTTAGTAGAGTAAGATTGTAAGGTGGTTATTGAATTATTTTTTATTTTATAGGTAGCGCACTCGCACTAAAAAAAAGCTCAAAATTTCTCGACGAAAAACATCCAAACAAATATTTTGCTTTCTATTTATATAAATAATATACCTGACTTTTTTTTTTAATTGTTAATGTCTCACGCCATTCGCTTAGTCATCTGTTTTTATGAAAACGATAAACTCGTACGAAACCTGTTTGGGAAACGGATCTTACTAAAAATCAGAGTCAACACTGATCGAAACAAGTTTCCTATTTTAGCCTCCTGTGAGAGTTCGTCCATTAAAAAAGCCCACGACGTTTTTAACGTAATGTTTTATTTAAATTTTTCGTATGCAGAATACATTTCTCAACAGAAGTGTACAACTGTCTGTATAAGGTTTAATATAAAACTTTTGAAAGCACATACAAGTTTGTTCGCCTGTGTGTTTCGTAAACAATTTAATATCGGTTTAATATATAATATAATATTCATTTGTAGTATTTTTATTTTCTTGTCTTAAATATATTTTCTTTTTCCACAACAGTTTTATAATAAATTTTATCAAATACAATTAAATTTTATAAAGTTGTTATAGTGTTTTTTTTTTTTTTTTTTTTTTTTCTTGTTATTTTCTGAGAAGAAAAATAAATACAATCGGTTTGTGTGTCTAATATAGACAAAATGAAATAATGGTGATGAAATTAAGGGATTAGCTCAACTAGATATTGATCTCTTGTTTTTTTTTTTTTTTTTTTGCTTCGTACCAGCGATTAATAAGCCAAATGTATTAGTCGTGATTAGTCGTATCAGTCTTAAATATAAATATAAATGTTTACTCCAATATTGAAATAATAAAAAAGAAAAAATGTTGTAAATCGGTTTGAAAAGGTTGCAACATTTTTTGTTACACAATCTAGTCTATTATTATTTTTTTTTTTTAAGTTGTTTTTAAAAGTTTCGTTTCAAAACAAAATTTGTTATAAGTGTGGTCGTGTTGTTTACATTTTGCATTGAAGCTCTAATGTAATTAGCTGTCTGATACAGCGGATTTGGAGGGGGAGGGGGGGGGATAGTCCGTTTGTTGTCTTTGTCTCATTTCTCGTGGTGCTCTTCAGCATGGGTATGCTCCTCTTGCTCTTCCTGTTCCTCTTCTTCTTCGCAAATACTCTCGTTCGTCTTTCGCATAACACGCGTCCGTAGATATTTAGTCAACGGACGTTTCTTGTGCTCCTTGCAGAATGGACACTCCTTCTTAGCGGTCTTGACATTTTGACATTTTTTCTCTGCAAGTAGAAAAAGTAGGAATTCTATGACTTTGTTGGGTGCAAGTTGGAATAAATTTGCGTTGTAAAAAGTATTGGTGCATTCAAAAGTTGACTGGTTGGGGTCTTTTCAAGGCCAGACCTGGTATGACTGCATTGATTTACTATAAAATGTTAATTAATTCAACACTTAATCGACTGAAATAAAACCAAAAAGTCATATTTTTGTTCAAATATGCGGCGGTGTGTTCGTGACTTAAGTGTTCTACTTGAGTGAGTAAGTGGATTGTGCTACCAAAGATGTCCTCCTTTCCTATTTTGGCGTTAAAATCACCCAAGACGATTTTAACGTCATGCTTAGGACAATAAACAAGCAGGTAGTAAATTTATATAGACAAATGTGAGTGGATCGAAATGGGGTCGAAAGGCATAGTACACACAACCGCGCAACATCAATTCTAGATCAGGGTCCGTCATACGTCATAGCATATTACTACGTGTTTTGGAAAACCCCAGCCATTTGTGGTAAATTGGCGTTTCCTTTCGAATAGTTCAGCAATTGACTAGGGGTGTGTTATTATGTAGAGTAAATAAATCTGTTACGTTGCGGCTTTCGCTATACCTGTACATCTTACCTATGAAATTTGACCCTGTATACTACTGCCATATAAGAAAATCCTTAAGGGAAAATCTAATCAAATGGGGCGTCAGAATATAATGTCTCCAACAAGGCCCTGGTTATAGCCATACGTAAAATTTAACCATTAAAAAATTCGTTTGCTTTTTTTTATCACTCCAACCTTTTGGTTGAACTCAATCTTGGTTTTAAAATGTTTCATATGAATTATAAAGTTATTTCGTTTTCCATTGGGCAAAAAGAAGCGTCCGGGAGAATCCGAAATCCAAAAATTGCTTCTTCTGAAACCGTTCCATTGGCACAAAAAATACTCTTCTGGTGATTTTGAGAAGAGAATTTCGCTTCTCAATTTGAAGTCACACACAATCCACTTAAGAAGCACTCACACAAGTGTAATTTATGTATTTTTTTTCAGTCAGATGACAGCTGTCATAGATTATTTTTTAGCATTTCCCCAATACTTTTGTGGATTCAATCAGAAGCAGTTTTTCAAAAAAAAAAAAAAAAATAAGCATTTTTTAGAAAAATAATTTATTATTTTTTTTCGTACGAAACACTTTTTCCGATCAACTTCCCGGTCAATTCCAGAAAAAAAAAAAACAAATCATTACAATAAAATATTTATATTCTTTTCTGTTGTATCTGTCGAAATTTGTTTTTCTGATGGATTCCAATCAGGGCTACCAATGTACTTCATAAGTAGTAGATCTACTTCATTTATATATTTTTATGCATCTGCTATTTAGCAACTTAAAGACTATTCACATGAGAGCGAATTGCGAACTGCGAACACGCGAATATTCGTGGTTTCTGACACTTCATTCACATGAACACTTTTTTTGGTCGCAGATACCCGAGTATCAGTTTCATTTTTAAAGGTTAAGTTCGAACGAATTTTTCATTCGTGGGTTTATGGATCGCGACTGTTTTGTGTGGATTGTGAATAAAGTGTGACAGTTCGCGGCAAGAATTTTCAATTCGCGGGAAAATTGCTTTAATTGTTAATTTAGCTGTTTAAATCAATTGAGAGTTATGTTTTTTTTAGATTAGATGTTAGATTAATTAAATATAATGGTTTTGTGATAGAACAAATACAAATTTTCAATTCATAAATGCAGTTAAATTGATTTGTTCGCAATTCGCCTATTCGCAGTTCGCTCTCATGTGAATGGTCCTTTATTTCTACTTCGTTTGACTCATTTTTATATAGCGATCAAAATTTAATTAATTATGTATTGTATTGCATTTTTGCAGATCAAAAAAGTCATTTGCTTGATCTGAATGCATTCATCGCAATAGTCTACTACAATTTCCCTTCATTTTTCCAAACTGTCAACCTTCTTTGACATGGAAGAGAATTCACTTGAATTGAATTGAGTTGAATGAAACAAAAAGTTCCTATTTATTTTAAAATAAACTAAACTTATTCCTTAATAACTGTAACTGTTAAACGAAAAACTAGTCAATGATATATTTTCGTTCTGAATATGAAATACATTTTTTTTTTATTATCTACTAAATTTTTTTTTCAAATGTACTTCCTATTTTTGGATGGTTTACTACACTTTTTGGGCTCAACATTGGCAGCCCTGATTCCAATCGGGGGTCGTTGGTTTGTTGTAATTGTTTTCGTAGGGAAACATTTTTCGGACAGAATTTTTGCTATGACCGCCGATATGTAAAAAAAAAACATTTTCACACTGTTCAAACTTTTTCGGTTGCATTTGACGCATGGCTATAACTGACGTCTTTACGATTCGCCGTCAATGGAAAATTACAGTCCCCGTTTTCGAATTGTCACTTATCTTAAGTTGACTAGATTTGTCTGTACTATAGATGTACCCTGAACGCAGAAAATAGATTGGCCTGTAATGTCACTTTTCCTACGACAGCCAAATATACGAACTGTCAAAGTAGTACTAAGTCACAAACCCTTTTACTAGAATCGTCGGTAATCCTCCATAGACATCAACTGAAAAAACCTGTTCATGTGATCGTTCATCGATCTGGGCCAACCAAAACTGAGAAACATCAGCGAGCTGCCAGACGAAAATACCGTACTTTCGATTAAAGAATTGTTTTTTGTAAAGTGGTATTCGATTGGAAGCTATCAGAGCACTTTTTTGCTCTCAGAGCACTTTTTATGTTCGTTTGGTACAAAAAAAGCAATCTTTTCCAGATTTCAGAGCACTTTTGGGAATCTAGATATTTTCTCAAATTTACCAATACAAGTGCGTTTGAGTTTGACACCTGGTGGAGTTTGTTTAGATTTTCGTGAATTTTTTCTACAGCAAAGAAAAGCATTGCCTCGGGTGAATCTATTTTTGTAAATTATTTATGTATAAATATTTAGAAATCAATCGGGAACCAAATTTCGAATATTTTAGTATAAAATTTAACCAGTGAATGCAAAACGCTTTGGAAAGTGCGTTGAAGGCTACACATATTCGAATCTCACGAATATAAATACAACAAAAAAGAGTAAGTGACGTTTTTATGTTCGATTAGCCACATAAAATCTGAAATCTGAGAGCGAATCTGAAGAAGCCCAATCGAATACCACATAGAACAATCGTTGAGTGCTGAGATTTGCTCACCAAATACGTGTATCTCTCGAAGTGTGTTCAGTGGCTTATTGTTTTACCCTTCATTGTCAAATAGGTTGTAGGTCGTCAAGTGACTGTATCCGCTTACAATTTAAATGCACACATCACGTGTTAAGCTCCCCTTATCAATTGTACTTAAAAAAAAAGAATTCGCTTGAAATTAAATAGACAAGCGGAAATATAATTTATCGTATTGTGTAGTATTTGCACACCAGGGTATGTTGTACTACATATATAAAATTTGCGCAGACACTATGTGTATAATTAACTCGTATACAGGAAACCACCATAAACTTGATAAAATTGCTATTTTCTATGTTAAATTATTTCACTTCCGGGCGTTTTAATGTGCGGCCATTTTTTTTTTTTTTTTTATTTAATATTTGATTTTTTTTTTCCAGCTTTCAAAGAAAAACAACACAAAGCCAGTTTGCATATCTATATATATGAAACAAAGTTGCATCCGTAATACCGCCCATAGCTTGAGAACGGATCGTTCGATTTGAGCTATATTTTCTTTGTTGTGTCTGTCTATGCCTAAGAAAGGTTTAAAATTCGTAAAAAATAATTTTTGATCGCAATTTTACAGTGAAATCGTATTTGTCAAAAATGTTACATGAATTTAAGAATTTAATAACAAAACATTTTTTTTAGTACAGGCAAAGCCGAGCGAGAACAGCTGTAGTATTTAAATAAACCTTCACTGACAGTTGCGGGCAAACATGATATTTAATTGAAATTTATATAACATATAGCAATATGAATAAACCCTAAATAATCCTTTGACTGTAGTCGCAGTGGCTTAGCGTTAGTGTGTTGGACTTCTAAGCGAGGGGTCTCAGGTTCGAATCCCGCAAATACCCAAATTCCAACTTTGGGTTTTTTTTTTCACTGCGCCACCTCTCGCGAACGTCTGACAAACATCCGAGAGTATAACTGTCTTGAAAAAGCTTCTCAACTAGCCGTTTGGAGTCGGCATAAAATTGTAGATCCCTTCCATTCGTTCCAAAAATGAAAAATTCACATAAAACGATTGGTTGTGAGAAGCTAGGCCTAGGACCCTCCGGACCTGTTCCGCCAACTATTTATTTATTTATTTTTTTTAATCCTTTAACTCAATCGTTGAAAGACAATTTTGAAATCTTCCCCTCAGTGGTATATCTATCTCCTACCAATAAATTTATTCATCATAGGTACCTTGACAAGAAATATACATGTCTGTGATTAGATTAGCTTGAGCTTAAACGACACAAGCATTCTAATCGTATTATCTTATCATTTTAAAAAGAAAAATAAACAATAAGCTTACTAACCTCGCACCTTGGACTAAAAAAAAAAAAAATGATATTAAATATTTGTTTTATCATTTCCCATATAGGTATATGTATAGGGTAAATGAATAAGTGCAGTCTCCCTTTTCTGTCATTCTTTACGAGAATGTGTAAAGATTTTGTGCGATTTCAACAATCTATTTAGTCTGACAGCTGGCTAACATGATGTTCTCAGTTTTGATTGGGCCAGAGCGGTCACATGAACAGTTTTTTATTTTTCAGTTGACGTCTATGAAGAGGTAGCTGACGCATCTGGTCAAGAATCTCGTGACTGAATACCTACTAAGTTAACAGATCATAGATGTGTCTGACGTACGAAAAATGACGTTACGGACCAATCTAGTTTTTGCGTTCAGGTTACATAATATAGTACAGACCAATCTAGTCGACTCGAGATAACTAGATTTTTGAATGTAGTCATTGGGGCATATTCATAGATCTTTGATAACCTATTACTATGTTTTTGGATTTGTTCTTATTTTATTTAATCCATTTATTAAATCCACTTAAATGAGTAATCGTAAATTTGACGTTAAGTTTATACAAAGAGAATTTACACGTGATGTACATGTACTACCGAAGCCACGTCCGAACGCCGCGCCTGACCAAGAAGAAGAGAAAGATATTTTCTTTACTAAGCTAAAACCCCCGCGATCGAAAAACAAGATGGGCGCGCCACGTCAGCGGAACTGCTGTCGAACTGCGTACGTCGACGCCACCTGTTATAAACTTAACTAAACCGGAGTTTATTCAATTTATAGACGATTTAAATCAGACATAACACCGATAGAAAAACAAAATGGCGAATTTAAAAAAAAAAAAAAAATTGAGGGGGCCAGCGGCAAGAAGATTGCGAGTTGGGGGCCTCAGTATGGTT
The DNA here is from genome assembly GCA_946477585.1 of Cheilosia urbana. Lineage (NCBI taxonomy): Eukaryota > Metazoa > Arthropoda > Insecta > Diptera > Syrphidae > Cheilosia > Cheilosia urbana. The sequence continues at coordinate 128,695,888 of OX297854.1, read as the reverse complement.
TGTCTCTGGTATAACTATGAATATGCATGCCGCATTCACTCCAAATACGCGAATGGATCTGTTTAAGGAGTCTTTTTTTTTTTTTCGTTCCGAATAGAGCACTGAACAGACCTCGAGAATATCTAGCATGCTCTATAGCGAGCGCGTTCAATGCGATCTGATTTATTTTTGATATACATTTGAGCACTAGAAACGATATGACACATATATGTAGTGTACACTGTACATATATACATTATTTGAAGTTTTTTTTTTTTTTGCAACCTACTCCTTTTTAAACTCTACTTTTTTTTTTGTCCCGGGCAATTCCAATCCTTGGCAGCAATCATATCGTAAGCTGTCGTCATCTTATATATATAATTAGGTGAAGGGAATTAGTTTAGAACCACTTTCAATGCCTGACCATATTCGCTTGACTTTTTTTTGGCAATACTGTCTGTTATTAGTTTTCCAATTTGTTGTGTATAAGCCATTTCAAGGCAATGGTAGACTGGGTGAAGTCTAGAAACTTGAAATGCGATTGCGCAAATCACTGTAAAATAGTTCATCATACCTAAGCTTGATTAACAATGTTTTGTTAATTAAGATTTCCTCATAATACGTGTTTACACTCATCCATTGACGGATATTAATAACCATAATATGTAATTGTATTGCTCGAGCTTAACTTATTGCAATACAATAGCAACCTTTTATATTAACACATGTCTGTTAGTTTAAGCACGTGAAAGTTCAATCCGGTTTATTGCGCCGGCAATAGCCATACGAACTGATAGTCTGAAACGTTTTATAAGGCCAACAAAATATGTATGTATTAAAAATAACCAACAAAACAATGATAGTATAATATTGAACAAAGATAATAATAAACAAACAAAATGATAGACGATTAATCTACACATTTCAAAGTGCTTAAAGCGCTAGGGTTGTTGTATGTGTTTTCTCTTTATTTTTTGTTTTAAAGATTCCCCGATAACGCAATCTTAAAACCCACTTGATGTGTTATTATCAGTTTTTTTCCTATTTGGCATTCTTATCTGTTGTTATTTGTATTGTCACGATATCTTTTCCCCTATCAGCATTCTATCCATCATAGGGTGATCTCAGTCTAATGATTTATGTGTTAAAAATTCAACGCAATTTCGAAAAAGTATATTAACAAATTGAGAACGTGGAATATTTCAGCAAGACCTAAACTGGGTAATTGCTCATCATCTTGATACAAATTCTCCGGTATCAATAATTAAAATGACTGATGGTACTGACTGATGGTCGGCTGTAGGAAATAAGACCCCAATGAAATAAGGCACCAAAAGAGAAAATGAAATAACACCCCAATTTCAACTATGAAATAAGGCCCCAATGCGATGAAATAAGGCCCCAAAACTAAATGAAATAAGGTCCCAAATTTGGGGTTTATTTCATAATGAAATTAAAAATAATGAAAACTCCTTTTTATTTAATATTGTTGATATTGGATGAACTAATTTAGATTAAAGAAACTTTTTATATACTCAACCTCGCACTCACCCCGTAATCTAACAGTTAATCCAAGCAGGGGGCCTTATTTCATTTGGGCCTTATTTCGCAGAGCCAAACAATTTGCTAGCGAATTTTTCAGTATTATTTGTTATGACACGTAAAATGTCTAATTATGTTGGACCTTACCAATAACATTTTTTAGTTTCGACTCTAAATTTTAGTGGTTCACAGTTGCCATTTTTTCCATATGAATTTTTCAATTGTGAGCTTCCTGTTAATTTGAAGTAGGGACTAAAATTTGTTACGGCACATTACAAATAATATCAAATATTTGGCTTAGACATTACGAAAGATCACAATTGGAATTCGTATGGAAAAAATACTTAGCTATAGTGAACTCTATGTAAATTCGAAAGCAGAAGTGTTTATTAGGAAGACTTTTTTATTATTTGGTCACAGTTCTTCTGTTCTAAATGTGTGGCTCATATGAATAGGGCTTAATTGGCAAGGTAACTTTTACAAACTCACAATGGTGATATTTTTCATTCAGAACTAGCTATTGTGATCCAAAACACAATAACAAATTTTAGTCCCTACTTTAAAAGTCACAATTGCGAAATTTGTACGGAAAATATAACCACTGTGAACTATTCAAATTTAGAGTAGAAATTAAAAATGTTTATTGGGAGCCAATAAATGTCATTGGATTTTATTATTTTTATTTTAGAATAATAAATTCTAATCTTCACCTTGTATTACAATGTCATTTATAATCTACCTACTTCGCCGTCGCCATTGAACTGGTGAAGTAAATACCTATTTTTGGCGAACAGATTAAGTTTTATCACCTTATACCTATATACCTAGGTACCTATTCCGTTATTTAAATTGCCACAAAAATATAACTGCAAATGAAGGTAGGTAGATACGCAATAAAGAAAATATTCTACTTGAAACCAACAATAAACATAGTTGAGGAAGCGATCAACAATGGATTTTGTTTTGATGCGGAAATTCCAAAGACCTTCTAGATAAAAAAAATACATCTGACTGTTTTGCGTAAAGTACAGGAGATAAAAGTAACCTGATTCAATAAAGATAGACCGAGGTAGGTACCTGCCCGACGCGTCTGTTGATTTGTAGGTGTGTAATCATTCACAGTTCAAACGCACGTGTTTAATGTCATGGGAACGAAGAAGCGCGATATCAGATAGATACATAAACTTATTTTAAGTCATTGGAAAAACATAGAAACTGTCCCATAAATACGCAATTTTGAATGTGTGTCAAGCCAGGGCAAACCCACATCAGCCAAAAATTGTATACGTGCAAGGACGCTCGTTTTGTTTTTCAGTCGACACTCAACAGTCATGCTCACATGCATATCACACAAGCACAATCTCTCATTCAATTTAAGTGGTTTTCTCTTCTGATTTAGTTTTGTTGGTTGGCTGTTGCCTGTTGGCTCTGTTTCGGAATTTCTTCAACATAATTCGCTCTTATTTTATGTACAGTATAAGATTATAACACATAACCTAACTGAACCTATGATAACGTATAGTTTTCTGGCTTTAGTGCACAAACAGTAAAATGAACTAAACTTAATGAGGGTGTTACCATATAGCAGATTCTCCAAAGTTGTTAGACAGAAGTGTCAGTTGAAATGGAATAAATAAACGCTTCCGAAAGTTTTATACCGACTCACTATCCATAGATAGATAAAATAATTATTTTCTTGTTTTTTTATGGTACAATACCAATTTAATAGATTATACAATATATCCAATACCTAGGATCCAATCTAACTACCGTAATGTCAACCTATTAATAAAGGCTGCACAAAAGTTGACTTTGCTATCGACCACCAAATGTCAAAAATAATATACGGCATTTTGGACTTCAATCGCGGAAATTGCTTTAAACTTTAGGGGGACAGATTTCTTATGCAGTGTCCTATTACAATAATGTTCTGGAGGATACATTTTGAATGACTAAATAAGTTATATTCTGCCCGAATTTTTGAAACTATCGTCAGCTGTCATTACATTTGTGGATAATGAACTAGATTAGGCAAACCCCTTTTCACACCGCAGCGAAAACCGTGTTTTCGTCGAAAACTCGAAATTGCATCCACACCGAACAATAACCAGTTTTCGTTTGACGTTTCAATCAGCTGAGAGGAACTAGTCGTGAAACTTCTGTGTAAACTATTTTGTTTACCAATTTCGGTCGCATTAATTAACAAATAAAATGAATTCAGAGTATTTTAAAATAATATCAGCTGATCAATTAGTGTGGAAAATGATTTAAGTTGTGAGTTGTGACATTTGTTCGGTCAGCTGCTTTGCTGAATGTTGCAAAAGGTGTGTCTGTTTCAAAAAAGCAACGATTGGAAGTCGTTTTCTTGGTGTTTTCGTGGAAAACAACTTTAAACGACTCGTTTTGAAAACTAAAATATGTATGGGAAAACTTGTGTTTTCGATTAAGTTTTCTAGTTTTTTTCGCGAAAACCAGGTTCGGTTCGGTGTGAATAGCGTATAAGCACTAAAATTCGTGATTTTTGCACTTATGTATGTCGTTTTCCATTGTTTTCACTCAGGGATCCACTCATTCTGCAATCCGATGGAACAAGAAAACAGCTCCTGATTGAATCCACAAAAGAATTGGTGAAATGCCAAGAAATAATCGACGGCTGCTGTCAGCTGGCTTGTATAAAAACATAAATTACACTCGTGGTAGTGCTTCTTGAGGGGATTCTGACTTCAAATCGAAAAGCGAAATTTATTCTCTTCTCAGAATCACCAGAAGAGTATTTTTTGTGCCAATGGAACGGTTTCAGAAGGGATTTTTTCAATTCCGAACTCTCCTGGACCCTTCTTTTTGCCAAATGGAAAACGACATTAGTCGCTGGTTTTGGGGGTCTATCGTTTCGACGAAAATCATTTAAAAAGTTACGGAATGAGTGCCCAGTATTTCGCTTTCGGTCATCATCCTGTATTATTAGGATTAAACTTATTTCCTAAAATGAATTTTCAAAGCGATATTTCGTTACTTAAATTTTGTAGCTTCATCTCGTACGTTAGTCAAACGTCAGTTAGAGCAATGTCAACGGGCGAATAGGCACTTGCACTTCGTAAGTTACAAACAAAGTTGCATAGTAGACAGTGTCGACAAAGTGTCGCACAATCGATAGGCAGTATGTAGTATGTAATTTACGAATTTATAAACAAAAATTAATAATTTTTAAAGCAATATTCCAAGCAATAATCTTTTATGGATCTCCAGTCTGGGGTAAAAGTATAAAAAGCCATCTGCACAAGCTGCAAATAGCATAAAACAAATTGCTCAAAATGATACTCAATCTTCCCTGGTTTTTCTCAACAGAGGAACTTCACAAAATGGCAAACATTGAAATGGTTTCAGATAGAATTGTAAAACTAAACAATAAGTATAACATCTCTTGTTCTTCATCTGACAACAACTTGATTTCAAACTTAGTCTCATAAGAGTGCAATATTAAAGTTATTTGTATATTTGTTTATATATTTATTTATTTATATATTTTTATTTTTTATATTATGTGCATATTTATTTATTAATTTATTTTTTATTTATTTATTTATTTTTGTTTTCTTTATTTTTATCTGTTAACTTCTCACACATTAATAATCTTTGCGTACTCTGAAATCAAGTGTTGAAACCGCTTTTCTCTTCCCCTGCAAATTTAGTTTTAATGAAGGTTTTTAGTGACTTTTCCTATGAATTGCATATTAATCTGTGATATTATATTTAGTAAAAAAAATTGTACAAATATTTTAGTAGGTAGTATGGTACCAGACCAAATCTCTGTATCCCTAAAATTGTATTCAAAAAATTGTAATTTTCTTGCCACAATTAAATACATAATAATAATAATAAACAAAAATGAGCAGGTGGGCGTGTCACGCCCTCAGAAACAATCTATCATTTTACAAATGAAAACAGTAATTTAGCCAACTGCATTGGTGCCTCATTTTTAACCTCTTCCAAGTCCTTTTTTTCTTACCTTTATAAATATATTTTAACTACATCTCTGGCAACACCTAAAACCAATTTAGACGACCAACAACCGAATGCATGCAATTTCAAAACAGGCCGCGGACGCAAATTTATACATCCCCATACCTCTTATTTATGCGTAGCCGTAGCGTATTTATAACATACCTACATACGTACTTTCTGGTTTCGTCTCTGTAGATTGTTTTTGCTTCATTACGAGCAAAAGGTCATCTACATTAGCAGCACATAATAACCAGTCTGGTATGGAATTGTGGAGATGGAATATTAATGGTTATTCTTGAATCTTGACAAACAAAAAAACCGGTTTATACGTCAACTATACATACACAAATAATAGCAATAGTACGTTGTGTTAAATTTAAAACGCACTCAGTATAAAAAAAAAAGAAAACAAAAATTACGCGTCAAGTTTTAAATTTGGTTGTTGGGTTTTGTATGTGTGGGCTGTGGCTGTGGGCACAAAATAAGCTATTTATAGATTTTCTGTTTTTTTTTTTACAGTAAATACAAGAAATAAAAATAATATTTTTCCCTGCCCCCTGTCAAAGAGAATATTCGTATTTAAATACCCCCATCCTTCACTTCATCCCGTCATTCACCAACTGATAAAGTTTTATCTTCACATTGACCACACCTCCTTTAAGTGGCAAATGGCAATAGTGTAGGTATAGAGAGATTAATAGTTTTCTCCCGCTATTTATTTGTTTAACGAAACAAGTGTGTGGTTTGTGTTGTGGTATATACTATAACCACCACCCCAAACGTGACAAAATGCGTCATAGTATCCTTTGGGTGAATAAACAAACCGTGTAGGTGGGTGGGGAATGAATTTGATGTACTGTACCTTGTACTCTGCTGTAGGAATCCTTACAAACGGGGCTCGCATTGTTCTCCAATGTTCCGTATGGGAATTGTTCATAGTCCCGGTAATACGCGTTTCGCATACTGCCAAAGGACACGCTGGAATCCCCAACATAAATTCCACAAACATCCATCTTTTGTTCTCAATTGTTTGTCACTTTCACACTTGAATATTGATAAAAGCGTATCTTTGGTTTTTATTTTCTTCTTAAAAATCACTTGCTGTTCTGTATTAAGGACACCAAGTTGATAAAAACAATTGTGTGTGTAATAATTTTACAACTGTAGCACAATATGTAACGTGACACTGACAATTGCGTTCATTGACACCTTTTCCTTCTGTTTTTTTCCGTTTTGTGCTTTAGTTTTTCGATTTTGACAAATTCGAATTGAAAATAAGAAATTAAATGCACTTTCGAAATCGGCTCCGCTATGTAGCTTTTTTTTTTAATTTAACTTGAGCTGTTTTGTTTACTTTATCGGGAATAAAAATTGTCTTGGTTTGGTTTCTCCGCGTTTTCTATTTCTGTTGTTGTCTTTTAAGAGCGACTAACTGACGCTCCCAGCTCACCATTGAAAGTCTTAAGTGAAACTGAAAGCCCACAATCATTTGCCACGAAATAAATTCCCGCGTTTTGTTTGTACTCTACAGCGATAGCGAACTGCTGCAACTGTTCGTTCGGCTCTTTGTAGAGATATACAGACAGATGGAATGGACGTAACGAGGACGGCGCGGCGACGCGACGGTGTTGCTCTGCTTGGTGTTGGTATTGCTCTAGAGTGGGCAGGCTGGGCAGGGTATAGTTAGGTAGCTATATGGACTATGGAGTGGTTAACAGTGAGTAAGCGAGCTAGAGTATGGGACGAATTGCAAAGTAAATTTTAGAGAACGCAGAACTGCTTGCATTTCTGTAATCTGTATGCCACATGACATGGTTAAGTACACACGGTTAAGAGAACATACCGATGACTTCATGAATCGAATTCGAATCATGTTCATGACTACGAGCACGGAGCGTAATAGGTATAACCAAACCAAACCAACCCTGCCCTGCGATGGATTAACAAGAGGAATACCTACTTGTTTGGCCTGATATTACAAACGCACATACATACATAACATAGTTGTTGCGTTAAAATCGAAGAGTACGTTAAAGTCAAACCCTCGCCCAAACCACTCAGCTCAGACTCCGTTTCAGTACATTAATTAAGTACCTACTTCTTGTTTGGTTTTACCTCTGTACCTTGCTTGCTTCCTCTTTATCAGTATTATGTACGCTCTTTTTGGTTGAGATTATTGTTTGATATGCTTTTGTTTGTATGCATGTTCGCTGAATTTAAAAACAAACCTTGAGAAGTTGACTGACGGATCTATGCCTCTAATTCTACTCACGCGCACGCCCCGAAAACGAATTAAAATTAAAAGAAAATACATAGTAAAACTTCCATGAAAAGCACGGATTTCAAAACCTTGTTGAGTATAAAATTTAAATACAGTGTGGTCAACTACTGACCAGGGGTTCCAAGTTCAACGCCGAGAAAAAAGGCACGCAAGGTATTTTCCATTGTCGCAAGCGCCATCTATTGCAAACAAAAGTATTAAATATTTTCCTAAAATAAATTTCGACCAAGATTTATTTCAGATTTGACAGGAACAATTCAATTTCGCCGAAAAATTATTGGTCGAAGAACTTTACTTTATTTTACGCAAAAACTGTTGGGAAACAATGGGCATGTTTTATTGGACGTCTGTCCCAGTAAAGCACATCGAAGTAGACAAATTTTGAATAAAACAAGGCTAAATGGATGACATTTGGCCATTCCACTCCACCTTTCTAATAATCAATTTTAATTTTTAACCTTCACACTAAATATTTTGTAGGTCACAATATGCAATTTTTTATGCAAAGTTATGCCATTGTGAGTTCAAAAAATTTAGCGGATTGTCATTTTCAAAGAATAGAATCCGCTTTCTCTCTTTATATTTGAAAACATGTCAAAGGAGTACAAAAAAAAAAAAACAAATTTTACCTTGCACGAATAAAACATAAGCTAAAGAAGCTAAAATTTATAGCGAGCAGGAAAATGGGCTTCAGAAACAATGGGCCTTACCAATAAACATTTTTACTTTCGACTTTAAATTTTAGTAGTTCACAGTGGCAATATTTTCCATACAGTCGAGACTTACAGCCCTATTATGGCTATCAAATATCAACACGATATTTGATAATAATTGATACGTATCAACAAAATGAATGAATCGGTATTATGGTTATCAACCTATCAAAATTTTTTATGAATTGTGAATGATATATGATTTAAGATCTATTCTGAATAGTTCCATCAATAAACTTGGTATTACGGTTATCAAAAAAATTGATACTCATCAAATTTTCTATCAACCACAAATTTCTTGTTGATACGTATCAAATTACTCGCGCGGCTAAAATAATCTATTAACATCAAATCATAAATATTATTTCCTTGTTTTTATTGTTCAAAAAACGACTTTAGACCGAAATGTCATCGGTAGAGTTATTATTTGAAGAGGATTATGCTGAAAAAAAAAAAAAAAACAAATACAAATTAGAAACGTCAAACCTCAAAACAGAACCACTCCTCAATGATTTTTTGATGAGCATTCACAATGGGGTTAACATGATCAATTGATACTCATAATACCAAACTATCGATGAATTGATAGATGTTATCAAGTATCAAATAATTGATATTTGATAGCCATAATAGGGCTGTTAAACTGATTATTAGTACGCCGCTATGTAACAAAATAATCACATTCACATTTATTTCGCTATTTGGTGTATTCAATTCGGTTTAACTGTGCGATTTACTTTCGACTAGAACTGCAAGCACAATATTCGACAAGATACCGGAGTCCCATCCCTAATAGTCAAAAATGCTAGCATACCTTTATCTGTCAAACTTTATCTGTCAAAATCTGTGATTTCACGCGAAAAACTGAAACTTTAAATTCTAAATTCGAATAATGGTTTTTGATTTGACGGCTTTTTTTCATTTTTTCACAACTTGTCACTTTGGTTTACTTGAAGCTCTCGAAAATTCTACCTCATTCGAGAGGTGAATACAATTTTTGTATAGGTGAAAAAAAAAATCCGTACACCTTTGTGAATTACCAATTTTTTGCTATGCGACAATTTCAGGCTATTTGAGATTTGAGAATTGCGGTCCAGATACACCACAACCCAGCAACTGCCTTATCGATTTCGTTTCTTTATTCAGTTTTGCTTTGTCAAGGTAAGCTGTGAAAAACTTATTTACCAAGAGTAATAAGGAAACAAAAAATGTAAATAGTGGCTTATGTCGCAGCACAACCATTGAAAAAAAAAACGTAAACCAAGATATCTTGGAATAAATACCAGATAACTGACAACCAATAAATTTATTTTCAGATTTACTTCATTACCGACGCAATATAGGTATGGATGCTTCTGAATTACGATGTCAAGTTTAAGTGGTCAGAAAAAGCAAAAGAACTTTTTTACGGTTTCGTTTTATGTACTTATGGCTATAACTGTGCCCTTAACTGAGGGAAAAGGCTCATTAGTCATTACTTCACTAGCATATCTAGCAACACAACTCACATCCTGGTGAATGTGGATCGTAAATGTAATAGAAACAGCTTATTCGGTTTTAGATAGATTTACTACTAACTCGAATATTGGATCATATCTGAATATGTGACCTTCAAAATGCTTCCCAAGATAGCAAAAATTTAATTTAAGCTTTTGTGTAACCTTCTTACCTGTTTTTTTTTTTTCTTATTAATTTTTAGTTTTCTAACAGAAAATTACATGCGATCATTTATGGTGGATTTTATCAATGTATCAATGACTAATTTCATATCTAAATGCAGTTACACGCACACCGACTGGAAATAAGAAGTATTGCCAATACTATTTCGGATGTTAAATAAAAATGCTCACACGGCATAATACCATTGACAAAGAGTTAGAACCATTTAGAATATTGCGTGATATGCTGAATAATATCGATTGACAAATTACGAAATGAAGTGTGCTGCTGTCAACTTTCCCTGCGTTTTATTAAGAACGAAATGGATTGTAGTTTGCCAACGCAAGTGAAACCCATTAACTTTGTGATCGCAAAGGAGTATTAGAATATTGGGAATTAGACACTTAATTTTTGCTGCGTCTATAATTGGCTTTCGTGAGGACATTTTCCTTAATGGGCGTTTACTTCAAATCCGCAATATCAAATGAATATTGTGTACCAAATGGAGGGAAAGTCATTCACTTTTATTAAACGATTCACGATAGGGAGTGGGTCCTCACGTGCGATTCTTCATTCAACTAATGACAAGGACAACCCCTTTCTACGCTCTAATTTAAAATTGTTTTGATGTTTGAGAGGCAATGCCTCAGGGCCTGTCTAGGGTTGTTTAGAACTCCTGAATCCCAGTACATAAAATACTATCCCAACAGGACCTTATACAATGGGGCCCGACTGAATAGGATTGAAAATTTCCTTATTAAGGTTATTCGGAGGCACGTTGCTAGGGCGATGGCCAGTGATAATAACCTGATCTCAGGGGCTTACTACCCCAATTTAATGTACCACGAGAGTACGCTTCGGTCTGGCTTTATCCCGCCTGAGGCATTTCTTCATGTAGATATGAAAGGGTTAGTCCAGACAATAGATGGTGTGCCGGTATTGTACCACAGCCACCGCGGCGCGAGGGATAAGCGGCTCATCCACGACGGGTACGCCGCCAATGCTCAGGAGCTCCTCCGTTTTAGCACCACAATTGCGGAACGGGACAGGGTCGATACGGTAAAGCAGTACACCGAATTTTGGTGGCTTGACGAAGACGTGAGAGTCGATACGCTCTCCCGGGCCGGTGCGTTACTTTTGTAGCATTTCTCCTTAGTTTTAAGCTAGATATTAAGGTGGTAGGCTTAGGCTTAGAGTAGGGGGTCCTTGGGAGGGACCGGGCTAGACAACATGAAATAGTACTTCCGAGACTTGACCGACGCTTGTGGCCTCGCGCGGATGAACCCCTGTTGGCGGCCGACAGGCAACCATGGACGCGATCAGGATGGTGACAAATCGAAATTATAGGTAATTGTAGGTTAAGTAGCTTAGGTAGATTTAAGTAGTTTTAATAAAACAAATAATAAAGATTCCAAGTTTTCTAAAGTTTCTTGGAAATTAAAAAACAAAACAAATCATAAATATAGATAGATTTAAGGCTGAAAGGCAATAATGTTAAGGATATTGTTAAGTTTAGAGCACTCGCTAAGAGCCAGTAAGCTAGAATAAGATAAATGTTAGTTTTAAATTAGATTTACTCGTTTTTGTCTAGTATGTAAGTTTAATGAAAGATATAAATAAAAATGAATTTAAAATGTAAAAAAAATGTAAAAATATTTCAAAGATAAGTTTGCCCTGTGTTTTTCATAGCATAGACAGATATATTTTTTAAATGAAGTCTTAAAAGTTGGTCCCCTTAAATCTTTCTGTCACGAGTTTCCGTCCAATGTAGATTTCGAAATTTTACGACGCAAATTTGTTAACTTTCTTTGTACGCCACTTCTTTTGTTATTCATAATATTGCTCCCCCCTGTTGCACAAGAACTGATAGTGAAAATGTTTACATTCCGATTGCAAGTCCACAAAGAATAATTAAAAAAAAAAAAAAAAACGTTCTTCTGCTTAGGGTATACAGTCTACAGTCTACACCCCTCAAGATCTGTCCAAATTCCATTCTCAAGCAACCATACCTTAAGATGAAGGTTAATTATTTTATCATCCCATAAACCTTATTTTTGTGGTGAGCTATTGTTCATCGCGAAGTAGAATATTAAGCCAACACAAACAAAAAAGCAACCGTATTTACATTAGCTGGCAAAATAATAAAACAAAGCGGCTTGGAAGATCTAGTACATAAATCTGATTCAATTGTTTATCTCATATTTAAATAGGCGAAGGCGAATAGTTAAGAACAACTTTCACTGCCTTAAAAAAAACTTATTCGCTTGTTTTTTTTTTTTTTTTTCTGGGAAGGTTGTGCAGGCAAAGTGTTCATTGCGTCTTTTGCCTGGATAATTTTTGAATAGAGCTGTGCTCTGACTATAGGCGCGTTTTATTGAACATCTATTTCGGCAAGGTAAAGTAGACAAATCCGAAATAAGCCAATGATGTCTGGAATAGGCGTTTTTTAATAAGCTCACATAATCTATATGATTTCCATGGCCTACAACAACAACAGTTGGATCTCGTATTATTGTTTTAAACCATGGAAATAAATGATCTATACAGATCATGTGAACATAATAAAAAAGGCCTAATATGTTTTCCAATAATTTGCATACCAGCAAGGTTACTAAAATGGTGGAATTTCTACCGCGGACTCTCACTCTAGTATTTGATGATGGTAAATTGTGAACGGAAAGACGCGTCATGCGTTTTCTATACAAACAGCTGTATAAGAGGGGCCGGATTTCGTGAGTCATTCGGAAATGGAAATTTGTAATTACTACGTTGTTACTGATAAAACGATGCCTTGTTTGATGAGTATTATGAATATGATGAAGCTGAATGGAATGACTGATGCTATTTCATACAAAATGGTGTGATCTGCGCTTACCAACTTATTGCACCGTATATTGTGTGCGCCACAATAAAATTGTGGCAATGGTTGGATCAAAACTTCTTTGTTCTTCATTTTTGATCAAGCCAAGTTTAAACAACGATCTTATTTTCTTTCGACACCAGAAGTATCATTTTCGCTATACACGTCATCCCGTTTGTAGCTTGTGCCAATGCACCAAAGTGGCCAAACAATTGGATGATTATTTTGGCCTTCTTACCTGCATAAATTATATATTTCGTCAATTCATTTGGAGTGTTGACTAGCAATCTATGGTTTGAAGTACGATTCGATACGGACTTATATGAATTGGAAACCGCTTTGTTGCCTGTTACCAAAGAGTAAAAAGCTTTACTCATTTTACGGTGGCGTAATCCACATTCCTGTAGGTAGGTATATCTTTCGATTATTTGCGTGCTACAAATTCAGGTATCAGGGTCTTATCTTCGTAATTCTAAATATAACTTAAATGCGTGTTAAAACTCACAGTGGTATGGGAAAATGTTGAAGATGTTTTATTTTAAATGAAAACAAAAATAAATTGGATAGATTGGTATCGACGTTTTTGTTTTCAATTTTCAAGATTTTACAAGTACCCTCGATAAGTTGAATTAAAAATATCCGCAGATATGAGATATTTAAAATAGGTAGTTTTATATCTCGTTAATTCAGAAGGCCCTACCCTTCCGAGGGAGTAAGTCCGAGTAAAGGAATTTTCCAAATTAATGAGAGATTCTTTTTATGTACCAAAACGCGTTCCTATTGATGAAAAAATGCAAGAACAAGGAAAAATTATTTTTTGAACACAAAAGATTGCAAATAATACATTAAATTTATTATTGTATAGTTTTTCCCGATTTTTATTATGTGAATTGCCGGGACTCCCCCAAAAGACATTTTGATGATTTGTTCCAACTTCTATATATTTGAGATTTACTTGCTACCTATACGTGTTCAATCAATGCGTTATTTAATTTTTTTTAATTTAATTTAATTTTTACATAAAAAAATGTAAAACTCGAATTTATTCAGACATTTTTTTTTTTTTTCGAATAAACGAATTAAAGAGATTTTACTGTACTTGTTTTTATTTACATGAGATTACCGTTTCATAGGAGTACAAAATCTCCCAAATTTTTTGATCTGGTTTTGTAAATGGATTAGTGCGTTACTTGACAACAATACCAGCTGTTCAAATTGAATTCATTTTTGGCAAAATCAGAAATGGATATCGAGTCCAAATTAAGCATTTTTGGTCACTCAAAATTATATCCATGGTTATTTATGTATTTCGTTATTTTCATTATTTTGGTTTTCATGGAACTTTGCGCATTTGTCTTGAAAGCTTTAAGCAACTTCTTAAAATGACGTAAAACAGCTGCAAAGTATAATGGTATTGGGTAGTATGTGTAAATTTGAAAAAAAAAAAATCGGGATCTGCAAAATGTGATCCGGATCAACAAAAAAATGGATTTTTTTGCCCAATGGAACATGAAAAGTGATTTAGATCATAAAATTGTAAATCCAATTTGTATTTGAATTTGCATTTCTCACAAGCTGCTAAGTTTTTGTTTATCTTTTCGGACAGATAAATGTAATAGATTTTTCCTTTTCAGTACCTTTTTTGACGCAAGCCCTGTTTACTAATATGTATGGGAAAATGTTTCATTGATAGATAACTTTTGGGAGGGTGTATAAAGGCCGTATAAATTTTCTTCTTCTATATATATAATTCTTTCGGGGTGAAACTCGATGATGTTATAACTCGATAGCCCCTGGGACGATTTTCATTATTCTTTTTTGGTTTTGTTTGTATTGCTGTATATCAGGTTTAGGAATAGAGAAAATACCGGAGAATCGCCGTTCGGTCCTGATTTGGTAACCAATAATTCTTCCTATTAAATATTTATTTTGACTTTTCTATCTCAAAAATTAATTAGAAAACTATGTAGGTACTTTGTGCTTATTTGTCCAAATAAAGCACTTTGAGAAATAGCAGGACTTAATACGAAACACGAAAGTTACAGGCAAAGCCGGGGTGGGAACAGCTACATATAAAGACAGACGTCCGTATGTGCACTCATAACTCAGGAACGATCATTCGATTTTTCTGATTTTTGGTTTAAATTCACATTGGCCCAATTAAGGAGATATGCCAATTCTTGTCGCGAAAACAAAACTTTATGAATATTAGATTGGGGATAGAAGTTTGTATAGCATTTTGAAATAATAAAATAGACTGGATAGAAAACTCACCAACACAACAAAAATTATTTAAAATTTTTAATTTTTGAATTCTTTGTTTGGCTGTTGCGGGCTTACCGCTACACAATTTGAAATTGAAAGTCTGCTCAGTTATAATTATGTTGCGAAACCTCAATGCACCGAAACTTTGTAACGGATCGCGTTTGATTTGGTTGTGAAGAATCTCAAATGAGAAGAAAATTGAAAGGCAAACGTTCTCATTACGCGGCTTCCGATTATTCAGAACGATTTGCCATTGGTTTTTAAGGGTCTTTAATTTACCGTGCGTATTGGTTTCGCTATTCCAATCGCTGGAAATAGGTGGCATCAATCTTGAATTCCCATTTTTTTCACATCGTCAATTGTTGTGGCGCGGCAACGTGTTAGCAAACCTTCCGCTTTGTACTTTGTGTTCCATAAATAAAGGACTTTAGTGAAAAAGCTAAAATCTAATCCTTTAGAGGTTAGAGGTTAGTTCTCGGAGGCCATAGGTAAATTCGTAGACTTATTTCTGCGTGGTAATAACATCTGCGAATACGTATCACAAACAAGATAGACATTCAAGTACCTACATCAATAAAAGCTTTAAACTTACAGGGCAAATGAGTGTGGAATGTTCGATTTATTTTGTAGCTTAAAGACTAGAACAACGAGGAACAAGAGTTAAAAAAACTAAAAGGCTTAACTGTTAAGTAAAATCGCATTTAGCTTTACAGAAACAATTTGCATCATTTTAGAATAAGTAAAAGCTAAGCTTTCTGTCTCTATGCAATCGATTCGCCGATCATTATTCAATTGCAATCCACCGCGATGTCAATTCCTTCATACGAAACATGTATGCCTAGGATTCTTTGAAGAAATCACCGGCGAACGCAGAAGAACCAAATGAAATGCGAAACGCTTGGTATTCATGACAAAGCGAAAACGACAGATACACTATTTTTTTTTTATATATACACTGCTTTTAGATCTTTGGAAGACAGGTTTGCGTTCTGATTTTAATAAACCTACGCTAATTTTTGTCTTTTTCAGGAAAGTCTCGGCGGCAATTCCAAAACTATGATGCTGGCGACCATTTCTCCAGCTAGTGTACATATTGATGAGACTGTTGCCACATTGCGTTACGCTTGTCAAGCACGAACAATAGTCAATCGAGTTAAAGTCAACGAGGATCCACATGATAAGATTATCCGCGAACTTCGTGCTGAAGTTGAGCGCTTACAAGCTTTGCGCCAAGATTACGAACGTCAGAAGCGGCTTTCGGCCACAAACAATGTCGCACCGCGGAAGATAATCATAGAAACATCTGTAGATGAGAGTGAAGTTGAAGCCCTAAGGCAGCAATTAGCTGAGACTGAAAAACAGCTCAATAGAGCTCAGAAATCGTGGATGGACCGCTTGAAAGAAGCCGAAAATCAACGAAAATCAGAAGTAAGGCTTCTGAAGCGAAGAGGTTTAGCAATGGAGCTGTCTGCTGAGCAGAAACAAGCATGTTTGGTGAACTTGACAGCAGATCCCATACTCTCAGGGACATTATTCTATATATTGCCAGCGGGTGTGGTGAAAATTGGACGAACTAGGACGTCAGTTTATTGCAGTCAACCGGATATTGTTTTGGACGGGCCACTTGTCGGCTATCATCATTGGTACGTCTTATTTGTAGTGTATTAAGGTAAATATATTTGATAACCATTTTATTAATTTAGTACAATTGAGAATACGAGTGGAAAACTCTACGTAACGCCGGATAATCCAGAGTTTGAAACATACCTCAACGGAGAACTAGTGCACGAGAGACAGCAAATGTTTCATGGTGATCGGTTGGTTATTGGTGGATCTCATTACTTCCGAATATCGAATCCGTTCTGCAGTAAGCGGAGGAGTAAGAATGTGGTGAGTTTTTCGAAGAAAGTACAATAAAACAACTCGATACATTTGATGCTGTGGCTTATTGTGGGTCCCTTTATTAATTTTATTTATTTCCTTTTCCTTAGGTAGTCGACTTTCAATTGGCTCACCAAGAAATTCTACAAAAACAGGAGGAGCAACTACGTCGTGAATTGGACGAGGAAAAACGAGCTGCCCTCTCACAAATCGAAATGGAACGTGCGGCAAATGAACGTAACTACAAGGACCGCATGGAAATGCTAGAACTTGAACAGTTCAAATTCACGTGCAACAAGGAACTGCTGGAGACCGAAAAGAAAGCTCTAGAAGAAAGACCTGCAGAGAAATTTGAATACACCCCGTCATACAAGTCCACACTGCTGGATGATATCAATCGAATTATGCAGCACCCCAGCGAGGAGAGCCTACATAAGACACAGCTTATGGTGGGTACAATGCAATTAAGTAATTTAGGCTTCAAATAACTCAGACTAGATCTGGTTGTGGTAAATTGAATAATAATTGTGTCAATTGCCAAGCACGTAAACAGTAGTAATTGAAGCAAGGTGCAATAATTATCGAATAGATAGAAATTCAAATGCGAGCTGACTTCGATGTGGTTTTTGTATGATTATCTCATTGTTTGCTTTTGTTTATTTGTACGGTGTTAATTGAACACGTGCATGCCTTATTTAAATCATGCACAATAGACTGAACATTCTCTTTTTTTTTCCCAAATTTGAGTCCATAACGAGAAAGGCAGGTGGTTCCTTGTCTGTTATGAATGCCAATTAGTCAATGTGGCTTGAAGAAGTGAACTAAAATTTGTTCTTTATCAAAAGTGTGATGATGATTGCGCGTAGTTTCCAGTTCTTCCAGTTTCGAGAGCATAAAGTAGATTCAGTTTGAATGCTTGTATAAATTATACAGCCCATGTTCGTATACAATTCAAATTTGCTGTTCATAAAATACCATTTTCCCACATATATCCATAAGTGCTGGCTTAGCCCTCGCCACCATTAGAGTTCAAACTGTCACTTCGAGCCTACAAAATGGGTTTTACTTGACATTTCCCAACAGGCATTGCTATCACCATTTTATATCTTAAATGTCCTTAGTAGTTCAATCTGGTACTGCACTTTTTTTTTTACATGTGAATGCAAACTATTATTTATTTACACAGTGGTCAACTGATTGTTTTATTGCTTTTCAATGTGATATAGTAAGGTCGCTTCCGCTTTCCGCCATTGTCGCGTCAAACGTATTGTGACATTCTGTGCGTGCAGTTTACCCTTCACAGCGTATCTTCGTCAACATTCCATATCACCTGCACAAGCTTACTTATTAGCAATGTAATTGTCAGCTTCTTCACAATCGTTTCAAATATTTACCTAGCTGTGCAAACAACAATACTCCTTCTTTCTCTATCTAATTGTAACAATCGCATTTCCCCACTCCCCTACCATGTGCTACGCCCATTTGTTTCCTTTTATTTAATTTTTAAAAATTTTCCCACCAGGTCAAAGAAGCCACACAGCGGTGTCGAAACCTTGGTCTTCAATTGGAGTTCAAACAATCGCAGATAATCGATGAATTCGGAATTTTCCGCGCCGTTGTACTTATAATCGATCGTGAGAATCGTCAGAAAGCCGAATGGCCCACGGCTCGGCTGGACGTTTGGCTTGAGATGATTCGGGAGAACGAGGTGGATCGAACTGATGTCTTTAAATGTGTAGACATTGAATGGAAGCCAATGAATGAAAACCTAGATGAAACGCTTAGCGACTCGTTGAATTCGAGTCGCATATCGCTCAACTTGAGCTTGGTGAAGGAAGTGATGCTGAAGCAGCCGTTTCAAAAGTTCCAAAACATATTCTCCTCGAGTGGCAGCAACAAAAAGGAGAACCTTAGTAAATCGGCTGTCATGAATTGTTCCCTGCGAAACACCAAGAAGATGCTCACGTATGACGAAGAAGATGGGGATGAAAAGCCATCACCATCTGCTGGACTCGATTTCAGTACATCCGCTAACCTCTATGTTAGGGATCTTCATCGATCAACATTGAAATTGAAAAAACTATGCGATCGATTCAATTCGGACGAGAACAATTCCCAAATGGCAAATGTCAAACAGATGCGAAAATCAATCGAACAATTGGAAGCCGTACTGCATGGATTACGAATGACGCTAAGCGAGAATATTTTCAGTGAGACATCGCCAACTAAGACACCAAAGTCTGTTCGATTTCTGCTAGACTGAGGTTAAGGGTTTACAATTTATGTCGACGAATATGTAAGACTTACATAAAACGGATTTTGTACTTTTTCTTTTTGTCTTTTCTATGTGAACGTTGTTTAGTGTTATATTTTTTTTGTCCTAGTTCATTTAAATAATTGATAAATAAATGTAATTTTATTGAAGTGTTAGCAAATGGTGAATTGTTGTCTTTCTAGAATCCTGCTAACTTTCACACGTTCTTAAGTTCTTTGAATTCAAGGGTTTGGGTGGGATGTTCAGTACTGAATGTTTTCGTAGTAGAAGTTTGTAGTAGATTATTTTCGATTTTCTTCTTCTGCCAGGCGAATATAGGCAACATCGCCAACCAAATTGTATCAAGCTCCTCAAGCAAGAGCAGTCCTAAACACTCTAAAAACTCTAAAAAGTAATCGATTACCATTGAGGTTATTTTCTCTACATATTTGTATTGTTACTCTCGAGTAGACCATACGATACAGCCACTCCTCTCAATCTCGTTGTATTTTTAAGATAGAAACGAAACGAATGTATTATATGTTATTATATAGTTGTAAACTGTAATCGAAACGAAAAAAGTCTTTATAAATGCAACTCAACTCAACTGCCACGCGAATGATAGACCCGAATGAATAAATGCTTTCCTTAGCGACGGCATTGTTTTGATCGTTTCGATGCCAACGATTTACTAAATGGTGCCGTGAGAAAAATTGGTTTGGTAAACCCATTTAATGTTTATTAATTTGTGTAAAAGCACATATAAGTAAAAACTGTAACAAAATATCAAACTATCAACAATGGACGATAAGCACTTGAAATGCATTTAAACTTTA
Organism: Cheilosia urbana; assembly: GCA_946477585.1. Classification (NCBI taxonomy): domain Eukaryota; kingdom Metazoa; phylum Arthropoda; class Insecta; order Diptera; family Syrphidae; genus Cheilosia; species Cheilosia urbana. The sequence continues at coordinate 128,675,616 of OX297854.1, read as the reverse complement.
AAACTTGAGCGGAGAAAACATGCAAAAATAATCACAGTGTGTACTTATTCATAGTTGTGCATCATAAGTGCTGGCTCTGGAATCAATTATTATTGACTTCATCGTCCTCAGCACACTCCAAATAGTTATTCAAGTCAATGACCCACTGGCAAAACTGTCCATCTTTGAGATTAACAAAATCAGCTAGAAACACATTGACTGTGGGTTTTTCTTTATAATCAAATGGACCCGGCTGCTGAGACTTGATCCAAGGATAGAGCTTCTTGTCGATCTTCTTTGCACTATTTCGTAATGATGATAAGAACCTAGGGCGGCAACTGTTTAATCATCTGAAATGGTCAGCCAGTTCAAAGTTTACTAACCTGAACCCAATATATCTAGGAGTTGGTGTGAAAATGCACTGCGACACGTATCCATTGATCGGTTGGCGTGTCAACAGAGCTGCATCAAGAAACTCTTCCAGCTTCTTTGCACTGCAAACATTTGGCCATGGGGTGGGCCAACTTAAGCTCGGCCAAAATTCCTGCGGCAATTTTACACTGCATCGCCGATAAATGATAATAACTTGCTTGCCATTGGGATGGCAGAAATTCAATGTGCACTTAGAGAGCGGTCCGTCGTTTCGTGTGTACAGTTTGGTGTCAAACATTTGCTTCAGATAGCTATGCAGGCGGCTATGGTGATGCGGCTGCATTTCGTAAAAATGCTGGAAATCCAGAATGACGAATTCTTTGGGGCGTGAATTTAAAAAGTTTATAATTTCTATCAGCGGCGAGATTATCTCCATTGCGAAAAGTCCGTGACAATAGTAGAACTTTTCTTCGTTCTGGCAAATGCGCAAGTCGAAGTATCTATGATAGCGGACAAACAGAGTGTACAGTAAAACACTGCTAAGTGATTTTTATTACCTTACTCCCAGTTTCAGTTGTTCTTCAATGTTGGCAGACTGCGTTTTGGCCCATCGCCGCACAAAACACGGAAACACATAGTTTAGGCGACGAGCAGATGGTTCGGCATCCGGAGCAATTTTCGATTTGGAATTGATACCGTATGTCATGGAATTGTGCGATCCTAGAGTGCAACAAATGTTCCATTACTAGAACGAAAATAGAACTGTGTGGCCTTACCTGGTATTGCTATGTTTATTATTGATAGGTCACGGGCGGCATCCGATAGCCCACCCATCCAGTTGTCGTTGGACATTGTGGACTGTTGAGACCGTAACTAGCTTCTGCAAAGAAAATTGACTCCGCAATTATATCGATGCAGGGGGTAGAATTGAAAGATGGAATATTATCCAATAAAACAAATTAACTTAGAACCTAATTAACTAAGAGATATAATACAGTATCCAGATTAGAGACAGATAGTTTTGTCTTTTGACGCGTATTTCTCGTTCCCGGATGAAACGACTGAGTCCAAGTTTGTATATGTAGGTAGTTCAAAAGGCTAACTGCGAATCATATTCACCGATTTACAACTGTTTTAGAGTTAGAACAAAACTGCAATTCTTTGAACGATAGATAGGAACAAGTGCAAAGCAGTTAAAACATAATATTCACATGGTTTCTAATTCCTTTAATCACAACTGTGCGAAATAGTTTCATATTTTATTAGATTTTTCCTAGATGTTGGCAGTATTTCAATTGGTGCACTTATAAATAAGTAAAGATACAGCTATTGCAATTACATAATTCATAGTCATACATGTTAATAAATGAAAACTTATTTAAATTCTCACTCAACAACTGTATTATTTCAAGACAAAGATCCGATTCGATTTTTGGTATTACGATTAATAACGGTTATTGTTAAAAACATAAAGTACCACTCAATCACAACAAATGTTTACAAAGCAAGACGCACTTAAATGCAAAGAGAAACTAGCTTTACATCAAATACACGACTCCAGCTCAGCCAGAGCTACTGCCCTGAGTGGTAGGTATATGTTAGGTATATACATTTGTAGCTAGATGATATTAATTTTCTTCAATTTGAATTACTAATTACAAAACGAATTAGGGACCTCTGACTCAACTTAATGGAATTCTAACAACAAATTGTTGTGGACAAATACCCAAAAGACATGCATTGCTAGCAATGAAGTTCTTGTGACCACTGCCTTAATTTAATTGACTTGTGCATAACTTATCAGTTATCACAATTGATATTTCACGCCTATAAATAACTGAACCACCCACCTTTACTTGATTAACTAGCCAATGTCCAGCACGTTTTCATCCACAAAACGATTTAATGAGACAATTCGTTGTACCTGTGCCTACGTACTTAAAAAATAACTAAGGTTAACAACACTTCAGAGACAGCAAATAGTTAAATAATTGTAAACAAAAATATATAAACAAATGAAACTTGTAGTAGGTATAGGCAGCAAAAAAGGCTACCTTCAAACGCCAAATGACGTAATGCCGTAGTAAAAAATTGTAGTCAAACGTCAATTCACACAAATTTTGTAATAGATCAAAGAATAAATTGGTACCACTGATTTTACTTGAAATTCAATTTGACAGTTTGCGCTTTTACACCTGAAACTTGTTTCAGTTTGTTAATTTTTGTTCTTTTTATTTTAATTGTGAAGTTGTTTTTGAAAATAAACTGCAAAATGGATGTCTACGAATTCGATAAATGTCTCTTGAATCGCCTTGAAGAATCCATGGATGTACTGAGCTGGAAAGACGGCGTAATACCGGCGTCGAGAGTGCGTCTCGAATGGTCGTACTACATCGAACTGCAAATCGAACCAACAGGTTAGTTGACCTTGTAGTGTAAAAGCCTAAGAAGTAAGAATTAATTGCAACATCCTATAGGCTGGCAAGGACTGTGGAAAATTCCGAGAGTCATCTGCGAAGAGCTAAATCTCCGCTATCCGACAATTGTCTTCGGTATGGTTGAACAAGTGCTGTTCAAAGAACTGAAAGCGATATTCCTTATTTTGGCTGTGCAAGATGAAGATGTACACTTGCCAGAGAAGCAAGAGGTTTGTTTGGAAGATTTGTGGCCAACAAAAATGCAAGAAAATACCGAATTGAACATCGAACGAACTGCAGACTGCATTGATCGCTTAAGATTTTTCTACAGTCATGTTTGGATGCCATGGGACAATGACAATGATGATGATCTGAATTGGGTGGAAAAGCACTTGGAATCAAGAATACGTTTTTGCTATGATCTAAAGAAGAAAAGTATGAAACGATCGTTGGCTGCTCATATTAAAACTTTGTTGACCGAAGCACGGTATATACAGCAACGCAGGGAGTACTTGGAGATCGGACTGAGCGATGATGAAGAGCTGGACGATACGCTCGATAAGACTCAAATCACTGATTTGATGCGTTTGCATTTACGACTGACTATGATAAAGAGTGAAGTTGAAATGCTGGAAAATCCCGAAATGCGAAAGATCTACGAAGAGATAAAGTTTGATGAAGAGAAGTATTTGAAGCACGGCCTCGACGAAAAAGTGGACGAACAGAAGGGGATTGCGTACATTGTGACGGCTCCCTTCACTTTCGAGAGGCAAATGCAGTTTATGCGGTTGGCTGAAAAATTTATTGCCGCCCATACGCTTATACAGATGTGTCCATCATTGCAGGTAAGATTCTTTGGTAAAGCGACCTTTCTGTGAACTTTTCCAATTTGGTTTACTAGCCCGCATTTGATGCTCTTTTCTTTTTACCGGCACCTTTCCTTCATCCACCATTTATTCCAAATATAGGACGTCCTCAACATTTGCAATGCATCTGACGACATATACCTTCCACCCGGTAGACACACCATCAAATTCCTAGAGTACCTGAACGACGATGGCACCATATTCGGTCTCTCTGACTGCTCTGCAGATGACCACAAAGAAGGAAAGTCGACCGAAAAAGACGTCGTCATAATGTCTCCAGATGACGACAGCATCCTTCTGGTATTCGATGGCAATTTCAATTTGAAAAATCTCACGCTCGATTGCCGTAATATTCGTTCGGGAATTCTGGTCAAAAATGGAAAAGTTATTCTGCAAAACTGTCGCATCATTGGCGATGGCAAATCGTCAACCCAACAAGGAATTATGTGTTCAGGAAGTTCGGAATTGCTTCTGGAAAACTGTGTACTACAAGACTTTTCCAACGGCATTGTGGTCAACGATACGGCATCGGTAACTATTACCAACTGCCGAATCAGCAATTGTCGCATCGGCATCGATGTGGGCAGCAGCGCAAGTATACACTTTGAGAGGTGTGTCATTGTGAAATCAAAAAAATGTGGCATCTACTGCGAAACGAGCTCGTTAAATAACAAAGCCGAAGGCAAGACACTCCTACTCAGCTCTTTAGATGACGTAACGCAGTAAGAAGTTATCAACATCATCTTTTATTTGATCGAATTAACGTTGCAATTTTAGATACATGTGCGAACAAAGTTCCTGGTCGGGCGAGTGCGACTTTGTGAACTGCCGCTCGAACATATTTATTGTGAACGAAAAGCAAAGTGGATTTCCCAAGACGCTTGAATGCATCCTCTCAGCTGAAAGCAGCGATATTTCGTTGAAGAAACCCGCAATCAGTGAGAAGAATCGCTTTGATGACTCGGATGTTATCGAAGTGGATGACTCTGTTTATGAGATCAACTACGACACAGATACAGATTGATTTAAACTCAAATGTCTTTATTTTAACAAATACCTATTTTCAATAAAATTTTAGAGTTTTATTTTTATCAGGGATCATCTTTCTTCTGAAAATGTGCAATGCTTTATTTTTCACGCAGATTTCTTCTACGTACCAGACACATCGGGAGCTGGGCGCACGGCCAATTCGAAATGTCCCCCTTGATCAGTCTAGAGCAAGACTCACAACGTCCTTCCTGGTGGACCACCGAGATTGCCGCACTAAGAAGAAACTGTCTGCCTCTTAGACGCAAGGTCACCAAAAGTAGAAGGAGACACGCTGAAACAACGGAAGAGGCACTAGTAGAGTTTAGAAACGCAAAATCAGAGCTCAAGAGGGCCATATATTTGAGTAAACAACACAAGTGGGACGAACTCCGCCAAGATGTAAACAGCGAACCCTAGGGACTGGGCTATATGGTAGTGATGCGTAATTTAGGCGCAAGATCAACCACCCCACCCATGACTGAAGAGACAATGCAAACGATAGTGGAAACACTGTTTCCAACCCATCCTAATAGGCGACAAGATATTTCTTCTGTACACCAAGACATCCCGATGTTCACGGAAGAGGAGTTGAAACTAGCAACGAGTACACTACAAAATAAGAAAGCCCCAGGACCTGACGACATTCCTTCGCTCAAACCTGCCCCCAAATTCTTCTGAATATGTACAACATCTGCTTGGAAGAAGGGATTTTCTTTAAGAAATGGAAAATACAACGCCTAGCTTTAATCAGCAAAGGAAAAGGGGACCCAAATTCCCCTGCAGCCTATAGACCGCTTTGCATGTTGGATACGGCAAGGAAACTACTAGAAAAGCAGTTGAAACCCCAGCTCACCACTGCAATTTAGAGTACAGGAGACCACCCGTAAGGCAACACGGATTCAGAAAAGGACACTCAACGATCGGAGCAGTTGAGGAGGTGATCAAAACAGCGAAAGCAGCAAATCGAGGAAATCAAAAATCGTATAATTCAAGACTACCTCAGCGAACGGAAACTAGTTTACGCCACAAAAGAAGGACCTCGTGTTAAACAAATCACAGCAGGAGCAAAGCAGGGGTCAATCCTTGGACCGGACCTCTGGAACATATTTTATGACTAGATTCTTCGTATCGAAATGCCTAACGACACCTATTTGAGAGGGTACGCAGACGACATTGGCGCGGTGATAACTGCGAGGGACACTGAGGATGCACGAAGAAAGTTGAATCAAATTATAAGACGTGTCTATCTCTGGTTATAAACCCATGGTCTTAGTCTTGCATCTAAAAAGACCGAGATTGTCCTACTGACCAGAAAACATATCCCGACGCAAATTGAATTTCATTAAGGCCCAAACGTAATCACCAGCAAAAACGCAGTAGAGTATCTTGGGATAAGTATCGCCTCAAAACTTACTTTCTGGAGTAATATTAAATTCGCTTCGCTAAATGACCACATTCCTTAGCAGACTCATGGCAAACGTTGGAAGACCAAGAGAAATCAAACGAAGGCTCCTCATGACGCACAACACACGCGATACTGCTATATGTATGCGAAATATGGGCAGATGAACTTAAACAGAAGAAGTACAGGAAACGGATGGCAGCAGTACAGAGACGCGGAGCCCTCCGCATCGCAAGTTCTTACCGCACTGTATCAGAATCAGCCGCTCTTGTCGTTGCAGGAGTGGCATCTATGGACCTCTTAGCCGCAGAGGGAAAGCTAGTATTTATATGAGAAGAGAGCGGAAGTAGGAGCAGAAGCGGCAACCACTGAAGCAAAACAGGCTACCAAACAATTATGGCAAGTAAGGGGGAACTCTGAAACAAGAGGTAGATGGACCGCAAGGCTGTTCAGAGACGTCGCTGAATGGACAACGCGAAAACACGGAGTTTCTAACCGGACATGGATATTTTAATGCATACCTACACAGGATGCGGAAAGTTGACAATCCGACATGCCAGTATGGCGACTCATTGGTAGACACCGCTTTTCTTACCTTCTTCACGTGCAGCAGGTGGACCGTGGAAAGACAGAGATAGGTTATATCTCCCCCGAAAATATCATTGAGAAGATGATTGGAAGCGAACGCAGCTGGAAACGGGTAACATCATTTATCGAAACCGTGCTCAAAACTAAGAAGAGGGACGAAAGCCAGAGCACACCCTCACAGAAGAAAAGGAAAGTTTACGAGGTAGAAGGGAAATAAGGGCTCCCCGAAGTAATACGAATAGTGGTTCCAGGGGGCTGTTGAAGAAAACTAAAGGGAGAGGGGGAGTTTAGTCAGTAAGAGTCTGACACACCAAGAAAATTTAAATTTCTTGAAAAAAACGACTCACAACGTCTTTAGTAAAGCAAATAAAGCCATTTCTAAAAAGAACACAGAAGTAAACGGCAGCCACGTCCCCTGAAAAAAATTGAATGCAACATAACAAACTTAAATTTTTTTTAAAACACAACAACACAACTTTTATTTTTTCTGTTTAACCTCTAAATAACCTAAAATAGATGCCTGCTTTTTCATGGGCGAGAAAAATTCCTTTCTATACCACGAGAGCGGCACTTCCGAGCACTTTGTCAAATCCCTTCCTGAAGGCACGGTACTTATTACTTCTTGCGGCCTTAGAAAACTCACAAATCGTCTCATCTCCTCATGGCTGGAATGTTCCGAGTACTCGATGCCAACGACATTGATCTCCCCTCGATATTGTGGTTTCGCATTCTTTTCCCACCCACTGGGTCTGATTGCAAAGATCATATCATAGGTGTCACTGAACTCTCTCCAGTAGTCGTTTATGCCATTGTAGCCGATTTTCATCAGCGGTATCACATGCAAATTGGCTTGTCGAGCATTCGCGACCAGCCTCTGTAGGATCTCATCATTGTCAATTGCACGCAGCACCTTCCTCCTCCTGTCGTCTGTCCAGACCTTGAAGTCAAAGGCTTTTGCAATTGCCGACCAGAATTTCTCCTTTCCCACTTGATAAGAGCCGCAAACAAATAAAATTCGTTTGCCCTCATGCCGCTCCTTAAATTCACGTATGAGACGTATTGCATCCGCTATGCTCTTCTCCTGTGACTGGAAGGAGTACTTGTTGGATATGTATGTGGTATCCAAGTACAGAATGTCGATGTTTCGCTGGATAAGATGTGGATGGAGTTCCATTTCGAGACAGGCACGAAAGTCCCCGGTATGCAAAATACGTTTGCCGCATGGCAGCTGAAATAAGAGCATAACAGCACCAGGACAATGATTTGCATCTATTGCAGTGATCTGAACACTTTCGATTGTGATAGTTGTGTTTAGAGGTAGAATGTTGACTAACTTCTCGTCGACTGGTATAAACTCACGCATAAGACAAGCGGTGATTTTCGAGCAGTAAATTGGCATCGAGAACTTCTTCGTCAGCCCAATGTAATGATCTGCATGGAAGTGGGTAAGAAAATACACAGTGACGCCTTCTATGCGACCGTACTTGAACCCGTCAACGGCAAATGTAGTGCCCTCAACAACCTTATATGACGGGCAGATAGATTTCTCCGACTTTACTGTCGCAGGTCGTTTTGGTTTTGTTGGCGATTTTTTAGACATCACTGCCTGCTCGCCATCAGAATCCGAGCACAAGTCAATGACATCCTGTATCACAATTGGAACGGGTTCATCATTGGTCTTTATGTCACTGGATGTTTTTGTCTTTTTAGGCTTCTCTTCAGTTTTTAGCAGTCGCCTACGCAATGTCATCTTTGTCAGTTCACGTTTGGGCTTCGTGACAGAGATAGAAGTAACATCAACTGAGTTTTGAGGGAGTTCTTTGAGTTTCTTTGGCGCCAGCTTATTGTAAGCGCCTGTCCTGAAGAACGCCTGAAGCTTTGATTGTGTCACAGTTTCTTTCTTTTGCTTGGAGGACACAGATGCCTTGCAATGTGCTCGCTTTGTGCGGTTTTCGTTTGTCACGCTTTTTCGAATTGGAGTAGCGCATATCTCCGTAGTGAGATCGACACATTCTGAATTATATTTGGTTTCGAGTACATTAGTTTCGAGCTCGTTAGTTTCTAGTTTCGGAGTAAGACTGTTTGGCGGTAGAAGCTCACCGATGCTTTTGATGCGTATTTTACCAAAGGGAATCATGGAACTGATTAAGATGTGTTATACTGCAAGAACAAGATCAGAGAATTTTTTTTATATTTTTTATGCGCCTTTTTTCAAAGAAGTATATTAATAATGAATCACAAGTCAAGTGCATCATCACACTTCATTATGTTAACAAATAGGTAGACTCGAATGGAGATAGATTTAAGTACCTGGTAGTAGTACTAAACTGATACCTCTTTTATGTTATCTCTGCTGTAATTTGCCGCTGACTGCAGTATAAGTTTGAATGCATACACTCGAATACTGCATAAACGCATACGGCAATTATCTTATTCTAAAGAAAAGTGCATCACATTCGCACTTGGGGGTTTACCTATGGAAATAGGTACCTATCTGATAACATAAAGCTAGATAGTAAAGCTAGTTTTTTGAAATGCTACAATTCTCAAATGCGAATGTTTTAGAAACTCCTTAATTCTTTTATTTTTGTTAACAAGTACGAGATGCTTACCGGATATACATAAACATTAGCCCGTAAAAATCCGGTCATTTATTTATATTTCAGGCGTACAACCGTCAGCTTTTTAATCAAATTCCAACCTTATCTTTTAGGAACGAAAATAAACAACAGCAATAAACAAAAAACCACTTGCCTTTCAAATCATTTATTGACAGGGGCGAGTTCCAAGATGTGCTCTTTGTTGTTTACATTTGGTACCTACTTATGTCGTTTTCCGTACAGAAAAAGCCCTTTTTTCAAAGTCAGAGCAGTTTCTCTGCTCTCGAAATCAACTGGCTGTCAGATTTCATGTTCCATTGGGCGCAAAAAAAAAGATTTGGAGCGCTTATGAGTTGTGATATATGTCATTTTCGATTTGGCTATTCAGATTTTGATCTGAGATCTTAGATTTTTGCTGCCAAATCGAACATGAAATCCGAATTTTATTGATTTTCTTTCACTTGCACTAAAGCCGGAACCACACTTGTAACGTGTGTTGTGATGTGGAGTGGCGTGTCGCTATCACTCCAATGGATTTTATATGCGTAGAAACATATTTTTCTCGTGTGTTGTGTTGCAGTGTGTCGCGTTGTGTCGAAATAGCTCCTGTACCGATTGCGCCACAACGTTCTATGTCGCAATGAAACGAGACATATATATTATCTGAAATTGCATATGTGAAAGAAAGAGCAAACATGAACTAGGAAATCCATAACGTCAAAAAAGCAAAGCAAACAACATTTGAATTCATATAAAAAATGACAGCACACTAGATAAGTGTGCACAGAACACGAAACGACAGACCACACCACAACACACCACACGTTACAAGTCTGGCGCGGGCTTAAGAATCCATTTCAATTGATTTTAACACATTTATGAGAACGCATTTAGACACAATTTAATACTAAAACTCGCTCCCATACGCGTAAAATAAATACTTACTTATCGGGCTCCCGACCCGTGAAGTTTCTGCCTGAGAGCCTGAGACACTGCAACCTTCCATCCTCTACGATCCCGGGCACGCTGCTTCCAGTTGTCCAGACCAAGCGCTTTGGCATCCGCGATGGCTTGGTCTTTAAAACGGCGGTCTCAGCGTAAAACGAATAATTCAGCTAAAAAAAACCTATCCTTCCGAAGGTAAAAAATTCCTATCCTTCCGAAGGTAAACAATTCGTAGATCTGAGAAAATATCGAGATTTCTCAAAAAAGCGTCAGATCAAAAAACAGATAGATTTGTTTGGCAAATGGAACGTGTAAAGCAATCTCGATCAAAAAAAAAAAAAATTGATTTTTTCTCAAAAAAAAAAATTCGTTTTGCCAAATAAAACATCTCTGAGAAAAAAATTTCAGATATGCATAGGTGCTCTAAATCGAAAAAGTATTATTTTTTTTTAAAGAAATATGAAATTTGAAAATTCTTTTATTGCTCTAGATCACATTTCTTAAAAAAAAAAAGAAGACAAATTTGGTGTTTGGTGCGAACAGGTCTATTCGTTATCTGTACTAAAAGCATCCACATCAACGTGCGATTCAAAAACGAACAGTGCGCACCCCAAAATAGACAGGGACTGTCAATAATTCTGTTCTAAAGTTAAAAATTGTTGGAATCAATAGGCAATTTTATAATAAACAAATTACAAAGCTAGTTTTATTTAGGTACACAATTATGGCTGGTGCTCCAGGAGCAGACGAAACCTTCGAAAATCCAGAGGTAAGAATACACTGTGTGAGATATGTACGAGAACTAGAATAATATCTTTTGTCTTTAGTTTGATGAAGATGAATTGGGAGAGGAGCAATTTGTGACAACTTCAGCTGGACGTAAACGTTTGTTCAGCAAGGAATTACGATGCATGATGTACGGTTTTGGAGATGATAAAAATCCATACACCGAAAGTGTAGATTTACTAGAAGACTTGGTCATTGAATTCATAACAGAAACAACACACCGCGCAATGGAAATCGGTCGTACTGGTCGCGTACAGGTGGAAGATATAATATTTCTGGTTCGCAAAGATCCACGAAAGTATGCACGTGTAAAGGACCTTTTAACAATGAACGAAGAGCTAAAGAAAGCACGAAAAGCCTTCGATGAAATCAAATATGTTGGAAATGAAGCTAAAATTAAGTAAAAATCAAGCAAGCTATGTACGATGGTTTTCATTTTAAGAAAGAACCGAATTATATTCTTTCATTTATGTATATTGCTATTGAATCAAATAGACTATGATTAATGTTTTAAATTTTTGGAACTCTTTGCGTGTGATTATTGCTAATACCTAATACTCCGTCGATTTGATATATATAATCGTGCTTACAAGCTAACTGGTGCTGGAGGCATGAATTATTGTTTCCTGACATACAGACATCAAAGTAACTAGTATTGGATGCTGAAAAAAGCGATCGCACAACGTCCATTATTTCAACTTGTAAGGCCTGTTTCAGGTATCCTTTTCGTGTAAGTCGTCAATAACGCATTTTCGGGCATTGGGACATTCGTCTTCTTCGACAGGGCACTAAACATAGTCGCTAGGTATTATGTACCACCTGTAGCTGTTAGCATAATATAACTACTGTCGTCTGCTTTAGGACATTTAATGATTGCTTTTTGCTAGTGAAGATCTTTTCTAATTATGACCAAGTTTGCTGATGCTTCTAGGTTTTAAAAACATGTCTGGGTATGCAGCCCGATCATGTGCCGACATTGATTAGGTACATGTATTCTGCTTATTTTGAGATTCGAATGAATAGCCAATTCTAACGAATGTCTACCAAAATACACAAAGTTCATTCGAACGAATAGAGACATTCGTTAGAATTGGCTATTCGTTCGAATCTCAAAATAAGCATTGTCTATTCCCAACCACCGTTCGCTATTCTCAGCTCAGTGCGCTTTTAAAAACAAGCACACATTTCCCGTCAAATTGTGAAATCAAATATTTTTTATCACCATATAAAAATAATAGGTCTGTTCCTTTACTTTAAAATCTTACGAATTTTTACGAATTCTTACGAATTTTTACTCAGTGCCGTTCCTTAACTCAAAAAATTCGTAAAAGAGAGCGTCATCGAGAGAGCAAGATATTACCCCTCCACTGAGAATCTTACGAATTTTTACTCAACAAATTTCTTGGTGTAAGAAGTGAAAAAGCTGTCAGTCACCTTACAACTAACAGCTGATTTGAAATTTGATGTCCCATTTGGCATATGAGTTGATTATTTTTTGACTTCTTGCTTATTAAAATGGTATCAACAGGCGGAAAAATAAAATTGAATGTTCTCTTTAAGATTCTTTTCGATATTGGCGACGAAATTCTTCCTTACTGTAACAAGGAACAATCTTTTCCATGTAATTCTTAATGCAGTGTCCTCTTCTATTATGCTTGTAGTTCAATTAGTACAAACTCTTCCACATACTCGGATTCATCAAAATAAAGTTGAAAATAAATGATAGAACTAATTTTCTTAGTAAATTAACAAATTCCTCGAGTTTATCAGACATTTTAACGACTTTTCGTAAAATTTTTTGAATATTTGAATTATGTATCTGTCATTTTTCATAAATTACTACAAAAGCGTTCCTTAACTTTTTCATAAGCGTCTCTCTCTGTGAGAGAATTTATACCCACAACTGCCATTTTGACAGTCTTTTCCATTCTTACTACAAAAGTAAAGGAACAGACCTAATATTACCTGTAAAAAAATGGTAGCCGGGAACATCGCTTTCATTGCAACATGCAACCTTCTCAAACATGCTGCACAGCTTCAACGAACTATACCATAAACAACTGTCAAATTTTGACAGTGGTACTTGCAAAAGAAAATAGAAAACAAACGTCCACCGGCTAGTAGTTTATTTCCGTGATAAGAAATTGTTTCATTATTTTTAATAAATACAATTGATAAGAGTAGTATAATGGATTTCACAAATTTCCTAGTCCGAAAGGTATTTAACAGCACTCACATGTGTCAATGTTTATTCAAAGTTTTCCAAACAGTGCCCATCAACCGCTATGTATATTCCGAACTTTATCACCTTTGAAGAGGAGCAGCGAATTCTATCGCACATTGAAAGAGCACCAAAGCCCAAATGGACCCAGCTCCTGAATCGACGCCTTATTAATTACGGTGGTATACCACACCCAAACGGAATGATTTCCGAAGAAATTCCCCCGTGGCTACAGGCGTATGTTGACAAAATCAATAACTTGGGTGAGGTCCCCGAACGAATGCAGGTCACTTGGATACAGAAAATCATTTTAAAGCTTTGCTAAAACGTTTCAGGAATTTTCGAATCGGAAAAAGCCAATCATGTTCTAGTGAATGAGTATCTTGCCGGACAGGGAATAATGCCGCACACTGATGGTCCACTGTTCTATCCGATTATAACGACAATTTCATGTGGCTCTCATACGATATTGGAATTCACAGAACGTCAGGATTCGACCAGCAGCAGTGAAGTGACCAGCAACACTTTACCTAAGGATGTTCGTTATAAACTGCTGCTAGAACCACGAAGTCTATTGATTCTAAAGGATACGTTGTACTCTGATTACCTGCACTCGATACGTGAATGCAGCGAGGATATACTTTGCGACCGAATTTGCAATTTTGAGAATTGTGAAACCGCCTACAAAATGGGCGATAAGATAACACGGAAGACGAGAATTTCGTTAACGATAAGAAACGTGCCGAAGACTTCGAAGCTGAAATTGAAAATTTAAGGGGCAAGTTGTGTGCTGGAAGGTTTATAGAGTACCGCAGGCAGTGGACTGGGTATTGTTTTGATCAAGTGTCGATTTCATCTTGCCTTAGTAGAGTGAAAATGCGTTCACACATTAGATTAGATTTATTTAAACGAGCACTGTAATTACAACTTCGCTGTTAGCCAATGTTACCTGTCAATATTTGACGTTACGATTGTAATGAATGTCAGTGGGCCCAAAAAACTACAACTCGACATTTGTGTCTAGCTTTCGAATATATTTGGGATGATTCGTTAGAACATTACTCTCTTCTATAGAATTTTGTTTTCCATAAGCTACAACGATTGTAATTGGACTATGCCAACAGCCTTCGTGAATATGCTTTTTGGTTTTATTGGGAGTCGGGTTTACAGTGGATATACCAGCATTTTCTTCACACTCGACGCGTGGCAAGTTAACAAACTAAGCAGGATTAGATTTCTGAACAAAGGTTTGCAAAAACATTTCTATAATTAAACACAATGCCCACCTCCGTATCGCCGATACTCTTAACTCTTATACGTATTATCCTTCCCGACCGATTGCATGTTTCCATTCTGTGATTTGATTCGAAAATATTCAAACACCTTTAGCAATAACAACTAAATGTAATCTGCTCAGATGTTTTTAAAACAATTTATTTAGCTTGTACTTAAAATGTATTTATTGGTTTACAAAAAAATATATATATTCCTCAGACCATTTGCATTTCTATTATCAAAAAGAAAATATTAAACAAAAATTTAAAAAAAAATATATATATATAAGAACAATTAATCACTACTCCACACAAAACACAAAACAAAAAGAAGGCACAAACATTTTTCTTTTCATTTAAAAAGAATACATTTTGTTTATCTTTTTTGTTATCACAAAATTTTACACACTTTCTCAATAATAAATGTGTATGTATTTATTTCAATTTGCATTTATTGCATATTATACAAAAAAAAAGCATCTTTATGTAAAAAAAACATTTGACTTTATATAGTTAATATAAATAAAAAAAACAAAGTTATACAAAAGTATTTTCGTTGTGTACTGTTTTTACTTTTTGCAGGATGGCACCGGTAACAATAATTATTATAAATATTGTTGGTCAAACAGAAAATGTCTTGTGATATATTTTCGTTTGATTGTTTAAGTACGCTAATAACTGGTAATACAAAAAATATATATTTATGTAGAATATAAAAACAATTTCATCTAAATGGCATTCCGAAGACGCGTTCCATGCTCACGGTCTCCCAGTAGTGTGTTCTGCAACTACTTCTCCTTAAATGCGTACAATTTTGATTTGTTATTGACAAGGGAAATATAAGGATCTTAAAAAAATGCTAAAATTCAATATACTTATACGAAATGCATTACAATAATGTAGTAACCTAACAGTAATCATATTTTTAACTTTCTTTAGACTTGTGTTTAATACTTTGCTATAAATAAGATAAATTGTATTTTTTTTTTGTATAGTTAAAATTTAAAATAAGATTAGTAATAGAAAAGCTTTGAGCTTAAACAAAAATACGGAAAATCTGTAGAAGAAGAAACACACTTGTCCTGGTGGTAGTATCGTTTTTTTTTTTTTTTTTTTTTTTTTTTAACTTTGAAAACAGAAAGTTGCAGTTAAAAATAAATAAGCTTAAGAATAAATAACAGTGGTGTTTGTTGATTTGTTTGTTGCCTTAAACACAGTACGATGACGGAACTTCCAGGATAATTGTTCCAGCGGAATGTCGGAAGCTTGGATTCTCTACTCCGGCGGCTCCTTCAACGACAATTGATCGCGGCTTACCACCCAAACGACACTGTATTGATGGGCTGACATCGACACGTAGTTCGCGGTTATGGATACTGAAAATAAAGACAATTCGAAATTAGACTATACTCTGTTCAATTCGTATTTTCAGTACAGGGAAGATAGGCTATTTGCCTTTCACCCTAACTATTATGGATTTTAATAAGCTGTCTCCATTTTAAAGCTCTCACATGGTTGCCATAGTGAGCACTATAAATTGGCATAATTCTCTCACAAATATCGGTAGGGTTACCAAATACCAACTCTTTAATAAGAAAAAATGGTTTAACTGCATATTAACAGATCCTTCATAAATACAAAGTAATTAAAGGAGTACCTAAAAACTGTATGGCAACATCCCACATAATCAAATTCATTTATTCGCTCTCAAAAGCTTTTAAAAGCACCAAAACCGAAAGTTCTGTGAAAATAGCCATAGAAAAACCCGTAAAGATATTTTTGCAAATAGATTAGGGTAACACTCTTCTGAGGTGCTTAAAACACACACATGTTTATTTTCTGCGATAAAATAGCAACCGCACACGAGAATATCACCCTCGTCGTCATCCTCATTCTGCTCGCGACTTTCTGGCAGACTGGTCATGGTGGGATGTATGCGCCTTTGAGGAAAATTGGGTGGGTTTTTCGTAAATGACAACAACAAATTCTTTGGCATCACCAGTGGTTTCGCTTTTATTTCAGTGGCAAATCTTGTGTTGAGTGCCGTGAGAGTAGCTACAGGCACCACTGGTAGAAAAAAGATCTTCCCATAAGCCCTGTACTGAAAATACGAATTGAACAGAGTATAGGCGATATATTATAAGAAGACCCGAGAGAACGACAATTGACAAAAAAAAAAAAAAAAAAAACACCTCGGAGCAACAACAACGCACACAGGTTGGTCTTCTCCTCCGTTCTAATCACCAGTTGGCGGGCTTGTACTCGTCGCTCAGTTGGCGCAAGTGGTAGTCTTGATCAATTGAAGAAAAATCGAAATGCGAGTTCATTTCCTGACAGGGGAAAACAGAAATTTATTCCCAAGTGGAATTATATACCTAGAATTGACTGTCAGAATTCAAACTATTCAAACAAACAATTACTTCAAGGAATCCGATGATGAATTAGTGGTGTAGTTCGAAATAACTATCATTCCTACCAAAGTGACTGTGTCTACGAGTTGTTATTAAGAGTTGTTCCCTCAAAAACAATAATTTCCCAACAGAAATTGTCAGGCAAGCGAGAATCCTCGTTACTCCTCGCTTCACCACTCAGCGATATATGTATCAGATCAAGACTTATGAACATGTGTTGCAAGAAAGGCAACTTCCGGGCCTCTTCATAATTTCTTTCAAAAACCGACATTCGTTTCGACATTTTTTTCTAACAATTGACTTTGTCGTTTCCCACTGTTAGTTTTCACCAGTGATACACATTTTAAAATTCGTTCTACTTACTCCTGATACTTTTTGCAAACGATTCCCACGAGCTCTCCGATTCGGTCCTCTTTTAGCGGCGTATGTTCACCCTGCAGAACGAACACCAGATCATTGTTCGCTGGCGAATGGAATACAATCAGTTGATCTCGTCCTGTGCTCACACTTATTGATGTCAACTGCAAAACAAAATCTCATTAACACACCTCAACCAGAGCAAGACTTGCCATCTTCTTACATCTTTAATAAATATCGATCGTTTCATATTTTTGAATTTGTTTTTCGCTCCGTCGATCTTATAAATCGCCGTTTCCGTTAAAATGAACGCCCGGTCGGCACTCTTGTTGTAGCGGTTGAACTTCTTGACAAACGACGAGAACAACACAAATCGGAACCCGTCCGAGTTCTTCAAGTTTTTCACACTTGCATTGTAGCCGCTGAACCCGGAGTTCTCGTGGGTATTAGCTAGATAGTCACCTGTCCATTTTCTCGCGTGTCCCCAATATTTGCGGCGACCCTTTAGGGCACTCGCGGCGATGATCTGCAAACGCATTTGTGGCCATTCAGAGCGAGGGATCTTGCGAAGAATCATGTACGCCCGCCAATTGTCGAATAGACGGCGAAGTCGTGGTTCAGCAGTGCGTCCAGCTAGTGGTGGTTCTGGCCATTGTATACTCTTGCCGTAGTCTCGCATATTCTTTGCATGACGGAACCGTTTAGCTAAGTCGTCGACATACGAACGCAGTTTGTATGTCTTGTAATAGCGCATAATCAGAATGGCTGCCTTCATTTTCTTGTAGTTCTGGCGACAAATCCAGCCGCGGACTTGTTTTTGCAGCAGGGTCACAATGTGGGGAATCATTTCGTTGCGTTGCGACTCCAACGAGAACAACGTCTTTGGTGATCTAATGAAAACGTGTTAGTGAAAGTGCAAAGAGTTTTCATCGGCATAGACTTACCTAATGAAGATCTTAGTTTTGCCATATTTGACGTCTTTGCCGAAGCCCTTCTCATCGATGAGAACCTTGACGCCCTCCTTGTCGCTACCAGCGCGAAAGTTCGGCCAAGTATATTGGGAAATCATCTTGTAGCGCAACAAGAACTTGTCGTAGCGCTGGCGATGTACGAAACCAGCTCGTCGGACGCGGACATTTTCCAAAAGACCAAGGTAACGCACTTGATGTTCAATGCGCATATCGTCGAACACAGTTGGACTCTTTAGGTCGTTGGGTTTTACGCAGCGCACATAGAAGGGTTCCTTCTTTTGCAGAGTGTTGACCAACTCAATCATTGACTTTTGGAAGAGGGTACCAGCGGTCAGGGGCCGCTTTGTTGTCTTTTTTATGTCCTGAGCACCTTCTGGCCACATAGAGCTTAGATTGGGATCCTTTGAATTGTGAAGAAGCCGTTTAAAGTCCTGATACAGTGTGTCCTTGTTCTTTTCAATGAATCCAGTGATGTTATAGATCACATCGCCAGCGTAGTGCGTCACACGGAAGTTTTCACGATGCTTCAGCTCCTTGTCCATTGGCTTCAGCTGACGGCTGGTGTAATGGGGATGAGTGCTGAGGGTTTTATCCATGGCACCTAAAAGTGTCTCGTCGGTGACTTTGCCCACACTTAGGCATGCCTCGTCCATGATGGCGATTATTCCCTTGTGAGGCTGTTCAACCAAGTCGCAGATAATCTAAACAAAAAGAGGTTATCCACGATAAAGAACATCTCAAACGGCAGCCAACTCACCTTATTATTAAAATAGTCAATGTTCGTCCACTCAATGCCTTCGCGCATGTATTCCTCTTGCTCCTGCTTCAGCACAAGTTCTTAAAAAGTATACATCAAAATTTTCCGAAGAAAAGATAAAAACTCCAGCAACCTACCAATAAACAACTGTTGCAGCTTCTCATTACAGTAGTTGATGCAGAATTGTTCAAAACTGTTCGAATCGAAGATTTCAAAACCATAGATATCAAGCACACCAATGACGGTGTTGAAACGCGCCTGCGACTTGTTGCCACGAAATACAATAGCCCGATTAATTCGGCTGATGATCCATGTAAAGAGGCGATCGTATATGGCCTTCGCGAGAGCGTCCTTTCCAAATTCAGCTTGCGTGGCATCGTGCTCTTTCTCCATAACATTGCCGCCAGCGGCTATCACGCGTTTGGTTAGAGCATCGGAAAGTTCCTTCTCGGTAACTTGAAGGAGTTTCGCAGTTGATGCCAGGTGGGATTTGTTGGCGATAATAAGTTCCTCATCTTGTGCTAGAAATATCCAAGGCGTTCTGTAAGAGAAACTGTTTTCTTTTTCGGTAAACTTACTTACTTTGGAAGGTGACGTTTCCCAGGTGTAAAATGGAACCGACCACACGCCATATAGTGTTCGTCTCTTCGGGTGTAAAGCCCAGTGTTCGAAAGGCATTGCATGTCCCTTTGTAGTCGGACTTTTCGCTAAGCACATCAGTACTGCCCTGGTTGGTGTAATGGTATTTCATTGGATCCCTAACAATGTCGAACTGGCGCAGTTCATTGTCATTTGCACCCCGAAGAAGCTGAAAAGATAAAGATATTTCCATGAGAACGTATGTTGCGGGCATTACATTTGTGAAGGAATAAATCGATCTGCGCCTAGAAGGCCACTATCACTGTGTTCCACTAAGGGGCTCACATATGCGGATCTTATTTTAAGGTAAAAAAGCCCCGCTGATTAAGATAGTTTAAAATATCAAAGCTGTGAAACCGGCTCCTAGGCAGATAATGAAGGTTGTGGACAAAAAATGTAACATTCAAGAAGAAGCGAAGCGAACAAGGAACGGATCTGGGGTAGACCCTAAACGAAAAGTATACGAGGTTGTCAAATGAGGTTATGAAACTCCTAGTTTTACGCATCCATTAAAACAAACAACTTTTCATTACTAACGACAAATTTTTGCTTACTTTCCTCATAGAAATAGAGTCATTACAATTTTAAATGTTTAATTATACATTTTTTATAGCTCAAATTTGAGATTCCAGTCAGACGGATGTTGCCAATTCAAATGACTACAGCAGAGTTCGTGGTCATTGCCATAGTTATTATGATTAAGATTCTTTAATTAGCTGCATTTACTGAGTTACATTTGCGTAAAACTGTCGGACACGCAAAAATATAAGTAACAAATGCAAATGTGTAAGAGTAGGTGTGGATTTTAAGGAGTTCTGTGAAAACTGTCTCGTTTTAGATTAGAAATTTTGAGGATTTTCGTCGCAGATTGATTATATGGGCCAGGCAACATTTTGTCAAGTGCATTACTTTCTGCCGCTTTTTCTTATGCGGCATAAATTTGGAAGGCATTTGGTTTCAACAAGACGGTGCTATTTGTCAAGAAAGGCGAATTTTCTTCCAGAACCGTGTAGATAGAAAAAGGTTACTTTTAGGAAAGCAAAAATGAGAAAGCTCAGAGCGCCCTCAATGAAACTATTGTGGTATTCGATCGGGCTTCTTCAGATTCGCTCTCATATTTCATAAATATCTTTAATTTAAACTCAACTGGCTAATCGAACATAAAAACGTCACTTGCTCTTTTTTGTGTTGATATTCGTGCATTTCGAATATGTGTATTGTGTAGCCTTCGACACTTTTTAAAGCGTTTTGCATTCACTAGTTAAATTTTGTATTCGAAATTTGCATCCCGATTGATTTCTAAATATTTATACATAAATAATTTACAAAGATAGATTCACCCGATGCAATGCCTTTCTTTGCTTTTGAGAAAATTGACGAAAACCTTAGCAAACCCCACCAGTTGTCAAACTCAAACGCACTTGTAGTGGTAAATCTGAGAATCTATTCGCAAAAGTGCTCTGAAATCTGAAAAAGATTGCTTGGAGTCATCGTCGGAGAGTGGCCAGTGATCAGTAAGATAACCCGTTAAGATCCTTAGATCTTCGTTGATGCTTAGCTCAAGTAATTTTCTTGTTTTACTACGAGCTGGGCTTATGAATCTTTTTGACTGCCTCCGTTCTTTGGATTCCGTTCAGTATTCTTCCCATTTCCTGAATTTTGAGTATACGTAACTCTAAGGTACCCCGAAGTAGGGCTCAGGACCAGTGAACAGGTGTGATGCGCCTCTTCTTGCTAGACAATCCGCCCGTTCATTGCCCTCAAATCCCTCATGACCTGATATCCAAGCAACGGTGACTGTGTTGTCCTTGGCCAGATCTTCAAGGAGGTTGAAACATTCCAAAACCATCTTTGATCTGATCGAATACAATCTTAGGGCCTTAAGAGCTGCTTGGCTGTCTGAGAGTAGGTAGACGCGGGCACCTTTAGTCCGCCTTCGTAGACATTCCATTCTCGGATACATATCTCTATGGCGTGTACCTCCGCTTGAAAGATGTCTGGTGATTTTCCCAGTGATATAGCTCTTTGGAACCTAGGCCCATAAACTCCAGCACCGGTGGCATCATCTTCCATCTTTGAACCGTCGGTGTACCAGATTTGTGATCCTGATGGTATTACGAAATGGTTGGTTCTCCAGGAACTCCTGTCAGATATGACTATCTTAAATTGTCTGGAGAAGCGAAGCCTTTTAAGCATGGTGTCTGATACTTTGATCACGGGATCATCTTGAAGCATTTGAAATACCCGAAGGTGTCCTGTGAGGTTTCCTGCTTTAACATTTGATATATCAGGGAGCCTGAGGAATTATAAGGAAAAGCAAATATTTATCAAAACTCAAATCCACTGTCAAGTTAATACCATAAAAAAAGGTATAAAAGCTTTGCAAATCCTTCAAGTCGACACATCTGATTATACACATGAGACATCAGATAGCCCATATAATCACCGAAACTTTTAAACACCATTGCTTTTAGCAAAATTAAAGCGAGCAATTAATCAGATGTAATGACGGGTAACAGGAAACGTTTTCATACAAAGTGACCGTCGCCGTATACGCATCTACCACACCCAATGCCCTAAAAAAATGTTATTCTGAGCATATAATACCTACATGAAGGTGATTTACCAGCCACTAAAAGTTCAACTTTAGAAATTTGATTAATTAAAACCTTCGTTTCGAGTTGGAAGTTTGTTATTTCTTTTCCGAAATTAAACTGAAATCCCCTCGATAAGATAAGCGCGACCATTTTACGAGTTAGTGATTGCAATGTCCAATAAACTACGCGATTACCTCAATAAAACTTACCTGGTAAAAACTGTGAAAATTTCTTTCGCCCGATTGCTGTTGTATGACACGCGATTTCTCTAGCAAGTAATTGGTAATGACCCCGCCCACGGGATCGGCTTTATAATCGAACTCAATGTCCATGTACTTGCCGAAACGACTGGAGTTGTCGTTGCGATTCGTTTTCGCATTGCCGAACGTTTCCAGAATTGCATTGCTCTGAATAAGGACGTTCTTTACTCTGAAACGATAAAAAACAATAAAAAGGGATTACACAAATTGAATAAGAAACTGCTGGGTTTACATTTACCCACACTGGTACGCGGTAATCTTAAGAGCAGTTCAATCTAATCAATGCCGGTGGGACATGTGTGTAGGTACTCTATTAATTTAAATACTTTATCGCAAACGTTATTGGACTTAAATTTGATATAATGG
Organism: Cheilosia urbana; assembly: GCA_946477585.1. Taxonomy (NCBI): domain Eukaryota; kingdom Metazoa; phylum Arthropoda; class Insecta; order Diptera; family Syrphidae; genus Cheilosia; species Cheilosia urbana. Next base: position 128,652,779 of record OX297854.1, on the reverse strand, counting down.
GAGGCTCAGTAAAAATAAAGAGAACGATATACATTATAATGGTTGGCATTATTAAAGTTATAGCTGGAGTAGGTTAGAATGTGCGCGCACGTATGCAGGGGGACGCATATGAGGAACATGCTGCGACTTATGGGAGTGCAGTCCTCAATAAAATTCTGATGAGAATATCATTTCAGTCGAAAATATGTGTCGTTTTCCATGGGCATATAAAAAGCATCCGTAGTGTCCTAAAACGAAAAAATCACTTCCGAAACAGTTCCATTGACAAAACGTACTCTTCCGGTGATTCTGAGAAGAGCAATATGCTTCGATTTGATTTGAAGTCCCCTCAAGAAGTATCTACTCACACAAGAGTAGTTTATGTATTTTATACAAGTCAGCTGACAGCAGCTGTAGATTTATCTCACGGGATATCCATTTCAATTGCTTTTCACACATTATTTTTTTTTTTGTGTTTGGAATTTGCTGGAAATAAAAAAACATCGAATGACATTGCAGAGCTATCTCAGATTTCAGATTTCGTGTGGCTAATCGAACATAAAAACTTCACTTGCTCTTTTTTGTGATAATATTCGTGCGATTCGAATATGTTTATGTGTAGCCTTCAACACTTTTCAAAACGTTTTCCATTCACTGGTTAAATTTAAAATTAAAGCATTCGAAATTTGCGTCTCGACTGATTTTTAAATATTTATACATAACCAATTTACTAAAATAAATACACCCGATGCAATGCCTTTCTTTGCTGTAGAACAAATTCACGAAAACCTAAACGCCCTCCACCAGTTGTCAAACTCAAACGCACTTGTGTTGGTAAATCTTAGAAAATATCTAGATTCGCAGAAGTGCTCTGAAATCTGCAAAAGATTGCCTTTTTTTGTACCAAACGAACATAAAAACTGAGAGCTCTGAGAGCGCCCAATCGAATACCAAATAATAAAACAATTCGTAACCGCCACCTGTCTATCGTTAGTTAGTAAGTTAGATTACGTGCAAATCTGAGAAAAAAATCGAGATTTGTCGAAAGTGCCTCAGATCAAAAAAAAATTTGATTTTTCTTGCAAATGCAGAGCAATCTCGATCAAACGAAAATTGATATTTTCTCAAAAAATTGATCAGTTTTGCAGTTCGTTAATCGAATATCTCTTACTTTTACTTTTGACATTTCAATTGTTAAAATTGGTCGGTTGCGAAAGCGGCACGTGCATTCTGTTGATAAAATGAGTCGATTTAGCAATGTAAAAACAGTAAGCAATTGCTTTGCTTTAGGTATAAATAAGAACCTACTTTGCTAAGGTCACAGTTGTAGCCGTATGTAAATCGCAACCGAAAAAGTTGCAACAGTATGAAAATGAGTTTTTTTTTCGTTTGGGCGGTCATAGCGAAAAATCTGTTAGAAAAACGTTTCCCTACGAAAACAATTACAACAAACAAACCCCCACTGATTGGATTTCATCAGAAAAAAAAAGTCCTGACAGATGGAACAGTAAAGAAATGACATACTTCAGTGGAATGATTCGGTTTTCTTTTGTTTAGGCCCCAGTTATAGCCATACGTAAAATGCAAACGAAAAAGTTGGAACAGTGTGAAAAGGATTTTTTTTTTTTTCGTTTTGGCGGTCATAGCGAAAAATCTGTCAGAAAAAAGTTTCCCTATTAAGGGCCGGTCTGTTCACAGCTGGTTAAAGCCTTGGTAGGTTACCACTGATTTAGCTTATTGACTGAGAAGTTGATCAGTAAAAGTTTTTCGTACGTAAAAATGAATAAATTATTTTTCTAGAAAATTTAAAAATCATTTACATACTTTTTTTTTGATAATCTAATTTTATAATTCATAAGCAACATTTTAAGACCAAGATTGAGTTAGACCACCAAGTTTAAGTGGTCAAAAAAAGTAAAAGAAAATTTGTACGGTTTGGTTTGACGGATCGCTATAACTGGGGCCTTAGACCCCAATTTCCAGTTATAGCCATACGTAAAATGCAACCGAAAAAGTTGGAACAGTATGAAAATGAGTTTTTTTTTCGTTTGGGCGGTCAAAGCGAAAAATCTGTTAGAAAGACGTTTCCCTACGAAAACAATTACAACAAACCAACCCCCACTGATTGGATTTCATCAGAATAAAAATTCCTGAAGATGGAACAGAAAAGAAATGAGATATTTCAGTGGAATGATTCGGTTTCTTTCTTCTTCTTCTTTTGTGGAATTGACTGAGAAGTTGATCAGAAAAAGTTTTTCATACGGAAAAATGAATAATGCGAGAAACAGATTAACACAGCGACAGCAACAGCAACAGCTAATTAAGGATTAGCTCTAACGTTGATGTTGCTGTGCTAATGTGTTCAAAGTAATTAAAATACAGTGGTTCTAAAAAGTTGTCAAAGTTGCTGTTGATGTCGCTGTGTTAATCTGTTTCTCGCATGAAGAAATGACATACTTCAGTGGAATGATTCGGTTTTCTTTTGTTCAATTGACTGGGAAGTTGATCAGAAAAAGTTTTTCGTACGGAAAAATTAATAAATTATTTTTCTAGAAAATTCAAAGATCATTGGCATATTTTTTTTTTTTTTTGATAATCTAACTTTATAATTCATAAGCAACATTATAAGACTTAAGATTGAGTTCAACCATCAAGTTTAAGTGGTCAAAAAAAGCGAACGAATTTGTGTACGGTTTGGTTTTACATATTGCTATCACTAGGGCCTAAGGTAGGTTCGTTGCACCTGTACTGGCCTTACAATTTCTGTCAAACCTGACTAGTAAATTGTTTTATGTAAAATTTTGCTTACTACCAAATATTTAGCAAAAGTAGATTTGAATTTAAGAACAGGTAGCAATTGTTATTTATTTATTTATACCGATCTGAGTAAAAGGTAAGTGGCGCAAAGTGTCAAAAGTTGGTGTTGCTGTCAAATCAGTTTATATTCATACGAAACCTGCAAATTCTTCGAGTTTGACATTTCTTTTGAGTAAAAGCAAATGCTACGCTTTATTTATACCTCCCAATAAATATGTATACATAAAAATATATGATTTTTGAAGAGAAAAGGACAAATACTTTGATTGGAATAAGAAAAATATTAGCAATCTAAATTACTCTTGCCAATAACTAAAAACAACTACACATGCAAGTAAATGCATAAAGCCAACGAGTGTTAGTAATTAATTTGACACCAAAAATTCCGCAAAATATATTTTATCTCTAAAAAAATTAAAGATAAACTAATTTTTTTTTTGTCGGCCCAAGAGCTTATCAGGTGCAAATAATGAGCTCACTTTCCCTGCAAACCCAAAGAAATGTCGAACAACAATTCAATTATTAGGACATTTAAATGATGTACGAGATCTGACTCATTGCAACTCGAAACAATGAGTTACGTGATTGTACTCACAATTGCTGGATTCAGTCGTACACATTATAGCCATGGCCAACATTGACGGCTTATTTTATTTTCTGAGTTATAAATTACGATAGTTAAGTGATTATTATTTCAATGTGTTATCAGAAAAATCATAGAAGATGGAAAATGAGAAAATTTAGTTTCATTTACTGCAATGGAAAGTTAATGGAAATGGAGATTCAGCGACTGGTAGTTGAGCTTTGAGCCACGGGAAGATTCCGCACTAGAGTTGAACATGAAAACAAAAAGCGCTAATGGAGATGGGCATTGTTCATGCAGTAAAAAGTGTGATTGGTAATGTCAATTAGAAAAGAGAAAATCAAAATGCATTTGCACCCCAAAATCGCCTCTTGATCGATATAGTGGTCATCAGTAGACGACATATTATGGAACACTATTTGCTCGATGGATACCGAGTCTATTTAACAGTTCATTAAGTCAAACGGAACGTCAATTGAACATATTAATGCGTATTTAAAACCAAAGGAAGATATTAATAGCCATGCTACAAAAGACGAGGGAAAACGCTATCACAGGCAATACCCTAAACTGTCATCTCAGACAGCTGAAAAGTAGTGCTTGATATTTTCCAAAATTTGAGTTCGAAAAATCAGGATATCAACACGTATTAAACGTCGAAGTGTTACTTGTAAGCTATCGGATAATTTTTTCTCAAATCATGGAAATGCAACACAAGTCGATCCACACCTTTTGACGTTTAAACATGAGAGGAATAGTGGAACATTTTCATTTATTTACCAACTCGGTACAAGTTCGGCCTAGCTACCTAATCACTTTTAACCTTCTGTACAGATCACAAACGTCAATTTTTTTTTATACAAAATTATGCCTTTGTGAGCAGTGCTGCCAGAAGGAAAAAAAATTTGCGTAGCAAATTTGAGTAGCAAAACTTAATTTGCGTAGCAAGACTCAAAAGTCCAAAATATCATTTTTGATTCCAGTCAAATTCAAACACTAACACATCCGAAGAAATGGGTACTTGTTGCCTTGTTGGGTATGGACGTATGGTAGAAAAGAATATAAGTTGGTGTGGGAAAGTGAGTAAAGATTGAATATACTTTCGTTTATTTTTTCTTTTCAAGAAAAATTCCAGGATTTATGTTGACATTTCGTGCTTTAAAAAAAAGTAGCAAAATAGATGTTTTTAGCGAGAGTGCGTAGCAAATTGGAACTACGATCGTACCAAAGTGGCAGCGCTGTTTGTGAGTTTGTAAAATTTATCCTGAATGATAAAAATGATTGATATAACATAAAAAATAATAAATAGTTGGCGCAACAGGTCCGGAGGGACCCTAGGCCTAGCTTCTCACAACCATTCGTTTTGTGTGAGTTTTTCATTTTTGGAACGAATGGAAGGGATCTACAATTTTATGCCGACTCCAAACGGCTAATTGAGAAGCTCTTTCAAGGCAGTTATACTCTCGGATGTTTGTCAGAGGTTCGCGAGAGGTGGCGCAGTGGAAAAAACCCTAAGTTGGAAGTTTTGGGTTTTTGCGGGATTCGAACCTCGACCCCTCGCTTAGTAGTCCAACACACTAATCACTAAGCCACTGCGCCCACAAAAAAATGATTGTAAATTGCGTATTTAAACACACGCAATTTACTAGTGCCAGAAATGCCATCACCAATTGTGAATCTGTCAGGTTTTATTCTTTTAAATTGTAATTTGTGTTTTTAAAAGTCAATTCAATTTATGTTGATATCCATTGCAGAGCCAAAAGTAAATTTTTCTCTTCTTTTCACAGACTTGTCGTCTTAAAACTTAGTTAATAACACACTTTAAAGTTTGACAAATGACAAATGTTCTAGCGTAAGTGTAAGTAGGTGTAAATCTCGTTCAGAAATCGAGATTCGCAAAATTGTTTTGCCTCTGAAAAAAATGATTTTTCTGTCCCAAATGGAAAGAGAAACGGGTTATATACACTTATGTACATATTTTTGAAAGATCTAGCAGTTCATTAAAAAAGTGGAGTCTGGGAGGAAATATGGTTAAAGCAAAAATATGTAGTGTAATTTTTTCATTACGTCTTGCGATTACTACTTTCGGCGGACTTAAAAATGCAACATAGTATTTCGATCTCTTCGCGAATACTTCAGTGGAATGAAAAAGTCAACTTTAATTTCGGTTTCGTTTTCGGTTGATTTTTGACGTTTCCCCTCGCAAGTGTAAGTGCAAATTTAGTTCAAGCCAAAGTTAAAATGGTTTCTACTCCTAAAATCGACTGCACTGGATGCGAACCAGCCAAATGCAATGACCCCACAAATGGATAAACAATTTGTGGTTCTCCTAAGTAAACAATAACAAACAATAAAACCAAATTTGACTGCTCGTCTCTCACAATGAACATGTGTGTTACATTATAGCACCTACCTTTCGATTTCATTCTGGCCATGAACATTTGTTACCGCTGCAATGTACTTCATGATGATTTTGGATGCTTCTGTCTTTCCAGCTCCCGATTCTCCCGATATCAGAATACATGTGTCTTGATGCCGTTGTTTGAGAATTCTGTACGCTGAATCCGCAATGGCATAGAGATGTGGTGGATTCTCGAATAATTCTCGTCCTATAATAATAAAAACATTTTTTTTTTTTTTTTGTTAACAATCGTGTCATTCCTTTCCAACAGCATCATATAGGTGTCCATAATAAGTCAATATATCAACATCACTCACCTTTGTACTTGTTTATCGTGTCTGGACCGTAGATGTTCATTTGTCTGTAGGGATTCACCGAGACGCATACTTCACCGATATATGTGTAAATGGATCCAACTTGAAATCTGTAATGGAACAATTACGGTTTGTTGAGTTTTCTAGTCGCTTTTCTATTGACAAGTGGTTTTTGTGTGCATATACAAGTGTGCTGTGTTTGAAATGCATGTCATGCGTTGAAGGGTTGAATCTATATGCGCGCAGTATGAGTGCTTTTGTCTAATGTGTTAGGACGATTTTGAAAAATCTATTACAAGAAAACGTTTAACATCTGGAGGCATGTTTTATGGCGCCGATGAATGGGTGTTCCTAATGTCTATCTTGTCCGTTGTGAGTTGGGACTCAGATACGAAATATGTAAAAGTAAATATTGGCTTTTGACATTAATGCTTGTAAAATACATATATTGACACGGCTACAAAGTTGCAACTGCATTTTACCAGTGTCCTACCTCAATGAGTAAACCCAGTAGCGAGCAGTCTGGCTCTGGATCAATAAGTTCTGTTTGCCTTCATGTATCATAAAAGATCGTTGTGTTAAATAGGCTCTAAGCATAATTAACAACTCAGGCTTGTCAATACCTACCCATCGCACCGAAGAATGCGTAGCGTAGGTTCAATCTTTGCAGGTAGTAAAGCAAGCTATGTGTGTTCTGTTGATTTGCGTTGCGTTGTGGTGAATGATGGTGGTTACATAATGATAGCAAATCACCGGATGGAAATAGGCGAAGGTCTATCATTCGAGCGCAAGTTTGATACATCAAACAGCTTAAAAGTTAAATAATTTCGACCGAGAATAAACACTATCCGTGATTAATAATCATTTTCAGTGTCCAGGCTAAAATTTTCGAACTCACAATGGCGAAATTTCCCATTCAAAATTGCATAATGTGACCTACAAAAAATATTTAGCGTGAAGGTTAAAAATGATTATTAGTAAGCGCCTATATGCCATCACTGGTTTTGGTTTGTATAGAGAAAGGTGCCCCGGTGAGGTTTTCTTAACCGCATTAACGAACATTAAAACCGCCCATTTCCATGTGTCACTTTAAAACTAATGAACGCACAATTTAATTTACTTCAGTCGATTAAAACCTTTAAGTACATGGCAGAGAACCACTGAAAATCAGTAAATGCTCACATCCAACTAAATTTAAGTGCTTGGCCATAAAACCCTTCTGCTTTAGCAATTTAATAATCTACTTCAAGTCGTACCCATTTCTTCGCACTCTTAGTCAATAATCATTAGATTTGTGAAATAATTTATCGAAATGCGTACCGCCTTAACGATGCGATGTGCCATCAAGTTCATTTAAAAAAAAAAGTGCATTTATGCATTCGATCCTTTGGGTTGGCGAATTAAATTCCAAGATGCTATTTTATTTTATTGGTAATTAAATTTATACACTGGAGCCCCGTTTTTATGGATATTTTGTCCACAGAGCCTGCGGGGTTATGCAAAAACTTTTCCAGCAACACATTTATGGACGAAGATGCGCAGCGAGACATTTATTGGATTTTCTACGAACCCTTAAAATCATAGCTTGGCAGGGATTATCTTTTGTTTATTACTTGTACGCGCCACTATGGGTTAGAGGTTGGCATGCCTTAGGGGAGTCGAAATAAAATAGGTTTTACGTTCAAGTAGACAAAAACACAGGAGCCTGACGCCGCCACAAAAAATCCGATGAAATGGATGCTGCAACTGCAGCACGAGGTCAAGTTAAGTCAGATTTTTGCGCAATAATAATAATAATAATATTCAGTTGGTGAAATGTAACCTGGAACATTTCACCAACTCAATATGGTGAAATTTTTCACATGAAATTATTCATTGTGACCTACAAACTATTTAGTGTGAAGGTTATAAATGATTATTAGGGCGGTCGGAAATCTAGCACTTCAAAGGTTGACCTCATTCCTTAATTGAGGACTTATGACCGTAGTGGTAAATATTGAAAGAAGCATATTGCTTAAGAGAATGAATAAATGATTATTAGTAAGGCCCATTTTGTTTTATAACACGCATTTTGTTGGAGAAGTAAACTCATCAAGACAGTCGGCATTACCAATAATCAACTTCTGGCAGTTTATCTAAAGACTCCAGATTTTCCAAAATCCCTTTACCAATAAACAAATATAGTTGCCAGAATATCGCTAACTGTAGTCTCAAATGCTAATGTTGAGAAAGCCTTGTTTATCTCGGGCGTCGGGCTTCGGGCATTAGCTTATGTGGTACCTACATCTACATGGTACTCGATTGGGCGCTCTCAGAACAGTTTTTTGCTCTCAGAGAACTTTTGATGTTCGCCTGGTACAGAAAAAAAAAAAAAAATAATAATAAATAATATTTTTCAGATTTCAGAGCACTTTTGCGAATCTGGATTTTTTCTCATATTTGCTTCAGATTTACCAATACAAGTGCCTTTGAGTTTTACAACTGGTGGAGTTTGCTTACGTTTTCGTGAAGCTTTTCTACTGCAAAGAAAGGCATTGCATCGGGTGAATCAATTTTTGTAAATTATCTCTATGTATATAAAAATCAATTGCTATGCGTTAGTCGGGTAAAGGCTCCAGAACGGCTCGACCGATTTGAATGATTTCTGTGTTGTTTTGTTCGTCTTGAATCAGGGATGGTTTAGGAAAAGAGAAAAGTCAGAAAATCCTCAACATGTGGCGTTGTAGGTCTGTGTTTCGTTTTTCAGTCCAAATCAGTTTTCTTCAATAATAATCTTCTTTATATAAGTACCTATAATTCTTTCGGGGTGAAACGATGACGATATAACTCGATAACCACTGGGCCAATTTTTATGATTCTTCTTTTGTTTTGTTCGTATAATTGTATTTCAGGTTTAGGCAGTCTTAAAACGATAGGATTTTGGACCCGATAGGTGGCGTTGTTGTCGATCTCCGAAAACACCAGTTTGGACAAGGAAGGTGTCAATGGTATCGGTCGCCGAAACCATTCAACCGATTTCAATGAAATTTTGTGGATATATATGGTTGGTTTTCGGTTGAAAGACTGAATAATTTTAGACCCGATAGATAGCGCTGTCGTCGATCTCCGAAACCGCTCAACCGATTAGATGTATATTCTTCGTTCCCGCTTGAAGGATAGGATACTTTTGGACCTGATAGGTGGCGCAGTTGCCGATCTCCGAAGCAGCTTCACCGAGTTAATTGAAATTCTGTAGATAGTAATGATTGTTTCCAGTTTTAAAGTTCGATTAGTTTTTAACGCGTGGTACTTTGCAAAACATAAACGGGATAGGAAAACGGGTTGTGCACGTCCCATTCAAAAAATAAAACAAAACGCGTTTTTGGTTGGAAGGAAGGACATATGCTACCTTTTGTCGTGAAAATAAAACTTTATTGAGATTAGTTGAATTTTTGAATTCTTTGGATGTTCTGGGCTTACCTCTACATAATTTGGATTTGAAAGTCGGCTCAGTTATAATTTTGTTGCGCAAGATCAATGTACCGAAACTTTGAAACAGATCGCATCTGATTTAGTGTGAAGGATCTCAAATCAAATGTCATGCAAGTGACGATTTTGAGGGTAAAATCCAAAGGCAAACACTCTCATTCCGTAGATTCCGCTTATTCAGAACCAATTGCCATTCGTATTTAAGCGACTTAAATTTTCCGTGCGCCTCGCTTTCACTATGGCAAATAATTTGTTCGAATCGCACGAATATCAACAGAAGAAAGAGTGAGTGACGTTTTAATATTCGATTAGACACACGAAATCTGAAATCTGAGAGCGAATCTGAAGAAGCCCAATCGAATACCACATAAATAAATCCTCCCTCAATGTCATTTTGAAGGCGAGTGTTGCCCAACCGTCCAAATTTATAGGAGCGAATTTAAATACGATATTGTTCAGCCTTAGCGTTTATAATTATAAATTAATTTTAGTAAATTGTAAATGTTTTCTGATCTTATTCCCTGTAAAACAACAATGCAAATGGTTTTTAGGTTTGACAAAAACCATTCTTGTGCAAATGTATGCAAACATTTTAATAATTGTGCATTTTTGTTTTATCTCTAAACACTAAAAGCATATAGCGACTCAGTAAGATATTCGGCTGCAACCAAACCCTTATCAAACTCTTTGCAAATGGAGTTTATTTACCGAGAATGAAGATCTGTGATGAAACAATGGTTGGTGTAAAAAGGTATAAGAATAGAATTGTCAGCACTCAGCAAAATACAAGCCAATTAATAAATTAAGGAACTGCTGGAGGAATAGCAGGTAGTATGTGTGAATTCATGGAGGGGGTAGCATGACAGCTTTCGTCCATAAAAATGTGCGCCGCGGCTTTTTATTTTTCTGCGAGAATTTAAGCTTTTGTCGGTTTTTAAGTTTCCCGAATAAAGTAACATAATTTATACAATTTTTAAAAGATCAAATTAGTGATGCCAGCAGAGGTATAATGCCTTTTAGGCATAATTCCGATCCTTGAGGCATTGAGGAATAATTTTTTGGAAAAAAGTTTGTACAATCAATTCATACAAATGAACTTAGAATTTGGTAAATCTGGTACATTCTTCGATCAAAGTCCCATCACTAATTTTCATTTATAACTGTGCGTCATGCTTATTTTCCCATGCTCTACTTGACTTACTCACCAAACCCAAACCTTGGATTATATAGATCGAATAAGATAGAATTACCTATCGATCGAGCAACATTCTGTTAACAAATTTTAATCACCTTGTGGGTTAGTTGCAGTTTCTTTTTAGAATATGCAATTTTTATCTTTTTACCAAAATTTAAAAGGGATCTTATTACCACACAAATGCACTCATCAATCAATCATGTAGTATTAGAAATCAGAGGAAAGCGTACCTACTATAAAAAGTACCGAAAATCGTGCCCGAACGAAGGATAGGGCATTACTGATTTGCATATGATATTTGACAGATCAGCGGATATTTTGTGCATTTCCTATTTTGTGTTTTATTTTTTGCTTTTAATAAGCTTCAAAAAGCCTTTGAAAGATATCTGTTGGGCAAATTTAATTGCAATTTATATATCGTTTTTTTTTTTTTTTTTTTTTTTAAATCCTCGCTGTGAAATAAACCATTGGCCATGTTTTTCACGAAAACAAATTATGAAATTCAAATTCTGCCATGACAACAAATGTAATAGATTCTGAAAAAAATTGTGGCACTAAAAAATGCGCGGAGGTAACTAATTTTCAACATTAGTGTTTGATTATTATAAAGGCTGTTTAACTTTTAACTATTCTTCGTATTTGGAATGGTGCACTCAATTGTGTTCGGCAGAAGTATGCAATTAAGAGAACGTTGCAGCCAATCAGTGTTGAACGAATTCATCAGCCCGAAATTTTTCGCCTGGGCATGGACAATGACAAATTCCCATCCATATGGAACAAGCTCACTTTTATCTCAAATCTCAATACGCACATGCAATTGCAGTTGCTTCGAAACACCGCGTTTACTTTTAAGGTCAACTTGCAGGTTTATCAGCAAAATTGTAACGTCTGTTTTTTTTTGTACTAATTTTCAATTAATGTCACTAAATGAATTCTTCCACGTTTCATATGGAAACGAAAGACCACCGAACTTGAAGAATAGTATACGCCCAATTTCGAAAAGTAAAAAAAAAAAAAAAAAAAAAAACGGAACGCTGCATGTAGGCGGACTAATTTATAGCGTTATGTTGAAAGATGTTTCTTTTATGATTTTACGAGGCAAATAAAAATTCACTAAAGCCAGTGGACAACCGCATGAACAGAATAACACAGCGATCGGCTTAAGTTGATGAGACGAAATGTAAATATTTACAATTAGCACGTTGCTGGCCCAAAGCTTAGTCATGAGAGTATAAGTATTAATTGCGCTTCATTTAAATAGTCTACAGGCGCATTCTTAGGTCAATCCATCATCAGAGCAACACAGCCACAGCCACAGCACAGATGATACAATTTCAGCTGTGAGAATTCATTTACTCGTAAACACAGTCTGATTCACCATAGACTTAGGTGGAATTGAATATGCAAATGGGTTTGGCATTGTGACGTAACTATTGTACATAATACGTACAGTGAGGGAAATTCTCATAGATATAGATAAGCAATCTGAAGTGTTTTCGAATAATTTGTTCACTTTAACGGGGTGAATTGTTTGCGTTGCATCATCTATTGTTGAATATAACCTTGAGGAAGACTGACGCTGAACGACCTATCATTTCACGACATACATTTTGTATTATTTAAATTAAATAATTTGGTGACTTTTCTTTAAAATGTGCAAAGTATAGATTTACAAAATGTCCCAAAAGATGCGCATGCTACAGTGTAGTGTACTAAGAATTTATTTACCAAAAAGACCATCATCTACTTTTGGGCAGAAATAGTAAGTCCGTGTGGACATTTTTTAGACCCGACACACCTATGGATAAACTTTTCACTCAAAAACCTGCGATAATCCCAGTGAATTAATGACAGGGGTTAAAAAGAGTGTCAACTGTGAACCAGTTTTTAGTGTAAAAATTTCAAAACCTGTAGTTTGTCTAGGAAATTGAGTTTTAACCCAAGTTAAGTTAAGTATACGGTATACTGATGTTTGAGAATGAAAAATCCCATACCAAAGTTACGCAACGACATCATGAACGAAAAATGTCGCTTTCCTTTTCGTTTTGAAGTACCTACGCTGCTGTTGCGAAAAGATGGCGAAAAGTGGGTAATTGTAGTAGATTGCTTGGTATCCCTCTTTTCGCACACATTTATCGTCCGGAACATAAATTGCTTGCGAACATTTGAAATTTGAATTTCTGTGTTGCCATAGCTTTTATAAGAAAAAGAAGAAAAAAAAAGTAGTTGGCGCAACAGGTCCGGAGGGACCCTAGGCCTAGCTTCTCACAACCATTAGTTTTGTGTGAGTTTTTCATTTTTGGAACGAATGGAAGGGATCTACAATTTTATGCCGACTCCAAACGGCTAATTGAGAAGCTCTTTCAATAAGAGGTTTTGAAAAATCTTGGATCCAAAAATAGCCAAACTCAATTATTAAGATTAAAAGCAGAGAAAAACCATACTGAGACTCTTGCCGCTGGCCTCCTCCATTGTTTCAAATCTGTAAATCTTCAAATTCGCCATTTTGTTTTCCTATCGGTGTTATGTCAATGCAGAATCCATGTGTCATGCTTTTTGAATACAAAAAATAAAAATAAATGCTGCCAACCGTGGGGAAATGTAATAGAGTTCGGGAATACCACATTTTAACATAATAATAATAATAATAATAATTTGTTTGGTTAATTAAACTATCTAAATGAGATGTTTTATAGACGAGAAATATATTGGGTGGTATGAATAAAACGTAGCAATTGCTTTTACTCAAACGAAATGTCAAAATCGAAGCATTTGCTACGTTTTGTATGAATAAAAACTGATTGGAGCTACCACTCACTTTTGACATGTTCGAAAAGCGGCGCAACTTACCTTTTACTCAGATTGGTATGAATAAAACGTAGCAATTGCTACGAACTTCCATGTCTGCTATTTACCTAACTCAGGCCCTTTGCTAAATATTTTGTATGCTCACTTTTAACATAAAACAATCTACGCATTGTAAATTTTCGATGTTTTGTTTATAAATAGTTGAGTTAAAATGTGTTTGTACAGGAAACCAACCAAAATCCACATTGAAAAAGCAGCAATAATTGTTTCTTGTCTTCTTGTCACGCGAAGTATGGACAGTGGACTATTTGGCTAATATTTCTTTGTTTAAACAGAATCATTTCTAAGGTATATATGGAGATTTGGACATTTAGGTTGGTTAAGTAATTGGCTCAAGAGGGTCAAGAAATATTTTCAACGAGTCTATGATCTGATATAATTCCCAACACCTGAAGTAGACATAAAACATCAAAAACCATTTCGGCAAACAAAAATCATATTTCCAAATGCAATTGGAGCAATTCAATTTCCACAAAAGTCGTTAGAATTTCAAGGGAAATCCAAAAATTCTAATTTAATGGTCAGGTTTGACAGGAACTAGCTCATATTTTTTGCGAGTATGTTGGTGAGTCGGAATTTTCGAAGTAAGGTGACATTTGCCAATACAAATTTCTATGTCACAATACGAGCGCCCCAAATCATGGCCACTCCGTAAAAATAAAGCTTGTAGGCAAAGTAACGGGAAATCGGCTGAAGTTGATGGTCTCGGTATTGTCCTGATCAAAAGTGCGTCTTTTTTTTTTGTAATTCCTAGACACACTGAATAAATTGTTTTTAAAGACGACAATGTTAAAAAAAAATAACAACACAAAACAATCTCGTAATTGAGAGACTCTTCTAGTTTCCATTTTCCAATGTTACAAAAATGATTTTACTGCTGAGATGTTAGAGTCTGTTCAAAAACTGTATGAAAATGGAGTTGGCTCCAGAGCAACAAATTTTAAATATACGAAAAGTGTACGTTCGCAATAGAAGTATGCATATATTTACAAATTCCTAAAAATCGCCAAACTTTAAAGTGAATAGCCTAAAATTAGGATAAATCTCAAATGAAATTTTTAAGAAGCTAGTTAAAAGTTCTAGTAGTCAAATCGGAGATAAATAGCCGGATGGAACTCTCCACAAATTATTTTCAGCTGCCTTTTCGCAGACGTTTCGCTGTCCATTTGGAGACCACCGGAAAACTTCGTTTCGAAACAGCTGCGTACTAGGCTTTACACGTAAACTGGTTTTCAATTAGCAGTTTAGAGTTAGAGACTTTATTGCTCAGGTTTAACGAGTAAATATTTTAGATATGGGAACAAGTATCGAGTTGAGGTATGGGCGTACATTTTAAGCCAGGTTAAAGTGCGAGTCAATAATACGACCGCGTTTGACAGCTCCTACGTTGTATTTTTACTAAGCTCTGTTTCTGACTATGCGCCGTACTATTACCAAATGTTAGTCTTGATTTTAAATTTACGAAAACTCACAATTGCGAAGTTTGTATGGAAAATATAGCCACTGTGAACTATTTGCTAAAATTTAGAGTCAAATCTTTAAATGTTTATTGGTAAGGCCCTATATAAAATGCTGTTTCGAATGCATTTATACTTAGTAAAGTATCACTTTACAACGTCAGAACAGTGTCACGGAAATCATTATTCTTTTTGATCTTGGGTAGATCTGATTCTCTTTTTCATGAAGATTACCCAATTTACTTTCCCTACACAATTTTAACCAACTCCACTATTTCACATCCCTGGAATTGGTGAAGAAAAAAAAAAAGTCCAACTGACCATATAAAAGCACCGCCAACTGTTAAAGCAACCACTTACATGCTAAATAACAAAACCACAAGCGAATTGTAAACTTGAAAAGTAGCATTTCGTTTTGTCAGACTCCTTGACCGTGCCGACTATAAACATAAGCTACAGTGCCTGCTGTTTATTTCACAGTTGAATCATGCATCGTGCACATAAATAAAAATGAACTTGAGTGGCACGTTCTGATGTCTGAGTAATCATAATCATTCGAGGACTTTTCACTCAAGGCGTTCATCAAGGTATCCATTCGGTGTTGTCATTGTTTTGGGGGTGGAAATATAAAGAAGTGGGTAGTTATTTGTACCGTTAGTATACAGTCTCAAGGCATACTAATCATTAAATGCTATAATTAAAGTGAACAATATTCACAATAGACTTTATGCGACGATTACATCATTCATCGTATGGTCGTGCGTCGGTTGGCACCACTTACTCGTATTTAGGCGCGTGCAAAAGGAAGCACAATTCCCTTAAGTAAAACTACAGTTGCTGTTGTACACGTCGTTCACAGTGCACACATATATGGATGAGTATTTAAACAAATGGTTCTTGTTATTGGCACGCATTAAGGGAAGCAACGAGCTAAACGGGAGAGGAAGTCGCATGTCAGCCGATTAAGGCAGAATCAATTTGCCAGCTTGTCTCTTGTCTGGCATGAAATACACAAGTGTGCTGTCCGAATATAGTGATAACGCTATAACACGAAGCAATTCCAATTTGTCATGCTTTAAGATTGTCACTTCTGGTCAGTCGAATGAATATGCGCACGAAGTACGCAATGAATTTATTTTTAAAAATGTGGACACCCAGCAGATTACTGTTGTCACTAACGTAATAAAATTTGACACTTTTCTTTTTTAATAATTATTTGCATAGCACAAAACGAAAAAGACTACATCTAAAAATAAAACTGTAAAAAGTAAGTATATTTTATCGAAGAAAATGTTAGTCATTGACTGATTGATGCAAAAAATTAAATAGTCTCTCACATTGTTTGCGTCAAATTTCAGCTGTATTTATATGTTAATTGAAAAAAAAAGAAGAAGGAACAAACAACTGTGCGCTGTACAAGCGATGTCTCGTATGTGGCTATTACATCCACAAAATGTTGTCATTTGAATCTTTAATCGAGTGCAGTGTTCTACAAATTGTAGATAATTAAAAGACGCTCACGATGACACTGATTCAGGATGGGAATAGACAAAAGCAGCGTAAATTCAAACTGGGTCAGCTAATATGGGCATTGATGTCATCGCTATGATTATTTTGAACAGTAAAAGGTTTGTTGTGACGTTGGCCCTAGCGCGCACTGGGTTAACCCTAATGTGTACTGAAAACCTGTGTTTGACATGACTCATGGGCACCCTAGTTGTGCCCTGAATTGACCCCAGTTAATTTGTCGGATTCAGTGCTGAGCTTCGCTGTCATTCATTTGTTGAGATATCGTGATAAAGGTAAATACAATAAATTTGCTATTCAAAAGTGAACTGTTTGAAAACAACAACGTTTATGGAAAATAGAATGGAATGCAAATAGCGGATTTCTCACGAGAAGATTGCAACATAACAATGAAGTGGTCAGTATAACAGAAGAATTAACCGTTTTTGAATTGACAACACAACACAATAGTCTATAAGCTTGACTTGAAATCATTTCATTTGCAAAACGAAGTTAAGTTGTATAACAACGTGCGTTAGTAATCATGGAAAGTGATAGCAATTCAGTATTTTCCTTTGAATTTTGCGAGGGTTTTAGGAAACATTCTGTACATTCCAGAAATACAACAACTCTATAAATTTAAAAGCGTTATTTTTGTTTTGCAAAAGAATGTACCTACTGCAAGTGCTGTGATTGATTTTCAAAATGAATGCTTAGCTCGGATTCCAAAACAAAGTGTTCTACAAAAATGAAGGTAGTCAATGAAATAAGAAAAAGAATGCGCTCGTGGTTCACTTAAACGAAATGACATTCGGGAAATGATAAAATTTCGGAAAAACACTCTAAATGTGCATCGATTCCATTTGGCAAAGTTCGAAGACAACTTATCAATATACGAAAGAATTCTTTTCCAAAAGCGCCTAGTAACGCTAAAAATGTTTTAGACATGTTTAAGCTAGAAAATGTTAGGACTGATTTTGGCATGTCACGATACAATAGTGAACCATTTAATCGGGCAACTGTTTTAGAAGGTATGTTTTCTTACACAATTTTTGTGTCTTCTAAAATCGCATCAACAATTGATAAATTACCCGACACAGCACCCCGATATTTTTGGATGGATGGCACATTCAATATTGTTGATACTTGTGGCTTCAAGCAACTGCTCATAGCGAATTTGGAACTGCTACTTTCTAAAATTCTTTATTTCTGGTAAAAGCTTTGGCCACTTGGAATTTAAAAAAAACTGTAGTTACAAGTAGTATACATTTGCCGGTTCTGGGCCACAGGGAGCAGGGAGCCATTCTTGTGGTTTAGATCCGATTGACCTTTATTGATCTTATTATTTCGTATTATTTCAGATCAGATTCACATCAGTTTCATCAGATCAGCTTATTATTTCAAAGGTCAATCAGATCTTAACCACAAGAATGGCAAGAAAGTTTGATACGTCCTTTGATGGAACTTTTAATATTTTTGAACCGCCTGAAAAAAAATTTAAAGACAAACAGCTCAAAATAAAAAAAAAATGTTTTAAAAAAGCTAAACAAAAAAACTAATAACGATTGATGACTTCTTAAACCAGATATGACGAATAAAAACAATAACTTATTGGATTTACTTATTACACTATTTCAAAGCGAAATAAGGCCAATTTTTAAAATTTAAAAACAGGAACCATAACAGGAGCATTTCAAGAAGGTTGAGGGTCAATCAAACTGGGATTATATGGGTCTAAGCTAAGGTCGTTTCAAACGTTAGTGAAAATCGACTGAAGTTTAGTGCAAAGTTTGAAGTGGCTTTCAAAAATAAATTAGAAATGGAGCTTTTCTAAGGGGCATTCCTTATGCCCAGGACTTCATGGCTAAATCTGCCAGTTGACGTTTATGGATGGGAAGCCGACAACTCTAGTCAAGAAAATCCTGCCTGCATACTCAGTTGAAATTTGGAAGATTACAATTTAAAATAAACAGAATGGCCGCTGCAGAATTCTGAAGAATAAAAAAAAGGGCCAGTGGGAGAAAAAGCTGTAATTTCTAAAGCAACTCTGCAAATTTAGAATTTTCGCACGATTTACCAATCATTAGTTCGCATAACACTAAAAAAGTTATATGATAGGCAAACGTGTTACATTTTAAACGTACTTTTTGTTGTGGAATAACAATTTTTGAAAAATTTGCGAAGATCAAAATCAAACGAAACGCTGACCGCGAGAGTACAAAAACAATTCAATATGCCTAGTCAACGCCATACGACAGATCTAGTTGACATTTTACTTAAACTAGGTATCCGAAACGTCCCCAAAAAAAATTGTTGTCATTAAAACTTTCACATTATCAAATCCCAGTTGAAATCAAAATCAAGGTTAAAGAGGAAGAAAAATTTAATCTCATGGTGAAATCTTATCGCGACTAAAGAAAAAAACACTCCTATTGGGAAATTCTTTTAATAAATGTTTACAGAAATTTTTATGTTTTTTTTTTCTGTTTTTTAAGCTCTATATCTTATCAGCTATTCTTGAAAATGATTCCTCGTAGACTACGCAAATAGAACCATCGATAAAGCCTTTATGCACGTATCTTGACTCAAAACCAATTAGAAATAATACTGATTCCGATGAAATAAAAGAGTTTTCGTCCTCGATACTTTATCTGATCAATGCTACATTGCATGAACATAAACTTCAGTAAGCTCAAACACAATTAAGACGTCATTAACTCTTTCGGTTACTGCTCGTCCGTCTTGGTGAAACAAATTTTCACACAATTGCTGCTACAAATCCATCATCACGCTGCACTCCCTCTTTCTTCTTTTTTTTTCTTTTTTTTGCTCGCGCATTCATTGCACTATTTATTGCATTTACTCCGCTCCTCGAATGTGTAAACATTGAAGATGAACGCGGTGTAAACGAACGGACAAATGTCATTCTTTGTAGTTCTGTTTACACAATACCGAGCCGAGTGCTCGTTTGTTTTGATTTCGATACTCTTTGCGGTGCGTGTGGCCGGCTTGGAAAGAAGGTATCTTGAGACTTTAATCTCTGTCGGAAATTTTTTAAACACAAATTATTACCGATAAGTATTTCACGGAATGCATATTAAATTTAATTAGAAGCGTGGAGTGACGGGTGTGTGAAGACTGCGTTAATGGCTGCCGATAAGCTGTTAAGTCATCTGATTTCTATAAATTGATGACTGATATAGTTGACTCAGATGGTCGGCGGCGGCGTTTCAATGGAAATTTGTTTTTTCCATTTTGGAAATGGGTAATTTAAAAAAAAAAAAGTAAATGTCAATCGGTTTGGACTTACGAAGTGTAGGTACTTAAAAATAAACAGCGATATCGCTTAAACACGCCCATACAAACAATTGCTTTTGTAAAGTTGTAAATTAATTTTTCTTTGACGTGGTTGGCAATGTTGTTATTCAAAAGAAGGTACCAGCTCATCAAAAGTTACGTATAGGGGTCAATGATTTAAAATACATATTGTGCAGGCAATTCGGAGCTCGATTATGAACATTCTAATTAAATTTATGTAGCTGCATTCTGTCAATATGTCAAACTAAAGTATTAAGAAATTTTTGATGGCAAGGCTGCTGCTTTTGTGTTTCTTTGATATCGAATTTGATAAATTGATCAAATAAAATGGTTCTAACCTTATTCTACAAAGGATTAGAATTTAAGATTCTGAGTTGCTGAACGCAGTCATTGGAATTGACCATCAAATCCATCTCATATGTCACATCTGATTAGCAGGATAGTTTTTGCAAAGCAGTTTGGAGACGTGTGCAGTGCATTGTCATTGAGTTGTCATCAATGTTTCCATTATTCCACCACAGTAACTTATATCTCATTTTGTGAAAACTTACAACGAACTTAACGAAAAAAAAAATTAACAAGTAAAACTGCTATATCCGTCACATCCAGCATATGCGTTGCTTTCTTAAGATGGTGTGTATTTCATCCACCTGTCATTTGAAAAGTCCAACGAAATGAATGGAGGGGGTATATTTGACAGTGCGTACATTAAAAAATCTAGTGATCTACCTATTAAGTCGATTAGATTTTTCTGGACTAGATGTAGATACCCTGAACGCAAAAACTAGATTCGTCGGTAATGGCACTTTTCAAACGTCAACCACATATACGAACTGTCACTTTAGTAAAAGGGTTTCATTAAGGACTTGACAAATTCTTTTTTAAATAAAATGTAAACTACTTGAGATATGCCAAAAAAAAAAAAAAAAACATTGTATTGGCTTCAATTGCTATCAAAACATTTATGAATGGAATTCAACTTCGTTCACGTCCACCACGGAAACGTATATGCCGCGAATTTTCAATGACTCGGCCGCACATTTCGACTGTACGAGGAGCTCAGAGCCAATATTGAATGAGAAATCGGCCGCGATTTCGATATTGGCTCTGAGCTCCTCGTACGTCGCCGGCTATTTGACATAGACCAATGATTTAATGTAACCCCATACAAAATTTTATAGGCAGTAAATCGACAGGTCCATTTCTCTAGATAAGACGTTCACCCAACTGAGACTTCAATAACTCGATTGACGCACCTGCTGTGTGACTTGTGGCACCGTCTTGATGTTTGAACCAAATATCACTGATCTACAAATCATGCAATTGCTAAAAGAAATACCGTTCCAACATGTCTATGTTGAGTAAGGTGAAGGTAATTTTCATCAACAAAAAAAAAAAAAAAACGGCCCAATGATGCCAAAGGCATGAAATCCGCACAAACAGTGACTTTTTGCGGATGAAATGCATTTTCGTGAAGCCGTTCAAAAAACGCCTTTCATCGCTGAAAACTGGCTTTAATGGTCTTAAAGTTGCGACCACCGACTCGGAGTTGCGGTAGTATTTTTTTTTTATTTTTAAGGATGAAAGTGTTGATTTTAGTGAATATTTTGACAGTTCGGTAATCGGTTTAAGGGTGCGTTAACCACGAATTTCGTTGCCTTTCTCTTTATATGCCAACTGAAAAATCTGTCTTTTTGACCAAGGTCAATAAAAACTGAGATCCATCAAAATAGCCACCCTGTCAGGCTAACTAAACAATAAACTTCAACTTCAACAGTTTAAATCTAGATTTTCGATTTTCGATCATATTATGATAGAGCGTTGCCCGCCGTAGGTCGTAATGAAGTAAACGAGAGAGAGAGAAAGAGAGAGAGAGAGAGAGAGAGAGAGAGAGAGAGAGAGAGAGAGAGAGAGAGAGAGAGAGAGAGAGAGAGAGAGAGAGAGAGAGAGAGAGAGAGAGAGAGAGAGAGAGAGTTTGTTTTTGTTAAATAACTCTTAACTAAACATGGAAAAATTTAACGGAGGCTTATTTCCCCACAATGGTTCCCAATTCATTTTTTACAACCGACATTTTTTTAAGTTGGAAACTTAAGGACATCGCACGGATCGAGGAGCCAAAAAAAGCAATAAATAAATGTTGTCAACAATATTTAATTCAATTGAAACCAGATTTTCATTTGCAGAAATTGACTAAACATGGTTCTTCCCATTTCTGAACTGGGCCGTAGATTTATCTGAATCACCGGCTTAAATACGAAATATTTGTTTCGTTACATGTTGACATTGACCAATGACCACTTGAAAATTATCAGTTTTCGATCGGATTTTAAAGGCACGTGAAAAAAAAAATAATTAAAATACAAATTGCTTAGTTTTAAAAGATAATTTTATGTAGATCAAAACTTAATTATTTAAGATAATCTTTGTATATCGGTAAAGTAGATGGGGTTTTTTTATAAAAGTTTGTTTAACGTCGTATATTTTTTGACACGTGACTGACATTTTTCGATGACTTGAATAACTCTTTTTAACAGGGTACCCATTCCGTAACTTTTCAGATGATTATCGTCGAAACGAAAACTAGAAACTAGTGCAAACATTGTGAGTTTGAGAGCTTAATCCAGTTGATTATCCACAAATGAGTTGAAAGCTGACGATAGTTAAACAAATTTGGGAAGAATATAACTTATTATGGTCATCAGAGTTTCAAAAACGATATCATCCAGACGATTATTGTTATACGAAATTTGCGCCCCGGAGAATATATTTCACTTCTATTAGCGATTCATTTTCATTCATTCCCTTCGAATAGGAGATATTCAACTCTGGTCTGGCCACACTGTCTCTGCATTGAAAGAATGTATTTCTTAAATTAAACAAATTAAACCAAAAAGTAAAATACGTCTGAATTTTTATAATAAAGCTTAGGTATTTTCACAATTTATTATTTTTTTAATTGCATTTGGATGAAATATTATGAATAATGTCCTTGTACGGGGTATTATATAACGAAACACAAAATAAATGCTACCCTTAAACCACAGATATTATATCCTGACTTTAATCACGATTCAATTATTAATAATTTTCAGAGTTTTAATTTAATTAAATAAAATTGAACGCAATTTTCAGTCAACAATTTTACCTTGATCAAAAATTGATAATTTACCATGTTACGAAACAAGTATTTGGTAATTAAGTCGGTCAAACCGGGGAGTCTACAACCAGTGCAACAGGTAAATTCAAAATGAATACACCATCAATCACTTCACACTTCACTAGGTGCAGTAGGTTATAAGAATTTGGACTTCCAAATTTGAATATGAACCACTAACAGAAGGAGTCTAAAAACTGAAACTTTATTTTATGTAAGCGTGTGTCCTGTGTGGAGGTTTCAATTATTGCACTTAAAAAATAAATAAATAAATAGTTGGCGAAAGAGTTTCGGAGAGGCTCTAGGCCTATCTTCTCACAACCATTCGATTTGTGTGAGTTTTTCATTTTTGGAACGAATGGAAGGGACATACATTTTTTTATGCCGACTCCTAGCGGCTAATTGAGAAGCTCTTTCGAGACATTTATACTCTCGGATGTTTGTCAGACGTTCGCGAGAGGTAGCGCAGTGGAAAAAACCATGAGTTGTTTTAAACTCTTTTCTTAGTAAGTTGTTGCTACGGGAACTAAAGGGTTTTCGAATAAGAGGTGTTATTTTGGTATTCAAAGAAAAATGCCTTTTTTTGAGATAAATGATCGGATGTTTATTTCATAATAAAGACGAAGGTTTGCCGTTAATAATAAAAGACAACATCAGCCAAATGGCCACCACGAGCACGCATACAGGACCATATCCTTTCACAATAACACCTCTTATTGAATAACTCTTTACAACGAAATTACATATCTAGTCTAAATATGGTGCCTGACGTTAAACTGTCACCTATTCCACTGAACTACTTGCGGATGTAGTCCATCTACAGCCTACTTCCGTGTCTTGGACTTCGACAATAGCGCTCCAAACACACCGTTTCATATTTGAATCTGTCTTCATTTCCTATCGTCAATTTCAAATTGCAGATTGCAACTCTCTGTTTCATCAGCATTCTATTTGTCTCTCTTCATCCCAATGGATTTCCGTATTCCAACATAAATAACATAATCTGCGCGCAGGTAAACTTCCGTGCGAACAAAGTCGACATGCCTCCGCATCACAACTGGTTTTGCAAGATACTTTGTGGTATGTTATAGGTTATACTACAATAAGAGATTATGTTGTCAAACAAATCTAACGAAGATGATAATAGCCCCGTTTGTTACCAGTTCATTAGGTGAGATGAAGTTCGAAAATCTTCAAAATGAACAGAGCGACAACAACGTAGGCAATTCACAAGAATAACATTATGGGAAAGTTACATCGCGGAAGCCGCACAACAAAACAATGGCCGACTACACTACTACAGACTACACCCAACCACCTACAACATAAATCGAGGCTTTCGTGCCAAGAGTAGGTCTTCTCCCACCTCAGCAAAAAGTAGTCATTCAATTTCAGCACACAATTATAGGCAACAATAAAGGTATAAAGTTAATGAACACAATTCACGCGATGTACAGACAGAAGACACAAGAAATATTACCTAAACAATAAACTGTTTCCTGCATTGTTTAACCAAATTACTGGCGTTAATTTAATGCAAACACATCGACCAAGACCAACTACAGACGAGACGACACAGTCCACAGAAATTCAACAGGTATCAACCTAAATGCGTCTGTCGGTATAACGTCGAAAAAGTTTGACAGATATGCATGCATGTAGGTCATTGCACTATTGTACGAGTTGATACGTACACCCGCCATTACTACCAGCTACAAGTTTTGTTATTATATTGTGTGTTGTTTTTTTTTTTTAATTTACTCGGTCAAATGGAAATTAAATACGCGCTTTGAAGAAGCGCCCAGCAATTTCTCGCTTTCATTTTCATTGCGCAAAAAAATTAAGCCAACAGAATCAAGAAAATCAAAATCAAAAGTAAGAAAAAAAAATTAAATAAAAAGAAAAACAATTAGTCAGAACGTGAGACGATGAAAAACCAAAAACAAATTCAGATTCAGATACTCTTCATGTGGAGGATGTATAGATATCAATCGAAAGAAGAAAATAAAAATAAATTAGAAAGAAAAAAGAAAATCATACTCAGGTATAAAAATGATTGTCGTCATCTTCAGCATTAAAAAGGAGCGTTTGATTGGAAGAAACGTGTGTGGCTAAGGTAGGGTGTAGAAGCAGAGGGGTATCTATCCGTATCATCATCAACAAACGCATTCCCGCTCCGGGCGCGTCGACACAACAGTGAGACAGTGAGAGTATAATAAAGGCACAAGAAGATTTCTAAGCATGGGTAGTAGAGTCTAGAGTGTATTGTAGTAGTATACAGTGATTCAGAAAGTTGTTGATTGAAATTAAGTTTCTTGTGATCGAGTGACGTTTTGAACAATTTGTTACGAACGATCTTTAATAATAGGTGCGTTTTTTTGAGCTTCGATCTCAGCACGTATATTAATATGTAAACGGTTCCCAGCAGTTGTTCAGAAATTGACTTCTTGACATATTGTATGTTCAACACAACCAATCAAATCACAAGAAACAAAGCAACCGCGGGGGGATGTTCGTTAAGTGAAAACTGACGAACAACTTATTTGCGGAAAATTTTAAACGATTCATTTTTTAAAAGTTTGTAGAAATTGTATGGAAAGATATCTATTTGTAGACTGTATTCCTTTTAAAAATATATAATACCTGTAAAATGTTGCCAATATACATATACATATATTATATTATACACCTCTATTCTGAGATTCGAATTGAATAGAAAGTTATTCGATTTCCTCCAACTGACATTCCTACTTTCGATTTCGATAGAGATTCATTTTTTGTTCATTTCTCCCCGCATTCTCAGTTTCGATTGCATTGAATTAAATGTCAAATTCTATTCGAGCGAAAATTTCGGAACGAAAGCTGTATTTAAAAATGTAAGTTGAATTTTTTTTTGAATAAATTGAAAGAAATGTTGCTACTTTTATCACAAAATGTATATAAAACGCATATTATGAACTTGGAAGCGACATTTGTTTCTCATAAAAAAAGAATAATTATTTATTTGTATTAATCGCAGATCGCAATCCAAATGGACGAACCACGGGCAATTTGAAATGTTGATTAAGCTAATGGAGATAAATCCGGATATTGCAATGGGTTTTACAATGGGTTTCAGCAGCAACAACAATTTTCAATCTGACAGCTAAAACTTCAAACAGCTGATTTCGAAAATCAAATTCATCCAGTGAAATCATTCGATAATGAATTCCTTTCCCTCGAAACTTAGAATGTGGGGAGTTCATTCGCGTGAAACTTTTAAATTCGAGGAATACTCTATTCGATCGAATCTCAGAATTAGCGTAATTATGTGGAAAATATTTATTTTGTTTTACTTAGACCGTAACAACACTTTTAAGTTGTGTAAATGAGGAAAGAAAATTTCTCTTTAACACTGTCTTTTTAGTCTTTTCGGTTAAGACAAATATTTAGATAATTATCGTGAGAAAAGGATGAGCATTGCTATAGAAGTACCTTTTTCCCAGTCAAAGAAAAACATTTTTTTTTATTAAGAAATGATATTCATATTCTTATATTCTTGGGTAAAAAAACAGCGGAGAATATAAAATCTGAGGATGTACTAATGAAATTGATCTTAGAGATAAACACGACATTTATATTTAATGATAAAAGTATTAGTAACTTAAATTTGTTTCAAACAATATTGCAGCTTAAATAAAAAAAGAAGTTATTGTATATTTCATCAGTTTCCCTAACATTTAGCTGTTTTTTTTTTTTAAATATAGTCTACTTTTGCACTCCTTTATGCATTTCCGCCAATCACAACCAACGTCTAGTATGTACAGTAAATAGAGAAACTTTGCGAACATATCCTATCCATATCTCTCCCTGGTCCCTGGTGTTCAGAGGTAAACACTTACTCCCAAGTGACTCTTGCTGGGAATGAATACCTAGTGTGAGTCCTCGAAGTGTCAAGTAGAGCGTAGTTGTTGTAACTACATGCTGAAAATCGTACTTTACTTTGCTTTGCTGAGTTCGAAGCTCAAAAAAAAGAAAAAGAAAAAAAGAACAAGCCTAATGTTGTTGGACATGTGTATTGTGTATCCCACCAAAATTTTATACCAATAAAACGCGCATGTGACATTTACAAATCATGTCCAACACACCATGATAATAGCCCTGATTTAAGTAACTTATTTCTAAGAACATTAATGTAAAATAGAAATGAATTAAGACCTTAACACTTCACTTGATACTTATAGCGTTTTCGATTGAATAACAGGGCCGAATTACCGCATCCGTGAGCGAGCCATACGTCACTGAATTTTCTGGATTTTACAAGCAAAACAATAACAAATTCAGTCACGCATTACTCGATCACGAATGCGGTAATTCATCCCCAGAATTGCCCTTTCTATCAAAAGGTCAAATATAGAAGAAGTGTTATTTTTATTTTTTCTATGTTTCATTGAAGGAAACAGGTCACTTCCATGTTCCATGTCAATTCTTAACACGACAGAAGTGTCCGGGATATTTTTAAAAAATAGGCCTGAACTCACCAACACACACTTTCAAAATGTCAGATTGAAATGTTTCTTGTGTTGTTCGAAACAAAATGTGTAGGTGGATAATTTTTTGATCGCCCTTTAGCTGCATAGTAAGCTTTCCTTTCCCATCGTGGTTTGATTTGCATACTGCACACCAGTGCAACTGATGGTCCAATTAAGTTTCGCCAACTCCCAGCGCATGTTGGGTGTTGAATGCGGAGTCAAAACTCAGGTGCAATAAGGTTGTCTAATAAACAGAAAAAAAACTAAAAACATAGACCAAACCTAGGCAATAGGTCCTGAGACCCCAACTTGCAATCCTCTTGCCGCTGGACCTCTAAATTTTTTTTTTTTTTTTTACAAATTCGCCATTTTGTTTCCTATCGGTGTTAATTCAATTAAGAATCCGTGTGACATGCAAATACATACCTACCAAAAAATATAAAACAAATGCTGCCAACCGTGTGGGAATGTGATAGAGTTCGGGGATACCACATTTTAACATTACTGAATGTGGTTAGTTATTAAAACTTTTTAAAAGGCGAATAATACAATTTTTTGGTTAATAAAACTATCTAAATGAGATGTTTTATATACCAGATACATATCTTGGTTGTCCATTTTCCGCTTTTGAATATCAAGTTCTATTTCATGTGTACATTTTGCTTAAATAACTGTAGAAAAATTGCTCAAAATGTTTTTATTTTCCTACAACCATTCATCATCATTGTAACGATTGTGTTTCTTAAAAATAATACAATCCACACGTGACGAATAATTTCAAATTTAACGGATAAAATCCTATGAACGCTGGAAGCATTTTCGCCGACAGCGGGAGTGGCACACGCAAGGTGCGAAAGTGTTGGTAAGCCGAATTTTTTTAAGTAACGTAATGTTATTTGTCAATACGAATTTCTATGTAACAATACTAACGCACTTAGCATGTGCCACACCATAAAAATATCGCTTGTAGCCAAGTAACGAAAAATCGGCCGTAGTTGGGGCTCTCAGTATTATCTCTGCTATCTGCTGGTTGACAGCTACCTGACTAGATGTATGTCGGCTTTGATTGGCTGAAATCGGTCATATGAGCAGCTGTTTCAGTTGAAGTCTATGGAGGCATAGCCGACGAATCTAGTCAAGAAATTCGTGACTCATTACGAAGTTGACAGTTCGGGTATGTGGCTGACGTAGAAAAACTGACGTTCCCGATCAATCTAGTCGACTTAAGATAACTAGATTCTTGAATGTACCCAAATAAAAGTGCGAATTTTAACTTTATTTGAAATAAGTTGATTTGGCTTATTAAAACATTCATATATGTATTTTAGAAAACAACAAGAAAGTAGCACATTGTAAAGTGCAATTCTGAATTTCGGGCCAATTCTCTCGGATTTCGGATCTTCAAAGAAAAACGCTATTAGTGTTTATACCGAGCACGAATAATTTGAAAGCAACTATCAATTCTGAATACAAGGGTAAATTGTTAGTTCATATTTACACTTTTGTGCCAAGTGTAGCAACTCCAAAAGTCCAAATGTCGAAGATTTGCACCAATTAACAGTTTATCATAAATGCTAACAGATCTGCTTTAAGATTGTTTTAACTTTGAAGTGATCATATGTGCATAATTAAAGTCTTCACTTAAAGCGGAATGACACTGACATTATGGTTCAATTTATTTGTCAAACTAAGCCATAAACACAACAATTTTATCAAACTCTGTACCCTACGGTAAAGTATTAGAGTGGCTGGATTGATATGTTAATTTTCTATTTAGATTTTTTGTTTCTAATTGATTTTCTTTTTGTTAACATTTGAATTGCAATTTATAACACTGCCATGGATTCCATCAAAAAGATACAAAACCTTTTCTTTGCCCGAAAGCTGTCAACTTTAATAATTATTTTAGAAAAGTCTTCGTTGTATTTAATAAGGGATATATTTATTGTCGTGATGGTGACAAAAATATTCAGTTATCGTTGGAATCTAAAGTACGGGAACAGATCTAATGACACAACGATTGTTGTTATCCGCTCAATTGGTGTAAATGGATTGCAGTGGATTCTGGAGTGTGTTTAGTTGTTCGTAGGTTTTTCTTTTAGGAATCGAGTTGAAAACAAAATTACGAAATTCGGACTTTCAACCAGTGACAATACTGAGACCCCCAACTTCGGCCGAAGCTTGCCCACAAGCTATATTTTTACGGAGTGTCCTCGATTTGGTGCGCTAGTATTGATACATAGGAATTCTTATTGAAAAATGTCACAAAACTTCAAAAATTCCGGCTCAACAACACACCCTCAAAAAATATCAACAACTTCCGGTGTCGGCAAAGTTGCTGCCAGCGTTCATAGAATTGTATCCTTTAAATTTGAAATTATTCGTTACGTCTGAATAGAATTTTATTTTAGGAATAAGTGCACTTTTGCTGAAAATATTTATGAAAAATGATTACTGCAGAATGGTTGTAGGAAAATAAAAACATTTTGAGCAATTTTTCTTCAGTTATTTAAGACAAATTTACTCATGAAATCGAAGTTAATGATATTCAAAAGCGGAAAATACACAACAATGTTTGTCCTAACGTGTTTCTAGTATATAATACAACTCATTTAGATAGTATTATTAACCAAACAAATTATATTAGTCGACTTTTGAAAATTTATAATAATCAACCAATAGCATTCAGTTATCTTAAAGTGTCGTATTCCCGAACTCTATCACATTCCCCCATGGTTGGTAGCGGTTGGCAGCATTGATTTTATATTTTTTGTATGTTTTTGCATGTCACACGGATTCTAAATTGACATAACACCGATAGGGAAACAAAATGGCGAATTTGAAAAAAAAAAAAAAAAAACTGAGGGGGCCAGCGGAAAGAGGATTGTGATTTGTGAGTTGGGGATTGGCTGTCTCTGGTTGGAATCCGAAGTACGGGAACAGATCTAATGACACAATGACTGTTGTTATCCGCTCAATTGGTGGTTGTATTGCCGCCATTCTTGACCAGTGGAGTCTGGAGTATGTTTAGTTTTTCGTAGGTTTTTTTAATTATATATATTGGGGACTTTCAAATACCTATACCTCTATGTAGTTTAAAAAGTCTGACAGCGCACTGACACACAGAAAAATCCAGGCTAATCTAGTCGACTTAAAATATGTGTACCTAGGTTCTTGAATGTGTCCATTTATTGAAAGAAAAAATTGGTCATGTTGATTCATTCAAATTGGACAAGTTATGTTTATTTTTAAGTTCACATAGGTATGTTCAAAACTCTATGTAATTGGGTTCAGTCTTGTTATTTTTGTAAGTGCAATTATTTGACTCACTGTGCACACAATTCGCTGGAGATGCTGAGTCACCAGTTTTTGGTTTGAACATTTTTTTTTTTTTTTTTTGTACACTTTCGTCACTGACAACGCATGCCCCAGAGTATCGTTCCAATGTTCCAATTGCGATGCGTTCGTCTGTTGTAGCATCGCAGTGGTAAAACTAAAACCACCGGCAACATTACGATTGCTTTACACTACACGTTAACGCCATTCGAAAATTGCAACTGCCAAAGAAAAACCCAATCAACCACACCCCATTTACATATAAGCAAAACCAATTTGCTAGACGCACTATAGGTAGGTAGGTGTATTATGTAGAATTGTAGACCTCCTCGCTCTTCCAGGTAAGTTATCTTCCACCGTTGACAATAAATCATTACTCCCATAAAACCAAAAAACTACAAAATTAAAAAAGAAACAACAAATGATGAGCAGCTGCTCTAGCGCTAGCAGAGAGTTTGTCCCAATAAGGCACAAATCCAGTCGATCGCGCTACGAATTTATGCACAGAAAGTTTACACGCTGCTGGCGTGTATTTATAGACGTCTTACTAAAATTGGCAAGTGATGATGTGCTGCTAGTTTTATATAGTTTTGCAGTTTTTTTTTTTTTTACCTTTTTCGAAGGTTATCCATGAATTTCTCCAATGTAACCGAGTCCAAGAGGACAAAGTCTCGGACACCGACTTCGTTTGGCATTGCCATTGTGTTTTTTTTTTGCAATAAATATTGTGATTATGATTATGAAACAAGGAAATTCACTTTTCAAACAAAAATACCATGAACACAGGTAGAACACGATAAAAATGTAAAACCAAACAAATTCACTGTGAAACGCACACTGGAAAAATGGAAATTCAATTTTTTTTTAAATAAAAACAAAAAATAAAGCTTGAACGCCAATCAACACAGAAAAATTGATAACAAATTTTATAGTATTTTCGTTTTGGTTCGTTTGTGGACACAATTCGGCGGTAAAAGAATGAATTTATTGGGAGGAAACAAGCGCAGCCATCCTCCAAGCGAAAAAGACAAAAATAAACTGAAAACAAATTCTTTGAAAATGACATAAGAAAACTGTGGTGGAAAAGTGGTCGTTTTTGAAGTGTTGACAAATGACAGTGACAACTGACAGGAAAACTGACAAATGACAGTTCATGCAATGGGGGATTTCTGTTTGCTGGTTGCTGCTTTTGCTGAGGTTGGTGTATTAGATATACGTTTGTAGTAGATTAGATGGTAGCATACACTGAGATAGTACTATTAACTACGAAAGAAACAACTGCAAAGGGACTCAAATTAAAAACCAAAATGACACAAAAATCACGGTCACATGTTTAGTGCATCCGAATTGGTACTAAAACATGACAAAAAATAAAGAAGAATACTAATGTGAAATGTGGTATTGAATTGTGCGCTCTCAGAGCACTTTTTTTGCTCCCAAAGCAGTTTTTATGTTCGTTTGGTACAAAAAAAAAACAATGGGGCATATTCATAAATCTTTGATAAGCTATTACTATGTTATAACTAAACTAAACCGGAGTTTATGTAATTCATAGACAATTTAAACTCATGTCTAAACGAAAAACTCGGGTCTAACATTAAACACGACAGAACCTATGTTTAAGTTGTTTTTAACTCTATTCAACATCAAAAGACAAACAGAAAATATAAGAATTTTGCAAATTTTGTGACATTTGGTTTCCAATAAATAAATTAACGTATCGCGAAAATAAATTACTAAAAGAAAGTAAAGGAAAAATGTCGGTAGATCACAACATTGCGGAAGATTTTGAAATTTTGGAGGATATTGCTATGGTACCATCAACTAGAAGACTGGAGCGCTACAGAACCCGCATAGATCCCTTTCATATTTATTTGAATATCTATTCATGCAGCTTTTTTTTTTTTTTAAATCATATTGATATCGTTTCTTTTGTCATCCACAACAATTAAATGCCTTCGGACCAACTCAAGCAGCATTTCCTTTTCTGCTTCCGACCAGTTTTGTTCTCTTGCTCTTTTAATATTTTCTTTGCCGCTCATCTGCAATTTTATAATTTTTGTTCGTATCACAAAACATAATTATGTTTGCACTAAAATGCATACCTTATTTTTGTTTACAAAAAACTCCAGAACCAAGCAGAACCACAACAAAACGCAAATTACAAGTTTTAAATCCTTTTGACATTTTGCTGTCAGAAAGTATTTATGTAATAGATTTGTAGTAGAATACACGTTAGACTCGGATCTAATTAAACAGAGCTGCCAATTTCTTTATGAATAGCAGTTCTGTTTAACCTGTGGGTTAACTTTAGATTCGAGTTTAGTTAGACCCAGGTTTATTGAATAACTATGAATATGCCCCATTGATTTTCAGATACCAGAGCACTTTTGCGAATCTAGATATTTTCTCAGATTTACCAATACAAGTGCGTTTGAGTTTGACAAGGCATTGACTGGCGTTGCATCGGGTGAATCTATTTTTGTAAATTATCTATGTATAAATAATTAAAAATCAATCGGGACGCAAATTTTGAATGTTTTAATTTAAAATCTAACCAGTGAATGGAAAACGATTTGAAAAGTGTTGAAGGCTTCATATACTCGAATCGCACGAATATTATCATAAAAAAGAGCAAGTGACGTTTTTATGTTCGATTAGCCACACGAAATCTGTAATCTGAGAGCGAACCTGAAGAAGCCCAAACGAATACCACATAAATAATGTCGTTTTCCATTGGGACAGAAAAAAAACTTTTTACGAATGATATATTTATCATGCCAAGCAAACTTTATAGGTCTGTTCCTTTACTTTTAAGTCTTACGAATTTTTACTAATACTTACGAGTTTAACTCGAAAATTTCGTAAAAGAGAGCGTCATTGAGAGAGCAAGATATTTCCCCTCCACTGAGAATCTTACGAATTTTTACTCAACATATTTCTATGTGTAAGAAGTGAAAAAGCTGTCAGTCACCTTACAAATAACAGTTCCATTTGGCATATATGCATGGATTATTTTTTGATTTCTTGCGTATTAAAATGGTACCAACACGCGGCAAAATAAAATTGAATGTTCTCCTCAAGATTCTGTCGAAAGTGGCGAAGAAATTCTTCCTCTCTGGAACAAGGAACAAAATCCTCCATGTAATTCTTCATGCAGTGTCGCTTTTTCCACTTTTCTCTTCCACATACTCGGATTCATCAAAATCAAGTTCAAAATAAATGATTTTATCAGACATTTTAATGACTTATCGTACCTACCATTTTTTGAATATTTGAATTATGTATCTGTCATTTTTTAAAGATTACTGCAAAAGCGTTTCCTAACATTTTCGTAAGCGTCTCTCTTTGTGAGAGAATTTGTCCCCACTACTGCCATTTTGACAGTCTTTTCCACTCTTACTTCAAAAGTAAAGGAACAGACCTAATGTATCGTATAGCAGTGTCACACTAAGGACTGACAGAACTATGACTTTCCCACACGGTGCGCCTCAAGAGTTGGTTAACTCACGTGAATGTGTAACAACGATGATCGTACCTATGCGAAACTATTCAAGACACAGTAAAGCAATTCATTCAGGGTTAAGCCTAGTCCGCAGCTGTTCCGAAACGAAAAATCCAATACAAAAGTGACAAAACGAAATCATGAACGAAAAATTTCGCTCTCCTTTTCGTTTTGCAGTACGCAGCTGCTGGTACTTGTGTAGCAGTTGATGGTTCTACCTACACATTTTTTTTCGCTGTCCATTTGATCAGAGATATCAAAGAACATTTTCGTACACGTCAAACACGATGGTAACTCTAATGCTCTAGTGCCTGCAAGGTTCATTTGCGAAGGCCTAGATGGCGGTGGTGTACTTTTCGTTACTTTTTTTTTTTTTTAAATAATCAAATACTGCACATTTTGATGCTTTTTACCAGAGATAATACAGAGATTTCTAACTTCAGTCGATTTTCCGTTAATTGTCTACAAGCTATATTTTAATGGGGTGGCAAATGCTAAGTGCGCTAGGATTGTTACATAGAAACTCGTTTTGAAAAAATGTAACGTAACTTCAAAAATTCCGAGCCACTTCCGCTGTCGGCAAAGTTTCTGACAGCGTTCATAGATTTTTATCCGTTACATTTGAAATTATTCGCTACGTGTGGATAATATTTTTGTTTAGGAACAAATAGCAAGAATTGATTTCACAATACAACTCCGATGGGGTTTTTGTTTTTAGAGGTCAAATTTCGACTTTGATGCTGGGAATATAACAAGCATAACATTTTTGATGGTTTGGCTTAAAAATATTTTAATGGCTGGATCTATCTACTGTTTAGTTGACTTTCAAATAACTACCTTGGATAGGCGAATCTAATATCTAAGGTGATACTGCCAACTACTTGTGGCCTAATTGAAAATTTAGAAACGTCCAAATTGTCAGATCGAACGTTTTAATAATTTTTTTTTAAAAATAATTTTCAAAAACATCAAAATGGCGACGCAAAAAGTAAGCATCCGATACCTCATCGATGTCGCCATCGGAAATCCCGAGCCAGGTGTAGTCAACTTTAACGCCCTATATACTGTTCTGCAAGCTATATCGGAAAAACTTAATCTACAGGATGAGCACATTGAAGTAGATAGTTCTTTTTGCCCAGTCGTAGCCAATATATTTGATAGCAAAAGCAATGTGTCATCAGAAAGGATCGTGCACCATCAAGTATACGATGCCAAGGGTGAAGCCGATGGCCAAAGGGCTTGCGCGACTGGGCCCAAGGAACCAACGAGAGATCCCACTGAAACTGCCTGTTCATCCCATCGGTCTGCATCTATAGACCAGCAGCACCAAGCCGATGAACGTAAAGTTGTGTTTGAGTCGATTCAGGACGACATTCTGTCGATTACCTCCAGTGTCAAAAGATCCATAGAAACAGACCGGCAAGCCAGAACGACAGATGTGACCTATTTCGGGCAACATATCGCCGCCATAAACGCTCGTTTGGAAAAAATCGAAAACACCCTCGTGTCAAGCGCTGATTTAAACCAAAGCATGGAGTGTCTTCGGCAAAATGTCTACCACCTTCAGGATAAGCAGGACGCTCTGGAGCATTCTGTGGATGAGCTGAGGGAAATCAGGCACATTCAGGAGCAGGACATTTCGGCATGTCACAAGAAGTTGGAACACGATAAATTGGCTGTTGTCACAGATGGTCTTAAGAATGAACTCGCTGAGTTACGGGAGGCAATCGATAAAAGTAAGCCAATACAATTGCCGACAGCTGTGCCCCACACAGACGAAATAATCGAAATTAAAGCCGAATACTCCCAGCTTCAGAGTCAACTGATTGAGATGAAGACAGACCTCTGTAGGCTCAAGGAACAATGTGCTAGCATGGAACGGGATTTCTCCCAAATCAAACCATCATCTTCGTTGGTCACACTCAATACATTCGAGCAGGAAGTCTCAAGTCTCAGGCAACATATCGAAAGGACAGATGAAAATTTAATTTCCCTCCAATCCGAACACGGATCAGATAAAAATTCTCTCGATGCGATCACATCCAAGCTCTCTGAACTAACTCTAATCAAAATCGACAAGGAAGAAGTCGATGAGCTGTTGTCGGAAAAAGCCGATTACACGATGCTACAGGGAAAGGTGTCTGTGGAGAAAATGGACGCTGACAATCGGAAGCTAGAGAAACAAATCTCTGAGATCACGGAATGTCTCTTACAAAACGACGATCGTGTGCAAAGACAAATCGGTGACATACGCAAGTTCCTTGGCAATCAGAGTCTCGAGGATTTGCTTTATGATTTCAAAGTGAAAATCGATAAAGAGATTCAAGCTGTGCGTGATGCCATCAAGAAGTTGGCCGACATGAAGCCTGAAGTGGACTCAGCAGCAACTAGACTACGCAATTTGACTTGTCTCTCCTGCAATCAGAATGTCGTGATGAAGGCCATCGAGTTGAATAATCTGTCGAAGTTTGGCGATGCCTACGTTTCGAAGTCGATTAGTCCGCTGATTGCATTTGAGGTGGGCAAATTGAGAGAAGCTGGTAAAGTGGGTACTACCGTAGTTATGAATGAGGCTCTTTGCGATATAGCAAGAAATATGCGCGACTGCGGAGGAATGCATACTATTGTTACCAATAAAGACCGAGTGTCAAAAATCAGGCGCAAGTAGAGGGGAATGCGGTTTGGAGTCATAAATTTTGGGTGCCAAATATATCTCTGTAAATTTTATAAATAATCGGCCCTAGCGAGGTATCCGTCGGAACGGAAAAGTCTCCGCAACGCATACTC
The DNA here is from genome assembly GCA_946477585.1 of Cheilosia urbana. NCBI lineage: Eukaryota > Metazoa > Arthropoda > Insecta > Diptera > Syrphidae > Cheilosia > Cheilosia urbana. The sequence continues at coordinate 128,615,580 of OX297854.1, read as the reverse complement.
TTTCGGAGGGTAAGATTCCATTCGAGGTGCCCGACTTCGGAAGAGAAATAAACAATTGCGATAGCGCACCGAACAGGTTGTTCCGAAGAACAGCCCGCAGCAAAAATCCTCTGAATCGTATAAATTCGGAGAATTTTCCGCTTCGACAGATACCTCGCTAGGGCCGAATATCGTGTTTTATGTTCAATTTAGTTGAAATTATATGGCTTCTGTCAGGTAAGTAGTTGAAAAGTTATTTAATTCCTTTTACATTTCAGAGACAATTGTTGGACAGTTGTCATATTTTTAAAAAAAATCTCACTGTTTGTGCTTCAACACAATGCCCGCGTTCCACTGCCCGCTAGATGAATAGCGGCATGTCAAACTTCATATAAGAAAAACTGACATTACACAAAAACTGATAGATGTCTAGCGCAAATGGTGAAATGTCAATTATTTTTTTATGAAGTTTGAGATGGCCGCTACTCATCTAGCGTGCAGTGGAACGCGGGCAATGATAAGGCGCACAGCATTAGGAACGTTCAAGAATCTAGCCAAGTAAGTCTGACAGCTGCCTGACTTGATGTGATTGATGTTTCGATCTTGATCGGTCACTTGAACAATTTCTTCGATTGACGTTTATGGCTGACGAATCTAGTACCTAAGGAATTTCGTGACTAGAGTAGTAAGATGACAGTTCGCATATGTGTCTGACGTAGAAAAAGTGACGTTACTGAACAATCTAGTTTTTGCGTTCAGTACACGTCGAGTTCAATCTAGTCGACTAAAGATAAATAGGTACTAGATTGTTGAATGTGCCTCACTTTGGAAATAAGTCAACCGTAAGGGGATTCATTTCGTACAACGTACTATATTTTTGCCACTTTTTCTGAACTGCCTAAACACAATGAGGCTGCAGTATGCGGCGGTAGTAAAAGCTCACAAATAATGTGGCGCTGCACACACAAAAAGTGTATACAATGAAGTAGCGCGATATATAAAATTCAAACAAACTGAGCAAACTAAAATGTCTTTTTCTTCTATCAATCTCATAAATTTGAAGTAACTACATTGAACAATATTTCAAAAAAAATTATCGCCACTGAACAAATAACCGAAAATTATTTTGATTCATGTTGCGATATGTCGCGCTGTAAAAGATAAAAGTTGGCCATTATGTACTACAGCTACAGCCGCTACCACATCCACACGCTACAGTGGCGCCGCCCATTATGTTCACCTTATATGTAATCTGTGTATTTTCACTTTGACAGCGCTACCGCGGCTTCATTGTGTTTAGGCAGTAACGCTGAGTGTCAGTGTCAATTAAACGTGTACAACCAGCAGATCGAAGATGTCCCACAACTGATAAAACAGATAAAAAAAAAAAAAAAATAGTGCGTGGAGTCCCACCGCGCGAAAGAAGTGAAACTTCGTAATGTGGAAATGAAAATAGGAAGGAGTACAAATTGATTTTTAGTGAAATCATATTGTTTCTTTAAGACAAACTTTATTAACATTGCTTACAATTTACAATTGATCGCATCTTTTAATTGTCATTTTCGAGTGGAGAAATATCCAAATCGATAACATTTATCTACAATGGGATTATGACAACTAAAGTAAGATACGAAATTTTGGAAGTCGCGTTAGAAGTTTCACTTGAAAAATACTAGGTACCCTATTAAATTATATGTGTATCAAATCAAACTAAAACAAGTAAATGACATAATGAGGACGCTACTCGTTGCTAACGCTAGCGCTGGCCTGTAACAGGTGTACTACACGCATGCATTCGAGTCACTCTCGCTCTGTCTCCTTTTATTCCCCCTCCCCAGGAACGTTAAACGCTTAACGCAATCTTGTTGGAAGTCACATTAGAAGTTTCACTTCAATTCTTTACTGTAGGTATCAACGTAGGTACTATAACAACCATTAAAACAGAAACCTTGAACTCAATTTCTATATACACCACCATACGTCCATCAGCGCACGTCAACAGCCATCTGCGCATTTCCTCAGAAGCACATTGTCGCTGTTGATTACATAAACATTCACGTCGCATACTTCTCTTTCGTTTCACTTATTTTGGAGAAAACAACACTCAGTTTTTTTTTTCATATGAACGTGCTTATGCAATGTGTGCGCCACCCTCACCCTCCCTCACACCTTTGAGTATCCAATGCTTATATTAGTGTTAAACGTTTAACGCGACCTTGAGTTGGAAGTCGCATAAAAAGTTTCACTTCAAAAAGCTGCGTACGTATACCTAACAGTCCGTATAACTGACAAAGTTACCGATACCAAAAGTAAAAACAGCAAGTAACTAATTAATCGACATATTAATGTACTTATACAAAATTGTTGTATACTCCATTATCACACAAAATAAATCTTGAAGGCAAACATTATTTTTTTTCTCCTAACGCCAAAAGCCAAGATCAATAAACAAAATTATTTCTACGAATGTACGCGTATGCATTATCTTTCAAAAATAAAATTGCAGAAAAATATGTTATCCCATTTGGAACCATTGTTCCTCGTATTGTAAGAACTCAGTCTCGCCGTGCTAAAACCAAATGTCAACAAATAATTAATTACTAAGCAGGAATGCCTGTACCCGGTGATTTGAATTTTTGCTGTAATTTAGTGGGATTCATTTTTTAATAAGAAATGTTTTAAAATTAAATTAAAATACACTCCACCATTGACGTGGTAGATGTGTTATGGACTGTTGGGGAAGTGTCAGTTTCAAAAGAAAGGGAACCAACCTATAAATAGTAATCTCCCTCCTGAAAATTTTAATCTTTCATTGAATGGGTACTGCTTAGCAGAGATAATACTGAGAGCCCCAACTACGGCCGATTTTTGGTTACTTGGCTACAAGCGATATTTTTATGGTGTGGCGCATGCTAAGTGCGTTAGTATTGTTACATAGAAATTCTAATTGACAAATAATGTCACGTTGCTTCAAAAAAGTCCGGCTCACCAACACTTTCGCACCTTGCATGTGCCGCTCCCGCTGATGGGAAAAATGCTGCCAGCGTTCGTATGATTTTATCCGTTAAATTTTCATTATCCGTCACGTGTGGATAGTATTATTTTTAAGAAATACAATAGGGGTATTCACGATCCGGTGCAACTGGTCTTGTATCATTGCGAAAGTGCGAAAGTGCAACTTTTTTTCGCACTACAACAACAAAATATACTGACAAAAATTTCGCTACACTTTTGCACTTTATCTATGCCCTGACCCCATTGTAACCGAAAAATACAACAGAGTAGCCTTATTAAGTTGACAGTTCTCTAAATTATTAATTCTTGTGTGCAGCTATTGGAAAAAAATAAAGAGAATGGAAAACAAAAATAAGTGCCGCCGAAGGGAAAATCATAGTTTTCATTATGTAATATTAGTTAATTAACATAATTGTGTCTCCATTCTCTTCCAATAAACATTGACCCTCGTATTAATAAAGGCTGTGTAAAAGTTATCAACTTGTTACTCAGCAGTTATGCCAAATTTTTGTATGCTATCTGACGTTTGCTAACTAACTTACTTGTGCACATTTCTTTATTAATAAGAATTCAATCTGTCACTTGTTTCAGTTTTGCTATAGATGAGAAAAAGTGTTTTCACGATCTGATAAAAAAAAAATAAAATTTCGCAATTTTACTAGGTCTGTTACACCGAATCTTGAAACCCCTAATATTTACGAAAAATTATCATTGCAGAATGGTTGTAGGAAAATAAAAACAATTTGAGCCATTTTTCTTCAGTTATTTAAGCAAAATGTACACATGAAATAGAACTTTTTTTTTTTTTTTATATACTTCTCCCGGGAAAGGCGAACCTATAACGCTTCAACAGCGCCCCGACCCCCGAGATGTCTGCAGATGTATGTTTCCTCTGCACTTAAATTGCTGCAAATTGTAGTCTTCTGGAAATATATCCCCAGGAAGCGAGTTCCGAAGTTTGCTTGTCCTGTAACAGAAGGGGTTTTTGAAAGTTAATGTCCTCGCGGTTGCCAAGTGTACTGTATGGTCATGAGCATTAGCAGCCTGTCTTGTTGGGCGCCCAAAAGTTGCATTTCGAGGGATAATGTCTTTGAGTTCCTCAGAACATCTACCAGGAAGTACCTATAGAACAAGCATAGGTCAGCGACTTGTCTTCTGTGCAACAACGGTTGTAGATTTGATGTGAGTGTAGGGTCTCCAATGAGTCGACTTGCTCGTCTCTGTATGCTATCAAGCAGGTTAAGTGAATGTTTTCGGGCCGAGCTCCATATATGGGAACAATATTCCAAGCCTGGTCTAACCTGTGTTTAATAGAGAAGGAGAAGTTGCTTGGTGCTAAGGTACCTCTATGCTCTAAATAGGTAGCTCAACTTTGCGGACGCCGATTTTGCGATATAGGATATGTGGTCCTGCCATGTGATTCCTGAATTGACTGTGACTCCTAGAAGGTGCATTGAGTCCTTGTGATGGATTGGATGGTCATCCATTTGGATCTGAGGAATTGTTGATGCATTTTTTCTGGAAAATGTTGTGAGCTGTGTCTTGTTTGCATTAAATACAACCAAGTTGTCCTTTCCCCACTTCAAGATTTTGTCCAGATCATCATTTAGAGAATTAATTTGTTTACATCTCTGATTGTGTGATGTAGCCGTATTCACAGGCCCACTGTTCGAGATGGAGGATATAAGAGTGCTGTCATCTGCAAAGCTGTAGATATTATTATTTGTCGATCCAAGCAAATCGTTGATGTGGAGAAGAAATAGAGTTGGAGAAAGAATAGATCCTTGGGGCACTCCTGCTTTATAGCAAACGAATTGGATGATACACCATCTACAACAACTTGGATCGATCTTCCCAGGAGAAAATTTTGCATCCATCCGCAGAGTTGTTGTGATAATCCGTAATATTCAAAAGCGGAAAATGGACAACCAAGATATGTATCTGGTATATAAAACATCTCATTTAGATAGTTTTATTAACCAAACAAATTGTATTATTCGCCTTTTAAAAAGTTTTAATAACTAACCACATTCAGTAATGTTAAAATGTGGTATCCCCGAACTCTATCACATTCCCCCACGGTTGGCAGCATTTGTTTTATATTTATTGGTTTGTATTTGCATGTCACAAGGATTCTTAATTGAATTAACACCGATAGGAAACAAAATGGCGAATTTGGAAAAAAAAAAAATTTAGAGGTCCAGCGGCAAGAGGATTGCAAGTTGGGGGTCTCAGTACTGCCTAGGTTTGGTCTATGTTTTTAGTTTTTTTTCTGTTTATTAGACAACCTTATTGCACCTGAGTTGGGACTCCGCATTCATCACCCAACATGCGCTGGGAGTTGGCGAAACTTAATTGGACCATCAGTTGCACTGGTGTGCAGTATGCAAATCAAACCACGATGGGAAAGGAAAGCTTACTACGCAGCTAAAGGGCGATCAAAAAAATGATCCACCTACACATACATACTTATTGACTGTGGTTCATTACTTGCTCGCTTTTGAATCGACTTTTTCAAATCATTCTGTTCCGGATTTCGGAACCGGAAATATGTAGCTCTACTTTCTAAGTTACACCAACACTACGCCATGTCGGCTCTCTCGCTCGCGTTCTACGCAAAAGCTTTTACAAATAAACGAAAATGCTCCTTGCGAATTGCGAATTACTTTCCCACCCCAAAGCATAGCAGCAGAAAACTCCCCGTCCCCGACACCAAAGCCATACTTCCTTACTTTCTATAGGTGTAGCGTGTGGGTTTCAACAGACTGTGCTAATCGTCCCCGTCGTACTCGTACATCGATACTGATACCAAGCAACGTGTCTCTGTAGATATTGGCACGGCGGGTACTACCAAATTCGTAGCCGCCACCAAAGAACACAGTATCTCCTATAAATTCATCGAGTTAAGTACTGCGTTGTTACGCGCGTAAACACTTCACGGAATATAGACAAATACCTTCAAGATAGTGTCGATAAAGAAACCGAAGACCCACTCTTGCTCGTATAGGTACATCGTGCACATCGGGAGAGTGCTTGGGCTTACTTAACTTATACCGCTCGTTCGGTCAATTGTCGTATTTGTTTAGCTTAGAGTGTAATCACAGAAGGGTGCTAATTAATGTAAGTTTATCCGTTCCCCCATTCAAATGTCGTGTGGTGTAGCTGATGGGCCGCCCCGGGGAAATAAGGAACTTACGTGCGGTAAACATTTGCACTTGGATTGTGTAAATAAAACAGAAACTTGTGTGTTCATTGTAATGCCCATAAATGAAAGTGAGTAAAATTACTTTTTTTTTATCTCGTCGAAAATTCATCCCGACAAAGTTTCGGGGTTAATAAATTTGATTATTTGCCTTTCTATTTGGCTCATCGTATAAAACTATACCAAGAAATGGTATTAAAAATAAATCATCTGTGAACCGTTTCGAGTGTCGTGTACAGCTACTGTTCTCTCGGGGCATAAATATATGTGCGGTGCTCCACCCGCGTGGTGATCGCGCAAAAAAAACCGTCGATAAACGTTTTCCATTTTTATTCAAATATTTAGTGTATTTATTGGGTTTGTTCGAGTAAATATTGTGATATGTCTTCCTGATCGACAGGTGCAGCTGCTTCATGTCTCAATCGCGTTGCGTTATCAATTATCATCCAATAATTGTGTATAATTGATGAGAAATTAAGTGCAAACAAACTTGTAGTAAAAATACCAAAACCGACAAATATACACCAAAGGCAAAAATAAAAAGAATTCCCGATAAATTAAGGTTGTACGTTAATTTCAATTTCGATTGTGTGCCTCTCGCCTCTCCCCGTGGTAGTTTTTTTTTTTTTTATCGGCAAATGTTAAGGCTTCCCACCGATTGGCTTCAAGAAAAGTGCTTTGTTATTGATGTGTGTTTTGTTAGTGTTTTTTTATTTTCTTTGTGTATTTGTTTTATTCTTAGCCTCTACTATAAAAAAAAAATAAAGTTGATAAGATAAATATTACCGACGACAAAGGCGGTAATTCTTACACGGGGTGAAATGAAACTTTTAAAAAAAAAAAGGCTTTAATTTTTCAGTTTTATCAGTCATAAATCTTTAATTGTATATAAAATTGTTTATAATATACTCCATTCCGTTTCCAACTCTACCCAACCGAGCATAAATATTTAACCAAAACAGCGAAAACAAAAATGACAGGTGAGTGTTCTGTTGTATGGTAAATTTAGGTTTGGGACAAAGTAGCCACGGCACCTATATTGTAGTAACTAAAGAGTTTGTTTGTGAGTTCGACGAAAGTTGTTTGCCGGGTAGAGACCCAAGTTAGGTGAATTTTTAATGCTAAAGCTATTAAAATCGAAATTGAAGACAATAAGAAAGTCTACAAGTGTGATTATATGAAAGTACAAATTTACTACCTATACCTACGTTTAATTTATCATGGCTTCCGATAAGTGAACGATAATAAATTGTGCGTCATTTGGTCGCGTATCAAACTTTATCTATACCTATAATAAAACTGTAGGCAATTTTTTTGTTACCTAATGGCATGAAAACTACTGCACAGATTTCGATGAAACTTTTTTTGGAATGTTTCTTGAGATGCTGTGCAACATATAGGCTATTCCTTTCATTGCCATGCCTATTTTTTGGAGCGTTTTTGACCAAAATGTGTTTTTTTTCTGACTTTACTGCCTTTTACTCGCCATTACTCAAACAATTCTTAATCAATGCAAACAAAACAAAATACTTAGGAGAGCCAACACTTTAATAGTTATTTCAAGCCATCAATCAGCTTTCTATGTCCTTTAGAAGCTGAGCTACAACCTAAAATCTAACATGAAAAAAATAAATTTATTTTCTCAAATCGAATATTATCAGCAGCCGCGGTTCTTGATCGTTGTTCTGCTTTGGGGTGGTTTGGTGGCGCACATCGCACAGGCACGTTCATATGAAAAAAAAAACTGCGTGGTGTTTTCTCCAAATTAAGTGAAATGAAAGAGAAGTATGGGACGTGAATATATGTACATATGTATATTGAATCAACAGTAACAATGTGTTTCTGAGGAAATGCGCAGATGGCTGATGACGTGTGGTGATCAGCGTTGCCATGAGTGCAGATTTGTCTGCATTTTGCAGATTTTCAAGATTGCTGCATATTTTTAAAAATCAGAAATCTGCGCTTCAGATTTTGTCTGCATCTGCAATAATATATTTTGTTCTTTTTAACAAATTTTAACATTTGTTGCACACTTGATTTCGCTGTATGCTGTAATTTTCGCCTTATTTCTGGTGAGTGGAGTCAACTAATATCTGACTTCAGGGTCGGTATGATGACATTTTCAGATCATATGCCTCTTGAAATTGCGTGTAAAGCACAGTTACAAAGTACAACATCTGTTGACGAAAGTTTGCAATCACTCTCTCTTCTGCCAAAATTGGTTTGGAAAGACAACCTAAGATCTCTTTTCCAGAGAAATCTAAAGGCTGAGCTTACAAGACTGAAAGCATCAAACACACGAATACAAATTAACGACCTCACAGAAATAATCAAGAATGCAACCCCAAGTGAGTCATCAAGAAGGAAAATTCTATGTAAGCAAAAGTGGTTTGATCTTGAATGTCGGAAAGCAAGAGAAAGGTCCTTTGCAGCTCTTGGTCTTCTGCGAAAACACAACACAAATATGTTCAAATCTTTATATGGTGAAGCGATTAAAGACTACAAGTGAATCTGCTTTAGAAAAAAATTGTCCTTTGAAGAGCAGACCATAGAGGTAATCAACAGTGCGAGATCCTCAGCAGACTTTTGGAAAGCTGTAAAATTTGTAAACGGCAAATCAAATGTCATTGGCTCCAAATCGCAGGCATCACAGTTGAAAGAGCATTTCAGCAAACTCTTAAATCCCGTCCTAATTTCGCCAGCGTTTCACTATGCAGCCCTGCAGATCGACGACGTCTTTCTGGATGCACCGTTTTCTCTTTCTGAGGTATTGCAAGTCATCAAGGATTCAAAAGTTCGAAAAGCCCCTGGGGACGACCGCATTCCTTTCGAATTCTATAAAAACTGCACCAATGAATTCGTTTTAACACTTACTGAGGAATTTAACTACATTTTCGAAACAGCGGATGTTCCTAGAAGCTTTAAAAGAGCAATTATTTACCCATTGCATAAAAAAGGTAACTACGATGATCCGACGAATTACCGGGGCATATCTTTCTTAAATACATCGGCTAAGGTATTTGGGGCTATTTTGTTTAATAGGCTCATTCAGTGGGTGTCGGATAAGAAAATACTTCGTGAGTTTCAAGCGGGTTTTAGGAAGAAATACTCAACAATAGATCAAATATTTTCACTTATTAACATCGCCGAAATGTACAAAACCCAACACAAGAAACTGTACGCCTTCTTTGTTGATTTCCGTGCAGCGTTTGACTCAATATCGCGCGAGGCGCTATTTTATAAACTCCACATAATAGGAATCTCTAATAAAGTCATCAACATTTTAAGAGCCATGTATGACAGTAACTTAGCATACGTCTGGAATGGCGAATTTATTTCTGAAGAATTTTCAACATCTATGGGAGTGAAACAAGGTTGTATACTCAGCGCGCTTCTTTTCATCCTATTTGTGAATGACATAACGGATTTTGTGAAGGGAGGAATTGAACTGAACGAAGTAAAGATTCCTGCGCTAATGTATGCAGATGACATCGTCTTCCTCTCTGATTCCATCAACGGGATGCAGTTGATGATAAACAGACTCGCTGAGTACTGTAAGCTATGGAACCTGAGCGTTAACCTTGAAAAGTCGAAGATGATGATATTTAGAGATGGAAGTGGCAGGTATTCGCGCAACGAAAAGTGGAGCCTTCAAGGTGAACACATTGAAATAGTGAGAGAGTACAAATACCTAGGTGTGCTGATAACAGCAAATCTCAATATGAAAAAACATCTAAATACTAAGCTATCGGAAGCAAAACGCGCAATATCTTCAGTTTGGAATCGTTGTATTAATAACAAGACCATAAATCACAGCGCAAAACAGAAAATATTTTGTGCAACAGCGAAATCAATTCTTTTATATGGAGCCCAAGTTAGCATCTGAGAGCGGTTTTAATTTTGGATTAACAGCGGAGGTCCAGCCTACAGCCGCAAGATCAATATTTGTTGCGTTATTGTCATCAATCGGACGTCATAGATACGAGAGATACGTAAACGATGCTCGAGGTTCCCAGCATAGAACATACTACTCGCAATTGAAATACGATCTATTAGATAAAACATACTTCCTAAACAGCAACTCAACCGATAAAATCAGCATACTATTGAAAGTAAGAGGTGAACTGATCGCACTTAATTTTATTCCGCATCGTCCAGAGTTGCCAATCATCTGCAGTTTGTGTAATAGCAGTGCGAGAGAGGACGTGTTACACTTTATAGCGGTATGCCCTATTTTGAAAGAATACCGACTGAGATACTTTGGGGCAACTGTACTGGATGAAGAGAAAACGCTGAGCATTTTAAATGGAAACATTGGGTGGGAAGCGTTGTGTAACTATACTGCAAAGGCGCTTTTGTATAGAAAATGTATAATTGAGGAAAGTTTTTAAAAATAGAAATGTCAATAATCTCGTTATTAATTTTTTGTTAAGGTACTGTTAAATTATTTATGTTAAAATTTTTAGTTTCATGATTTATTGTATGTAAATAAGCAAAAAAAAAAAAATGTATGTAGGTAGCTTTAATGTCAATCTGGTAGACGGTCAATAATAACCAAACCTAAAATAGACTTGAAAAATGTAATGTAATTTAATTTTCTTAAATTGGTGTTTTAGGTAAATAGATTTGTTTGAATTATTGTTTCACATTGTCAAATCTCTTTTATTGGAAATTACACAATCTCACGTCGCGTACGAAGTTGCGAGCACAGCTAGTATAGAAATATAAACTCCCGACAATGTCAGTGTCACAAGTGAGAAAAAGAAAAACTTTTTAAGTAATTAGCTTCGAACTCAGCAAAGCAAATTAAAGTAGGATTTTCAGCACGCAATTATAATAAATACGCTCTACTTGACACACTTCGAGGACTCACACCTGAGATCTGACTCAAACTTGGTGCATTCATTCCCAGCAAGAGCCACTTGGGATTGGGAGTAAAATTAAACTTCTGAATCTAAACACCAGTGAGGGGGAGAACATTTTATGTTGCCACCTTTGTATCTATAATATGGATCTGTTCGCAGAGTTTCTCCATTTACAGCACATAGTGTTTTTTTTTTTTTTATTTTTTTCCGGTTGGCGGGAATGCATAAAGAAATGCACTATTAAACAAAATGACAAAATAACAACTAAATATTAGGGATATTTTAATATGCAACATCTAATTGTTTTTTTTTTTTTTGAAAGAAATTTAATATTTTTGAATCTTTTTTACAATCAGTCGGGTTTTTTGTTTTTTAAATTAACTTTTTTATTATTTTTTTTTTTGTTCATATTTTTATATTTATTTGCTTAGCCTATGTATGACACTCCGGGAAGGAATACCCATTTAATGACAATTCACTCTCCAAAATTGGTCAAGCCGTTTGGGCTACAGGGCGTCACGTAGGAACGTACATAGGATACGCGCGAAACACACATTACCATCCCTGTGCCTGTTCCCACTGTCCAGTCGGGTAAAAAGTAAACAAAAGTAGAAACACAGACAGTAAACAGAGAAGCTGAACAAGTGCAAGTGCTGGCCCCCTCAATTTTTGTATTGTCTCTGATAACAACGGTGAAGGGAAGTTAACGACGGGAAAAGAAGAAAAAGAAATGGAAGCAATTAATTTTTCTTTGTCAAGATATCGTTTTTTTTTTTTGTAGTGCCAACAATGTAATGATAGGCAAATGTCACTTTTGGTTCACTCGTTGGTGCAATTATCACTTTGTCACCAAAATGTTCGATAGCAAGAATAAACGGAAAGAAACAAAAAAGGATCTTTAATTTGTTTCATAACTATTTTATTAGATAGGAACTAAGAATGGACTGAACGCGGAAGGAAGGTGGCAATTGTTTTCGGAACACATTTGGATAACGTGGTGGGACCAGTTTTGAAATACTGCTCGCATGCCCTACCAGCTACCATTTGTGGTGTAATCAGGCCACCATTGGTTTTCTTTTTTGCGATTACATTCTATTCGCCATAAATTTTCAAGAGTTGATTGGACACAGGACACAATCTTCTGGCTTCAACGAGAGCTTCCTGAATTTCGTACCGAATTTCGGAGTCAATCCTTTTCACACATTATTTATGCACTTTCAGTGAGCAGAGCAGCCTTATTTTTTGGGTTAATCTGAACAAAATAAAGTGCACGACTGTGTCGAACAAAACTTTCTCGTTCGTCAAAAGTTTTGTTGCTTGTTTTCTTATTTTATTAGATAGGTAGGTAAGGTTAAGATCTGAGAAGCTATGCTAGGTAAATGAAACATGAATTATATTCACTTTTAATTTTTAAACGTTGAAGCTCTAGAAACAGGCAATTCTCGCAAGTTCTTGTTAGAGAGTTATAAGCGCCTACTGTACTATTCTATGGCACTTCACAAGTTTTTGAGTACGAGAACAAGTGAAATAGGAGTTTTTGATTTTTGATCTGTTTGGAAATTATTTTCTTTTTGAAGCGGGATTTAGTAGAACGAGGAATCCCACTAAAACTGGACACATAACAAAATATGTATATGCCATTTCATAGCACTTTTTCGTCAAACGTAACTGGAGCATTTTTATAACACATTCGCCTGCTGCATTTTGCTGAAACAGATGTTCAATAAAACACGCCTATTGATGAGTTTGCAGTCTTGATATGGTGCACAATAAACTTCTCGGATCCACTGTAATTTTCAAGTTTTTGACTGTGTTAATTGTTTCGACTTGCCCAACAAAAAATTCCAACAGTTCTAAAATGGATCCGATCAAGTTAGATAATGGAGTGAAACACCCCACCATTCCCACAGTAATGTACCTATTTTAAGTTTTAAGTATTTAATTCGAATACAGGGGGTCAATAATTCTGGTTCTGTGAAAGAGTGAATCGATTAAATTGTTTTCACTTTCGCTTTTGCTTTCATTTTTTCGATTCAATTTGTACTAAAATACGATTCTCGTTCAATAAGTGAAAATATCGTGGTGAATTCAATACCGCACACTGTGTTGTATGAAAGAGGGTTCTCAATTTTCAAACTCTCACTAAAAACAATCGGCCGTGAAAAGAAATTATTCATATAAAAAATTTTGACGTTTGGTTTCACCTTTTCATAGAACGAGAATCAAAATTGCCGTGAAAGGGTGAAAACATTTTCGTTTCACTTTTTCACCGAACGAGAATTGACCCCATGTGCTGTCAATAAGAATTATTACAGCCTTTAAAATTCCTTTTAATATTTGCTCGATTTTCCATGCACAAACCTAGTTGGCTCTAATTGAATAGTGATCGCAGACTTAAGGTAATGAATTTCCCACAACGATGGACAAATATTTCCTTTTTTCCACGCCAGTGTTGAAAAAATACCCACGAACTTTCCGAAAATATATCTGGACAAGTTCACAATATTCAGTTCATAATAACACACAATCAAGTCTCGGCAAAATTTGTACTGAATTGAATGTGGAATGGCTATTGTGAACTCGTTAAATGTAAATAGACCCTAAAAACGACTATTGCTGAGGCCCTATGTGTACACTGCACAGGAATGTTTTACCAAAGACTGGGGAATGGGGATAAATAAATAGTAGGAACTATTATTTATTTTTACGCCATTCGTCTATTGCTATAAATCTAATCTAATTCTTGAAAATCCATATCCCATTATTTATTGTTTCATTCCTAAGGAAGTGAGCTCACTTAGACATTAACCTACCGCTGCTACTGTATATATCCGCACATTTATCAATTTTATTGCTAAAATAGAAATCCTGGGGGGAATGAAATTTCATTAATGTGCCAATATAATTATGATAAAGTTAACTCTGCCAGCGGGGGTATAGACCAAGGTATTTTTGCACCTGGTTCTATGGTATTGGGAAGCTCCTATGCCAATCATTACGACTAAGTGCTGATTCTGATTGATTCTGATGGAGGAGAGTTTGTTTTTATTTCTTAAGAAAACAAATGCACAATTCATGGGTGCGTTCACTTGGTGAATCGTTTTAATCAGCCATTGCTTTGTGACGCCGTCGGTCGAGTAAATTCTCATTTCTTAATTACGTTTATTTTTTAGCGTTTTTTTTTTTTAAAGAAAATTGTGTTTAAGTTTTGAATACAAATATAAGCCATTTCTCTTTGGCTCGGTGCATTGAGCTAATTCTGAAATAAATGAGTCTTTCTAAAGTAAAAAATAGTCCTGCAAAAAATATTGGCTATTAAGTAGGTTGAACAGTTGAAAAAAGTACAAAAGTGTGGAAAGCTAAAGCATGTTCCAGCTTTCACTTTTCCCAAAGCTCTAAAAACAAATACACTCAAAGAATTGTTTACTGACTTTCCGCTAGATAACGTTCCCATGTCCATCATGTCCAGTCAGTTTCAAAAGCTCTTGTTTCATTTCACTCGTCTAAATTTGTTTATTATTGCTTCTGGAAATTATGAATGTAAACTAAAAAACAGCTTGTAAGAAAACTCTCTTAAGTGGGCGAAGCTGATGGTCTATTTAGTTCTAGTTTATGGTATCAATCAACTAAAATAGAAACTTTAAACTCAATTTGTATTTACACCACCACACGTCCCATCGCACGTCATCAGCCATCTGCGCTTTTCTTTCCTTCGAAGAAAACTTCACGGTTCCACAGTTTTTTTTCATATGAATGTGCTTGTGCGATGTGCGCCAACCAACCACCTCAAAGCAGAACCACGATCAAGAACAACGGTTGCTGATAATGATAAGTGTCGATAGTTATAAACAAATAATTTGCAATAAACAAATAATGCGACTATAAATTGAGTTATAAACTACTATCCTATTTCTTAAGTTGCATCAAACTGCATACAGTGTACAAAATTTGATTAAAATCGGTTTAGTAGTTTAGGATTCCATCGCGGAGATACAAGTGACATAAAATTTGTATATTTTAAGAAGATTATGTAAGAATTCAGAGATTTGTTTTTGAACTTGCATTAGCAGTTACAAACTGAATATCCCGATCCCCGATGGACGTGTGTGCAAATGGACGTGGGTGCAAATAAAGTGAGACTTTCTGATTGTGTAAGCCTACGTGGAATTCGATTGGGCTCCTTCATTCGATCTCAGTTTTCAGATTTCGTGTTGAATCAAACATAAAAACGTCACTTGCTCTTTATTGTGATAATATTCATGCGATTCGAATATGTGTAGCCGTCAACACTTTTCAAACATTCGAAATTTGCGTCCCGATTGATTTATAAATATTTATACATAAATAATTTACACAAATAGATCTACCCGATGCAATACCTTTCTTTGCAGTAGAAAAACTTCATGAAAACGTAAGCAAACTCCACCAGTTGCCAAACTCAAAGGCACTTGTATTGGTACCTAAGTCTGAAGCAAATCTGAGAAAAAATCCTGATTCGAAAAATGCTCTGAAGTCTGAAATCTGAAAAAGATTGTTTTTTTTTTTTTTTTGTACCAAACGAACGTAAAAAGTGCTCTGGGAGCAAGAAAGTGCTCTCAGAGCTCTCGGCACATACGGACAGACAGACAGACAGGCCTCTATCTAATGTCAGAATTAATTAACATCTCGGGTTCGAAATTTTGTACGAAAACAATATCTTTCTCTTACTATGTAATGAGGAAAGTTAAAAATGGAAATATATAGGTAAATAGCTATATGGAGATTTTTATTCAAATTTACGTAAGTGGTATTGTTAGGGAAAAAGTCTGTCGAAAATGCATCACAGTTTTCTACATTCCCTATTCCCTATAGTGTCCTGCGTGTTCCGAATTAAATAAGGAGAACATCATTCGCTAACTGTTCGATTTCAATGCACGCTGGATAGTGAAAAAAAATAGTGCGTGGAGTCCTTACGTGCGGAAGAAGTGAAACTTCGTAATGTGGAAATGAAAATAGGAAGGGGTAGAAATTGATTTTTAGTGAAATCATATTGTTTCTTTAAGCCTAGTATCCTGCTCGCGCTAAATTTTAGCGCCCCTAGTCTCCACTTCGTTTCTCCACACCAAAGATAAATGGTCGCTAAATTATTATTAAACATGATATAGATGGGACAAAACCCATATGCTTATGAACCCTGAGTACCATGACTGATATCAGTAAACGAAATTTTAATAGAATTTTCGAATTTCAAACTTGAAAGACGTAAGAAACCTAGAAATTATAAGAAGAAGTTCGACATGCGTCCTCAAACTTTCCACAATCTCCTTACCACAGTGGAACACTTGTTATTACCCAAAAGACGACGCCAAATGAGAGCATAAGTCCCCCTGAAAATCGATTCACTTTATTTATATTTATATGTATCTCTGTTTTGGCTCTGTTGTTTGGCTTTGCGTTTTCTTTTATTTACCACGCAAACATTGTCTGCGTTTTCTGCCAAAAAAAAAATCATTGCAAACAAAACACAAACACTTTCCTCCGTTTTTTTATGTCAACATTTATCTTCGATTTAATGCACCGGACATTTATTTCGCGAGCTAAATGAGTGGAGACTTTTCATCGGCCCATCTATATGAAGTTAAGGATTTAGCGTGCGAACAGGATACTGATGCTTTGCTAAACTGCCTCGCTCAATTTTATCTTTG
This sequence comes from Cheilosia urbana, assembly GCA_946477585.1. NCBI lineage: Eukaryota > Metazoa > Arthropoda > Insecta > Diptera > Syrphidae > Cheilosia > Cheilosia urbana. The sequence continues at coordinate 128,598,835 of OX297854.1, read as the reverse complement.
TAGACATTTTTGTATGGGAGATAAAATTTAGCGCGAGCAGGATACTAGGCTTAAAGACAAACTTTATTAACATTGCTTATAATTCACAATTGATCGCATCTTTTAATTATCATTTTCGAGTGGAGAAATATCCAAATCTATAACATTTACAAGTCGCATAAGAAGTTTTACTTCAATAAATCAAACAACATAATTCACCTATATCGTCTTTACATCTTGAATTCTTCAATTCTTTACTGTAGGTATCAACGTATGTAGGTATGTACTATAACAACCATTAAAACAAAAACCTTGAGCTCAATTTCTATATACACCACCATAAGTCCATCAGCGCACGTCAACAGCCATCTGCGCATTTCCTCAGAAACACATTGTGGCTGTTGATTATACACATTCACATTCACCTCGCATACTTCTCTTTCGTTTCACTTTTGTTGGAGAAAACACCACTCTTTTTTTTTTTTTCATATGAACGCGCTTGTGCTGTGCAATGTGCGCCACCCTCACCCTCGCTCACACCTTTGAGTATCCAATTATTAGCGTTAAACGTTTAACGCGACCTTGAGTTGGAAGTCGCATAAGAAGTTTCACTTCAAAAACTGCCTACTCAAGCCAGTCGGTTGATAAATAATGTCAAATGCAATGTTAACATACTGACCTTAAAGACGGCACACCGTGTAAAAAGAACACTAGGTCTATTTCAAATGAGCAAATACTCGAATAATACACTTGGCATTATTCAATCGTCTTATGGATGACTAAATTCATTCTTTCGTTTTGGACAAATACAATTTTAAAATTGTCCTACTTGCTATCGAGCAGGTATTGTCAATATCAATTTACTTAATTATGTAATATTTCCAAAAGGCATTTTTGCTTACTCTTAATTATGATAAGGATAACATATCGATAAGGTATTTGCAAAAGTTTCACCTTCATAAAGTTTGCAAACGCTTAAAAGTGTCGAGTGGTTCTTACATTGATCTACGTTATCAGAAGTTTATAATTTTTCTGCGCTTATTGTACGGAAGCAATCATTTTCACATGTCACTGTTGGATATAGTTTTTAGTTTTGTAATCACATTTATTATCTACTAGATGTGAGGAATATCTACTAAAAAAAAAAAGTGGCGGAAAAGGTGTGTATGGCTACCATTCGTTTTGTTTTGAGTTTTTTTTAATTTTTCTTGTTATTTCGAACGGGCGGGGATCTTCAATTTTATGCCGAGTCCAAACGGCTAATTGAGAACCTCTTTCCTGACATTTATGCGAGAAACAAATTAACACAGCGACGTTGACAGCAACAGCAACAGCGAATTTAGGATAAGCTCTAACGTTGATGCCGCTGTCGATATTGCTGTGCTAATGTGCTCAAAGTAATTAAAATACAGTGGGTCTTACCAATAAACATTTTTAGTTCCGACTCTAAATTTTAGCAGTTCACAGTGGCTATATTTTCCATACAAATTTCGCATTTGTGGGCTTCCGTAAATTTAAAGTCGAGACTAAAATTTGTTATTAGTACGGCGGAGTGGTTCTAAAAAGTTGTCAAAGCTGCTGTTGATGTCGCTGTGTTAATCTGTTTCTCGGATTATACTCTCCGATGTTTGTCTGATGTTCGCGAGAGGTGACGCAGTGGAAAAAATATCAAGTTGTAATTTGTGTTTTCCCTTTGCTAAGTACTCTAACGCACTAACTATACTGATTCAGAATCTCTTGCGAATATACAACCAGAGATGATCCTTGTCTTCCTGACGGTCTCTGGAGTGAAAATATGGCTCTAAGAATTTACCAAGGAAGGCACAAGAGGCTCCTCTAAGAAGCCGCAATGTTAGAGCTCATTGAAAGCTCTCCCGCCTCACAATCCAATCTAATCTAACTATACTAAGCCGCCATGCGCTTACTAGTGAGGAATAACGCCACTTAATAATAATAAAAAAAAAAAAAAATAATTAAATTAATAATGTAACTTTCTGATATTTTACGACTTTACATTGCTTACAGTGTAAGTCCATCTAACCGTACAGGTAAGTATGATACGTTTACGCAGGCTTAAGGCCTAAAAACGTTTTACTATTTGAACAAGATGGCGCAGCACCCTTGGTCATAATTTCGCATAATTGACAAGTACCTAGTTGCTCACTCTGAAAAATCGCTTTCTAAAAATGAAAATCCTCTAAGTGGAAAATAAAACTTTGATTCAAATTTGACATTTTGTTCCTGCGAAATCGAAAAATTCACTTCTAGATACGCATATCATTCACTAAGAACTTTGCAAATCCTCACATATGCATTCGTGAAATTAGCTTTAATATTTTGAAACGCTAAAGATCTTAACGATCCATATAGACTTAAAACTCTATACAATGCCTAGATTCGTTCGATATCAGAAGCTTTTTCACCGGAATGCTGAATCACGTTTAGAGAAAATTCAAAGAAGGCTCTTACTAAGTATGCACCACGAAAGTTCAACTAGAACAATAATCTTCCTACCTACGAGAGATGTTTCTTAATAAATTTGAAACCTCTTTTCAAAAGAAGGATATATTATTCCGTAATGTTTGCTTATGACGTCCTAATTGGCCACATTGATTGTCTGCTTTTACTGATGTCTACATTTAAAGGTACTAGGGGTCAGGGATGGGAAATGAAATTTTCAAATTGTACTTTTCATAAGTTGAAATTGTATCTTTTAGGACCAAAGTGTAATTTTGTCTTTGTGGAAATCCGTTGCTATATGCATTTTTGGTTTCAATTCAATCCAAGCATGTTTCAATTCAAGCCGATTTCTGCACTTATTTTTTTTTTTTTTTTTTGTTTAAATTTGTGTATGAAAAAATTCTTTCCACATAAGCCGAAGAATTATATATTGAAGGTATGCCCTGAGCCATTCTATATAATATGTTCTTAGATAAAATCGCCACGTTCATTTTTAATGATGCTTACCTCTGTCCAAAACAAAGAAATTTTTTTAAGATTTTAAAAGTTCAAAGTCGTCTAGGGCACGATACTCATTATTACCGCCATCATTTCTTAAATTTTATCATAAGTAAGTCCCCAAAACTAATTTGAAACCCTGTTTGGGTTTACTGTTAGATTACGGGGTGGGTGCGAGGTTGAGTATACACAAAGTTCCTTAATCGAAATTAGTTTATCCAATATGAACAATAGCCGTTTTTTATTATCATCGTGATCTGATCCGGATCAGATAAATTATTCAAAAAAGACTTACGAGTCGTAAGTTACGACTCATCTGCGGCACTATACATTGCATATCGTTGTTTATTTTTGTTTACGAAATTGTTATATCAGTTTGACATTTCACTTGCAGTATCGTGGGGATATCTTTTCAATATATTTTTTTTTTTGGAATCGTATGTCGTTTTCGATTTAGAAAAAATATCCCTTTTTTTTGAGAAAAAATAAATTTGTTTTTGATTGATTTGCCCCCCCAAAAAAAAAAACAACAATCTTTTTGTTGATCACATAAATACTTTCACTAACACCAATGTTTATGACAGGCAGCTGGCAATTACGAATTGTTAATTGGAAAGATTGCTTTTTTAGCTGAATTTTTTATTTTACGCGTATTTTTACGTTTATTTCACGGTATGATTGTAAATGTATAAAAATCAATTGAAATGGATATCCAGTGCAATAAAATTAGAATTTAATGTTCGATTTGGCATCAGAAATCTGAAATCTCAGAAAAAAATCTGTGAAGCCAAATCGAAAACGACATAATTTAAGGTTTAAATATGCAATGCCACGTTACTTTCTCTATATACATAGTATCAGAGGTAAGAGAGACTGAGATACCCATCTTCGACCGATTAACAGTTATTTGCCTACAAGCTAAATTTTACGCTCCCAAAAAGTTTAGGTGCGCTAGTATTGGGGACGTTCGGATTCATAGTTTATGTAAAACGTCAACTAGATTGGTCGTGACTAGGAATCCGAACGCGTTGACTGAGCAAGTTGAATTGTTTTTGTATTCTCGCGGTCAGCGTTGCCTTTGTTTGATTTGCCCTTTTTTATTTGGAAAAGACCCCTCATCATTTTTTCAAAAATTGATATTTTCAAATAAGTACATTTAAAATGTAACACGGTTGCCTATCACAACACTATTACACTGTTATGTGAACTGATGGTTGTTAAATATCGTGCGAAAATTCGAAATTTGCAGAGTAGCTTTAGAAATGGCACCCTTTTCTCTCACTGGCCCTTTTTTCGACTCTTCAGAACTCTGCCACGGCCACTCTGTTTATTTTAATTCTGACTCTTCGAAATGTCAACTGAGTATGCAGGCAGGATTTTCCTGACTAGATTTGTCGGCTTCCCCTCCATAAACGTCAACTGCAAAAACTAATCACGTGACCACTCTGGGATAATCAAAACTGAATGACATCTAGTCAGACAGCTTGTCAACTTACTAAACTATGAATCCGAACGTCCCCATTGTTGCATAGAAATTCGTATTGAAAAATGTCAAAATTCCTCTCCACCAACACATTCGCACCTAATCTTTTTCCCGTTCACTGTGGGCAAAGCGAAACAGATAGGAATTGGCGTACACGGATAGGATAACAAAATGGCGGATTCCTGGCAAAAATTGAGGGGGCCAGCGGCAAGAGGATTGTGAGTTGGGGGTCTCAGTATCATTTGTTTATGCATAGTATAGTACTCACTGGTCCTATAGGTACCCATAGACCAAATAAGGAATTTCGTCAAAAGTGATGTCCAATGTACACAAAATTGAAAATACTTTCGAAATCGAACAAATACCACAATACATTTTTATCTAATATTTAATGAAAAAACAGCGCTTGTCGATTAGTTTTGAATATAATTCAAAATGGTTTCTTTTTGTTCTACGCATTTGTTAAAAATAATAAACCCATTCGGAGAGCATGCGGGACGTCAAGTCGTAACCACATTAACCGTTCTTAGAAGTCGAACGCACTACCATTTATGTCGAATTATACGGAATTCATTTTTTTCCCTTTTGGGGCTTTTATTCCTACAGCCGTTTCCGTATTCAAATGAGAGAATGGTGAACTCCTTGAATATATTCAATATATTTGCTGATGTATAGCAATTTCCCATTTGCGGTCCTACAAAATAAATTTTGCTGTTCCACTTCGAAGAAATGTTACTCTTTTCATTTTTTATCCCTGGGGATAATCTGAATGGCATCTTTTATTGCACGGTCGTGCTCAATTTCTTATCAAAATCTGTTTTATTATGCTGTCCAAATAAAATGTCCTTCTTTATAATAGATAGTTAACTACCATTGCACATACGCTCCAGTGTGGGTAGGTACGTATTGAGCAGTTTGTGGTCCTACCCATATCTAAAGTAGTAGTGCTTTTGAATTTGTTTGCAATCAAAACGTTCTTCTTTTTACCTTGTGCATCGATAAAAGAAATGACGATCTCATAGGGGAATGTCAAAGTCTTTTGCGAAGTATTCTGTTGCTGATATTGTTGAACAAAAAATGATATCATTCTGATACGAGAAATTGCAAAATATAAATATATGATGTCGTTTATTGTGTCATCAGCGTTTCTCTGATGCGAACTCAGAATTATATACCATTCGTTTTATTGTAACCATAAAATATATATATTTTTTTTAATGCGCTAAATAAATGGAACGTTAAAAAGGAAAACATATACTGCGGGTCATTTGAATAGGGACGGCGTCTATCTTAGAATTATTTTACCTGATATGTTTCGTCCCTAATTTTTCAAAAAAAAAAAAAAAAAATTTTTTATCTAAGATGGCCAAAATGTTAAAGTCGTCACAGTCTCACAGTCACCGTACCGATTCTATTTTTGAGTATTTATTTGGGTGAGCATCAATTTTTGGTGAATGATAAGGTTACTTCATTGCCTCTCACCCCTCTCACTATAATATAGATATGTTATATCAATGAATTCGGAATCAGGCTTGCCAACTTAAAACATAACTTCGGACAAATATACCGAAAGGGTGGGAGGGAGAAATCAACATTGGGACAAAGATTTAATTTTCCAACTGAAATAACAAATTTTAAAAGTCTTATAAATTGCTCACCCAACTCATATTTTAGTACACCTCAAAACGTACTACCTTAAAATAATCTAAAAAATATGTTTTCCATAACCAAGGTTATTTGTGTACATTACCCTATTTTTTAGTTATTTGTTAAATTAAATTAACTTTCGGACTGAGAAATCGTCGGGGAGGACAAAGAGCAAAGAAACATTGGGAAAGACAAATACTTTGTCCCAAATGTACCGTGTTGGCAACCGTGTTCGGAATGTTTACCAATTTCTTCGCACACTTATAACTTTGATGATCTAAAAATACTACTGAAAAAGGTAGGTCAATAGAATAGGGGCACTATAGTATGTATGTACTCCACTAGCTCAAAAATTCTGCTATTCATAGAATCGTATATAACGATTTTAATTAATCCAGGGTAATTTCACCCCAAAAAAGTTTGATGGCTTAAATAAGCTAATTTTTGTCCCCGAACTGCCTGCCACTTTCCGGACCAGCAAGGTTAATTTTTTTTTTCATTAGAGAATACAACTTTTTCCCACTCCTTTCCCAATGCCATGTACTGACGTGCAAAGTCTAAGTGTTGGTTTTACCTAACACGAATTTAGTGATGTTTTTTTCTTCATTTTTAAAGAGGATATTGTATTCGTCCAAAATTTCGAACTCAAGTTATTGTTATATTTATGTTAATCAATTTTGACATTATACCATCAAAAGTGGATCACAAAATTCTGTCTGTCTGTCTCTCTGTCTGTTCGTATGCCTTCAGCCTAAACGGCTGCCCTAATTGGTTCAAACTTCGGATTTGGAGTTTGTGGGCCTACAATTCGGGCAGGCGGTTTTTTTTTGTTTGCACCGTAACCTCCAAATTAATGGTACTTCCCATATAGGTACTTATAACATTTTTATACCAGTTTGATTTGTTCAAAAATGGATCTAACGATTTCAACCAGTAAGTGAGGTTACCATGACCGCATGCCTAGTTTTTAACGGTACTTTTAAAATTTGGACAAATATATCTCGAAAACGGTCCATACGATTGTAACAGAAATCCACTTCTAAGTGTAACATGGTAACTTCTAATAATAGTAAACTCAGTTTTTCTGCGATATCGTTAAACGGATTTTTTTAAAAACCCATTTTTTTTTTAATTTAGTTTCCTTTAGTTTACCCAAAAACGGCAAGAACGATTTTGACCAAAATGCATAGTTAGAGTAAAATTGATATTTTCAAAATTCCCTTCTCCTTAGTTTTCAATACGAATCACCGATAACGCTAATTTTAAATACTGCTCATATCTCGAAAAGTCTACTTGCGATTTTGATAAAACTTTAAAAACAAAGTAATACTTATGTCCCAAACAATAGCTTATACTCAGTTTTTAGCTAAATAGTTAATCAATATGTAAGCTATCTACTATACAAAAAAATACTGGACGAAACAAAAATAATTAATATCACATACGAGATTAAAAAGATGACTGAAAAATAAAAGAAGAGAATAGGGATTGGAAAAAGAACTGTAGAAGTGCGAAGATATATTGGAGAAGAAAATCTTAAAGAAATTAATAAAGGAAAATATAGAAATAACCAGTCTTTTAGAGCAGCGGTGGGATACATACTTACATCAGTACAAGCCAATAACCTTCATTGCAAGAAACAACAAAAAAAATCGAAAATGGGACGGGATCACAAAAAAAGAAGAAGTAATGAAAAATATAGAAACTATAATGGAAGCAGTGACGAAAGCATTGGTGATGACGACTGCCGTAAAAGCCGCAGATATTGGAATCACTTTGAACCGTATCGTAGGGAGCAACGTTCGACATCAAGACCTACCGATGAAATATCTGAACGAATTGGTAAGCTTGAGAAACTAATCGAGGAGTTATCACATCGGACGTCATCTGCTGATAAATCAAGGTATGTAATTAGAAGTGATTGTATTCCCGAATTCGAACCCGGAAACCCAAATTTATCCGCAAAAAAATGGGTTACAAAAATTGATCAGCTTTCTTCCATTAACTGTTGGGATGATAAAGCTACCATATACCACATGCAAAACCGTCTTGTTGGGTTGGCTAAGGTATGGTATTCAAATTTACCAGATTACGATTTATCTTGGGAAGATTGGAAAATTCTGTTAATAAAATCTTTCCCAGATCACATCGATTTTTCTTTTCAATTAAGAAATCTGGTCAATAGATATAAGCAGCCCAATGAAACAATAACCGAATACTATTTTGCAAAAATGAACTTGATTCAGGCTTGTAAAGTAACTGGTAAAGATGCAGTGTCTTGTTTAATTGATGGTCTTGATAACGAAACAATTAAGACAGGTGCTAAGGCCGGAAGATACGAAACTCCAGAAGACTTGTATAGCGAGTATTTATCAACAATAATTTGTACTCTATTAAGTGGGGTTTAAATTCTACAATAAATAAGTCAACTAACAAGTCTCCAAATGAATTGCTGTTTGGCTATATACCAAGAAAAAATAATGATTCATTTTTAAGTAATGAGGTTTGTGAAGATATGTATTTAAATGATAGATTGCAACTACGTGAAGATGCAAGAGCAAGTATTAAACAAAATCAAGAAATTCCAAAAAAATACTTTGATAAAAAGAGAAAAAAAGCTGAGGAATATAAAATTGGACAACAAGTTGTTGTTAAAAGACCGAAAGGGTCTAATGATGGATGCAGTAAAAAAACTGTTGCCAAAATATCACGGGCCATTTGAGGTGGTCAAGGTTCTTGATAAAGATAGATATGTTATCAAGGATCTTCCAGGTGCGAAACGTTCGCAGAAAAAGTATACTGGGATATGTCCCTCTGATAAAATGAAACCATTCTTGCTTGAAATAAGTAGTGATAGTGATTCAAACGTTGAATTCTATAACAAAGCACGTAAATAAGTCCTATTATGGTAAAGTACCAACAGTAGGCAAATGTTTATTTGTATAGTATAAATACTAATCATAATTATATAATAGTTTATTTCTTATCTATAATAATAGTACATTCTTCTTTTATATAGTCATTGAAGTCACGAGGTCGTGAAGAATGGTAGCAAGGCCGAACTGTAAGCTATCTACTATACAAAAAAATACTGGACGAAACAAAAATAATTAATATCACATACGAGATTAAAAAGATGACTGAAAAATAAAAGAAGAGAATAGGGATTGGAAAAAGAACTGTAGAAGTGCGAAGATATATTGGAGAAGAAAATCTTAAAGAAATTAATAAAGGAAAATATAGAAATAACCAGTCTTTTAAATAGTATTTTTCAAACTAAACCTTGCAATATTTGGTACTGTTTTGTCTTTTTTATTTTACAAAAACCGCTCTAACGGTTAATCGCACGAAAATCGTCAAGTGTCTCTCAGTCTCAATGATTCCTTGTGACATAATAGTCTTCATATCCAGTGCCTCAGTTGACATCTGCTTCTGCATTCCTGTCGACATTTACTGAAAAGGCAGTGTGAACTTTTTTGTTCTGGATTTTTACCTTGTTTCATTTTGTTTCGCACATACCTACCCGATTTCTCCAGCAAATCAACCAATATTGTGTAGTAAAACAGTGAACTTTGTCCATTTATTTGTGGACTTGTGAGGGCATCACGTTCAAACTGCTCACCTCATCTGCATGGATATAATGGAGGATCATCAGTCATCACAATCGGCCAACGCATTCTGATTCACGCAAACTTTACAATTTCCGATTTCAGAGAATTGGAAAATATCGCATGCGTCGACGTTTGAGATGGTCAGACAAAATTCAGTTAGTTTCGAAATGAAATCTTCTCTGAAAATGCAATAATAAAGGAAATGGACCAAGTAAGCCCATTTGGGCTGATTGCCAAAACGATGGTCTACGTAGAGATAGTTTTGGGTGGTATAACGTGGAGTGGGACACCGATACCCGATGGAATTTATGACAGATAGATTCTCTGGATAGACGCAGTATGTAATCTTGGCACTTTGCGTCACCAAAGCTATTACTTTTTGCACCCTCTGATCGAGATCCAATAACTTGTGTTTATTGATGCCAGTGAGTATGCCTCTTTGGCAGGAGCCACGATATGAAGAGAAGGATTGAAGCACCATGGTATTACTATCAGTAGGGCCCCAGTTATAGCTTTCATTGAAATGCATCATTAAACATTTTGATTTATGATTTTAAGACGATTAATCAAACAATATTGACTTTACTTGGTATCAAAATAAAGCTAGTCAAATTTTTTTACGAAAAAAACAACTTAATTCTGATTAAAACTTTTCTTTTAATCCACTTTTATTATTTCACTGATTGAAATTGATTTCAATGAACAGCTAATTTTCATTCCTCTAATTTGGAACCCAATCGTTTCACTGATGTGTTCGATTCTCTTTCTGTTCTCAGCTGTCAGTTTTGCTTTCAATGATCCACTCCAACCTCGAAACCCTGGAACTGTTTATTGCAAGTTGTTCTTTTGTACTGTAACTTTTTCTTTTTTTATTAAACTGACATTTTATTACATTTTGTTTCTTTTATGCAATCCCATAATTCCGATTATTAAACAGTTTTACTTGCTTTTCGATTTTTGGAGTTTTCTCTGTTTAGTTTCACTGACAGGTCCTTCCACTGACAGCAACTTTTCAATGATTGCTATAACTGACTTGTCAAAAAAAGTAAACCATTATTCCACTGATTTGTTCCAATGATGCATTTCAATGATAGCTATAACTTATGCCTAAGACTATCTTTTGGAGCGACTCTAGAACAGTAATTGGTTGAATATACGTTTCCAACGTAAGCCATTTGTGGTACAGAAGTTTCTGAGACGTTAAAAATCGAAAGAGTTATTATTCATCCACTGTAGGGTATATGAGTTTATTTTAGTCTATTACTACTAGACTACTATTTTGCGAACTCACTTTTATCACTGTTTTCATTCATATGTTGTTTACATCTCGTATATCACTCCGAGTTTACTTACTGATTATGATATTTATTTTGAGTTATAGTTAATGGATGTAGAATATGAGTGTCAAAGTGGTTATCTCGTGTGTTTGCATTGTAATCATGAAGCAAAAGCCGTCAGCTTTACAATGTTCTATTAAAATATCAATCGATATCGTGACATATGAATATTCAACAAATCTGCCCACACCAACGTGTGTTCAACAAATTAAATAAGTGGATCTAGGATAATAGAAAATAAGCTTTTGCTGTCGGCACGCAGATGATAGCTTTGCCATTGTTAAGGCTGTTGACCGCGGAATAGTGCTGTTAACGGTTTTTGTATTTTCCTGTTGTGTGGTCGGAAGATTAACACTGGCTTAGTTATATACTAGCTGACCAATGCTCGCCTTGCTTCGCCATAGTTCCACTTCTCAAATTTAAAACAGAATAATTAGCGTTATACGAATAGTAGCTCCGAAGATGATAAAGATAATGATGATAATGATGATTCAGGTAAAACCAAATTCTTTCGAATTAAACTAAATAAAGGTACACTGAACAATTTTGAATTACAGCAAAAATAGCCTACGTTTTTAAAAGGAGTCCCAATTCACTGATTTTTAAAAAGATGAGTCCGGAGTCCAGGCGCTCAAAAAGGAGGCATCAAACAAAAATAGCTATACATATCACATTCATTTTATTATAAAAGACTAGCCTAGACTCATTAGATTAGACTAGACTATCCGAGACTAGGTCATCTTTGCACATACTATTTGTACGTAATCGCAAACATTCTCTGTCTATTTCTATTTCCATACAATTGTGGTCTTTCATCAACAATTTGGTATGAATAATTACGCAAAGTGTTCGATTTTTGAAATAGAACCACAAACAAGAGACGAGAGCACAGTAACGATCAACGAAAACATAACGCCAGCCGCCACCGCCAGCTGAATACAATTTTGCAAGTAAAATAAAACAACACAAACAAGACTCGGTTTTATTTCCCACCCAACCCAGCGCCAGCACACATCCGCAATTCCACAAATGACAAATCTGTCAAACTCAAATACCGACTACCCAACCCATTGCACATACCCTACCCAGTGTAAAAATTAAGTTGGAAGCGCATGGCAAGACTATGTCCATTACGTGTTTTTTTTTTTTTTGTATTGAATTTATCGTGGCTGTTTTCTGAACGATGTAAAATGTTTTTGTATTGAAACTTGAAAGCTTTTGGGATGAGTATTTTTCCCGACTCCAATTAAATTGAAAAAACTGATAAAAACAACACAAAGCGCAAAAGGTGTATAAAAAAGAGAAAGAAAAAGCACACACACACAAAATTTACTCCACTGAACGCCCCCATCGAACATTTTACTTTTTTGAATTGTGTAAGATTTATAGTTTATTGCTTATTGTTCGATTTCAGGATAACGTACAAAGATGATTTACATCTTAAAATCTTTGTACATAATTGAACTTTATATTAAAAAAATCCTATTTCATTTGGATAAGTCATTCCAAGGCTAGGAGCTGGAAGGCATTCGAGAATTGCAACTTTTCTTAGATTTCAGCTAAGATTTCCGCTTCCGGGCAGCTGATAATGGTAAAACATATCCTATAACCTAGCCTCGACAATTTTCACTGCAACTGTGAAAACTGGAATCAATTTCGTGCGGTACTTTTTGAATCAATTCATAGCAGGGATGGAAAATGCCATTTTCGATTTGTACTGAAAACTGTTGGAAGATTGTACTGAAATGGAGTCAATTGTATTGAAAACAATATTTTATAAAAAAAAAAAAAAACAGGAAAAACAAAAAATTAACAATCTATATAGTTATATAAAAATAAATTGCTAAATGTGTGTGTGACAGCCTCCACCTTCATATTCATATTTTGTAATATAAAAATATTAAATAAATAAAAAGTTGAATTGAAATTGAATATTCAGAAACCTCCAAAACTGCATCAAACCAAATCGGTTGTACAATATTTGCATTTACATTTATATTGCATTTGCATATTAATTGGAACGTTTCCTTGTTTGCCTATGTATTTATTTTTTTTTTGCCATCCAATTAGTTAATATTTTCCAAGGGGATTTCATGTCCAGTCACAATATACGGTCGCAATTTTGATAAACCTATACCTTGGAATTTCTAAGAATTATTATACCATTCCTCTTCTATTCTATTCATTAGTAGTTTGTATCCTCTAATATTTTATGTGAATTGGGATTCTATTTGAAAGGACTTCGCTCCTTTATACTGGACTTCTTGTCCAGTTTCGAATTTCTCATTAAAATGTTCAGTATGTCTGAACGGCAACGTGTTTACCTAATTAGCAAACAACTTAAAGGGGGGTTGGCGGTGACAAACTTGACACTTAAGCGACAGCTACTCGCCGTGAGGATGTTAATACTTAATAGTAATAGCGTATTATTGTTGATATTGGTGTGTATGTGTAACATGGCTGTTAACGAAATGGTGACATATTACACCGAACAAGAGATGGAGATAATAATTATCCTAGGGAGTTTTGAAGGTAATTTATGCTTTTCAAGGTAGAAGGCAGAAGTCAGGTAGAGCTTGCAACTGAAGTTATTAAATGGAAACTTATTTTTGATAATGTAAAAGGGGGAGTACTCTTTTAGGTTATTGAATAAATTTCTATTTGGAAACAAAAACAGAAAAAAGTCGAAAATGGAAATTGCAATCGCGAGTCGCCATTGTACGAGGAAAATTCGAATATAATGTACACTGGGTGGTATAAATAAAACGTAGCAATTGCTTTTACTCAAACGAAATGTCAAAATCGAAGCATTTGGATTTGCTACGTTTCGTATGAATACAAACTGATTGGAGGTAACACTAACTTTTGACATGTTCGAAAAGTGGCGCCACTTACCTTTTACTCAAATCCATATGAATAAAACGTAGCAATTGCTACAAAAAGCTAAGTCTGCTATTTACCTGACACTTTGATCAACACCACAAGAGACACAAGTTCGGAAAATATCCCTGCAATCACGCCGAAGGAACTGTACGAGGCATGCAGGAAAATAGGCGACAATAAAGCAGCCATAGTAGCGGTCAAAGCGGCCGTTCGAAAAAGACCGGAGCTCTTTCATGCAACGATGCGAAGGTGTCTTGAGGAGGGTGTATTCCCTAAGTCATGGAAACTCCAACATCTGGTTTTACTGCCAAAAGGAAAAAAAGCCACCAAACGATCCATCGTCATACCGGCCAAAATGCCTACTATTACGATACAATGGGAAAAATCCTAGAACGGATCATATACGGCAGACTTCTCGAGGTGGCAGAGGATAAAGGAGCTTTGTCGGATGACCAGTATGGATTTAGAAAATCACGTTCTACCATCGATGCCTTCTACCAAAAATGCCTTCAATTCGGCAAACTGGTCATGCATTAGGAGATCCCTGGCCAGAATGGAAACACCGTACTACCTGCTGAATATAGTTGGTAACTACCTTACCGACAGGAAGTTGAGGTACTATACTGAAGATGGAGTTAAGTAAACTATAACGTTACCGCGGGTGTACCACAAGGCTCGGTTCTTGGACCCCTCCTGTGGAACATAATGTACGACGGAGTTCTCCAGACTAACGCTGCCACAAGGAGTTAAGGTTCTAGGCTTCGCTGACGACATCGCTATGGTTACTGTGGCCAAACATATCCACGAGATAGAGTCCGCCACGAATGAATCAGACGCCAGAATCAAGAATTGGCTAGCGACTGCAGGGCTAGAACTACCGAGGCTGTCTTGATAACAAGCCGAAAGGCTGTGGAATATGCGAATTTCCGTATTGGGAACAAAGCTACTAGGTCAAAGGAGTCATTAATGTTCCTCGGAGTAATGCTCGACAACAGGTTAAGCTTTAAAACGCACGTCCGTTACGCCAGCAAGAGGGCGTCACAGAAGCCCTTTCCCAGATTATGCCAAACATCGGTGGCCCTGAGCCTGGATATGCCAGAAGGATTCTGTTGTCTAGAGTGGTCAGCTCAATACTTCGGTACGCTGCACCGGTATGGGCAGGGGCTTTTACAACGAAGGAAATAACAAGGAAGCTCTCGTCAGCATACAGGCTCTGCGCAATAAGAACAATAAGTGGATTTCGAACGAAGCAGCCTGTTTTATTGCGGGAATGATTCCCATCGACATTCTCGCTAACGAAATGCAAAGGATCTACCTTAGGTGAACAGTCAACCAGCAAGAGGCCGTTACTAGTAGGATAAAGGAAGAATAAAGGGCAACATCTATAGCACTGTGGCAAGCCCGGTGGCATAACACGGAAAAAGGTAGATGGACCCACAAGCTAATCCCCACCATCGAGGTCTGAATTAAGAACATGTTCATTCATAACGAGTGTACAAAACGAGCTGAGAAGAGCCAAAAGACTAAGAAGAGTCGAAGTGGCAGACGCAAATGATTTAGCATGAGTTGCTATTCCACGGCGAGAGTGGTAGAAGAGTACACAGGGATATGGTTTATTAGTGCGCGTGGCACTGGGCCTCAACCAACAAGCGTCTCCAGCCAGAGCCTCTCGAAACAACCTAGAGTTACCTCATCCGCTTTTGATAGAGTCCATGCCGCTGCGCCATATAGCAGGACTGGGATGATTAGGGTCTTATAAAGGGTCACTTTAGTTGTTCGAGAGAGGGCTTTGTTACTCAATTGCTTTCTTAGCCCAAAGAAACAGCGGTTGGCAAGAGTTATTCTTCGTTTGATCTCAGCGCTGGTGTCATTGTCTGAGTTCATAGCGGAGCCTAAGTAGACAAAGTCCTTAACCACCTCAAAGTTATATCTTTCTATCGTGACGTTCTGTCCGAGCCGTCGGTGTTGGGTCCTTTTTAGCTGACAGCATATACTTCGTCTTGCCCGTATTAACCGCCAAACCCATCTTCGCCGCGACGCCGCCCCAGTCTCAATACTCACAAACACGCCATTTACATCACGCTGCGTTCTACCAAATATGTCAATGTCGTCGGCGTACGCGAGTAATTGGACGGTGTTATGGCGTTTGAGTTTTGCACTTTTCTTTCAAGAACGATGTTGAAGAAGTCCCATGACATCGAAGCTCTCGGTGAGTTCTTTACCGACCTTGATGAAGCAGCGTGCATTCTCCATCTTCATCCTGCAGAAACGGTGGAGTTTGGCAGGGATGCCAAAACTAGACATTGCTCTGTATAGCTCGTCCCTATAAATGCTGTCATAGGCGGCCTTAAAATCGATAAAAAGGTGATGGGTATCGACTTGAAGTTACTGGGTTTTCTCATAGATCTGCAGCAGTGTGAATATTTGGTCGGTGGTTGACTTTCGTGGCCTGAAGCCACACTGATATGGACCAATTAGGTTGCTTACGAAAGGCTTCAGACGTTCAGACAAAACGGCAGATAAGATCTTGTAGGCAATGTTAAAAAGACTGATACCTCTGTATCATATTTCCAGGTGCAATTGGACAAATTCAATTTCCACAAAAGTCGTTAGAATCTCAAGGAAAATTCAAAAATTCAAATTTACTGTCCAAGTTTGATAGGAACTGCAAGGCAAGCACATGTTTTTTTTTTATATACTTCTCCCGGGAAAGGCGAACCTATAACGCTTCAACAGCGCCCCGAGATGCCTGCAGATGTATGTTTGCTCTGCACTTAAATTGCTGCAAATTGTAGTCTTCTGGAAATATATCCCCAGGAAGTGAGTTCCAAAGTTTGCTTGTTCTGTAACAGAAGGAGTTTTTGAAAGTTGATGTCCTCGCGGTTGTCAAGTGTACTGTATGGTCATGAGCATTAGCAGCCTGTCTTGTTGGGCGCCCAAAAGTTGCATTTCGAGGGATAATGTCTTTGAGTTCCTCAGAACATCTACCGTGGAAGTACCTATAGAACAAGCATAGGTCAGCGACTTGTCTTCTGTGCACCAACGGTTGTAGATTCGATGTGAGTGTAGGGTCTCCAATGAGTCGAACTGCTCGTCTCTGTATGCTATCAAGCAGGTTAAGTGAATGTTTTGGGGCCGAGCTCCATATATGGGAACAATATTCCAAGCCTGGGGTCGAATTACAGCACCCGTGAGCAAGCCATACGTCACTGAATTTTGTGGATTTACAAGCAAAACAACAACAAATTCAGTCACGTATTACTCGATCACGGATGCGGTAATTCAACCCCTGGTCTAACCTGTGCTTTGTAGAGAAGGAGAAGTTACTTGGAGCTAAAGTACCTCTTTGCTCTAAATAGGTAGCTCAACTTTGTGGACGCCGATTTTGCGATATAGGATATGTGGTTCTGCCATGTGATTCCTGAATTGACTGTGACTCCTAGAAGGTGCATTGAGTCCTTGTGATGGATTGGATGTTCATCCATTTGGATCTGAGGAACTGTTGATGCATTTTTTCTGGAAAATGTTGTGAGCCGTGTCTTGTTTGTATTAAATACAACCAAGTTGTCTTTTCCCCACTTCAAGATTTTGTCCAGATCATCATTTAGAGAATTAATTTGTTCACATCTCTGACTGTGTGATGTAGCCGTATTCACAGGCCCACTGTTCGAGATGGAGGATATAAGAGTGCTGTCATCTGCAAAGCTGTAGATATTATTATTTGTCGATCCAAGCAAATCGTTGATGTGGAGAAGAAATAGAGTTGGCGAAAGAATAGATCCTTGGGGCACTCCTGCATTTATAGCAAACGAATTGGATGATACACCATCTACAACAACTTGGATCGATCTTCCCAGAAGACAATTTTGCATCCATCCGCAGAGTTGTTGTGGTAATCCGTAAGACGCTAACTTCCCTAATAGGGCTCTATGCCAGACTCGGTCAAATGCCTTTGATATGTCCAAGGCTACGGCTCTGTAAATGCTATGTTTGGATTTTCGAACTTACATTTAGGAAAGTGCTACAAACTTTTGCTCAAAGCAAATGCTAGTTTTTATTCAAACGACCCACTGTAGCTTGTCAATCGTTAACGATGGATGGATGGAATAAATCTGGTCACTCATATTTTAATATTGTATTTGATAGAAAAGTTAACTATTCCAAAAAAGTTCCAACTTAAAATGTAGGTGAAACAATTGATAGATCTCGGTGCATAAATTGAGATTCAGGCGGGAAATCAATCAGGTTGTGGCCGGATTCAAACAGTTTTTTTTTTTAAATCAGCTGACATATATGCACATTTCTACACAAAATTGCATATTGTGACCTACAAAATATTTAAGGTTAAGGGTAAAAATGATTACTATAGTAAGGCTCTCGGTTTCCAACTCCTCGTCATAGTTACATCGTACAATTGAACATGCTTAAATTGTTATTTAATTTATTATTTCTATTTATTTACAGAATCACTTTGAGGTTCGCCATTGTATTCACGAGAATGATTTATACAAAAAGATTGGTTAATTTCATCTTTTTAAAATGAACATACAATGCGTTTGCAAATATTCTCCAAGTTAATAGTATTCATTTTTTGGATTGCTCTCATATTCGGAGAGGTAAGTTTATAAAAATCGAATTGTATTGTAACTATATATTAACCGTTAATTTATTTTTACAACAGTCGAAATTTGGTGTTATCGATCGTAAGTATTTGAAAAAAAAAAAAAATCCCTTTCAATCGCATGTCTTATTTTGTGATTGTAGAAATTACAGCAACCATCACTACTTATGACAATGAAATTCAATTGCGAATACAGTGGAATGACACCATACAGGAAGGTAGGCATGCAAGTGACATGAAATTGTATTCAATTAATGTTATTTAAACATCAGATTGGAACTACAATGTCATCGTGACACCGGTGAACTCTTCGGAATGCACGAACTCACCGTGCGGCGAATATGGTATTCCGAGTGTAGGTATTTAATGTTTCTCTATTTAAATTTTAGGTTCATTCAGGGACGCAGTTTAACTCGAACACAATCGATATAAATCAATCGCAATCAAACAGAGTCTATACAGGATACACGCCGTTTTAATGAAAAAATGACTGAAAAAGAGAAATTTAGAAAAATAACGAGCAGTTACGAGCAGTTACTCGTTACTCCACGTGCTCTGAGAGAGTTTCGCTCAATTTTTTGAGAGTGACAGATTTTTAGTGCTTGGCTCGGGGAAAGTAGGTACATGAGCAGACCTATTCTGCTCATTCACGTACGCGGCTTAAATCGAACACAATCGTTATAAATCGATCGCAATCATAGAAAGTCCATACACGACGTTCTCATCCAAAATGACAGAAGAAGAGGAAATTAGAAAAATAACGAGTAACGAGCAGTTCCTCTCTTGGCTTGAAACAGCTCGGATGATTTCAATCCGCAAGCCGCAACCCGCTAGTACTAGTACTAGTTCAGCTGTCAGATAATTTCGCTCAATTTTTTGAGTTTGACAGGTTTATAGTTTTGGAATTTCTATGTGGGGTTGTAAGATTTTTTGTTTCTTTTTAAAATGCATGTGGTTGACTTGACAGAATGAAGCGTACGGTTAAAATGATGATAACCAACACAAGATTTGTTTATATGACAGCGGAATATAATATATATATATAATAGCTGACCCGGCGAACTTCGTACCGCCCAAATTCATTAATGTAGGTAAATTCCGATGTCATTTAATTCGGTCAATTCAAATTGTTTATTCAAAAGTAAATAAAATTAATTAATTGTCGGCTAACCTACCGCTTTTTCACTGAAGCGCTTTATGGTAAACAACATTTTTTGTTCTATTTCTATTATCGGGTGCATACACATACAAAGCGAGAGCTTTGCCGACACGTGAAATTCAAGATTTATGTCACACACATCCAGCGATTGTCCTTGCGACTTATTAATTGTCATTGCAAAAGCGAGACTACGGGAAATTGAAGACGCTTAAATACGAACGGCATATCGTTCGTAAGTGAAATCCGCGGAATAAGAACATCTTCACCTTTGAATTTTCCAATAAAAATCGTTGCTTTAATAATATTTGATATTAAATTCTTCGCAATCAAACGCGTACCGTTACAAAGGTTTGGTTCATTTAGGTTGCGCAACACTCTGGGATAGTTGGTGGCTTCGTTTTCATCCATCACGGAGTCGACTGATTTGTATGAATGGAACTCACCAGCGATTTGGGTTTGAATGGCGAAATTCAAATGATCGACGTTCTTGTTTTTCGCAGCCAAAATCACTGAGCGATATTCGGGAAAACATTCATGATAAGTTTTTCTTGCGTCGTTGTAAAGTTGTAAAAATTAAATTTGCTGGAACCACACCATTGCCAATCGCTAACAATTGCCTGGAGAACTCTGCAGCGGACTGGTCATTTTATAAAGAAACTCGCATGTTTGTTGTCAAATGCAATTTCTTCGCATATCGCCATAAAGCAGACGCCTTCAGGTAAGCATTCAATTCATCTGCCGGAGTTGATCTCGAAAATGACAGGCAGCGTTTGACTAAAATCGCCTGATAGCAAGATCATTGCTCCACCGAAAGGTCATTACGTAAACGATTCGGGGCCTCCAATGCGCATTTGTAAGCCATTGTGCATTCGTCCCAGTACATTGCTGCAGTACTTTCGCCATCGCAGTGTTCTTTGAAATGTTGCATGTAGGTTCTTCTTCCACTTGCAGATTCAATGGCTGTTTCAATGCAGGATGAGCTGTTCGACCGCCTTCTAACAAAGTAGCCGCTATCCCAATAGAGGCTAGGGCCAAAGCGATCTCAGATCTCGAACGAATTGTAGCCAAAATAAGTGAAATCATGAATGTATTTCCAGTTCCGCAATTTTCGTTATCGACTGCTTGCATAAATTCATCGTACACTTTCTTTTATTCTTGATTCAACATTGGCACATTTGTTCGAACAGCTTGACTCAATGCGATTCGACCGAAGTCCATTTCTCGCTCCAATTCAAGATTAAATGCGTCTTGCATTGAACGATTTGGCTGTGGCATCCCCAATTTGCACAACAAATTGCCACTCATGAGCAGACGCATATCCTCGATCAAAATCAAAGCTTTGTTGCGCATTTCATCTGACATCTCCAGTTCATTATCCGATGTCACTGTGAGAAATCGATGCAAAACATCGTCGGCCATATCATCTTTGTAGTTATAATCAAAGTATCTACTCTATTTCAAAAAGATACTTAATGTAATATAGTAAACATAATTTATTTGAACAACCTTTTTAGGTATATCTATTTCTAAAAAAATTCAAAATTGTTGACAACAACAATTTGGTTGGAAAATAATTAAAATAATTGACAACAACAATTGCCTTTAAAATTTAAAATATATTTTTTTTGTATTTGAAGTGTCACTACTCGATTTCTATCCAGTTTCTTTTTCTTCAAAGTGTACAAAAATGAATTTATTGGAATGGCGGTTGCACCTTCTTTCAAAAAGTTATCATACTAATATATTAACCTTCTCTGCATGGTCTATTAACCAACAAAAAAAACTAAATCAAAATCGGATGTGTGTGGCAGTCGGTAGGCTGTCACACACACATTTATCAAGTTATTTTTATATATATAGATATGTACCTAATTTCAAATTTATGTAAATTATGTAAATTTAAAACTCTTTGATGGATGGATGATTGAATTGCATTTCTTTTGATGACAGAAGTAACACATATGTACGATCTATTTCCCCTTCTAGACAATGAAAGAGTTAAACCTGCCAAGGGAACGAGTACCATATCTGGAATATAAAGACTGCATCATATTACCTGGTTGTTCGTATAATATTAAAATTGAAACATCAAACGGAAAAGTGTCAAACAATAAACTCCTCAACATTCCATGTAATTCGATGAACTTTTTTTTTTACTTTCGGTTTGGAGCTAATTGTTCTGCTATCCCTACGTAGATTGCGTCAATGACGTCTGTTCCTGCCGACATGCACGTGATTTTCCCAAAGTCAACATGACATCGGAAATAACCTCAAACAATACCATCACCATGAGTTGGACAATTTCTCTGCTAGACAAAGACGGCTTCCCACGAGGCAATAAAACATTTTCAAAAATATACCAAGAACTCCAATTGAACAAAATCTACATCAGGTATTTGCATTTGAATATCAGTTTTGTTTTTATTTAACAATAATAATAATAAAAATAATTGTAATCTTTACTAATTTAAAAGACTATTTTGTCTTAAAGTGTTAGTTAAATTAAATTAAATACATAAATCTAGTTCGAAGCCTAGCTCTAAATTCATGATGCTAAAATAAATTTAAAGTCTTAAAATTAAGTTAAAATTTTAAAGCAAAATTTCTGTGCATCTGTATTAAGATTTAAAATCAAATCTTAAATCGAATCTTTTTGCAGTATTAGTGAACAGACAAATCCGTCGCTGACATGGGGTGGCAAGCATCGACCTATCGATCAAAAAGAGTATCCAATAAAGGAAAATGTACACTCTCTGGCCATGGGATTGATTGTGGGAAGTGCTCGGTTTCGGGTTCAACAGCAATTGTATCCAGAATCGCGGTATCAAATACGAACCCACGTAATTGATAGGAAGCGGTGTGTGGGACCGCAGTCGCATTTTATGCTACAAAGTGAGTTCTTCAAATAATGAAAAGATTAAAAAAAAAAAGTTATAATAATTTTTCCTTTTTTAGTGCCCCAACATGCATCGGAACTGAAGAAGATGGGAGTCAGTATGAGCCTAAGTATGGTAAGATCAGCTGCAGTCAGTGGTGCCATTCAAATATTTGGACAAATCTGCAATTATGACAAAAAAAAAAAAAAAAAAAAAAAATCTGCAATTCCATTTCCATGCAAAAATCTTACTTCACAAATTCTTTTATTTAAGTAACAACGAAAAAACAAAAAAGCTGAATACTGAGCTAAATACGAAAATGAAAGCATACAGCGAAAGCAAGTGTGCAAAAAATATTGAAATTATTATTAAAAAAGACCAAGATATATTATTGCGAATGCAGACAAAATTTGAAGCGCAGAATTCTGGTTATTAAAAGTCTGCAGATGGGTTGAAAATTTGCAAAACGCAGACAAATCCGCGCTTATGGCAACGCTGGCTGCAGTGCGAATACGATTTCATATTTATTTTAAGAAATAATCCCAATGAAATCCATTTCAAAACTGCACACTAATTAACTTTGCCCTTTAAGTCTAAGCAAAAGTGCCTGCTACACAAATCAAACATATTGGCAAACTTGCAACTGAGTATCTTCTTATCCTTTTGAGCGAAACAATAAAACGTTACTGAGTTTCAGCATAAGGAAATTACATTTTCCTGTAAGCTGTAGGTCGACGTTTACTTGCATTATTGTCAAGCATCATTTACCCCCATCGAAAGCAGTAATTAGATCCATTTTTTTTTTCCTTATAGAGAATCGGCATCGTAGTCCTTAGCGCGTTGTTCGTCTCTGCCATAGGAATATTTACTACAGTTTACCTTAAACGTCGATGTAGCAAGAAGAACGCAACAAATTCCCCTCAAATGTTCGTGCATTTTGGCATTAATATTTCACCAGAGTTAGTAGAATCCTTTTATAAATTGACGCAGTGATTTTTTAAATTTTATTACTGCTTTTTTTTTTTTGTTTCCATTCCCAGAGCCATGGAGGATAATATACTCTATGTGGACAAGGATATTGAGGTGAGAGAAGAATTTTCTATTTGCACAGACTGGTAAATCAATTGTAATAAATTTTGATAAAAGGACGCTCAATCCAAGGGACTAGCGGACATCTTTGAAGTTCCCCACACTGCATTGTGCATTGGCGAGGAGATTGGTGTTGGCGCCTTTGGTCGGGTATTCAAGGCGACAGCAAAGAATATTTTACGCATGAGAGGTACAACGATTGTGGCAGTAAAACAGCTTAAAAGTGAGTCCTATACATATATATAATATGTATCTATGTAACATTAAAATAGAGACACATATAATCGAAACCCGCAAAGGGCAGGTTATAAAGGGTGGGCCATCATTTAAAATCGTAGGTTATTTTGACACTGACAGCTGTTTCTCGCTCGAAATCTTGACAGAAAGTCAGTATCATACCTCCGCGAAAATGAGTAGCTTTACGCTTGAGCAACTTTGGGAAATATTGAAAACTTATTTCCAAACTGAGTGCTGTGTAGCCCAAACAGTCCGTTTCTTGAAAATAAGTTTTCGCCGAATTGAAGCACCCACCGCGCCTGCTGTACGCAAGTTTGTGCAAAGAGTTCGTGAAACAGGTATTAGTGGACAACACTCATGGTCCCTGTCGTCCTACGGTGTGCACCGACGAGAATGTGGCTGCTGTAGCCGAGAGTGTGAGACTCAATTCATTGGACCATTTTTCTTCGAAAACGAGCCTGGGAACAACGTTTCGGTCAACGGTGGGCGTTACAAACCCATGTGAACCGATTTTTTTAATACTGAAATTGAAAACATGGTTTTGCACGACCTCTGGTTCATAAAGGATGACATGCCATGCCACATAGCCCATGCCACAATTGAGCTTTTGCGCACCAAATTCCTAAACCGTGTTATCAGTCATTATGGCGATGTCAATTGACTGCGATTCGACCCATTTGGACTTTTTTTTTTTTGTGGGGAACCGTGAAGTTCCCAA
Organism: Cheilosia urbana; assembly: GCA_946477585.1. NCBI lineage: Eukaryota > Metazoa > Arthropoda > Insecta > Diptera > Syrphidae > Cheilosia > Cheilosia urbana. Next base: position 128,574,237 of record OX297854.1, on the reverse strand, counting down.
GTAATCCGTGAGCTACAGCCTGAAACCATCAACAAGGTTTTGGAAAATTGGAGTGAAATAATGCGCTACGGTGAAACCAGCCGAGCGAGCCACTTGAACGTAGTTGTGCTCCATAATTAATGGGAATGTTTGCCACTTGAACGTAGTTGTGCTCCATAATTAATGGGAATGTTTGCTTTTACTTATAAGGCCATACTACATGAAAAAAAAAAAAAAAAAAAATAAATAAATAATTTTGTTCATTTAATTGCATTTTTAAAAAGAAACCTGTATTTGGTCCACCCTGTATGTTTATTTTGGTGACAAGTCACAACTCTTGGGTGAGACATATGGGTGTCAATATTTACCGAGAATCCTCTTAAATTTTGCCCAACCACTAATAAAACGATTGGCTGGATGTCTTTTTTTTTTATTTTTTTTGTGGTACCGGCTTGACCCGGCTTTATTTCTATTAACCGATTTTTATAAAATATGGATCGAAAGAAAGGTGACTTTCTACAGTTGTATTGTTTTTTACAATATGACAAAATTGATAAACTACAGAGTTGGTGATGCATAAATCTCCACATTAGAATACAACAAAATGAAGAATTCATTGCATAATAATAGGCTGCATGTTCTCTCCTGCCGATTGGCTATGGACGCAATAGCATAAAACAAAAGAGAGAATATAACAGTATACAAATTTATTATTGTTTGAAGAAAAACCTTCTACAATCGATTACGTTTTGTTTTTCAAAAATCCATTGTACGAAAATAAAGATAAAAACTGAGTTCGGTATTAAGTTGGAAATGACCGTATTACCTTAGAAATGAATTTTGTATGGAGCGTTTTTGAGATATGTTCAAATTTCAAAAGTTCCGCTGGTCGTTTTTTTTGATGTGTAAACATTTATGCGCGCGTTATTAGAATCTGGTATAGTAATTCCAAACATTATGCAACGAAAAATGCGACAGTTTTTTATGTGTATTTTCTTCTAATGGACTTGGAGTTGGAGTTGGAGTTGGGAGTTGGAGTTGGAGTTGGGAGTTGGAGTTGGAGTTGGAGTCGGAGTTGGAGTTGGAGTTGGAGTTATGCGCGCGTTATTGGAATCTGGTATAGTAATTCCACACATGATGCAACGAAAATACTTAATGCAACGAAAAATGCGACAGTTTTTGTTTTATGTGTATTTTCTTCTAATGGACTTGGAGTTGGAGTTGGAGTTGGGAGTTGGAGTTGGAGTTGGAGTTGGAGTTGGAGTTGGAGTTGGAGTTATGCGCGCGTTATTGGAATCTGGTATAGTAATTCCACACATGATGCAACGAAAATACTTAATGCAACGAAAAATGCGACAGTTTTTGTTTTATGTGTATTTTCTTCTAATGGACTTGGAGTTGGAGTTGGAGTTGGGAGTTGGAGTTGGAGTTGGAGGTGGAGTTGGAGTTGGAGTTGGAGTTGGAGTTGGAGTTATGCGCGCGTTATTGGAATCTGGTATAGTAATTCCACACATGATGCAACGAAAATACTTAATGCACGAAAAATGCGCAAGTTTTTGTTTTATGTGTATTTTCTTCTGATGGACTTGGAGTTGGAGTTGGAGTTGGAGTTATGCGCGCATTATTGGAATCTGGTATAGTAATTCCACACATGATGCAACGAAAATACTTAATGCAACGAAAAATGCGCAAGTTTTTGTTTTATGTGTATTTTCTTCTGATGGACTTGGAGTTGGAGTTGGAGTTGGAGTTG